>JAPQVY010000089.1:24046917-25246917 GCA_028535165.1 Quercus tomentella | reverse complement strand
GTATTTTAGTTAGTATTTTTAACTTGGTCAACTCGTATGCTTGGTCACATGTGTTGAATTGTTCTCATCGGTAAGTATCTGCGCCCAGGTAAGAGCTACATCTGGGACGAATCGGTTAGTCCTGAATAGTCCGAGTGAGTATTTACCTTGAACCAAATTATGAACTAATTAATAATTATTGACCAGGTAAGAGTCGCACTTGTGAGACAATCCTAAGCATTTGACCAATTGCAAGAATATATCGAACCATGATTGCAAATTTTAAACATACATCCTTTGGTTTTTTTTTTTTGCTAAAAATTTTAACCATATATCCTAGAGTATTGAATACAACGTTTATTCACAGTCCCAACGTGAGTGGTTTGCTTTTAAATTTAAGATGGTGTCCCAAACATATTATACAAGCAAAAAATAGTATAGAGACAAGTACCAAATACAAAGAAGAGAGGGTAAATATAAAACCCAGACGTGGCAAATTGGAAATCAAATACCACTCAAACATACCTAACTTAATACTGTCGTGCACCGAAAAATTAAAAGAATCCAAACTAATAACAAATAAGCAACGACTTTGAGGTTATGCTCAAGCCAAGTCAAAAATCTCTACCTTGACCCTTGAATTAGATCAAGCCTCACAAACAAAACTTCTATGTACACTTTCACCAAAGCCCTTGAGTGAGGGTTAACTCAAAATGCAAACACCAATCAAAGTCATGTAGTACTTGAACTTGTGCAAAGGAATTGATTTAGTCATCATGCATCTCAGTTGGACTATCTACATTCTTAATCTTCTGAAGAGGAATACCTCTCTAATCAGCGATTTCTTGAACAAAGTACAGTGAACATTAATTAAAACTGAATCTAACCCAATTAGGTAAATCAAAACCAACCAACCGAAATACCCAAAACTAAATTCTATTAAACGCCCAAATTTATAAAATTAAAAAAAAAAAAAAATGAAGACATTCGGGGGTCTGGCTGTGCAAAGGCTTGTATCAACCATGAAGCGAATTAGTGAAAGGCCCAGAGGGAGGTCTGCGTTTGATGAGACTGAGGAGAAAGAAGAAAATTTGTCGAACAATAGGTTTTTGTCGAACAACTAAGGAGAAAGAAGGGAGGTCTGCATTTAAACGTGAGTGAGATTGAGAAAGGAGTCCTAAACGTGAGTGAGATTGAGGAAGGAGTCCTAAATGTGCTCATATATTATAAGGTTTAATCAGAATTTAGGTTTTTGTATTATCGGGTTTTAGAAAGAAAAAAAAAAATCAAAATTTTCATTTTTTTTAAAAATAATGCTAACGTGGAAATTTGTGAAGCTTAGCAAAAAAAGTAGGAGGCTTCGATTTTATATATATACTAGTCGCTAACCCGTGCGATGCACGGGAAAGCTATTGAAAAATAGATTTAATCTTTCTTTTAAAAAAGAACTTTTTTTTAATGGTATAATGTGTTTGGATCACAAAAGAGTAAAAAACCAACCATGAAAAGTTCTTAAAAGGGTCAGAAACACATTAATTTTGTTATATAAATTGTAACTTACATCACGTTTATAATAACTCTGAATTTATAGTACTTATCTTTTAGTTAAGGTTGAATTAGAGTGGAGTTTCTCTATATCGAATGTGTTTATAATTAATATTTACACATTTTCGTTTTAATGGCCAATTAGAGAGGGGTTATTGTCAACAAAGTTGACCAAAATGACATTTTACACCATTGGATGTTTGCATCACATTTTTCAACGCCAAAACAAAAATTTTGAAAGAAAAATTTGAACAATTATTCTACATGATTTGTTCGCTGAAGAGCCAATCTATATTTAGCTTGCTTCTAAAGCACACAAATCATTTCCCAATTTTCGATTTCATTACCAATTGTCTCAATTTCATACTGCTATGCCAAATACCTTTTGTATGCATACTTAGAAGGGTAACATTCCATAAAAACCTTTTGCCCAATTTACATTTGGCCACAAAAGCAAACAGCCCCAAAAAATCTGCAACTACTTCACACTCTTGGCTTTAGTATTTTTGGAGCCAAATGCTTACTAAAATTCAGATCTTGTATAGCAAATTGTTGCACACCCCCGAATACTTTTATTCACCGGATAACAATTTCCACAATTACTACAACCAGCCATTGAAAAGAAAAAAAAAATATGAAGCTAAAGTAACTATTAAAGCTAACATAGTGATGTTTGAGGGAACATTTCAATAAGCAAAATGCAAATCAAACTAACCCTCTGGAAAAATCACTGCTATAACGAATGCATGTCCTCCCATTCCTTCTTGCAAGCCAATAGTAGTTGCAAGAGTTATCAAGATTGCTCAATGCTATGAGAGCATTCCACCTGATTGTCAGTTGATGTTTTCAAGTAAAAATCACATTTGCACCAAATCTAAGCAGCCTAATTCAGTAGCTTGATGAAAGAAAGTCCAAAACCTCAGTTGAAAATTTTTTACTACAAAGAGACAAGTACTTTTAGCTGAAAAAAGGAAAAGAAAAGAAAATGCAAGTCTAAAAATCTTCCCAAATCTATATAAAAAAGAGAAAAAAAATGAAAGAAAATGTTCATCAAAGTATCATTCACAGTAAAATATATATTGGTGCCAAAAAGAACTACAAACAAGCAAGACAATTATAAAGTAACAACACACACACACACACACAAAAGCTTCATGTGAGGATTATGCTTAATTATTCTATAAAAATTATGGTGATCACTATTTGGTCACTTAAGGTACAGGGCACTGAGCACATAGACTTTTTGAGTCTATATTCAACCTCAAAAGTTCTTATGTGATCATTTAATATTAAAAAAAGTTTATATTGACATACCACTTACAGTTTCATTACAACCTAAAATAACTTGGATTTGGTTAATAATTCAAAATGAATTCTAAGCCAAATAACTTAATCAAAACCAATCCAACCAAAATATACAAACCTAAATCATATAAAATAACAAAATAAAATAAAAACTTTACTAGTAGTGGTAATTTTTTTGGATATGGGTTCACATTTAAACTTTAATTTTCTTTTCTAAGAAACTCTTCCTTACTTGTATATATCTAATTGTGTTTTCTGGATAAGCAATAAGTACTTCAAAATTCATAGTTATCATGCTGTTCATAGGAATAACCCACCAAATTGTTCAAAAAGTTTTTCATAGGCACTGTGGGCAAACAAAACTAGCCCCTGAGGTATTCTCCACGGATCACCACTATAATGTCTCACACAACCAATTATAAATAAACAATAGGGAATAAACACTCCACAATGGGAAACTCAAATAGTTGATACACTTTCTCTGTATATTTCTTTCATATTGTTGCCCTTTCTCCTTTTACCCAAAATCCCCCCTTTCCTTTGCCTCTCTCCCCTCTTTTGTAGTGACATTCCTTGCTCTTATCTTTACAACTATCTTGTTGCCAGCCAGATTCTCCAAGATATTTTCCTTTACTTCATCGATTTCCTCCCCACCCTTATCCTAGAATTCTGACTTTTGGGGGTTGTTTGTACTATTTAGGATATCTCATTTGCATTCAATGCGGTAAAGTTTAAGTAAGAACCCCATCATTAATGCAGAGGCAAAAATCTTCAACCTTCTTGCATGTTCTAGAAGCTTTCTGTGGTTCCAAGCATCTCCTAGAATCCCTTCATGGATCATCTGTGCACCATTCCTCAGGTAAGGCTAGTTCCTTACTCTCTCCACAGGAACGACTTTCCTGCGTTGCTCTCTTCTTCCATAGTACTTAGGATGATCTAAATTCCTTTCTTTCATAGCCCATTGTCCCCTGGGCCTTCCTTCTATCATATAGGCTAGGCCTAATTCGTTCTCCGCGACCCAGTTATTTTTGGACTAAAGGCCTGGATGGAGACGTTTCCACTCCCCACACACATAAACCATAATAGAAAATTACGAAAGTAGTAAACGATAATAAACCAAAACACAAAACTCAAAAAATATGATCCATACAAAAAAAGAACTACAATAATTATTTACATCAGAATGGTAAAGGTTGAGCATGAGAAAATAAATTCATAGCTATAAATAATTATAGATATAAACACATTCAAAACTTTGTTTTTAAATAATTTAGTGACAGGAAATTACAAAAGGCTACAGATATAACAAAAATGGCATGATGAAGATCATTTGACAATCCAAACTCTGTTTCACAAATCAAATAGAAGAAGCAAATTAAAGGTGTATTTAGATACCGCTTATTTTGCTGAAAACTAAAAACACTGTAATAAAATAATTTTTAAATGTGTGAATAGTATCGTGGAACCCATTTTTAATAAAAATTTTGTTGAAAAAAGAGGTTTGTGAGTCCCGTGAACAGTACACAAGACCCACCGAAAAACTAAAACACGCTTCTCAAAAAAAAAAAAAAAAAGGAAAATGCAAATGCAAACACGCAGCTTGTCAACTGTATCCAAACATTACCTAAAAGGAAGCAAAAACTTACAAAAGGATTTAAGTCTGACAGCTTTTCAGTAGCAATTGCATGATGGTGATCTTGCCTACCATATCCACTTTTAGGTGTTTAAAACTTTTTTCTACACCTACACATGAATCATACTATCAATGTTAACTTTAGTGCAAATACATATCACTAATTTTGTTTCTTTTAAGCATTTTATCAAACAGTTAAAAATTGCGAAGCTTTGCATTTGTGTATCAAGTGTAAAGAGTGAACATTGGAAGGATTTACTAAATCTTAAAAAATAAAAATAAAAATAAATAAATTATAACAATAAAAATCTAATTAATTGGGCAGCATTCTTAATAATCAAACAAAATAATAATAATTGGCTCTTTGTCATTCCCTATTGTGATCAATTATATAAGAAAGACAACTCACAGAATTAAGAAAACTCACAGCACTTAGAAAACCCAAAAAAAAAAAAAAAACACAGTAAATTGGCTAAGAATACTCTGCCATTAATCGGGATAAAATAAAAAATATTGCATAATTTAAACAAATAACATACCACTATCCCAATCCTAGCAAAACATACCAACAAATAAAAAAGGTTTAGGAAGGGAAGAGTATTAAAACCAGTAAAGTTGTTGAATTTGATATTGGTTTAGGGAACTGCTCTCAGCGTTGACAGGAGGAGGACCACGGAGTCTTCGCAAGCAAGCTGTTCGAGTTTTTGCTGGGGTGAGATTGTGGGTTTCGTGGCTGAGATTGGCAGATCAGAAAAAAGAAACTGAGTGGGTTTCACGGCTGAGAGCGTCGACGCTCGTTCTGGCGGTGGCGCGCGAAATAGTGGTCCTCCGACGGGCTAACAAATCACTCTGAGCAGAAGAAGGATGATAAGATTAGACGTGGAAGATGTCGTTTGGTTACTGGTTTTTCCTATCCATGTGAAAATACTGTATATTTGTTGACTGGATTAAAGAATTGTTGAGATGGCATGTGGGCCTTTATTTTTAATGTAATTGTTTGTTGCCTAATTTAATTGGCGACAAAACATTTTGTCGACATAGATCTTATTTGTTTGAAGTAGAGCTAGTTAACAGTTTGCATATACAGTTGTTATGTTATAATGTGATTTTGCACCTAGATTATAGAATTAGATTGGCTGCTGGTGTGGTGTTATGCAAAATAAGGTTTGTTATGTTAATTTCTTCTGGTGTTATGAAAGATAAACTACATAATATTAATTTTTTATTAAAAAAATACAGTAATTAGATTGGCTGCTTATTAGAATAAAAACCTGGATTTTATTAATCTAAATTTGCTATTCTAAACCAGGTAGAATCTTATAATTTCAAAATAAAGAAATAAAAAAACAGTTAGAATCTCTGAACAGTTGCAGTATATTTCTCATTTGTTTCCAAGGGACTAATGTATTGTGCCATATTTACTTTTTCTTTTTTAATAATAATTCTTTATAAATCCTATTTAAAAAAAAAAAAAAAAAAAAAAAAAAAAAAAAAAAAAAAAACTATAAGAAAAAAGGTATGACACCATACAAAATCTATATATGGGACAAATAGTTGCTAAATTCATATGAAATCGGTTACATTTCAAATTCCAAAATCCGCGAGTGAAAATCCGCAAGTACAAAATTGCAGCATTTCAAATGAAAAACACTGCATTACAAGGTACAAAATCCCATTACACATTTACACCATCACATGTTCTAACACATTACAAACTTAGGGCAAATAAGTTCTTTTGTCAATCCTAATTTTCATTTCTGCACTAAGTATGAGAGATAAACAAAACATATTAGCTCTCAAAATAGTGGTTTGTCTGATGATATTGTTAATCTGTGCCAAAAGTTTTCCTTCTTAAATGGTTTGGAAAAATGAAATATGTTTATAAAATAGTTTGATATATATGCAAGTTGTTACCCAAAAGCCAGCTGATAGCTTTAAGTGGAATTCTGGTTGTGGAGGTGATGAAATAATGCTGTCGTGCGTCAATCACGGGTTACTTAGATGTGGGCCATTAAAATGAATAGCTCTTGGGTGTACATTAGAATTCGAATAAAAAACTGATTACAATTAAAATAGTTTTGCTTTTTTTTTTTACAGAGACAAAAATGCATGCTAATTGACTAGAATTACAACATAGGCTTGAGTAACTATCTAGTTAATTAACTACTTTACTTAGAATAAAAACTAGACTTATAATTAAGTATCTGTTATAAAAGCCTAAACAAAAGGAAACACAATGCAGCTCAGAATAATATGCTGCATCAATTAATCACCACTCACACTTGCTCATAAAAATAAAAATAAAAACATCAAGATTTTTTTTATAATTTATTTATTTTAACAATCGACTTGTTCAAACATTGACTATACTTAATAGAAAATGATATGCTCAATGTAACATTTGAACTTTTTCTTCTCAAACTCGGGTGATAAATCTAACCCAAAATTCCATTTGGATGGGCTCCCCCGGCCGGCTGGTCAGCCAAATGGGGGAAAAAATAAATAAATAATACAAGTACAGAGAGCAGCCTTTGTATATGAAGTTTAAATATATTGACAATATTTTTTGGGTTATTGACAATATTTTTTGGACAATATTAACCAAAAATTATTGTCAATAACCCCACTACGTTTTTATTATGAAATTCATATATACCATAGAGGATACTAAAAAATTAATATAAAAGTAATAATAATAATAATAAATGGTAATTATAATTATAAATTATTCATTAAAAAAGGTGTTGTTTCAATACAGTGTAATTTGTGTATAAGTTAGTTCAAATTGGTGATATGCCTTTTAATTTGGTAGACCTGGCAAGCTTAGTCGAGGACAAATTAACGTGATGACATACGAATTGAGTAATGTAAATAATAATAATAATAAAAAAATTAAATAACAAACAAAAAAAAAAGGGTAGAACAAGAAACAAGAAGAAGCTTAGAAATAGGTATTTCCATTTAACATTCTAACTGGCCTTCACACTCAATCCTCTGCATTCAACCATGGCTCTCTCCAACATACCTTCTTGCCTTGTTTTCAATCAGCTCTTCATCTTCTTTTTATTGCTACTTCCCAATGCAATGTCAATTTCCTTCGAATTCCCTAGTTTCAGGACAAATAGCATTAACCTAACCTTACAAGGTGATGCATTCACGAACCCAGATGGTCTCCAACTCACAAAGGATAATCTTGGCAGCTCCATCGGCGGAAGTGTTGGTCGTGCCTTATATCATGAACGAGTTCACCTTTGGGATAATAGCACAGGGAAGCCTAAAGTTACAGAATTCACCACTCACTTCTCCTTCATCATTACATCTGTTGATAAGTCGTCTGCTGATGGGTTCACTTTCTTCATCACATCATTTAATTCTAATATCCCTAACAATTCAGCTGGCAGGTTTCTTGGACTGTTTAGTAATGAATCCGCTATCAACGGCACCCAAAATCAAATTGTTGCTGTTGAGTTTGACACTTACCGAAACCCATGGATCCAAGTGATAATCATGTAGGAATTGATGTCAATTCCGTTGTCTCAAAGGTAAATGTAACTTTGCAAACAAGCATTAAGAACGGGTCAAAGGCGTACGCATGGGTGAGTTACAATTCAACCACCCAAAATCTTAGTGTCTTCCTTACTTTTGCTGATATTCTAGTCTTTAACGGGAATTCTAGTCTTTCATATATTGTCGACTTGAAGACTATTTTGCCGGAATGGGTTAGTGTTGGTTTCTCCGGTGCTACAGGCTTAGTAACTGAATTACATACAATTCTTTCTTGGTCATTTAGTTCAACTTTGGACGCTGGAGATGGGTTTCCTCAACCAAACAAGACGGGAGATGGATTGACTCAAACAAACAACACAGGAAAAGAGTTGTGCTATAGGTCTACTTTGGTTTATTTGTTGCAGAAAAAGGATTGGTGGGAATACAAAAGAGTACTAAACACAATTTAACCATGCCTTACAAATAGTTGCTTCCATCTAACAATCTAACTGACCTTCACTCATTCCTCTCTGCATTCAACGTTAACCATGGCGCTCTCCAACATACCTTTTTGCCTTGTTCAACCTCCTCAAAAAGTCCAATTTCTTTTCAATCAGCTCTTCATCTTCTTTTTGTTGCTACTTCCCAATGCAATGTCAATTTCCTTCAACTTCCCTGGTTTCAACACAGATAACAGTAACCTAACCTTACAAGGTGCTGCATATACGAACCCAGATGGTCTCCAACTCACAAAGGATACTCTTGGCAGCTCCATCGGCGGAAGTGTTGGTCGTGCCTTATATCATGAACGAATTCACCTTTGGGATAATAGCACAGGGAAGCCTAAAGTTACAGAATTCACCACTCACTTCTCCTTCATCATTACATCTGTTGACAAGTCGTCTGCTGATGTATGGGTAAGTTACGACTCAAAATCTCAAAATCTTAGTGTGTTCCTTACTTATGCTACTAAACCAGTATGCAGTTGGAATTCTAGTCTTTCATATATTTTTGACTTGACTATTTTGCCGGAATGGGTTAGCGTTGGTTTCTCCGCTACTACAGGTTTGGCGACTGAGTTACATACAATACTTTCTTGGTCATTTAGTTCAAATTTAGAGGCTGGAGATGTGTCTACTCAACCAAACAAGACAGGGACGGAACCAGAATTCATACCGGGGGACAAAGCTTAAAACCATTTTTTTTTTTTTTTTTATAAAAATAAAAACTAACATCTATTTTATATTCAACAAAATACTACATATAAAATAAGTATTTTTTAAACATTTCATATTATAAAGCACATCAACAAAATATAACATACAAAATAAGTGTTTTTTATTTTGTGCGCAATTTTTGTTTAGTCCATATTTATTTTTTTATTTTGTTTTTGTAGTTAAAAGGGCATGAATTTTATTTATTTATTTATTTTCTTGTAGGTCAATATCTAAATATTTTAGAGGATGAGAGACAAATATATATATAAGGGCAAATCTTAATTTTTTTATACTAGTTTTTTTCTTTTTCTTTTTCTTTTTTTTTTAAATTTGGGGGGGGTGGGGAATGGCCCCCCTCTGCCCTAGTGTAGGTCCATCCCTAAAACAAGACAGGAGGTGGATTTACTCAAATAAACAACACGGGAAATGGGAGCACGAAAAACAAATTGGGGTCGATCATTGGTGATGATGCCGGAAATACCACCAGTAAGTCACACGGTTCTCGCCCGCTACAAACAGCACCTGCACAACAAGGAAGAAGCTAGCAGAGAGTACCGGTGTGGTACCGTCCAAATACCCTCCGAAGGTTAAGTCAGAAATGTTCTCACTGCTCTAGGGTGCTAGAGAGGGTAAATTATGCGTACCTTGGTTTGTAAGGGTATTGGGGCTTTTATAGTAGTAGAAAGGTTGACATCTCTTCCTTGGTGTAGAAGTCTTCTCCTTATAGGAGTCTCCTTGGGCGTATTTTGCGGGATTCTTTCCATATAGGAGTTCTTAGGCTTCATGAAGCGTGGGGAGCAAGTTATTTACTTATACAAGCAAACGTGGTGATCAAGTATTAATGACTGACGCCGTCAGTCTACGTTATTCCGTCGGATCAAGCACCGTCAGATTAAGCACCGTCAGCTTCAGGACGTTCAGCTTTATGGTACTCTATTCGTGGAGTCCCTTCTCGCCATATCGCCGTCAGCTCTTATAGAAATGCTGACGGCAAAACGTGTCCCGTCACCTTGTCCATTTATTTTATCCTTATCAGTTGCCCCTTACTCCATACCTCCGTCAGTTTTTATACTGACGGGTTGTGGAGTTGATCATGTTATTTTTCAAAGAAGCGGGGTTATTGCTCTCGTGGGTCTCCTCGAGCCACCGTGTTATTAATGCTTTGGACAGGTGGCTCATTTTTATTGGCTTTGCTTCTGACGAGGTGTCGCTTCGTCTTCCGCGCCCTTTTATCCCATATATAAACAGCACCTCTCCCTCATTTTCCTCTATTTCAACCCTGCTGATCTTGGAGAGAAAGACCGTCGCACATTTTTTGTCAGTTTTACTCCCGTCAGCTATTCCGTCGCTGTCTTTAGAGCCATCCGGAAGGCCACCATACCAGTAAGTTTTCATCTTCTCTCTTCTTCTTCCCCCTTTTTTCTCTTTTTTTTTTTTTATTTTCGCCTCATTAGTGAGGTCGTCAGTTTAGGTACTTAGATTGAATCCGTCACTTGTAGGTAGTCAAATGTCAAGTGACGCATCTTGTGAGGAGTCGTCAGCCCACGAAGGAGCGGGCTACGACGAGGCCTTTGGTTCTGGAAATGAGTCAGGGGACTCTTCAATTCCGTCAGAGAGAGAGACGTCGGCCCAATCTCCTGACGGCAATGAGAGTTTCGCTGAGGGAGATAAGGACGAGGAAAGAGGGGATGGAAACGTCAAGGATGAAATGGTTGTTGATGGAGAGGATAGTGACGGGGATGAGGGATCTACTGAAGGAACCTCGGAGGGTCCTGGAGATAACCGTCCCTTCATTCTTCCTGAGGATTGGGCCGTTAACAAATTTTTTCCTAGAATGAGTGGTAAGGTTTTTAGGGAGTTGCGTATTCGTTACCAAATCCCGGACCACATTCCAATCCGTCTTCCTAGCGAGGATGAGAGGTGTTACTCCGGGCGGACCGCTGATGTTGGCATGTATGATGCCATGTTTGCTGCGGGCCTGAGGTTGCCTTTGACGGCTATACACCGTCAACTTGTTGACTTCCTGGGCATATCCATCACCCAAATTGCCCCAAACGCCTGGAGGACTTTCATAGGAGCTGAAATCCTGTGGGGCGGTTTTAGTGGAGGACACCGTCAGCTTACGCTAGGCGAATTTTTTTATTGTTATAGGCCCCATCATATCGCCTCGTCTAAGGGGACATATCATTTCAATGCCAAGGAAAAAGGGTTACGGCTTGTGTCAGATATGCCGGATTCTAATAGGAACTAGAAAAGTAGGTATTTTTTCGTTGAGGGGACGGATTGGGTTTGCCGTCAGGAGGAGTGGGCGACGATGCCTCGTGGCTATTTTGACAACACCTGGGCCTTTGTCAGGGACTCAGGTTGATCCCGTCGCCTATGTTCTTGCTTTTTTTTTAAGCGACGCTACTAACACTTGCTTTTGTTTCTTTCAACCTATACCCGTCCGCACATATCTGACGAGCAAGAGGAGTTCATCCAACGGATTCTGGAAATCCCTTTGGAAGATCGTAAGTGTAGGGATTTGATCACCCTTGACACCCTTCACTTATACTGTGGGGGTCCAGTACCGTCAGCGGCAGCTCGAAGGTTGGAAGAGTTTGCACGTTGACGTGAGTAAACTTCTATCTTTCCCGTCAGTTTCATTCCTCCGCCCCATGCCCTAACAGTCTTTTTCGTGTTTGTAGAGATGGAATCCGCGAAGCAAAGGATAAGGGCTGCCGCAGCCCGTCAAAAGGAGGAGAGGAAGGCTAAGGAGGCTGGGGGGGAGGCCTCGTCAACCCCCAAGGCCGTCGCTAAGGTGACGAAGAGGAAGCCCGACGGGAGTAACAGCCGTCCCTCAAAAAAGGCTGCCGTCTCTCTTGGAGATGAACTACCGAAGGAAAAATCCCCTCCGAAGCCTAGTCATGGTGCGGGCAAGGGGGTGATGACTTCTACTGGTCCCGCCAGTGAGGGTCCCTGTCGCCTCCTGACCCATAAGGACTATGCCGTCGGGGAGGTTGAATCCTTGATAAAACCGACGGACATAGAGCCTTGTGACCAGGTGGGGACGGAGGATTTAGGGGCGTCGGCCCTCTTCGATCTCACCAGGGTATGCTTGTTGTATTTTTGGTTGAACAAGCTTTATTTTGTTCTTTTAGTTCATTTTTGGTTGGCTGACGGATACCTTTTTTTAGGCCTTGGTGCGTGTCAAGGCCCTTCACGACCGTTGTGTGGCGAAGGAGGGGGTCATCACCCGAGTTCGCAAACATAACACGAACTTGATGAATCAGCAGGCTCAGTACAAGGACGCCGTCCGTATCCTCAACCAGGAGCTGCAGGACGTTAAGGAGAAGCTGACGGAGGTCACCCGTCAGAATGACAAGCTCCAGGAGGAGGTGACGGATCTGGGCGAAAAGTTGCAGACGGCGGAAGCTGACGCGATTAGGGACTTTAAAACGTCGCAGTCTTTTATTGACTCATGTGCCGGGTATTATGGCACTGGGTTCGATGATTGCCTTCGGCAGGTCGCGTCGGCCTTCTTGGAGTTGGACTTGTCTGGGATTACCATGGATGATGAAGATGACGGCTCTCATCAACCTACTCCTACTTCGGAGCATAATGATAGTGTAGTCCTAGCTCAGCCTGCTGCTAACCCTGCTGCATCTGATTCTCCAGCCGTGATTGCGGATATCGAAGACCATCAAGTTGACGGCAATCCTGCCGACGCTCCTGCTGCTTAGCTTTTATTTTGTATTTTCGCCGTGTATTTATTTTGTAGACAATCGTTGCATTTTAAACGTTTGGCAAACAGTTGTAGTTTTAAACAATGTTTAAGGGCTTTTGTGTATATACAGTTGTGTATGCGATTGCTTCCGTTGCCTTTATATATTTTATTGTTGATGGCCCTAGACGAAATTTTGATAAAACTTTCCGTCTGTTTCGTAACCCGTCAGTTCTTCGAACTGTTGGAAGACTCCGTCGGCATGACTTTGTGCCTAGTCTTCTTACCTCATTTGATTTATGGGTTTCCTGTTGGATTTTTCGGCCTTGTCCATTATTTTCCAAGCCCTGTCAGCTTGGTAAAACTTTCCGTCTGTTAGAGAGCCCGTCAGTTTCCCTTTAGCTTTTGGCCTTGATGACTGTCATTTTTGTAGATCTTTTTGGTTGGAGGTCCTTGTCCGTATGATGATAGCTTCATCTACGGGACCGTCAGCTTTTTGGCCTTAGCCTTTGCGGATCTCATCTTGGTGGGTCCGTTGGTTTTAGGACCCCGTCCCCATGATGCATTCTTCATCTATGGGACCGTCAGCTTTTTGGCCTTAGCCTTTGCTGATCTTATCTTGGTGGGTCCGTTGGTTTTAGGACCCCGTCCCCATGATGCATTCTTTATCTACGGGACCGTCAGCTTTTTGGCCTTAGCCTTTGCTGATCTTATCTTGGTGGGTCCATTGGTTTTAGGACCCCGTCCACATGGTGATATCCTCACTACTCGGGACCGTCAGCTTTCTAGCTTTGGCTTCGATGATCTTGTCATCTTTGTAGGTCCGTTAGTTTTTAGATCCTACCCGTATGGCGACGGTTTAATTTATGGGGCCGTCAGCTTTTTAGCTTTGGCTTTGATGATCTTGTCATCTTTGTAGGTCCGTTAGTTTTCAGATCCTACCCGTATGGTGACGGTTTAATTTATGGGGCCGTCAGCTTTTTAGCTTTGGCTTTGATGATCTTGTCATCTTTGTAGGTCCGTTAGTTTTCAGACCTCATTCGTATAATGACGGTTTCATTTATGGGGCCATCAACTTTTTAGCCTGTGTGTTATGGACATGGTTGTTTTGGTTGCTCACTTTTGTGAACTTTTAACCGTAGACTTCTAAACATAGATCAGCAATTTCTGAATAAACTCCTCTTATTGCCATGCATTCAAATAAAAGTAATTAAAACCAAATCCTGCCCTTTGGGCTAAAAAGTATTGTTGCAAAAAACTAAAGTAAATGATAAATCTGAGGAGTAAAACTAAAATTTGCTGGAATAAAAAAGAGGTTGGTCTTCATGCTGCCGCTCCTATTGGTAATACTTTCGTAGGTGCTCGGTGTTCCATGAGTGTGGTAGTTTTTGTCCTTCCAACGTTTCCAGGTGGTAAGTACCTTTTCTCTGCCATGACGCAACTCGGTAAGGTCCTTCCCAATTGGGACCGAGTTTCCCTTGGGTAGGGTCTCTAGCGGCGCCCATGACCTTCCTAAGAACAAGGTCTCCAACTTGGAAGTCTCTATGTCGGACCCGAGAGTTGTAGTGTTTGGCCATGCGGTCCTGGTACCTAGCGAGCCTTTGTTCTGCTGTTGCTCTGATCTCGTCCACTAGGTCGAGCTGTAGTCGCATAGCTTCGTCGTTTTTGTTCTCATCATGGTTGTGCACCCTGTAGCTTGTGAGTCCAATTTCGGCCGGGATGACTGCTTCGCCTCCGTATGTCAGTCGGAACGGTGTTTCTCCTGTGGGTGTTCTTGCGGTCGTCCTGTATGCCCATAGTATACTTGGAAATTCTTCGGGCCATATACCCTTTGCCCCCTCGAGCTGAGTCTTGATGATCTTGAGTAAGGATCGGTTCGTGACTTCAACCTGGCCATTAGCTTGAAGGTGGGCGGGGGAGGAGTAGTGGTTCTTTATTCCTAACTGTGAGCAAAAATCCCGGAAGGGGTCGTTGTCGAATTGCCTCCCGTTGTCCGAGACAAAGACTCTAGGAATGCCGAACCTGCATATGATGCATCTCCAGACAAAGCTCCGCACGTTTTTCTTTGTAATCGTGGCCAAAGCTTCAGCTTCTACCCATTTCGTGAAATAGTCGATGCCCACTACCAGGAATTTCAGCTGTCGTACGGCTGTAGGGAATGGTCCCATAATGTCTAATCCCCATTGTGCGAATGGCCATGGGGCCGTCATCGGGGTCAGCTCTTCGGTTGGTTGTCTAATAATATTGCTGAACCTTTGGCATTTGTCGCAGGCCCTGACATAGGCTTCGGCATCCTTCTGCATGGTGGGCCAATAGTACCCTGCTCGCACAAGTTTGTGTACCAACGACCTGGACCCTGAGTGGTTTCCGCAGACTCCTTCATGCACCTCTCTCATGACGTAGTCTGCCTCTTTCATACCCAAGCATCTCAAATATGGTCGGGAGAAACCTCTTTTGTACAGGACGTCTTTTATCAGGACGAACCTCGCCGCCTGGACCTTAAGTTTCCTTGCGGCTTCCTTTCGTCTGGTAAGACCCCATCTTTTAGGTATGAAACTAACGGCGTTGTCCAACTATTGTCGGGGCATATTTCCTGCATGTTGCTGAGAACTATTAGCGGAGAAAGCTGCACGAAAGAGAGTACATTACCAGGGATGACCATTTGTTCTGCTAAAGCTGCTTTCGCGAGGCGGTCGGCTTGCTCGTTTTCTCCCCTGGGAATTTGGACGACTTTGGCTTCTAGGTCGTCCACTCTCGCCCTTACTTCATCAAGGTACTTCTTCATCTTTTCGCCATTGCACTCGTAGTCTCCATTTATTTGGTTAGTGATAACCTGTGAATCGCAGTAGATGACTACCCTCGCGGCTCCTGCTGCTTTGGCGAGGTCGAGCCCTGTTATCAGAGCTTCATACTCTGATTCATTGTTGGTGGCAGGGAAGTCGAGACGGACCATACATTCAATGGTGTCTCCTTCGGGTGATAGTAGCACAATGCCGGCCCCTGCGGCTTGTCTGTTGGACGATCCGTCCGTATATATACTCCATTGAGGGGACTCTGCTGCCCCCTTGTCTTCGTCATGAGTGAATTCAGCTATAAAGTCGGCGATGATCTGCCCCTTGACGGTGGTCCGCGGGCGGTACTGAATATCAAACTCGCTCAATTCTATAGCCCATAACGCCAGTCGTCCCACGGCCTCGGGACTGCTCATTGCCCGCCGTAAGGGTTTGTCAGTCAGGACGTTCACCGTATGAGCTTGGAAGTACGGTTTGAGCTTGCGGGCTGCCGTAACCAATGCAAAGGCAAGTTTTTCCATGGGCGGGTATCTCTCTTCGGCACCGTGAAGCGCTCGGCTTGCATAGTACACGGGCTTTTGCACTTTCTCTTCTTCTCTGACCAAGGCCGCGCTAACGGCTGCGGGGGAGACGGCTAGATAGAGAAAAAGCTCTTCTCCTGGCTGCGACGGGCTCAGCAATGGTAGGGAGGAGAGGTAAGCCTTCAATTCCTCGAATGCTTGCTGGCATTCGTCAGTCCACTCGAAGGATTTCTTCAATGTTCGGAAAAAGGGCAAACACTTGTCCGTTGCCCTTGACACGAACCTATTTAGTGCCGTTATCTTTCCGTTTAGGCTTTGCACCTCCTTCACATTTCTCGGTGGTGCCATATCCATAATGGCCCTGATCTTGTCCAGGTTTGCCTCGATTCCCCTCTGAGATACCATAAATCCTAAGAATTTTCCTGCTGTTACTCCAAAGGCACATTTTCCTAGATTGAGTTTCATGTTGTAGGAGCAAAGTGTGTCGAATGTTTCTCTGAGATCTCCTAGATGATTTTCCTCCTTCCGGCTTTTTACTAGCATGTCGTCCACGTAGACTTGGACATTCCTCCCAATCTGTTGTGCGAACATTTTGTTCATAAGTCTTTGGTACGTGGCGCCTGCGTTCTTCAGGCCGAAAGGCATCACCTTGTAACAGAAGAGGCCTTGGCTGGTCACAAACGACGTTTTTTCTTGATCGGCTTCGTGCATTCGAATTTGGTTGTACCCCGAGAAAGAATCCATGAAGCTTAGCAACTGGTGTTGGGCCGTAGACTCTACTAGGACATCGATCCTCGGGAGGGGGTAGCTATCCTTGGGGCAGGCCTTGTTAAGGTCGGTGAAATCCACACACATCCGCCATTTTCCGCTCGCCTTTTTAACCATCACTACGTTTGCTAACCAGTCGGGATAGTATACTTCCCTAATGAAGCTTGCTTCCTGTAGTTTTCTGACTTCTTCTGCTACGGCTCGATCTCGCTCAGGGGCAAATACTCTCTTCTTTTGTCGGACAGGTGGAAAGGTGGGCGATACATTCAGTCTGTGCACCATGACCGAAGGATCTATTCCCGGCATATCTTCATGACCCCACGCGAATACGTCTCGATTACATCTGAGGAAGGTTATGAGCTCCTGGCGGATCGTGGGGTTAGCGAGCGTTCCAATTTTGGTCATTCGGCCAGGATTGGAACTGTCAAGGGGTATCTCCTCTAACTTCTCAACCGGCTCCGTTACCGTCCGGTGTTCTTCTATGCTTAGAGCCTGAACCTGATCCTCCATTTCCATCATGGCTATGTAGCATTCGCGTGCGGCCATCTGACTTCTGCCCAACTCCCCTACTCCGTAGTCAGTCGGGAACTTTATCATCAGGTGGTAGATGGAAGTTACCGCCTTCCATGAATTGAGCGTGGGTCGCCCGAGGATAGCGTTGTAGGCAGACGAGCAATCGACTACCAAGAATGTCACGTCCCTGATTATCTGTTGAGGGTAATCGCCCACTATTACGGATAATGTGACCACGCCCAGTGGGAATACCCGACTTCCCCCGAAGCCAACAAGCGGGGCGTTCGTCGGGATCAATTGCTTCCTGTCGATCCTCATCTGCTGGAACGCTGGGTAGTATAAAATATCTGCTGAGCTGCCATTGTCGACCAGCACCCGGTGCATGTTGTAGTCTCCTACCCGTAGGTTGACGACGAGTGCATCGTCATGTGGATGGTGAAGGCGTCACGCGTCCTCTTCTGAAAATCCGATTATGGGGCCTTCTCTCCGTGCTATCTTTGGCACGACTCTCGTCAGCTGAACATTTTGTACCATCCGAAGATAGGTCTTGCGGGCTTTCTTAGTTGATCCGACGACAGTCGTTCCTCCTACGATCATCCTTATGTCCCCGATCGGGGGCCTCGGTCGCTCATTATCCCGCCGGGGGTGTTGGTCTTGTGCAGGGTTTTCCGTTTTCTCCTTGCTAACGAATCTCTGCAGTTTTCCTTGTCTGATAAGGGCCTCAATTTGTTACTTGAGATCATAGCAGTCGGCCGTGTCGTGACCATGGTCGCGGTGGAAACGGCAATACTTATCTCTAGAACGTTTGTTGGGGTCACTCTTCAGCTTTCCCGGGAACGTCAGAGCCTCCTCGTCCTTGATTTGCATAAGGACTTGATCTATCGGGGCCGTCAACGGAGTGAAGCTCGTGAATTTTCCCCCCAGGGGCTTAGGGCGCCTTTCGTCCCTTCGGTCTCCTGTTCTTGCCTTCTTTCGGCCTTGATCCTGCCGAGCGTCTTCCTGCCTTTCTCTTTTCCTGGGCCTCTCTTCTCGAGCTAACAACGCGTCTTCAGCGTTCATATACTTTGTGGCACGATAAAGTACTTCCGACATGGTCTTTGGGTCATTTTTGTATAGAGAGAACAAAAACTTACCCTTCTTCAAGCCGTTCGTGAATGCCGCAACCAGTATCTTATCGTCGGCTTCGTCGATCGTGAGTGCCTCTTTGTTGAAGCGGGAGATGTAGGCTCTTAAAGTTTCATCTTCTCGCTGCTTCATACTCATCAAGCAAGCCGTAGACTTTTTGTACCGGTGGCCTCCGATGAAATGTGCGGTAAATTGAGCACTGAGTTCTTTGAAGGTGCTGATGGAATTCGGTATCAGTCGGCTGAACCAAATTCTTGCTGCGCCCTTCAGCGTCGTAGGGAAGGCCCTACACATGATTGCGTCTGCTACTCCTTGAAGGTGCATTAGGGTCTTGAAGGTCTCCAGGTGGTCCAGAAGGTCCTTGACCCCGTCATAACTGTCTATCTATGGCATGCGGAACTTACTCGGTAGGGGGTAGGCGTTGACAGTGGCGGTGAATGGCGAGTCGGTTCTGTTTACCGAGTCGTCGAGATCAGAAGATACCCGTCCCTTGAGGGCATTCATCATGACCTCCATTTGCTCCTTCATCGCCTGCATCTCCGCGACGATAGGTGGTGGGGCGAGGTCTATGAGAGACGGAAGGCTTATGTTTTGCCGCTCCGGTCGGCTTGGGGCGTTGCTACCTTCAAGCCTCTCCTACTCTCTTCGCTCGGCACTGTTACCTTCCTGGTTTTGCTCCTGAAGGATAGGTCTTGTGTCCCTTTGGCGTAGCTGCTCCTCTAGGTCGTGGTTCTGTTGTGTGAGACGTTCCACAGCCGTTGCGAGAGTCTTGACTTACTTCTCGAGGGCGGTCGTGGGTGGCTCCTCTTCTTGAATATCGTTAGTGGTTGCCATTGAGTGGGTAAGCACCATGCGACTTTTTGTCTGGGAAGCTGTAATATGGCTTTACACTACACAATCTTCCCACAGACGGCGCCAACTGATGATGCCGGAAATACCACCAGTAAGTCACATAGTTCTCGCCCGCTACAAACAGCACCTGCATAACAAGAAAGAACCTAGCAGAGAGTACCGGTGTGGTACCGGCCAAATACCCTCCGAAGGTTAAGTCAGAAATGTTCTCACTGCTCTAGGGTGCTAGAGAGGGTAAATTATGCGTACCTTGGTTTGTGAGGGTATTGGGGCTTTTATAGTAGTAGAAAGGTTGACATCTCTTCCTTGGTGTAGAAGTCTTTTCCTTATAGGAGTCTCCTTGGGCGTATTTTGCGGGATTCTTTCCATATAGGAGTTCTTAGGCTTCATGAAGCGTGGGGAGCAAGTTATTTACTTATACACGCAAACGTGGTGATCAAGTATTAATGACTGACGTCGTCAGTCTACGTTATTCCGTCAGATCAAGCACCGTCAGATTAAGCACCGTCAGCTTCAGGACGTTCAGCTTTATGGTACTCTATTCGTGGAGTCCCTTCTCGCCATATCGCCGTTAGCTCTTATAGAAATGCTGATGGCAAAACGTGTCCCGTCACCTTGTCCATTTATTTTATCCTTATCAATTGGTTTAGTAGTGAGTTCTGGTGTAGTGAGTTGTGGTATAGGTCTACTTTGGTTTTTTTGTTGGAGAAAAAGGGCTGGTGGAAATACAGAAGATTCGAGTGATGATGACAATATGGACGATGAATTTGAAAAAGGAACAGGGCCAAGGAGGTTCACATATCGTGAACTTCTCAATGCAACAAACAACTTTGTTGAACGAGGGAAGCTTGGAGAGGAAGGATTCAGAGAGGGTCTCAAAAGGATCGAAGTAAGGAAAAAAGGAGTACAAGTCAAAAGTGAAGATTATTGGTCATTTGAGACATAGGAATTTGGTTCAACTCATTGGGTGGTGCTATGAACATCGTGAGTTACTTCTTATGTATGAGTACATGCCTAACGGAAGCCTCGATTCTCATCTATTTGGAGCAAAGATTATGCTAAAATTGCCAGTAAGGTACAAAATAGCCCAAGGATTGGCTTCTGCATTACTCTACCTTTATGAAGAATGGGAACAATGTGTAGTGCACAGAGATATAAAGTCTAGCAATATCATGTTGGATTCAAACTTCAATGGCAAACTTGGTGATTTTGGCCTTGCAAGACTCGTAGACCTTGAGTTGGGCTTACAAACAACTGTTTTAGTTGGGACCATGGGCTACCTTGCCCCGAAGTGTTTCACCACTAGTATAGCTTCTAAGGAATCTGATGTTTATAGTTTTGGAGTGGTTTGTCTTGAAATTGCATGTGGAAGAAAGCTAGTTGATCCACGGGCAGAACCAAGCAAGGTTAGGCTAGTAGAGTGGGTGTGGGATCTCTATGGAAATGGTCAACTCCTTGAAGCCATTGATAAAAGATTAGGTATGGAATTTGATGAAGGGCAAATGAAGAGCTTGATGGTGGTTGGATTATGGTGTTGTCATCCTGATCCCACTAGCAGGCCCTCTATAAGGCAAGTAATACACGTTCTTAATTTTGAAGCTTCTTTGCCGAACCTTCCATCAAAGCTGCCAGTGCCAATGTATGTTGGGGCCCCAATGGACCTATGTAAATTATCCAATACTTCATTGGGTTTCACTAGGTTTAAAGATCAAACACAGTGTTCATGTAGTTAGGGCTGTCCACAAGTCAGTCTAGGTCGGATTTGTGCCCAACCCGAAATTGACTCGATGGAATCAGGTGGTAGAAAATATCACCCGCCACTGACCATCAGAGTAGACGGGTTGGGCGGATCAAACCTTCAATAGGTGGCAGATGGGTTGGTCAGCGTCATAGCTCTGAAAAAATGGCGAGGAAACAGTGAGAAAAACCTAGATCCGGTGAAAATCTCACCGGATTCGATGAGATTTCGCCAAATCCAGTCAAAATCTCATAGGATCTACATAAAATATCGCCTAAATCTGGGTTTTTTCACCAAGATCTAGAAATTTTTCGTCGAAATTTAGGTTTTTTGCCAGAATCTGGAATTTTTTGCAAGAATCTGGGTTTCTCACCAAAATATGGTTTTTTTGCTGATTGCTTCGGGTTTTGGGGGTAGAGAAACTGAAACCGACCCGCTGGAGTCGATTTCTAGTGGAGAAGACCCGCCGCTAACCACTGGAGTTGTCAGGTCAACCGGTGTTGGATCGGTTCCTGTCAGTTTCTTCGGGTCGGTCGGGTCTCTGGATGGGTTATGACAGCCCTACATGTAGCAGTTGTTCTACTAATTCGTCTATGTCAACTAAACCAAGCAAACCTCTTCTATATTCAAGCAAAGCTGAAGTGGCCGTTAGCTTCAACTATGCATTAATGTATATGATAATTCAAACTCTTGTAATGAACTTGAAAACATGCATGTATCATGAATGTAAACTTTTATTTAAAAGTGTCTTTCCTGAATGGTTTGTAAAATGAAGTATGTCTACAAAATAGTTGATAAAAATTCACATTTTACCCAAAAGCTTGCCTGCTGACAGCTTTCATAGGAATTCTGGTTGTGCCTCAATATTGGGAAACTACATGTGCCATTGGAATGAATAGCTCTTGGCTGTACTTCAGATTTCAAATGAAAAACAGATTACGAATAAAATAGTTTTGCTTACTTATACAAAGACAAAAATAAATGCAATTGACTAGCATTACAACATAGGACCTGAGTAATTAACTAGTTAATAACCACTTATGAAAGTTAGAATAAACACAGGACTTAGTACTTGTTACAAAAGTCTATACACAAGGAAACACAATGCAGGTTAGAATAATACTACGCTGCATCACTTTACCACTCACAAGTATCACTTACTCTTGTATGGTAACATTAAGATTATTTTCTATTTATTGTTGTTAACAATGGACTTGTTCATACCATTGACTATACTTAATAGATGATGATATGCTCAAACAGTCACACTTGAACTGTTTCTTCTCAAACTCGGGGCATAAATCCAACTCAAAAAGTTATTTGGATGGGTCCCCCGGTCGGTTGGATGTATACCAACTTTCGCTTACACATGTGAACAGGCAGTGCCTTTTTTCTAGATCTTGTTTATTTTAAAAATAAACTAAATAAATAGATTAGTAGTGACTTATTTCATCATGTGAGAGACAAATTGGAAAAAAATATGACACTTGTATCTGGTAGTTATTTCTTACACACAATTTTTTCAGATTATTTGTGTATTGGATCTAAATTTGCAAGCAATTTCAGATTCAATACACAAATAATCTGAAAATAAATTAGATTTCTTTTCCAATTAGTGGAAAAATAATTTCATGCTTGTAAATGCGCATCATCTAGCATGAATTATCTAGGAGTAGACTTGGTAACTTTGGAGTATTGTAACTTAAGGTATGCTTTGTACTTGTGGAATCTTGTAATTTGGTATTTGTAATTCGTTACAATATCAATAATAATATATGTTATTGTTCTTCAATTCTTGGTTGATTTGTACTTTAAAGTCCTATTAAATTAGGCAATGACAAAGTCCATCTTTTTGGTACCGAGTCCTTTCTTGCATATGGTCACTTAGTACGAACAAGCTTATAAAATTATTTTGTGCTCCAAACAGATCTCAGTATCAAAATGGTTTTCATTCAATTTTAGAAGAAATAATCCCTGTACTCTTTTCTAAAATGATATCCTTTTATTATTTAATTATAAGTGGGTTTGTTTTTTTTAAAGGATTATAAGTGGGTTGTTACTTGTTGGACTTAAAATTAGAGCGTGGGTATTTTTGTAATTGGACTTAAAAGTAGACAATAAAAATAGAGTGTGGCTATTTTGGTAATTGGACTTAAAAGTAGCCTAAATCATCTATTTATTATTGGACAAAGACAAAATTTAGTCACA
This sequence comes from Quercus tomentella, assembly GCA_028535165.1. Taxonomy (NCBI): domain Eukaryota; kingdom Viridiplantae; phylum Streptophyta; class Magnoliopsida; order Fagales; family Fagaceae; genus Quercus; species Quercus tomentella. Next base: position 25,223,532 of record JAPQVY010000089.1, on the reverse strand, counting down.
AAATTAGTTGTAGTCTTAAACTACAACTTTACTCAATAAAATAAATATTACTACATATTTTGAAAATCTAACTGTTGAATTGCATATTCTTTACGCTCTTAATACACATCAAATTTTGTGTTAATCAGATTTTATTTACTATATGATATATAAGCTTATATTTTATGCATAATTTTAAAATACAAAAACTTGCAATTTAAACAATTTATTGATGGCATAGCTATTAATTTTTAATTTTCTAAAAATTTTGTGAGCATGGAGGGTATAAGAAAAAAATGTAATCCAATTGTAGGTTTTTCAAAATCCACCTCTACGAAAAAGTTATTAAGTAAGATGTCAAAAAAAAAAAAAAAAACTTATCAAGTAAAGCTGAGTTTAAGCCAAAACCAATCTTATAGTTAAATTTTGTCCTTTATTATTTTCTTTTCTCCCCCGGCCCAACCCGGATCTGAACTAACTTCAGTCAACACTGACTTTAAACTTTTAGGTCTTTCTTTTACCCATCTTTTTTTTCTTTTTTTCTTTTTTTTTTTTTTGCTACAAATCTGTTACCCATCTTGTTAGCTAGTCATGGTCTTCTACAATTCAGTCAATGTGAGCTAATTCTGCACTTCACACGGTTATGCTAGTAGGCTAGGATCACTATATTAATTAATTAGTAATTTAAGAAGAAAAAAAAGTATGACCGAATGAGTTTACACCCGTGCTTTGCACGAATTTTTTTATTTGTAAATATATAAATATTAATATTTAAAAGATAAAGTTTAACTACAAAATCAATTGTAACTTAAAGTTATAACCTTACTCCCAATCTTTTTATTAAAAGTGAATTTTAACAAATTTATCATTAGATTATATTTTTTTCTTATATCCTCCATGAGTGCAAAATTTCTAAAAAATTAAAGATCAATAGCTATGTTATCAACAAATTTTTTAAATTGTAAGTTTTTTTTAGTTTAAAATTACGCATAAAATATAATCTTATAGATCATATAATAAATAATATCTGATTGACACAAAATTTGATATGTGAATTAAGAGTGTAAAAAACATACAATCTAGCTGTTAGATTTTTAAAATATGCAGTAATGTTAATGATATTGAGCAAGGATGGACCTAGGATTTTCAGTTTGGGGGGCCAGAGTTAAGTGAAGAAAAAAATCAAATAAACATTCATATAATAATAACAAACTATCAAGCAAGATATAAATACATAAAATTATTGTTTCTTAATATATTATAGTAAGATGCAATCATCTACCAACAAAAATAAAAGTAAAAAAACACGACTTTCATAGATAAAAATGCTTGAGAAGTAATAAATATGAGGTAGTGACGTGTTGGTGACTTAGGGGAAGGAAAGTGATTTTTTTGGAGGGGGGGGGGGGGGGGGGGAATATTTACAGGAAACCCACCTATGGTTTGACCCAAATTCAAATTGTCTACCTGTAGTTTGAAAAGTGTCACTTTGCTCACTTGAAGTTTGCTCTGTTTTTCTCCCGTAACCCATCTCGGTTAAAAACGAAGGTAAATATGTATATTTATCCCCATTTTATATCTCTCTCCTCCAAAACAAAAAACACATACAAAAACAAGAGAAAACAAGATCAAAAAGTTAAGATTTGTAAAAATTAATTAAATCTAACTCTTTCTCACCTTTTCACCTTGTCTCTGTCTCTCTGATTATTTGCTGACATTTGATTATTTGCTGCTTACCTTACTTGGAGTTTGAAGTTAAGTTATATGTGTTCAATCTAGCTTAAGTTGATTCAGAATAGGTTTATCATTTCGAACCCAGAGCTATATACATGAAATCCAAGTAACCTCAGTCACTAGTCAGTATAATTGCAAAAACTAATCATTGACTAAAAGTAAAATTAATTAAGTTTTTCTACCACTATTCTTAAGCTATATATGATTGGTATTTGGTGGTTAGAGATATAATATTGGTTTTGGAAGGACTAGGCTCTAGAGCTCCTCCTATTTGGCCAACAAATCTGCGGGTGTTGTGGCATTATGGGCTTGCCACACCAGGGGTGCGATGTTAAAGGTGTGTATTAGATTGGGGGCTTCCCACTTACTTTGCACAGTGAGAGGCGTCAATCTTGTTGGCTTATCAGAGCAACGAAGGTCCTTTGTTGTCTCACGAGCCCTGCTGGTCCATCGTAGGTGAAGCTTCCATTTGAATCGTTGATAGTTTGTGGATGATTATGATTTGCATTAATAGTAATTCTTTGTTGTTACCATTGTGCTAGAAGAGAGAGATGAAGAGGAGAGAGAAAGACACAGTGGAAGAGGAGAGGGAGAGTCAAATGTTTGTTATTAATTTTTACCAAAACATAAATTTTTGATCTTTTTTTCTCTTGTAGTTTTTTGTATTTTTTTTGTTTTGGGAGGAGAGAGACATAAAATGGGAGCAAAAATACATATTTACCCTAATTTTTAACAGAGATGGGTTATAGGAGACAAACGAAGTGAACCTCAGATGAGTAAAGTGACACTTTTCAAACCACGAATAGGTAATGTGAATTCGGATCAAACCACAAGTAGGTTTATTGTAATTACCCCTTTTTTTTAGAAGATGGTGGAAGAAAAGTGATTAGTAAAAATATTTGAACAATTTAAAAACTATAATGGGTAAATCTATAAATGAAGGAATAAAAAGCAATTAATTGCCCACATGTACCCTATTTCTTTACGCTTCCCATAGTCCCATCTGCCCTTTTTTTCCACACGCTTCTAACAGGCATCCACAACTTCCTATGAAAAAATCTATACACTTTCAAAGTTCAAAGTTCAAAGTTCAAACATTTAGCTCTCTCTCTCTCTCTCTCTCTCTCTCTCTCTCTCTCTCTCTCTCTCTCTCTCACAGTTTCAATCATTTCAGCCTATGAAGTTTCATAACCACTTCCCCATTCATATTGTTGTTCATGTGAAGTTTTAGAATTGTTCCTGTTGTCTTTCACCGCCAGTCAACATCCAGTGAAAGGCTCAAAAATTCGATTATGTGAGAAAATGAAGAGACGGTGAGCAACGTAATGCACTGGGCATCACCAATTAGCCTAGTCTGGTCATAGCTAGCTCGACTCATGACTCTCTCTCTCTCTCTCTCAACTGTTTCCTTTCTCTTTATTTCTTTTGGAATCTCAGTTGTTAATATGGCTAAATTTTTGTTTAGGTTGGGTTTTTTTTTTTTTGAGTATATGATTGTTGTTGTTTGGACTAGGTTGTGATATTGTTTGGGTTAGATTTGGAGTGTGGTGTTGTTTGGGCTGAGTTTTAATTTTATTTTGTGGAGGGGACCCAGCTTTTGGAAGCAAAGGGGCCGAACTCTATTTTTTTCTTAGGCCTCCGTTGAATATAGGTATATATACACTCTTTTTTTTTTTTTTGGTGGAGTCAAGGGGGCCCAAGCCACCTTGGACCCTTACTGGTTCCGTCTCTGATATTGAGTAAGGTTGTAGCCTTAAGCTACAACAAATTTTGTAATAAAACTTTGTTCATCTTTAAATAGCTACAGTGGTTTCTAAAAATAAAATAAATAAATAAAAAATGATTAAAGAAAAAAGAAAGAAGAAGAAGATAGCTATAGTGTTTTTCCTGCAACAACATTATTCGAACACTTATTTATTTAGGAAATGAGAGAAATTTATTGCCCTCATAATAATCTCTAATAAAAAAACAATTGTTATTGTTTTCATTAATAAGTAGCTCAAATGAGAATGTGAATTGGAATGGAAGACAAAAAGGTTCAAAGAGAAGGTATTTTCTTTATAGGGAGGTTTTATTAAGGAATATTTAATTAGAGTAATTTGAGGAGACCCATTTACTATATATATATATATATATATATATATTATAACACTCAGTTGCTATATATAAAATGATATTGTACCTAATTAGATATTTAGATATTACTATATCTAAACTTAAGGGTTTGTTTGGTTGGAGGGGTGAAAAAGTTGGAGGATAGAAAATGGTGAATGGATGGAAAAGTGGGAGGATAGAAAAGATTTTAATTTTGTTTGGTTGGAAGTGGAAAAGTGGAGGGATGGAAAAAGTGAATTTGAATAAATTTACTCATATACCCTTGTTAAAAAATGATAACCAATTAAAATAAAAAAGTGACAAAAAATTACTCGGTTTATTAAAAAATAAAAATCATGTCCAGTTAAACAAAGAAAAAGAAAAAAAAAAACCAAAAAAAGAAGAAGAAGAAGAATAAGAAGAAGGCAACGTCCAACCCAAGAAAGGAAAAGAAAAAAAGGGAGGTAACGTCCCCAAGGCAGCACCAAAAAAAAAAAAAAAAAACAAAACCTCATTTTGTCCATGAAGTAGCCTCATTTTCTCGTTTCAGTTTTCTCTCCAATTTGGGGAGAAACCTTTTTGGTGGGTCCAGAAAGGAAACACCTGGGTCCTACCATTTATTTTCCTTTCTCCCCACCCAATCAAATACACTCCAAAAAGTTCTCCTTCTCATTTTCTCTCCAAAATTTTCCATCCACCCTATTTCTCCTCCAAACAAACACACCCTAACAATTTTGATGGGTGGTCCACCATTTCAGAACGTGGTCTTTAATTTTTAGTATAACAAACTAAATTTTTTCATAAAAGTTCAGATTCAGATCTTTTAGATTTTCTAGGATACTCTATCAAATAGATTTCCTTAAATCTTAACTATTCCTTAATGATTTAATAGTCTAGATTTTGTCATATCAGCATTTCACTAACAATAATCTTAATCGTTTTGTTTGCAATATTATTATATTATTTTAAGAGTATTATTAGTGGAATGCTAACATGACAGAATCTAAACTCTTAAATCATTAAAGAATGGTTAGGATTTCAGGAAAGTTATTGGTAGAGTACCTTAAAAAATCTAGAGGATCTGAATCCTAAAAGTTCTTTCCCAAGCCACTAATGATTTCACAGTTGTTGAAGTAATGATCAAAATAACTAATTTCGATCCTTCCATGCATGCATCTTATGTAATAATTTTTTCAAGGTCTTTCCACAATGTAATCCGAACCTTGTGATTTCTACATATTTAGTTTTTTTAAGTATTAAATAATTAAATAATTTATTTGAAATATGTGAAAATTTCCCATTCTAAGTATTAAAAAATCATTTGAGTTCAACTAACCTTTTGTCTTCAATCTCAATGATCCTTCTCTTCAACTGCTCTCCAATTAGGGAAAAATTGCAAACTAACACCAATCACCAAACAATTTTGTTAGTTAGCAATGTTTCCAAACTATTTAGGAAACTAACATCTCGAGTCTAATAAACTCGAGTTCACTGTAGCAACTTGAGAATGAAAGAGTCGATTTCTTTGAAAATCGAGTCTCTAAGACTCGAGTTCCACAAAAGAAAACCAAGAAATCAAAAAACATGTAAGTCTTCTTCTTCTGGTCTCCCTCTTCTCCCTCTGAAACAACAAAAACACAACACAAACACAAGCAATAGATCAAAGTAGAAACTACACAAAGCAAGAGATCAAAACAAAAACCACAAACCTAGGCGACGAATCCAGCAGCGAACCCAGGCGGCGAATCTTGCAGCAAACCCAACTGCGAACCAACAAACCCAAGCGATGAAACCCATATACTCAAGCGGCGAAACCCACGAACCCAAGCTTGGACTAAACCCATGTACGTGTGATTCCTTAGGCGAAGGTTTTGTTTTCCCTCTATTTATCTCGTTTTCCTCTAATCCTTAGGCTGAGTTCTTGGCAAAATCGAGTCTCTTATGCTTGAGTCCTTTGCAAAATCGAGTTTTTGGACTCAAGATGCTAGTTTCCTAAATAGTTTGAAAACCTTGTTGACTAACGAAATTGTTTAGAGATTGGTGTTAGTTTGCAATTTTTCCCCTCCAATTACGTCTTTTTCATACAAAGAATAAAAATGACTGACATTTTTCCAATGACATCTACATAATTTACATGTTCATACATATTTAGCACATACAGCCTTTCCCCCCTTAATTGTACCTTGCAATAACTTAACCAGTATGTATCAATACCTGTTAAGTGGGCATTTTTTGTCGCATCGGTTCACTCAGATGTTTAAATGGGACAAATTCAAATTTATATACGTTCATTGGTGACTATTTTGTAATTATTCTTGTTAAGAATTACAGCAAAATAATTTATGAAATAAATATTTCCTTCTTGTAATGATTCCCTAAATTGATGAATAAATGCATCCTTGATCGTTGCATATATAAATGAGTGTATAATCATGTTCAGTAACAAATGTTCGATAACATAATAATAATAATGTGAGGCTCACCTGTTCATCTAGCAACACCATATCCAAGCTCATAAAATCTTTATTCTTGAGAATGAATACATCCCATAGCCGTGTGATTCGCTTTAATCTTCCAATCCTCCTTCTCACCATTGAGCTCATGAAGTAAGTTATAATGACCTGTCATCATACCCATAGGTTGATGTTATGAACCGTGACAAAGTAAATAGAGAAAATAATTTGAAAATAAATGCAAATGACTAAACCCAATTTGCTTAATATATATAGTGCAAGGTTTATTAAGTTTTCATTTACTATTTAGGCAAATGGTATTTGTATTTAGGTTAATGGTGTTTCGTTATTGTAGGAGATCAAGAGCCATGAGTTACTATAAAGTTCATAGGACAATCCAACAGGCATGGATTACATGACTAGGTTTTTTTTTTTTTTTTTTTTCATTGTATATCCCATTTGAATAAGCACTAGATTTTCTGACATAAGTTACTATTTGTTCAAGAGCCATGAGTTACTATTTGTTCGCTATTCAGATTCCTCACATAAATGGTTTTGAATAAGCAGTTGATATTCTGTAGGCTTGATTTCAGATTCTTGACCTAAACGTTTTTTAAAGGCAAAACTACAGTGCTGGTCTCTTAAGTTTATCTATTGTGCACTTGTGGTCCCTAAAGTTTCAAGTGAGCTTATTGTTTCCTAAAATTTAAAAATGAGCATTATTGGTCATTCTGTTAACTTCAATTAGTTACTTTACCCACGTGTCTAACAAAGCAATGACATGGAATTTTTTTAAATGGCGTGTGGAAACCCTTTTATTATTAAATGCCATTCGTTTGACTGATAATTTCCCATTTTTATGCCCAATTGTTTCTTCTTCTTCTTTCTAGTTTCTCCTACTACACTACTATGCACTGCAGTAGCTTTCTTTAAATTACGAACTTGGGATTTGATTAGTTTGAGGTGTTTTGACTTTTGTGGTTTTATAATCATTTTGGTGAGAGAGATGATCAGTCTGTTAGTGTATTGTCATTCTTCAACTTTACCAAGTCCACAGGATGGCATTGCCTGGAGAGTATAGCATCGCGTAGAGAAGAAGATAGATGACAGATGACGGTGTGACGGCCAGAGAAGGACTCGGAACCTTTTGTTGTTTCGGAGACAGAGGTCACCGTTGTTAGAGTGGCTCTAGGCTCTGGTACAAACCCTTTAAGGTCTTTCAGTGTGCAACACTCTCTCTATGTGGTTAGATCTATTTCTAAAAAAAGGGGTTCGATAAGTTGAAAGACCCAAATATTTGGGCTGATCTGTTTCTTATCGGTAAATATCTGATCTGTAATTTACTAATAATAAAAGGATTGCCATGTCATTTTAAAAAAATGCATTATCATTGTTCCTAGGGATGGCAATGGGGCGGGGCGGGGCCGAAGGATGAGATCTTCGCCCCCGCCCCGTATGGATTTTTCTTACCCCATCCCCGCCCCGCCCTGCATGACGGGGAAAATTTCTTGCCCCATCCCCGCCCCTTAAGGCCCCGCAAAAACCCACGAAGCCCCGCCCTACACCGTAAAACTTTATTTCTTGTTAATTTTCCCTACAATTATTACCATTTTTTCAAATAAAATGACATGTTTCAATAATAAAAATATACTTGAAATTATAAATAAATTTATCCTATCAAATCAAACTAATTTTTATCAAATCAAACTAATTTTTAGCAAATACTAAATAATATTATCTAAATGTTTAACAAGATAATATCACAACAAAAATCTCATAGTATGACACAATAAAATAATCCAAACTCATAATACGTAACAAAATAAAAATTGCCTAGTTCTTCAAAAAGAATCTCCACTTAAATAAAATAAGATGATGATATTTTTGTTTAAATAGTAGGGTTTTAGGGTATAAAAAATTACCTTTAAACCCTTATTAATGCGGGGTAGGGCGGAGATGGGGCGGGGTGGGTCTAAAAAGTGTAAACCCATCCCCGCCCCGTCCCATGATGCGGGTCTAAAATCTCGCCCCATCCCCGCCCCACCACCTTTACAAGGAGGGGAAAACCCGCACGGGGCGAAGCGGGGAGGGGCGGGTCAAGCGGGGCAGGGCAAAATTGCCATCCCTAATTGTTCCGTTAGACACATGGATAAAAACACTTCTAGAAGTTAACAAAAGAATCCATAGTGCTCATTTTTTAAACTTCAAGTACAAATAGAGCTCACTTGAAACTTTAGAAACTAAAAGTGCACGATAGATAAACTTAAGGGACCAACAATATAATTTCGCCTTTTTTTAATTTCAAATCAAACGTTATTTAAATCTTCATTTTTCCGATCATGCTTTTTAGGTTATTAAAACTTCTTCTAGAACATGCCTTTTAGGTTTGTAAGGGAAATTCTTCTCCAAAAAAAAAAAGTTTGAAGGGGAAAAAATTGTTGAGGAAAAAGTATGGAAAAATTTATGAAGTAATTAAAGGAGTTTATAGTGGGTAATTGTAAAATTGGTGGAATTTATAGTGTGCATTTAAGTTGCTTTATTATTTTTTAGTAACAAACAACAAATAAATATTTGTATTTTCGCTATTCTAAACAAATTGGTATCAAAGCTTCTACTTTTACAATAATATTCGTTAAAAAGAAGAAAATGTTATCCTCAATTAGAAACTTGAGTATGTAATCACTGTGCACTTTTAGCGCAATGGTCACTCTATAAGTGTTTGTGATGTGTGGGGGGCAAAAGTTGGGGTTCAAGTTTTCAGGAGGGAGATTCACACACATATATACCACTATAAATTTCTTTAAAAAACCTTTTCCCCTCTCTCCATGTGTGTGTTAAAAAATACCTAGTATTCTCAAACAACAAAAAAAAAAAAAAAAAGATTAGGCTAGAGTAAAATTCAATCATGTAAAAAATAAATAAAAAAAAGTATGACCGAACGAGTTTATACCTGTGCTTTGCATGAAATTTTTTATTTGTAAATATATAAATATTAATATTTAAAGGACAAAGTTTAACTGCAAAATTGATTGTAGTTCAAGACTATAACCTTACTCCATATCTTTTTATTGGAAGTGAATTTTGACAAATTTATTAGTGAATTACATTTTCTTCTTATATCCTTCATGCTTGCAAAGTTTCTAGAAAAATAAATTTCAATAGTTATATTATCAATAAATTTTTTAAATTACAAGTTTTTTTTTTTGTAGTTTAAAATTATACATAAAATATAATAATATCCGACTAACATAGAATTTGACATGTGAATTAAGAGTATAAAGAACATACAATCCAACAGTTATTTATTTATTTATTTTTAAGAAAGATAGCTATAGTGTTTTTCCGACAACAACATCATTCGAACACTTACTTATTTAGGAAATGAGAAAAATTTATTGCCCTTATAATAAGCTCTAATAAAAAAACAACTGTTATTGAGCTCAAATGAGAATGTTAATTGGAATGGAAGACAAAAAGGTTCATAGAGAAGATATTTTCTTTATAGGGAGGTTTTTTTAAGGAATAATTTAATTAGAGTAATTTGAGGAGACCCATTTACTATATATATAAAAAAAATTTAACACCCATTTACTATATATAAAATGATATTGTACTTAATTAGATATTTAGATATTACAGAGAACTCCTTGAAATATTGAGCGGTTTCAAGTTCCAACAAGGAATCGTTTCTCTGTCGCTAAGAACGGTGGTCCTCCATCTTCTCTTAGGCTGTAGAACTGATGTCCCTTCTTGTAAGGCTTCTTTTCCCCTCTCGTAACAGTGTTACTTGTAGGGCTTGTGGTATATCTTTTTTTGGGGTCTGGGAAACAATCTTCTTTCTTTTCTTTCATTGTTATCTCCCATTCTTTCCACGACAAAACAATTCCGTTATACCTTTGTCCCGTTTTTCTTCTATTATCATGAATGATCTCACAAAGCACTGGAATTGCCTTTCCCTCTCTGAAAGAGAGGGAAATGATATCTATTTCAAAAAAGACCGATGTTCAAAGGAGCACATCATAGCAACAAGGTTCCTAACTTGACGTGCTCTCAACATGGACGTAGTGGTAAGGACATTTAAACCACTTTGGAGGGCTAATAACGGTTTTACAGTCAGCAATGAGGGTTCTCATAGGGTCCTATTTGTTTTTTATAACAAAGAGGATGTAGATCACATTCTATCTAGTGAACCATGGAGTTTCGACAAATCTTTGGCTGTATTACAATGTTATGATAGGCTCACTCCCCTTGACAAGCTGACCTTGGACAAGGCATCTTTCTGGGTTCAGGTCCATAATATTCCAATCGGATACAGGAATAAGTTAGTCACAGAGGACACATGTGAATCTGTCAGTCTAGTTGATTGCTCAACTAATGCCCTGGAAAGTGAGTGTGGAAGCTACGTCCGGGTCCGAGTCAATCTCGATGTTTTTCAACCCTTGTGCTGAGGCAGGATAATCAAGCTCAAGGATGGAGAAAAGGTTTGGGTAAATTTCAAGTACGAATGTTTACCTAATATTTGTTATTAGTGTGGTTGTTTCGATCATGACGACAAAGATTGCGACCTTTGGATTCAAAGCAAGGGTACTCTACAACCAACCTCACAACAGTTTGGCTCGTGGATTAGAGCAAATCAGTTAGGGCCATCAAAGAAGAATGTTTTTCAAGTTTCAGGTTTCTATGAAGACAGGGCCAAGAATATTTCCGCACAGCAGCGAAGGGAAGGCAGACCAGCTATGATTTCGGTACCACCATCAGGCACGGTGAATAATCCAAATAAGGAATATGGAGGCGGATTCTGTGGAAATTCAAAATAAAAAATCCCATGAGTCCACGGTTCTGCAAGGAAACTCAATCCCGCATTTTCAGGATCACGGAAATAAATGAGAGTATTTTTCACAGAAATTAAAAGAGATTGACATGGATATTGGGATTTATGAGGATCCCTTAAAATCAGCTGCTACCGAGGAAGTTAATTCCTATAAGGAAACATCCCCACTCTTTAACTTGGAAAATTTAAAGAATTCCCTTGATACAAATCCGAGTTTGCCAAAATCTCCAACTTTGGTACCCCCGCTTCACAAGGAACGTACCACCTACCTTCACAATATAGCCAACTCACCTGATACAAGCGTGTTTTCAGAAACCTCTATGCAAGACAAATGGAAACATTACCTACGTATCTCTGAAGGTATCACAGCTACCATTGATGATCCAATCAGTTCAAAATGTCCAATTGGTTTGGTTATTGATCAAAGTGAGTTAACAAGCAATAAGTATCATGTTTCTCACAATGATAAAGAAAATTCCCCAGTATTGGCAAAGGCTAGTTCCTAGCCCCGCCTTGTATAGTTTGGAATTGCAGCGGGCTTGGGAACCAACTGGCAGTTCAAGAGCTTGTGAATTTGGCGCAAGCAAAAGTGTCCTCCATCTTGTTCTTAGCTGAAACACTAGTAGACGAAGCAAGGCTAGATTACGTGAAGGATCAAATTTGTTTTGATAATAAATTTTTTGTCCAGAGAGTTAATAAAGGTGGCAGACTAGTGCTTTATTGGAAAAATAATATTGAGGTTGATGTTGAGTCTTCATCTTTGAATCATATCAATGCAATAATAAACAATAATTCAAGGGAGGCTTGGCATTTCACTGGCTTCTATGGTGAGCCTGGAACTCACAAAAGACAAGAATCGTGGGATTTGCTCCATAGCTTGCTCAACCAAAGCTCACTTCCCTAGTTATGTGTCGGAGACTTTAACGAGATCATTAAGCAATCAAAGAAGTTAGGGGGGAGATTAAGACCTCATGTACAGATGAAGATTTTTCAAGATGCTTTGGATGAGTGTGGATTCATGGATCTAGGGTTCAAAGGTTTTCTGTACACTTGGAGTGAACATTACAGTAGTGGAGCTTCGATTTGGAAAAGGTCAGACAAGGTAGTTGCATCATACGAATGGTTTTTCGAATTTTCCTGGTACTCGAGTACATCATATTGATAATACGACATCTAACCATAAAATGCTGTGGATTGAACGATCAGACCTGGAATTCCAGCAAAAGAAGAAAGTATTCTGGTTTGAAGAGATGTGGTTGATGTGGAGAAATTGTTGAAGGAATTTGGCAAGCCAACTATGATGTAACCGAGAATAGATGGGTGCTCAAGGAAATTGAAAGCTGTGGAAAATAACTGACTAAATGGAGCAAAGATTTTTCTAGTAACATTCCAAAAAAAAAAAAAAAAGGAACTATCTCGGACCAAGAAGCTAGTTGCACAAGGTGGAGGTTCAACAATTCTCTTACAGTTGAAAAAAGAAATAAATTCTCTAATGGATAAAGAGGAGAGGATATGGAGACAGCGGTCACATGCCTTATATATCAAAGACAAGGATCGCAATACGCACTTTTTACACTGTCGAGCCACACAAAGGAAGTGCAGAAATTTCATTTCAGGTATTAAAAATCAAGCGGACAAGTGGTGGTGCACCCAACCTGACCAAGTTTCAGCTATATTCCTAGACTCCTACCAACAACTCTTTACATCCTCAAACCCTGAAGAACTTCTGGCAGACCTTGACTCCATTCCCCAGACCGTGACTGAAGATATGAATGTTATTCTGAGTAGTGAATTTCAAGCATGGGAAGTTGAGAATGCCCTGAAGTAGATGGCTCCACTCAAGGCGGCGGTGGGTCCCGATGGGATGCCACCGCTTTTTTATCAGAATTTTTGGGGTTTAGTAAGCAGTGATGTTGTTAGCTCTACTCTGCATTTTTTGAACTCGGGCTCATACCCACTCCACTAAATCACACCTTCATCACCTTAATTCCCAAAACAAAAAACCCGGAAAGAGTGATTGAATTTCGGCCTATTAGTGTCTGTAATGTGCTCTATAAAAAATTTTCAAAGGTCCTCACCAATAGATTGAAAAGAGTGCCACCTCATCTCATCTCCGAACATCAAAGTGCTTTTCTTAAAGGTTGCCTCATTACATACAATATCCTGGTAGCTTTTGAGACATTGCACTATATGAAGAATCATAATTCGGGGAGTTCGGGCTTCATGGCTCTTAAACTAGACATGAGCAAGGCTTACGACCGGGTTGAGTGGTATTTCTTAAGAGATGTTATGATACAAATGAGCTTCAATGATAGATGGGTGGCTCTAGTAATGGAATGCATATACTCCGTGACTTACTCCCTTTTGATTAATGGGGAACCTATAGGGAATATTAAACCAAGTCAAGGTATCCGCCAAGGGGACCCACTATCCCCTTACCTCTTCTTGTTGTCCTCAAAGGGTCTCCATAGAATGATTAAAAAAGTAGTGGGTAATGGTGACATTCAAGGTGTGTCTATTTGATGGAATGGCCCAAAACTAACACACTTATTATTTGCAAACAATAGTCTCTTGTTTTGCGGGGCAATAACACATGATTGTCAAAAGGTGTTAGAAATTCTCTCTTCCTATGAACGAGTATTGGGGCAAAAGCTAAATAGAGACAAGACTTCTCTATTTTTTAGTAAATCCACTTCCCTTGAAATGCAAAATCAGATCATAAGTGATCTTGAAGTCACAATTTTGAAGCAATATAAAGAATACCTAGGCTTGCCAGCCATGGTGGGAAGAAAGAAAAGAGCAAGCTTTGATCATTTGAAGCAAAGAGTGTGGAAAAGACTACAAGGGTAGGAAGGAAAGCTCTTATCCCAAGCCGGAAGAGAAGTTCTTATCAAATCAATCATCCAAGCTATTCCTACTTACACCATTAGTTGTTTCAAGCTCCCAATCACTTTGTGCCATGATATCGAGTCACTTGTTCATAAGTTTTTGTGGGGACAAAGGGGAGTTCAAAGAATTGGGTGAAGTGGGATGATACATGTCAACACAAAGATCAAGGGGGTATGGGATTCAAGGACCTTGTTATGTTCAATGAGGCTATGTTAGCCAAATTAGTTTGGAGACTCCTTCATGTTGATAACTCCCTCTTTTATAGAGTCTTTAAAGTGAGATTTTTTCCTAAGGGGACTATCTTAGAGGCGAAAGATTCATCTTTAGCGTCATATGCTTGGAAAAGTATTTTAAAGGGTCGGGATGTCATATCTAAGGGAGCAATATGGAGAGTGGGAGATGGGAAGCAAATTAGAATCTAGGGGAATAACTGGTTGCCATCAAGGAACGCAGCCGAAATCACCACACCAATTATGTTGGGACAAGAAAACTCTAGTGTGGAAGTGCTCATAAATCCAATCACAAGAAGTTGGAGGTCTGACATCATTGACCACGTTTTTGGTGTAGCTAAAGCAGATGTAATTAAGAGTATACCATTGAGTTCATCGAGCCAACCTAATGTTCTTATCTAGCCTTTCACCCCGACAGGCCATTACTTAGTTAAATCAGGTTGTAGGTTCTTGCAAGAAAGTTCAAATTCTGCACAACGATCAACTCCGGACTCAGCCTTCTGGAAAAAATTGTGGAGTTTAGAAGTTCCTAGCAAAGTTAAAAACTTTGTGTGGCGTGCTTGCACGGAAGCTTTGCCCACCAAGAAGAATTTAAACAGAAAGAAAATCACCCCTGATGGCCTTCGTGAAAGCTGTAAGGTGGGAGATGAAGACTGCTCACATGCTATTTTTTTTTTGTTCTGATGTGCAGGTTATGTGGAGTTCAGACACCCAATGGACATGGCTCTCGGCTTTGCAAGGTAGCAGCGTGAAGGAGATTTTCAACTATGTTTTCTCGAAAAACAAAGATGCTGCACTACTGGCCTTCACGGGTTAGGCAGCGTGGAATCACAGGAACCAAATTCAGTTTAAGGAAAATGCGTGTCCTATAAACCAAATCTTACTTTTGTTGAAGGAGTGAAAAGCTGAGTTTCAAAGCCTGTACACACAATTTTCATAAAAGAAGAATCACACGATCACGAAATAGTGTAACAAATTATCAATTGTATTGATTTGTATACATGTGAGTACAATCCTCTGTATGACTCTTTACAATGAAAGAATACAATAAAACTCCTCTGATTCAATCTCCAAGTAACTTTACGATCTGAAGGGCTATAAAGCTTGATCTTGAATCGTACTTTGATGTCTCCAAGTTGGATGTGTGATTGGATGTACTTGAGTTTTGATTTGAAGTTGAGGGCCGTTGGCTTGACCTCGAACTTAATTGAAGGAAAATCTCTACTTTGATTTGAAGAAGTAGAAATAAGCCTTGATTTTGAGGGAGCAATGGTACTCTTTTGGACTTAGAGATGACTCTCTATTTTGGCAGAGTGTTAGTAGGGTTTTTCTCTCTAAGTTTCCTCTCCTTTTTTTCATATAAGAAGCCTCTATTTATAAGCGACTCAATGACCTTTAATTTGGAATTTTTTTTCTCAGCATTTATTGAGAGTTAATTACAAATTTTGAATTTAAATACAAATTTGACTTTAATTTTTGTCTTGCATTTAATGAGAACATTCCATATGAGTCTTTTCTTCCAAAGTTGCCACTTGACCTTCTTCATTTGATGTTGCCACGTGGCTCAAATTCATTTACTAATTGTCCACATCATCAATTATAACTTAATTTAATAAAAAAATTCACGATCATGATCAATTGGACATCTATGAATGCATCATAAAATTTTGATGTCTACAGAGCCATCACCCAGCAACTTTGAAGATCCAGCACGGGAAACATACCAGATGGAAGCCACCTGATCGAGATTTTTGCAAAGTGAACTATGATGGAGCGGTTTTTTCAAAGCAAGGAAGAGCTGGGATTGGAGTCGTGATTCGAAATTCCAATGGAGCTGTTATGGCCTCACTGTCATAGCAAGTCCACCTTCCAACAACAGTAGCTCAGACAGAAGCACTAGCAACTAGGAGAGCCGTGGAATTTGCACTAGAAATTGGCCTTACCAAAGTGATTATTGAAGGAGACTCAATATTGTTCACAAGGATCTCAACAACGCTAACTCCCCTCTGGCTTTACATGGACACTTGATTCAAGATGTTAAAACTTTGATTCCCTATTTTTCTAACATCAATTTTAATCGTGTATGTCGGCAAGGAAATAATGTTGCTCATGAATTAGCAAGAATTAGATTGCCCAATTTAATTGTCTGGATGGAAGATGTACCTGATTTTAGCCTGCTTTGATTTAATATAAGCACAAGTTTCTTTCTCAAAAAAAAAAAAAAAAAAAAAAACATATATATATATATATATATATTTATATATATATTACTATATCTAAACTTAACTATTTTGATGGGCAGGCCACCATTTCAGAACGTGGTCTTTAATTTTTAGTATAACAAACTAAATTTTGTGATCACCGCATACCCTTAGTGCAATGGTCACTTCACAAGTATAGATGCTTGTGAAGTGTGGGGGCAAGGGCCGAGGTTCAAGTCTCCAGGAGGGAGTTTCATATACATATACACTTAGATTAGGTTAGAGTAGAAATTCTATTTTGTATAAAAAATAAATAAATAATAAAATAAAATAAATTTTGTGATAAAAGTTCTTACCCATGCATGCCACCAATGATTTCCCAGATGTTGAAGTAATGATCAAAATAACTAATTTCGATCCTTCCATGCATACATCTTCTGTAATAATTTTTGCAAGGTCTTTCCACAATGTAATTCGAACCTTGTGATTTCTACATATTTAGTTATTTTAAGTATTAAATAATTAAATAATTTATTTGAAATATTTGAAAATTTCCCATTCTAAGTATTAAAAAATAATTTGAGTTCAACTAACCTTTTGTCTTCAATCTCAATGATCCTTCTCTTCAACTGCTCTCCATTTACGTCTTTCTCATACAAAGGGGAAATGGCTGACACTTTCCAATGACATCTACATAATTTACATGGTCATAAATATTTAGCATATACAGCTTTCCCCCCCTTAATTGTACCTTGCAATAACCTAACTAATATGTATCAATACCTGTTAATTGGGCATTTTTTGTCGCATCGGTCACTCAGATGTTCAAATGGGACTAATTCAAATTTATATATGTTCATTGGTGACTATTTTGTAATTATTCTTGTTAAGAATCACAGCAAAATTATTTATGAAATAAATATTTCCTTCTTGTAATGATTCCCTAAATTGATGAATAAATGCATCCTTGATCGTTGCATATATAAATGAGTGTATAATCATGTTCAGTAACAATTGTTCGATAACATAATAATAATATGAGGCTCACCTGTTCATCTAGCAACACCATATCCAAGCTCATAAAATCTTTATTCTTGAGATTGAATACATCCCATAGCCGTGTGATTCGCTTTAATCTTCCAATCCTCCTTCTCATCATTGAGCTCATGAAGCAAGTTATAATGACCTGTCATCTTGCCCATTGGTTGATGTTATGAACCGTGTCAAAGTAAATAGAGAAAATAATTTGAAAATAGATGCAAATGACTAAACCCAATTTGCTTAATATATATAGTGCAAGGTTTATTAAGTTTTCATTTACTATTTAGGTTAACGGTGTTTTGTTAATGTAGGAGACCAAGAGCCATGAGTTACTAAAGTTCATAGGACAATCTAATAGGCATGGATTACATGAATCGTTTTTTTTTTTTTTTTTTTTGTCATTGTATATCCCATTTGAATAAGCACTTGATTTAATGCACGTTTTATTTTTTCTTCAGATATGCAATTGTATTATTTGTTCACTATTCTTTAGGGAGAATCTAGCCTTTTGCCCCCATTGGGCAAAAATTTTAGCAATATGCCCTTGTTTGCAAACTATATAGGCGCATGCTCCTGTTTCGAAACTCGATTACCTTAAAATCGAGTTATGCCCAATCAAACTTAAAAAACAAAAAAAAAAAAAAAATGGCATAGAACTCGATTTTATGGAGATCGAGTTCCAAAACACCACTATAGGGCTCCCTAACCTGCCATGAGACAATCACCCTAAGAAAAAAAAATTTGTAGGAAAACGCCGCTATAGGGCTTTAAAACGTCACTATAGAACTCCCTGAACTGGGGCTCACACTAGTTTAAAAAAAAAAAAAAAAAAAAAAAAAAAAAAAAAAAAAAAAAAAAAATTTGCAGAAAAACGCCACTATAGGGCTTAAAAACACCACTATAGGTCTCCCTGAACCTTGTATGGGGGCGATCACACTAAAAAAAATTTTGCATGGAACTCAATTTTTTTTTTTTTTTTTTTTTTTTTTTTTAAGTTTGATCAGGCATAACTCGATTTTCTACAAATCGAGTATTTAATTGAAACTCGATTTTAAGGTAATTAAGTATCGAAACAGGGGCACGACCTTATATAGTTTGAAAACAGGGACATATTGCCAAATTTTTAGAAAATTAAGGGTAAAATGCCAGAATTTCCCTTTAGATTCCTCACATAAATGGTTTTGAATAAGCAATTGATATTCTGTATGCTTGATTTCAGATTCTTGACCTAAATGTGTTTTTTAAAGACAAAACTACAATGTTAGTCTCTTAAGTTTACCTATTGTACACTTGTGGTCCCTAAAGTTTTAAGTGAGTGTTTAATGATTCTTGAAATTTAAAAATGAGCATTATTGGTTCTTGAAATTTAAAAATGAGCACTATTGGTCCTTCCGTTACCTTCAATTTGTTTCTTTACCCATGTGTCTAACAAAGTAATGACATGAAATTTTTTTTAAATGACGTGTGGAAACCCTTTTATTATTAAATAATTTCCCATTTTTATGCCCAATTGTTTCTTCTTCTTCTTTCTACTTTTTCCTACTACACTACTATGCACTGCAGTAGCTTTCTTTAAATTACGAACTTGGGATTTGATTAGTTTGAGGTGTTTTGACTTTTGTGGTTTTATAATCATTTTAGTGAAAGAGATGATCAGTCCGTTAAGAGTGTACTGTCATTCTTCAACTTTACGAAGTCCACAGGATGACATTGCCTGGAGAGTATAGCATCACGTAGAGAAGATGATAAAGGACAGATGACGATTGACGATGTGACGGCGGGAGGACTCGGAACCTCTTGTTAAAAACTGAAAACAAGCAAATACAATGACTATTTTAGTTTTGTTAAGAAACCAAAATTTTCCCCTAAAAATTTTATTTTTTTTAAAAAAAAAAAGAAGAAGAAAAAAAAGTGAAATTTATATATTTAAATGCACACATCCCAATGGCTCTTTCACCCTCTCTCCACGTATCAGATTTGTAAAAACCCCAACGGCTCTCTCTCTCATTCTCTCTCTCTCTCTCTCCACAAATCCTAGAGCAAAGGTCTCTCTCTCTCAACATTCTCTTCGCTCTCCCTTCTAGCCGAAACCACCAACCCACTCATCTCCACCTCTTCTTCTCGGTCATCCGATCATTCTCTTCATGTCACTGTCTCTTCATCCAATGGTCTCAATCTCTCTCAACATTCTCTCCGCTCTCCCATCTCTTTGGTCCGAGCCACACACCACCGATTTCTCGCTTTTGTTCTTTGATTTGAGAAACTAAACTTTTTATGGGTATGTGGTATTTGACTAAACTTTTATCAATGTGTGGTTTTGTAAGATCAATCTCTCTCTCTCTCTCTCTCTCTCTCTCTCTCTCTCTCTCTCTCAAGGTTGTCAAAATCGAGATACTATGTAAAATCGTAGGAGGTAAGTGAAATCATGGATCGTAGTCGTAAGATCCTACATGATTTGAAAAAAAAAATACATTGGTATGTTAAATAATCATATAAATTATACATTCATTCATAAAAAAATAAACAATTTGCATCTATTTGATGTAATTACCATATATCACTACATTCATTTGTAAGCATCATTTAAAGAAACCAAAAAACGTGACTCTCTATTAGATGTTATTTTTCATTTCGGTCCAACTGACATTCTATCTTTCTACCTTATAATAGCAAAACTAAGTCTATTAGGATGTTATTTTCCATTTTGGTCCAACTAAGCCTTTTGTCAAGTTAAAGAAGATTATAAGAAATCAAGATCGTTTAGAATCATATAATTCTACCGATCTTGAACGATCATAGCAATCCTACTAAAAATCCTTGAAAGATCCGAGTGGAATTGTAAAATCGTTGGATCTAGATCGAGATTTTGACAACCATGCTCGTAGTTGATTTGGGTTTTCCTATCTAGGTTTTGTTTTGGGGATGAATTCAAATGCTTTTGTACTATTTCATGTGTTATTTTGATTGATTTTTGTTCTTGTTTTTCAATGTGTGGGGGATACATCTAACTTTTATACAGATAAAACTCAATGTGTTCTTTGTTATTTATATGGGTATTAATTTACGGTTTACTTTTAACCTTTTATGGATTGGTTGGATTGTTTGAGAATGGAATTAGAGGCTGCAAACAACTTTATGTTTGTTATTTTATGGAAAACTAGGATTTTAAATTCATTCTATAACAATTTTGACAATTAATTTTTTGTCTTTCACCTTTGTGGGTGTGCTAAACCCTAACACTTTTCTTTGGGACTTTGCTTAAGATACTGTGAGTGAGTGACTGGAACTTTAAATTGTTTTCAAGTCTACCACTTAAGAGCCAGAACAGAAGAAGATGGAGGCAGCGAGAACCGTAAAAGACGTTTCCCTCACAATTTCGTCAAGTCCTACGCTGCTCACATCAAACGCTCTCTCTCTCTCTCTCTCTCTCTCTCTCTCTCTCTCTCTCTCTCTCTCTCTCTCTCTCTCTCTCTTATTGGTTTGTTTGTCTCATCTCTATCTAATTTCAACATTCTTTTCTTTTGTGCTTTGCAGTCTTATATTGCCGCTTGTCCCTACTTATTATTTTCCGGTAATTCTCCAAATTCTTTTCAATCCAAATGTAATCCCTTTAGTTTAAAGTTACGATTTTGAGTCTTACAATGCTGAATTGTTTGTTAAGAAGATAAAATAAAATAAAATCTGCCAGCAAGTGTGAAATTGTATAGTGGGTTGTATTTGAAATTGTGATTTGCAAATAGGTTTATTTGATTTTAATTGGCCCTTGATTTGATTTTTAAACAAGACTTGTTTTTTGATAATTGTAATAGTTCTCACTTACGTTGTTTGGTTGTATAGTTTTGTTAATTAACTGCTCAAACAAGTCGATAGTCAATAACTGTAATTGTTCTTATACTCATGGAATTTACAGTTTCATTATTTAATTAGTCTGACATGTCTATGGGGGAATTTCATAGTGAGTTGTGTTACAGATGAGTTAGTTGGATATTATTTTTCATGTGGAATTTTCAAATTCTTCTATTATTCTATTTGGTCCTGAGAACATGTTGGAAAGCCAACATCAAAAGAGAAATCATTGGAATAGTTGATATCTTTAAACGCTTTTTTGTTGGGTACAAATGTGCAAGTAAGCTTTGTTGCTTCTGATACAAGAGTAGTCCACGGAGACACATCCACCTTCACCTCCTCCAGTTCCAATGTTATTGCCTCCAACAATCAGGTCTCTGGTCGTTGTGAAAAATGAAGTCATAATTCCATAGACAATACTACTCTGTTCGATTGATTTGATTTTTTATTAGTCTTTTTTATTTGCCACAATCTAGTTATGTAAGTTAAGAAAGTCCACAAAGATTTGGTCTTATGTGTATAAAGAAAGTCAGATTCGATTCAAGACTGAATATTAAATCAGGAACTGTAACAAATCTAGTAGCTATTAATGTCAATTGTGCTAGTTCTTTGCACCATAGATTGTTTTATCAAAATAGGTATAGATACTAGGAGAAAGGGATGAGATTCAAACCACAGACATGAGGCATTGCAAAGAATGTCATTCTACTTAACTATCACTAGAACCCCATTTGTACCATAGATTCCACGAGTAATATATACAAGCAAGTAATACCTAAACCTAATAGAACCAAGACTCTAGGTTTTTTTACTACAAAAACCAAACTGGAAAACCATTACAACCCACAAATAAAGCCCAATAGCCAAATAAGACCCAGCTGACCATAATTACAGCCCATGCTGCCTATAGTTCACTTCCATAGTTAGTTTCGCCGTCTCAGTTACAAAGGGTATGTTTGGTACTATTGTTTAAACAACAGTACATGTATCTCTACAACACTATTTTACTCACACGTATTTCCATAACACTTAAACAACGTTACTAGAAATCTCTTTCAAACGAGCCCTAAATGTTCCATTATTTGTGGAAATAGATTTGTTAAAGAGTTAATGTGGCTCTATGTTTATTACAGAGTTGCACTTCATCTTTAAGCTGCAAAATAAACCATAGCCATCAGACAAGCTTACCAAGACTAGTGAAAGTACAAAAGGTGAATCTCAGCGGTATGGTGGCTAACCTGGAGGGCTTTAACATGATTCCAAAGGGGTGGCAGGTCAGCAAATAATTTCTTCACAGAAAGTTTAGGAGACTTTGCATGCTTGAAAAACGTGATTTTCAAAAAGTTTTACCTCTTTGCTTGATCTTTCACTAGACACATTGCAACCATTTTATTTAAAAGACTGATCATAGATGGAAATCATGCAATTAGAATATTATTCTATAAGATAGACATTGAAAGATGGCAACCCACCAAAGAGTAAAGTGCATATATCATTTTTTACTTCAGCCAGAAAGAACATGAATACCTTAGAGAACTTTTTATCACAATGACACGACAAACCAAAACTTTGTAACAGGAAATTAAAGAACAGGAAAAATAAAGATGGATGAACTAGGAGTTCAGCACCTAGGGTTGGCTAAAGATTTGAGGCAGGACAAACCAGAACTGTACAACAAGAAAAATATGTAAATAAAGGAGTGATAAGAACTGTTTAAGCTAAGAAAAATGTTGAGTGACTAAGAGGGCAGCCATGCTTCTTAGAAGAATTCACATTAAATAGAAAGAAAGTAAAAGGATTAGAGAAGAATAGGATTAAGAATAGACTGAATTCTCATCGCATGCCTCTTACAATCCATCTCCACACCTTTATACAATTCATGAACACAACTAACCGACTAACACTAACTGCTAGCTGGCTACATTGATCTAATAGTCTAACTAACTGTTATGCACATGGCTTCTAACTAATCAATAATTAAGCACATGACACAATCAATTAATAAGCACGTGACTCTAACCTTCAATTACAAAGATGATACACAACTTTACTAATAAACTGCCTCTTATAATAAGCTGCTGGTGTCTCTGCACTGTTGTTGTTACTGGTGCTTGCTTACTGATACAAAACTTTACTTACTCATGCTTACTGGTGCTGCATACATGATGCACTAGCTGGATTATATGCATTAAGTCAAGCTGCTGCTCATAAAAGTCAACACTTAGGGTTGGCTAGAGTCGGCACCAAACCATGGACCCAATTTTAGTAGAAACTTTATTCATCAAAATAATCTCACTTCCTTGTGGGACATAATTGGCTTATATAGACTATTATATTCTAATTCATCATAAAGTGAGACAATTCATGGAACTCATTACATAACAAATAACAATAAAATTAAAAATAGGTATCATTCATATAGAGATATTAG
This sequence comes from Quercus tomentella, assembly GCA_028535165.1. Classification (NCBI taxonomy): domain Eukaryota; kingdom Viridiplantae; phylum Streptophyta; class Magnoliopsida; order Fagales; family Fagaceae; genus Quercus; species Quercus tomentella. The sequence continues at coordinate 25,199,803 of JAPQVY010000089.1, read as the reverse complement.
CAATGGCACCATTAAGCATCCATATTAAAGAAAGTCACATTAACACCAGAAATGTACACCATACCATACTTATACACCCAATTCACCATACCTTCAAAAACTTATCCAAAAAAAAAAAGAGAGAGAGCATCCATATTAAAGAAAGTCACATTAACACCAGAAATGTACACCATACCATACTTATACACTCAATTCACCATACCTTCAAAAACTTATCCAAAAAAAAGAGAGAGAGAGAGAGGTTCACGCGGTGTTTAATCTAGTACCAAATCCAAAAGATAGTATAGGTTCACACAGTGTTTAATCAGGAACTGTAGCAAATCTAGCAGCTAATAAATGTTAGTTGTGCAAGATTTTTGTGCTATAGATTTTTTTTTTTTTTTTTTTTTTTTTTAGATAGGTAAATACTAGGGGAGAGGGATGAGATTCAAACCACAGACGTGGGACACTGCAAAGAATGTCATTACTATTGAACTATCACCTGAACCCTATTTGTACCATTTGTAGTATAGATTCTACGAGTAATATATATGAGCAAGTAATACCTAAACCTAATAGAACCAAGACTCCATAGGTTTTTTTAATACAAAAACCAGATAACCATTACAACCCGCAAATAAAGCCCAATAACAAAATAAGAGCCGACCATAATTACAGCCCATGCTGCCAATAGCTCACTTCTATAGTTAGGTTTCACCATTTCAGTTACTAATGTTCCATTATTTTGGAAATAGATTGGTTACAGAGTTAATGTGGCCCTATGTTGTTGCTGCTTCCTTAACTGCATACAAAAAAGAAATCAAATCTGCAAAAGTGCTAAATCAAGCCAAGCACAAGCTTAAAGAAATATGATGCAAACCGAATAGTAAGAAATATGACTAAAAGTAAAAGGAATATTCCAATATTAAAAAATATGATGCAAATCCAAAGAAATAAGCTAAAGGAATTAAATTCCCAAAAAGCCCAACTCACGCCAAACACCAATAATGACAGGATTAAGCAAAAACCAGTCTTATTCTTCTCTTAGCAACCATGTTTAGATAATAATCCATGTTAATCTAACTGCCTCACACCAATAAGAAGTCACATTAAGGTATGAGATTGCTAATAAAGAATTAACTAAAAGTTAAACAAAACAACAAGACGAAGGAAACATAATTGGAAAGAAAGTTTCAAACCCACACAAAAGTGGAATTCAAAATTCTCTAGGAAATGAAGCCTTTGAAGTGCAAATATAGAGCAAGTAATGGAAATAAATAAAACAAGGAGAAATTTTCCATATAAAGTTAGGATTGTAACAGAAAATACCAAAAATAGGGACAAGAGAGAGAGAGAGAGAGAGAGAGAGAGCGAGCTAGCTTATCACCAAATATAACTCTGTTACTTGCGCAGCCCAGCACCCAAAAGAAAATTCCAGCTCCTGTTAACATGTAATTAGGGAGATTCTAAACATGCAGTCAAAAGTTGCAAAACGACAAACAGAATAACTCTTCTCTACGAGATGAACCCATATTTCACTGGAATTGGAGCAACCGTGTTTAAAACATGCAACTTTTATCTAATGTGACTGTCCAAAGAAGATAAAGCACAACACTGACAAAGCTCCAAAAAGTAAAATAGATTAAGTTCTTAAAAGTAGTGTTAAGTGAAATAGATGGTAGTAGAGAAAAGCAGGACAAACAAGCTGACTAGTGCCCCAGAAACTTCACTTCTGAAATTGTAAAAATTGGAAGTGATGAAAGTACATAAGGCTCAATGCAGGGAGAAAATAAGTCAGAAAAATGCTCTAAATTCAATAAAGGCCCACTTAGGATCTTCAATGGTCTAGTGTAAGTGATAGTCTCAGACTAAATATCGCTATTTTTCTCTCAGATAGTTTTCCCCTGATACAGATTTGCTTACGGTTTCTAATATTGTACACCCTTGCAATGCACGGGGAAATTTTGAATATAATATTTTATTAACTTCTTTCAAAGCAGTTATTGAAATAAAGTTGCAGCATTTTTACAGTAACCAAACATTTCCTTTATATTCCAGCATTTTTGCAGTAACCAAATAGAACAGAAAAAATAATTAAACCCATCCCAAAGCCTGCGAATATAATTCCCAACATTGCGAGTCATAACATTCTTTTATTTCCATCAACTCCTTAACCCAATAAGCACATTGGTATGAATAAAAAAAGGACAAAATTTAGCTCCAAATTGGTTGTAGCCTATAAGGCTACAACCTTACTTAATATCTTTAACATTACTACATATTTTGAAAATCTAACTGTTGGATTGCATGTTTTTTACACTCTTAATACATATGTCAAATTTTGTAACAGTCAGATATTATGTACTATATGATCTATAAGATTATATTTTATGCATAATTTTAAATTAAAAAAACTTGCAATTTAAACAATTTATTGATGACATAGCTATTAATCTTTAATTTTTTAGAAATTTTGCAAGCATGAAGGATATAAGAAGAAAATGTAATCAAATGGTGGATTTGTCATAATTCACTTCTAATAAAAAGATATTGAGTAAGATTATAGCTTTAGACTACAACCAATTTTGTAGCTAAACTTTGTCTATAGAAAAATGAATGAGATTAGCGTCAACTTTTTTTTTTTTTTTTTTTAAATGGAAAGTGTCTCTTTTTTTTTTTTTTTTTTTTTTTTTTGATAAGTAAGAAGAGAATATTATTAATAAAAGAAAAGCAAGAGAAATACAAAGAGTTCACGGTAGCAACTAAGGTGACTTGTGACTATTTTATCAACCAAACATCTGTTATAGCAACTAAGGTGACTTGTGACTAATTTTAGTTTATCTACTCAATAATCATAACAACCCAAGAAGATTCAATAGAAAGTAGGAACACATTGAGATCAATTTTGTAAAAGATAATAAGTTCAAATGATGGCAATTATAAAACAACACTCTTCTCATTGCTTCAATAACCTTCCATACAAATTCCCCTACATATGTACTTAACACCAGGCACATCTACCCATATCTATCATAGAAGCAAGCATATATGATGTCCTGGAAATCAAATTGATAAGTTGACAATAAATTAAATTTTCAAGAGAGATATTACAAAGAGAAATTATTGCTCTTTATCAATTTAGAATCACTTGAAGGATAAACAAATCTGCAAGCAAACATCAGGACAAAGTGTTACCATACAACCATAATTGAAAGATAATCGAGTTAGTATGTTGTAACCCAAGATGTAGAAGAGTAAACAACATATCATCACAAAATCATTTGGTATCTAACCCAACATGAGATCAAAATTCTAACAATGCATGCAAATCAAGAGGCACAGTTCCAACAAATCATAAACAATACAATTGGTTCCTAAATGCACTGTATTGTAAAATCACAGAAGAGGTGATTTTAGAGCTCAATTCTCCCAAAAAGAACTTAATCATGTTCAGATCATGACCAAAGCCAAAGCCAAAATCATTGATAAGATACTAACAGTTGTTTGTGACGGGCTCTTATTTGTAGTCTGGCCTCACCATCATATGCATATGCCAATTATCTTCTTATTATTAAGCACAAATTATTATAAAAAAAAAGTAAATCTTCAATGTTAAATGGAGAGAGAGAGAGAGAAACTGGAAGTTTATCTCATGACCTTTAATCACTAGTCAATATTATCATAACGATTGGTAAGATTTTCATTCTTGAGTATTTAAGATTCCTGTAAGTGTAACCTATAGGATGTTTGAATTTATTGAGTAATTAGATATTGACCTTTTCTCCCATTTGATGGTTTATAAATTGTATATGATTTGTTCATATAATAAGAAAATATCATACTTCTAAGTGAGGCTACTAAAGCAAGCAGCTAACAATATTGTAACATTAAAAATCTCCTTAAATAAACATTGTGTTGCTATTGCTTCTTAACACAAATAAAGTTTGTTCATGGAATTAAAAACAACCCAAAAAAAATTATAAATTAATCATTTAAACTGTGCATCTTTTGAAGTATTGAAGGAACTACTTGGTTCAACATATGTGCCATGCCTTGAAATTAACAACATACCTGAAGAAAAAATCACTTGAGTCCCAACCTTGAGAATTAAGCAATTAAGCATAGCTCTTTTTCATGCCAAGACTTGTATGGCACCACGAAACATTAAGAGATAGTTCCAACATGTACAAAATGACCCACTAATTGACATAAAATAATTAATAAGCTATGGAATCATTTAAATGGCAACAGGAAAATCTAATTGGTGAAACTCACTTGCGGCATTGTTGCAGAATGTTTACTTTGTTCCATAAAAGCAAATATAACAAAATATTATCTTTTAGAAATCCATGAAAACAGAAGTTATGTCACTTCTAGAATATAAAAATGTTTTGAATGAACCAGATGACAAATGAGCAGGGAATTCATTCCCAAATTCATTCCCAACTTCCATATATGCAAGAAGAGCAAACACACAATAAGGCAAAATACTTGAAAAGCATAGGTTACCGACTAGTTGTGTATGTTCATGAGTGGCATGAGAGATTTAATACATACAAAGCAAAATACTAGTCAGCTGTATGCCTTAGGCAGTAGATTAACAGGGAACAGACAGATGACAAAGTAGTTTATAAGAGCTTGCATCAACATGATAAACATATTTCATACCACAACTTAGCAAAATATTGGAATGGAGACCACATACTTTATACAATCTATGATATTGTTCTGCCTGCTTCCTACTTTTTCGAACCAAAACTCAAAAATCTGGACCCATACCACTGCAAAAGACTTTGCATAGACTTTAAAATTAGGCAACAGAAATTGAAAAATAAACAGAGGATATATAGTAATAGGCCCAAGATAAACCCCTCCATAGACTGAGGTAAAAGTAGTAATAATGTCTAGATGCTTGTTTGGGAGCATAACTTTTCTTCCTTTTGTTTTTTTTTTGGAACAAGTAGAACTTTATTAAAAATATGAACATCTTACATGCAGGTGGTCAAATCAAGGGAAATTACAATCATCAAGAAACTTGAACAAATGAGAACTTGAATGCTATGATAAAGCAGTCATCCATTCACAGAAGGAATACAATAAAATCATCTTAAAACCCATCGTGGACCATTCTAACTCTTCAAGTGCTCTATTGTTCCGCCCTCTCCGTATAGCCTACATTAAACCTAAAGGTACAGCTCTGCTAATTAACTAAACTAGTTCTGTCATCTGCCCTCCCCTAGGACAGCACAGAATTTTCACGCAACTCCTGACCCAAAATTCCCCCATGAGATAAGTGTTTGACAAAGAGCAAAAGGCTACAACTAAACAAAATATGTCACAATGTTAGTAAAGGTCCAATACAATAATATAGGATGTAACCACCAAAATTAAAAGGATGATTAGTTAACTGTTGATATGGCAGTGCCATTGTATAAGCTGTAAATGCATCCTGGGTGGAAATTTCAACCTTCCACCTTTAAAATGAGCACTTAACAAACTCTATCTCGCACAAGAATGAAACAAACTCTATTCAATGGTGGCTGCCATTTAATGGAAAATCAAAAATTTACGAGTGCTTACATGCACATTTGTACCTGACAAAAAAGTGTTTACTGCACATACCATGTAAATTAGACAGTCAACTAAAATTGACAAAACATACAAACGTCCTGAGTAATGCAAATGTTTTCTCCTTAGTTCCTCTATTTAAAAGACCATAAAGCAGCAAGCATGGAGAATAAAAAGGAATTTGTTTCCACGGACATGTAATCAAAGTAAAATGCACTTACACTGATGGCATTCTTTTAAATAACCTAAGATCCCACACATCTTGAGATATGAGATATGTGTTTATTAAATCCTGGAAGAAGAATAGGAAACATATAAATGTACTCAATTATAGAAGGCGTCGCCTAATTGCTTAGAAAAAAGGGTAATGCAAATAAAGTGTGAGAACACAATTTAAGAGGATAGACGTTCTGGCACTCACATATGAAATTATGTTTCCAAGGAGCACCAAAGCAGCATCCACCGGCATGGAAATTAAAATGAACATTAAAGTGGCAGCTCAAACAAAAAATTAGAAAAAACTTGCAGGCGATGTTAGTGAATTTCCCAACAATTAGACCTTTTCGGCTGTGTTTATTTCATACTATCAACAAACTAGAGAAAGATTGTCTTTCATCATAACTATAATTCAATACGGCACTTACTAAAAAAAAACTATAATTCAGTAAGGCAAAACTTACTTAAAAGTACAAAACAAACAAACAAAAAAAAAAGAGAACAGTCAAGCTGGGTAAATATTTAAGGTGCTCAAAGAAAAATAAGTTGAAGAAATATACAAGAACTCAAACCCTCAATATACTGAGACTATCAAAGAAGACTGACACTACCAAAGAAGATTGTACAAACAAAACTTACAATAGCTATATTGACAGCTATCTTTCTCTATGTGTGTTTGGATGTAGGAAGGAAAATAAAGGAAACAAATTATTTCCCTTGTTTGGATTTCAAAGAGAACGGAAAGGAAAATAGATCTTTTTACTTTCAAAACCTTAAATTTATGACTTGTAAGAAGAATATAAGCACATATTGGTAATTTTAAAATAAAAGAAGTTAAAATCAACTCAAAGCCCCTCTCCCTTCCCCTCTCAATCCAAATTGGGATGATAGCAAAAGTGTGGGCCCCATGGAAAATGTTTCCATCCACATCATCCTAATTTCCTTTCTCTCATGTCAACCAAATCAAGGAAATGTAATCCTTTCTCTCCTCATCTTTCCTGTCCCTCTTTTTCTTCCCATCCAAATAATGAGTAAGAGAGTACATCCACACAAGGAAAAGAGGAACTTCTCACCACATAACCTCTCCTTTCCTCCATCCAGATGGACCCCAAATTTCTTGGAAGACTTTGGTAACAAAGACACTAATAACGACAAACTTAGATATATAAAGGCAAATATGTTTTAAATGTCAATGTATGTGGGTATGTGCGCATGCGTGCATGTGTGTGTGCATGTACCCATAAGTTTTCAAACAACTAAGGAAAAACGTAGCTTGCTGTAAATTTACCGACTGAAACTTCTGCTGGCCCTGCAAATCATGCAGCTGAGGCAGCTGGTTCTGCATAAGAAATATAACAGTACATGGTTAGTGATGAAAATCATCTAGCAACAAACAATTATCAATTTCAACACAGACTTATATAAGTCATACTCAAATGCTAGAGCAGAACTTCCTAAGAAGGAAAGCATTCAGAGAGATTAACATAAGACAAAATTTCTGGAACAGATTGTGATAAGAGGGAGGCAGATACCAAGGGAGATTATTTTTCCCCTATTTTTTCTCAAAATAGTTTACATCATGTGTTTCACCCATTTTCAATACAAGTATTTTCTTGCCTCCACACTAAGTCCTGAAAACCCATCAGATTTCCAAAATTTAAATTTTATCCTAATAGAGCCAAAGTCGGTGTGGAAGTTCATTTACAAACATACATACAATTAAGCATGTTCTAGTGCAAGAAATTATATGTCCAAACTTCCATAAGCATCCTCAACTTTGGATGGAACACTGGAAGCATAAACATAACCACTTCAAATTCATATACTGTAGTATTTTTCCTCACCTGTCCCAATCCTTGGATCGCAGATTGCCTGAACTGTTGCTGTGCAAGGAGTTGCTGCTGCTGATGCCGAGGTAGTTGCATCAGTTTCTGCCTTTGTTGCTGCTGCTGCAGCTGCTGAGGGGTATGTTGCTGAGGAGATGGTGTTCATCATGTTTGTGCCTGACCTAGAAGAATTGGCACATTGTAGTGGAGATGTTGTGTTATCAAAGGAAGTAGCAGTTGTGGCACTAGGAGATGCAGCTGATCTTTCAATAAGTTGTGGGGCAGAAGCCTGCTTAAAAAATTTTTGGCAATTGGACAAAACACACACCTTAAGAAAAGAAGACCCTAATACTCATCCTACAGATGCAGAATATCAAGCCACAACAGGCTGACACAAACCCCAAACCCCAAACCTTTATCTACAACTTGTTAACACAAACATAGCAAGGTAAGGATAAAAGCATAACATGCCCCACTTATGCGCACTAGCATGTGTAGGATATCAGTAATCGTACTTAAATAATCAACAAAAATAATCAAAATTAGAGGACAACCATATGAATGATGTTTAGGCTTTAATTCACAATTTGAGGAAAAAATGAATGAATCATCTACAACTTCACGATGTGAAACTTAAAAATAAAGTCAAAGATCATCCTGCAACAAAGTACTGTCCACTGATGTTATTTGATGACAGGTATTTTTTGAATACATGCCTGGAAAAAAAAAATTGCAAAAGCCACCAAAATAGAATTGATATTCAATCCAATATATAAATTCCAAAAATAAAAAGATCATACTTCAACAAGTGACTGATTATTACCGGATGCATTGGCAAAAATTTGCACTCCACCTACAGTGATCACATCCACCAAATGGAATGGAAGTGCAGGTGTGATATGGCTCTGGTCTCCTGGCATTTGTAATCCTACATGCATAAACCAATCATTTCTGAATGTAAATTTACAAGTATTCCTAGACCAAGAGCATCTTTCTGGCACAAAAACTTGAAGCTTTTATTAGAGGTTATATTATTTTCACGATATACTCTGGATTGCTATAGTCAAACCCTATGAAAATATGCTTTGTACACTGCCCTTAATATGCAACAAATTTTGCACCTCAAAGTCCATTTTGACAAGCAGCCACACTCACCAAAAAATTATTACTAAATTCAGTACCAGCTTTAAATTATAAGCAGACCAAAGAAACCATAATTATATACAAATGTAAAGATTATCTTAGAAAGTAAAGCCCATATTTAATGTGATGAAAGAATAATTTGCAACTTGGACTCTATATCAACAATTAAGATCATTTCAAGCAGGCCTAGACCAACCAATGCTCTTAATGAGGACACAATTATTTGAAAGGGGGTGGGATTGATCCATCAACCAACTTGTGTCTGGACAATTTGGAGAAACTTAAGACTCCATGAACCTAAGCAATCAATTCTATATGGCACTTTAATGTGTCTCCCATTAAACATCAATCAGATTACTAAGCCAGAGGGCTGGTACCAGAAAAGAATGTGCTTAATTAAGAATACAAAATGAGGCCCTTAAAATTCTCAACACTTTTGTCATTGCTACAATAGCATACATCACAAAAGTAGATTATATATCTTGCGCCGGGGGGGGGGGGGGGGGGGGGGGTGGGTGGTGTTGTCAAGGTAATTAAAACTTATTTATGAATGCACTGGAAGCAGCAACCTGTGTCAATGTTTAAGAATGTTACTAACTGCCAACAATAATAAGACAAGAATTTAGAAAGAACACGATAAGAGAAAATCCAGCTGCAGCTACTCTAATATGCACAAAGCATGAGTGAAAGCCGTCCTTAGTGACAAGCAACATACAGTAAATCATTTCCGTTGAACTTTTTCTTTATCATAGAGGAGGTACTATTTGACGACAAATTGCTGAAACTAAGTTACAAGACTAGACTGCATGAGAAATGCAAGACCTTTCATCTCAAGATACAAGAAAGCAAATAACCTATATAAATTTAGAGCTAGATGAAAAGCAGATAATCTAAAAGGCATTGAATGTAAAGAGACATTTGAGAGTAATGCCTTCGCCAAAATTTACAGCAGCTTGGAGTAAATTCTCTTTCTCTTGAATTTTTGCAGCCTGACCCTTATCCAAAGTTGGGGCAATTGTCAGCCCTTGACGGGTTCCAAACAAATAGGCTTTACGCATGTCAGCTAACATTTTTTCTGCAATTTCACAAGCTGCTCCAATCAAATCAATTCTAGCCTGTAAAATGGAGATTTCTAAATGCATGAAATTCATGAAATAAATAAATACTGAAATTTGGATGCTCAATGAACTTTGAAATACCTTTAACTTCTCAATTTGTGAGGATAATGGCAAGTTTTGCATCCCATGAAGCAACTGCTCTCTCTTGGAGTTGTCCTCCCCTTCCATCTCGGGCAACAGTTTGAAGAGAGCATAACTGGTAGTACTGTAATCACAGAATCCCACAAATTGATTAAAAACCTTTGATAGCTATATTATGTGCTTCATTGGAAAATATTCACAAAAGGTGTTCAAAGACCTAATTAGACCAAAGGTGGCTGGCTTGCCTGACACCACTGGGTAGGGCGATACCTCAAAAGCCATGGACCTTTGCAGCATAATTAACTTTCTTACCTGCATCATTCCACAAAATCCCATTCATTAAGAAAAAAGATTCATCATTTAAAAACTTTTAATTGATTCCCAAATAAAATTCAGAAACTAAAGTTAGGGGATGTCATCAAAGAGCAGCAAACCCTTGGACATCTGCACAAGTTTATTAGGAGTGAAAAAATAAATAAATAGCCAAGATATTTTGCAAATAATTTTTTTTGATAAGTAACATAAAAATTTTATTAAAAAATAACACAACCCAAGTACATAAGAAATGTACTATAAGGGCAACAACATCAAGAAAACAGATTACAAATTTTGCAAATAATTAGACATTAACTCACCTACAGTGAGCTTATGTCACCCATTTTATGCAGATTTTACAATATAGCAATGATATGAGATTTTTGCATGCTTACATAAGCTCAATTATCACCATTATTAGAACTAAATCACTCCAATCATTATGCATCATCACCAAGATAAGTTCATATGCTCATAATCCAGAAATCATTCAATTTCTTTGCATGGTGTACTTTGGAATGCTGATTCACCTACAGAAGATAAAATAAAATAAAATATTGAACTGCAACAATTTATGAGCCCTTGGAAAACTTTTTCTTCAAATTGTTCCAACTTCCCACCATAGTTGGAGAAAATGAATACTGTCCTTTATAATTATATATCAATATTTCACAATTGATTACCTTTTACCTTGACATCCTCCCTCCCAAACAGCCCTTCCACCAAAGAATGCCTAAAATCATAAATATGAGGTATACTACCACAATTTTGCCCATTAACAGGGGGACTGAAATCTACAGAAAAAGAACAGTGATTAAAATACAGCATTCTGAAATATATGTAGGACAATACAGAAAATAAAAAAGCAAGATTGCAATAGATGGTTCAAAGACAAACTAGTGGGGAATGGTGGTAAAAAAAAAAGATGATAATATGTTTGGATGTCTTCCATCTATACACGCTATAACCTTGTTTTAGTAAGCATCCAAACATGTGAGCACACGAGCATCCTAGCTTTGGGATATATGAATGTGCGAACATCCAAGCATGTGAACATGTAAGCATGGGAGCATTTGATCATCAAGGCAAAGCATTTGAGCACGTGGTCGTCAAGGCATACAAGCATGTGAACAAGACTTCCCTTAAATTGAACAATCAACTTTATATTTGAATTCAAATTTTCAAGACCAATGTACAAAGAAAGTATCATGCATGTCAACCATATTAAAAAAGTAAAGTAAATAAATCATGCAATCACATTTTAATCAAGTCATTGATTACCCAATTAAATGCAAGAATTTATTTGGAAACTCCATGGGGAGTATTCAGCTATGTATGTCCATGCACAAGATTAAATTAGGAAACAATGCAAGGCAGGATTCATTGGCTGCCACGTTTAAATATAAAAGTAAACAAAACATTGTCACATAACAAGTAAACTAATAACAGTTGTATCAATCTACGAATTACTAAATCACCTTAACATGCAAGATCATATTCAATGCCATTCAAATTGATGAAATTAAGTCACAGTACCTCATTTTGCCAAGTCCACGTGCATAAGCTTCAATTGGAAACAAATCCATAATGGGAAACATTCTAATCATTCACATTAATTCCGTTGCCTATTCAAATCCTTACCCATTTGATTCTAAAAGGCACTCAAGGAGGAAATAGTCAAAGCACCAAAATATGCAATATCTCACATGCAACAAATTCTATTCTATTGTACATCAACGAATTCAAATTCAAGTAACCTGCTAGAGAAAAGTTAATCAAAATCTGTGATTGATCCTAATCAAATTAAAAAGAACTTCTAAGCCACTTATTTGAAATGAAATTAACTTTTTTGTATTTTTTGTGTTTATTAACTAAAAAAAAAAAAAACAAACAAACAAACAAGGAGATATATACATACAAAAAGCAAATTAAGCTACATGAAAAAAGAAATAAAAACTATACAACATCAGTAAAATAAAACAAGTAAATGACAAAAAAATAAAATAAAAATGGAATCTAGGCTCTGCCCAGAAATGCATGTGCAGCATAATGAATGCATACGCACCATTATGCCAACATATGTATCTAGGGTTTCAACCCGATTCCTAGATTTGTGTCATGCACAAAAAACAGCAATGAAGCACAAATAAACATGTTATCACTCAAGAAAAAGATATCACAGGTTATATAAAAAGAACAAAAAATAAAAAGAACACAATATAATAATAAAATAAAGGGGAAATTACACTTTGCCCACCTGTGGTTTGCCCAAAAAAAACTTTGCCTACCTGCAGTTTAAAAATTAGCACTTTACCTACCTAAGGCTAGCTCTGTTTATCTCCAGTTATCCACCTTTGTTAAAAACAGGCGTAAATTTGTATTTTTGTTATTCTTTTATGTCTCTCTCCTCTTAAAACATAAAAAACTAAAAAATCAAGGGAAAAGAAGATTAAAAAGCTAGGTTTTATAAAAATTAAAACCTTACTTTTACATCTTTTTTCATATATCAACTTTTGAATCATTTATTTTAACACTTTGCAGTTGATATTACATTGAACCAGCCATCAGTCTCGAGTAATAGCATTCAAGAATCTGCAAAAATAATTCAAACTGATTTAAAAATTGAAACCCACCAAATATAAATACTAACATTCACAAAGAAGCACTACATAAATCCTAAATGGCTAACACATGATAAGAATCTGAATCTAAATAAGCAATTCACTTGATTTAGACTGAAATCAATAAAACCCTTTTATCCATTCCCCACCCAGAAAAAGAAACCGAAATAGTAATGCCATAACCAGTGTAATTTAACCCAAAAAGAAAAAAATAAGTAAGTGTTAGCAGAATACGTTGGAGCGTTGAGCTACTGGTTATAACAGATTTAAGGCATCCTTCAGTTTTTGGAACATTTATTTGTATAATATATGTCTGAATCTGAAGCAAAAACATCCTCTTTAGCTTGAACAAGAAGATGTAAAAGATCTAAAAGATCACCAGAACCCCAATCAAAAACTTCTCTCTTCTTCTAATAAAACTCCCACTAAAATCAACACCGCCAACACCGATCTCGAGTCAAAAGGTCCGATACCCAAACCCGCCAGACGCAGCAAATCCAGACCCAGCAATGCTCCTAGAGCAATGGAAGTTCTCCATTAGACAATACAGCAAATGGTACTTTCATGCTTGGGGCTCTGCCACTCTTGGTAGTGTCTCCTTCTTTGCACTCGATTGGATCATCAAGGGCTCTAATCCTCTGCCTTCTTTCCATGATAAGCCCCGAGTCTTTTGATTCTTCTTCTTCTTCCTCTGCCAATGATGCAAATGAAGCTCACCGGCGATTGTGGGTGAGTTCTCTGTTCAGTTGTTTTGGTTATTTTGCGTTTTGGGTTTCTGGGCATGTTGGATTTGAGGGGACCTTTGATGGGTTTCTTTCAAATTTGAATATTGTGTTTCCTATCATGTGAATTATTGATCATTTTATTCGAAAATGGACTTTGGGGTTGGGAAATAGTTATTGGTTAATTCTCATTTCAATATTTAGGATTAAATTGGTTTTTGTCGAATGGGTGGGGATGGTTTGGTTGTTTGTTTGGTAGACTATGTAATCCATTTATTTTTAAAATAGAATATCTAAAAGTTGATATAGGAAAAAAGGACGAAAAAAGATGTAAAAGTTAGGTTTTAACTTTTATAGAACCTAGTTTTTTGATCTTCTTTTTTTTTTTGATTTTTTAGTTTTTTTTTTTTTTTTTTTTTTTTTGATAAATAAGAAAGATGTATATTCAAGAAACTACCTCATGAAAACATAAGGCAGGACAAGGAGTACAGAGAAAGAAACAAACAGAAAGAAAGAACAAAAAAAAACCAAGAAAACAAACAGAAAACAACAAAGAGCTAATTACAAAGGAGAGAACTAAGAAACAAAGGGAGAGAATCACTAGAGGTGAGTCCCCAAGCCCTAGACCAATCAAAGAGAGAACCACAAAAAATAAGCAAACAATTGGTCATCGGATTTGTCCCTGTCCTCAAAAGTTCGCCAATTTCGCTCCCTCCAAATACACCACATTAGGCACAGCTAGCTTGGAAGACCATCCCCCCCACTCTTCCCCAAACTTCAAAGCTACAACCCTCCTCCAAAGACAAGTCTCCTCAACCCCAAACCGCCATAACCATTTTCCTAGTAAAAGGGTAACAAAAATACAAATTTACCCCTATTTTTAACAGAGATGGATAACAGAAGTCAAATGGAGCTAACCTCAAGTGGATAAAGTGTCAATTTTTAAACCACAGGTAAGTAAAATACTTTTTAGGCAAACCGCAAGTGGACAAAGTGTAATTTCCCCAAAAATAAATAAAGAGAAGTACATTTTCCTTGGGTTGATTTTGCCCTCGCATTGTGAATATGTTTCTTCTCTACGAGATATATTTTTTCCCTACTTTGGACAGGTCCAGTAAATTACTTTACTTCATTAATTGGGCTCCATAGCCCATTTTTGATCTTTATACAGATTAATCTCCACTGTCAATAACCATTAGTACACAAAATGGGCCGATACATAGAGAAGTACTCAAAAACCATGACATTTACAAGTTAAACAAGACAATTGGCCAGAAATTATCCTATTTTTAGTTTTCATTTTTTTAAAAAAAGTTCAAATGTTGATTCCAAAAGCACTAAAATTATTATTACTAAATGCATATTTTTTATGAGATAAAGCTACATTAGTCATATAATTATCAAGTAAATTATATGAGCAATTATATAATTATGAAGTCAGTTTCACACTTTCAATTCTTTAGCCAGCTGAGATTAAAGGTAGAGTTTCTTAAAGACTACTTTGTTTCTATGCTTAACTGCATAAGTTGGGCTTATGCCTAGATTTTTATCAGAGAAGCCCAATGAGCAAGGTTCAGAAAAAGGAAAAAATTACCTGTACTGTTCAATGGCAGAACTATAATTGTTTTGCTGCAAGTAAGCCCAGGCCAAGTTCCCAAGTATTCTGCATTGATAAGAGTATCAAAATAATGTAAGCTCCTTGGAATATAAAACAAGAATGAAAGCAGAAAAAGAAAAGATGCAACATCCACTTTGAAATTTCCTGTTTGACAGTTATTTGAACCTTCTTCCCTTGAGATCTAGCTGTCTTTGCCCTCCTTCCACTGAAAGCTATACCTTCTTCAATATGATTCAGCTTGAGCTAAAGCATTTCAATCTCTTCTTCAACCCTTCCAGATCGCTGTAAAATATAAGAAATGCTTACACGCAAAAACATGCATGTAATATCCATAAATGTTCAGTAGAAAAACAATACATGACTTAAACAGCCTCATAGCAACTAGTTGATACCAAGATATGTAACCAAAATCCTTCAACATAAACAGGAGTTTAAAAGCAAATACATTATTATGCATGACATGCTTTTTAGTCCCATAAAACTCCTAGCATCTTGCTATGCATATACAAAACTAATTTGATGCATGCTAAATTAAATTCTTACCATTATCCCAGATATCAAAGGCAATGAAAAGCTTACAAATCAAATAAAATTCTTCCAGGTGCTACATGGAACATAATAATACGCACACACCAATATAGGCTGGCCTTGTCTCTGTCACTCCTAACATTTTAATAGATACAAAAACTGGCACGTGTTACTAGAAGTAAAACATTTTCCTGGACTACACATTTCAGCGAGGTCTTATTAGGGGTAAACTAAATGAAATAAGACCTTTATATCAATGAGTGCTAGATCGAGACCAAATACCCTTCTTTTGAGGCATAACCACCCCCACCCAACCAGCTTTTATGACATATAAACCTTATAAAGGTATTAAGACCATCAATCCAATCTGCATTCAAAAAGAGAATATTATTTCACCATAGTGACAATCTAGAAAGTTACGAAGTTTAAGGGCTTCTCAATGAGCAAAATCAGGGTCTAAAAAATTGATACTAGTTCATGTTATCAAATAAATGCAGTAATAAATTCATAAATGAAAACAATAGAATCAGTTCCAAAAACTTTTCTCTTTTGTGGAGGAACAAAAGTAAATCATGAAAGGCTCAGACTCAGAATTTATACAAACCATGGTTTCCAAGAATAACAAAACACTGAGGTCCATCATATTGCTTCAGGTCAGAAACCCCACATGGTACCTCAGGCTTGTTTACAGCAACGTGTTCTGGCTTATACCACAGAGGGGGCTGGAGAGCATACTCAAAAGGACGGAAGAAGTGCCTTTCATATGGGAATAGAGATTTAGATTAATGGGATTGAAATTCCCTTCAATTTAAATCCCTTCAATTTGAAAATTATAAGAATTTCTCAAATTCTTCATCCAATCACAACCTTAAAGATCAATTCAGCTCCCAACAATAGACATTAAGGTATCCAATTCTGAAATTAAAAATAAAAAATAAAATGAAGTTCAAAAATCACAATCATTTGGAATTTTCAATTTTGGTATTCTTTTTTAGTAATAATGACTACAAGATTCAAATTTTCTGTTATTCATTACTTACTTTTACAAATCATCACGGTCAAAAAGGTTACATCAACAGTAAGCATTATATAATTGGTGTAACTTATAATTTCCAGTAAGCCTACATGCAATCACGTCATGTTATGAATCTTAAGTAATAATTGTCAACATATGAATCATATGTTTCCCATCTCTATAGCAACGAGATCTAGTATCTTATCCCTAAACCTTTATAGTTGATACAAGCATTTCACCCAACTAACCTTTCTAAGGTGATGAAATATATGTAACTAGCTAAACGGCAAATGACAAAGAATGGCAAGTAAAATATAAGAAACTATTTATTGGATAAAACTGGTTTTAGTTTTACCTTGTAGAGTTCAACTAACACATTGTCAAGAGATTCCTGAGAATCATAAGGGCAGAGATGGTGAAAAGATTTGATAGCCTCAATTGCCTCATCGGATCGATCCAATTGTTTCGTCACAATTGCCATGTCTTTCAAGGCACTATCAACCCGGTCCCCAGCTTTTATGACAGACCAGAACAGGGAAATTGCCTTCCTTGGATCCTTGTCTATCAACTGTAGTTGGAGAAACAAACATTTAATAATATATATATAATCAATACAGAATGGAAAATAACAAAAATTCCAAATGGATAATCTTCAAACATGAAAACTATCAAATTTTGATGGGAGAAAGGTTTCGATCTCTAAAATCTATATGATCAGCACAGTTCAGTTACATTTTCATTGGCTTTTTCTTAAAAAATTTTGATAAATGTTTCCTTGATTACTACTTGTTCTCACAATATTTTTAAGATAAGCTTCGTAACAAGATCCAAATAAAGTTTCTTTGTAAACACAAGGAGAACAATTATTTTTTTAAGTAGTTATACATGAAAGATCATATTAATCAATAAACTTCATGCCACAAATTTCAGAGGAGAAACATAGAAAATAAATGAAAAATCTTTTAAAACAATAGGAACATGAAAATTAATTCAAGTCCATATACATTTGAAAGGCTATTCCACACCAATTAGAATAAAAAAATAAAATAAAAATTATAAAATAAAATAAAAAACAAACAACAACAGGGTACAGCTAAGACTACCAAGAAAGGCATACAAATTTAAAAGTCTAGCTAATAAAAATCAATAACATTCAAGAACCAGGAAATTTCAAAAAGCAAGAGACCAAGGAAAATCCAAAAAGAAGTTTTTCATTACAAACAAGAACCAAATCAACAGGAACTTGCAATTCAATTCAAACAAATCAGAATCCAAGAAAAAAAAAAAACTATTAGCTTAAACCATATGAAAGCACAAAAATACTTTTGTTGATTCAAGGATACATAGAGGTAGATTAAATTGAGCCCAACTAAGAGGTAAATATATTTTATAATATAGGACCATCATAGTCATGAACTTTCTTTTTCTTTTCTTTTTTTCAATTCCTAAATTCTTTAAAATAATTTATACAAGAAAGATTGCATTTATCTTTTATCAGATTCCAGTATATCCTAACTAATTTCATAATTAGATTTTCAGTTCTCATTCACGATCAAAATGCAGGACTAAAATTTTCAGCTTATTTAAATGCACAGCCTTCCTATAATAATACTTGTCCATTTTCTTTTTCCATTTATCGCATGCAAATATGCAATAGCTATTACTGTTGACGCTATCAAGGTATACAATGGTGAGCTAATGAACTTTTTTATTAAATGCAGGAGCGTGAAACAACTGAAAGAGACTAAATCTCTTTAACAATTCCTTGATGAAGTATGCAATTTGGGATTTCTAAGTGTGTTATAAATCTCATGCAAGTTTAGTCTCGCCTGTTGAAATGTTTAATGGGATATTTTCTTTCTCTTTTACTTTAGGAGTAGCCTTCATGTACTGTGCTTGTGCTTGATTCTACTACTGTAATTTGTGTTTATGTGCTTGTACTAATAATCAATGCAATTTCTGAAAGTCATTATGTGAAGGGAATGTATAGTTTCAAAGATGTCAACTTAGTTTAGAACTTTGAATGTTTTTATGCAGCACTATTCTAGGGTTCAAACAAAAGTAGACATCCCAACATTCTGTATTACCCAACCCATATCAGGAGGCCTCCACCTTGGAGCTGTCCTCACAGATTGCAAGGGAACAAATGATCTGCATCCAAGAATCCCAACACATACTTGGTAGCCCGATTGAAGATGATTTCAGGAGTTTTCTTGAGCTCTTTCCACCTATAAATTGATATTACAGCTCCTCAACAACCTTAAATTTATACAAAATTCATGCATGGAAAACTGATCTGAGCAATGTATTATTCTAATTTATACCATCTTACAACAAAATAATGACTTACAATTTGCTCATGTTTGTCACGCCACGCAAGGACGGAAATTTTGGAACCTTCTCCAAATAAATCACTAATTCGTCTGAATAGAGTTGCATCATCAATTACTGTCAGGCTCTTCAGAAATAAATACTATAAATATAAAATCACATGAATTTATATTAGAGGTTAAGAAACTCAAGAACTGTTAACTTAGAAGACAGAACTCACAGATCGGTTAAATAACTCAAGGCAGAAATGCTAGGAGGAATGAGCCCCAATAGACCACTAGCTTGGATCTCTCTTTTAACAACACAGCTCAAAAGGATTGAGATCAGACCTGAATCCTTTACTTAAAAAAGAGATTTGGAAAACAATGTAGAAGAGAAGCCCATACAATTTCTTTAGTTGTTTCCAAGTTTGAAAAAAGTCAGGCATCCTTCCAGTAAAGTTATTACTACTAATTCTACTGCACATGGAAAGAAAAATGAACAAAATACAAACCCCAAAGATAACCATTCAATGAAAATACAAAAATTACCGTTAGAACACCTATGGCATCAACACCACCAACTTACAATACTTTTAATTTTGTTAGATTATTAAGAGTGCCTAGCAACTCTCCTGTGAGATTGTTAGCACTAAGAATGCTGCAGTCACCAAAAGGAAAGTTCAGACCATTTCAATTGTTAAGTGAAAAAGAAGATTACTGAGAATTTAAAAATTACCATTCAAATGTGATTTGAAAAATTAAATAAAAGAAAAGAAAGAAACACTGACAGATACTCCAAGTTAGGCAAATTTCCAAGCTCAGGGGCAACAATTCCAGAAAACTAATTGCTCACTATGCTCCCGAATATAATTTTAAAGATTATACCCAGAGCAAATGAAAAAATGACATAATTTTACTGTCTAAATGATTGGTGAGAAAGAAAGATACAGCAAGAGCATACATTATTTTAAGAGAGGTAATATTTCCCAAGTAGGTTGGAATTCATTTAAATCAATAAGAATGAGCAATTATTGACTAACTTGGACTTGAATGAGCAATCATGTGGTATATTACCACTAAGGTAGTTAGCATTGAGATCACTACAATCAAGAGGAAATCAATCAAAGAAACTTAAATAGATTTTCAGTTTCTAATAAGTAAAAAAAAAATTAATGGCAACTCTTCTTACATGGTGTTCAGTTTGGGTAGCTTCGCTAGAGCTGGTGGAATTATACCAGCAAGACCCTGCTCTCTAAGAAATCTTTATGACAAGGATTTTTACTGAAGAAAAAAATTTAATGCAAAATGAGTAGGATTTTTCCCTACTCATTTACAAGTTAAACAAGACATTCAACCAGAAATTACCCTCTTTTTAGTTTCCATTTTAGCATGCGTTTGCCTAGGAATGAAGTTGCATTTTGCGTTTTTGGCTGGGTCCCACGGCACTATTCACGACCCAGCCAAACACATTAAATGCAGATTTCTAGGTAAATACAGGGTCCCACAGCACTATTCATAACTTAAAAATTATTTTGCTATGGTGTTTTCCGCAATAAGCTTTCAGCAAAATAAACAGTATCCAAACAGACCCTTAAACAAAAAAAGTTCAAATGTTGGTCTCAAAAGCACTAAAATTATATTTACTAAATACATATTTTCTTATGACTTAATGCTACATTAGAAATTTAATTATCAAGTAAATTATATGAGCAATTATAAAATTACGAAGTCAGTTTCACACTTTCACTTCCTTAGCCAAGCTGAGATTAAAGGTAGACTTCTTAAAGACTACTTTGTTTCTATGCTTAACTGCATAAGTTGGGCTAATGCCAAGATTTTTATCAAAGAAGCCCAATGAGCCAAGTTCTAAGAATGGATAAACTTACCTGCAATGTTCCTGCAAGTAAGCCCAGGCTAAGTTCCCAAGTATTTTGCATTGATAAGAGTATCAAAATCATGTAAGCGCCTTGGAATATATAACGAGTATGAAATTAGAAAAAGAAGAGATGCCATATTGACCTTGAAATTTCCTGTTCAACAGTTATTTGAACCTTCTTCCCTTGAGATCTAGCTGTCTTTGCCCTCCTTCCACTGAAAGCTATACCTTCTTCAATATGCTTCAGCTTGAGCTGAAGAATTACAATCTCTTCTTCAACACTTCCATAACTCAATTAAATATAAGAAATGCTTACACACAAATACATGCATGTAATATCCATAAATGTTCAGCAAAAAACAATATACGACTTAAACAACCTCATAGCAACTAGTTGATACCAAGATATGTAACCAAATCCTTCAACATAAATAGAGTTTAGAAGCAAATACATTATTATGCATGACATGCTTTTTAGTCCCATAAAACTCCTAGCATCTTCCTATGCATATACAAAACTAATTTGATGCATACTAAATTAAATTCTTACCATTATCCTAGATATCAAAGGCAATGAAAAGCGTACAAATAAAATAAAATTCTTGCAGATGCTACATAGAACATAATAATATGCATAGACCAATATAGGCAGGCCTTGCCTCTGTCACTCCTAACATTTTACTAGATACTAAAACTTACACATGTTATTAGGAGTGAAACATTTTTCTGGACTATATATTTCAGCAAGGTCTTATTAGGGGTAAACTAAATGAAATAAGACCTTTTATAGGGTGCCCCTGCATTAAGGCAAAGTGAAGAATGCAACTTTTTCAGTATTTCTAAAGCAAAAAACCCAGGTTACACATCAATTCAACAGCAGTAAGAATTGAGCAGTGCTTTACTGTATAACAAATTTCTAGTGTGAAACACTTATACACCAAAATGCACAGCTTGTTGAACAACATGAAATTTGCCAATTAATGTATGTTCACTATTAAAATTTAAGCTTACCTTTAGATACATGTCAATGGCGTGGTAAAGCCCATCATGAGCCGGCCGAGAGATACCAAACACCATCTCAGCAAGATCAACAAAACTTGACAAGGGTAGGTTGGCATCCTCAGAAATTTCAGCAAGGTATCCAGCAATCAGTTTTGCCACCATCAGCTTGGAAGCATCTGATAAAATCCCTAGCTTCCTTGTTTCCTGAAGTTCATGGCTATCTTTTAATGATTCAATCTCAGCATTCTGATCTTGCATTAGGAACTCTTGGTACTATTTTCTGCACTGTACTAACATCATACATTGTTGTTTCCTCTTCTGGTGCTCATATCAAAAGATCATTTACAGAAGCCTCCTCCAGTTGCTGTCCTATTCTCCTTACTAGCTCATCCTTAGCCATCTCTCCTGAATCCATCAAAATGAAGGCTTTCAACAAATTTAGCAGGAAGCTACAAGAGACGCAACCTCTCTCTGCAGGCAATAGCCACACTATTGCATCTATTGACTCATGCTTTATCATATCTCCAGACTGAATCATACCCTTGCCGAAACCTGGCAACCTTCTATAAGCATGCACTTTTAAGGCTGCTCCAATCACATCATTAAAAACTATCCTTTTTGCTTTAATAATCATTAGAACATGCTTATAAAGATCAATTTCAAGTTCACAAAATCCTCAACCCACCAGACCTTAGGCACCAGACGGTTTCTAACGCCATTCCAGTTTGGATCATTCCCATTTTCCTCTGGAAGCTTCTTTTGGTTATTGGTATATAGGACCAGTCAACCTTGGAAACATCAACACAGGCCTTGGTAGCTATAGAATCAATGCAATTGCTAACCACCTTCAAATCCTCAGATAATGGTAAGAGAGTGTTTGTAGTCTGAAGAACAACGAATGAATCTTTCCAGCTACGAAAAATGCTAGAAGTAAGAAAGACATCAATCTTGTAAATAAGGTTCCCTTTCTCAATGGCCTCATGCATTTCTAGGTACTCAGCTGCACATCGAGCTGCAACAACATTGTAAGCATTGAGGGCAACAGGCATGCCATAACAAAACTTCACACATATCTCAAAGGCTGCAGGACCACCAGGAATGTTAGAAATATGAACTTCATCTGCGTTCTTTTCATTAGTGGTAGCCACCAACTTCTGCAACCGAGCGCTCTTTGACAGTAGAGGAAACTACACAACAGATATTTCAAAATTTGGTATCAGAAAATAAACATTTTGCACAACATATTCACATGTATTATTATGAGTGCAATTGAATTGAGTTGAGCCATGTTTGCCCCAGTCTGCTCAGTTTTATCATTGAAGTTGTAAATTAGAGACCAAAGTGGCTAAGTTCTAAAATTAAAAGCTAAAGGTAGTCCCACCAATGCCTCTTAACAAACCTTTTGATTCCATGCCTATAATTCCTTTTTAGCCCAATTTGATTACTATGATAAAATTATCAGGCAATTAACAACTAAGAGGATTCTAATGCATTTTTAATAATCTTTATCCAGTAATAGATTAGATATATAGAATTTTCATTAAACAAACCAATTTATCACACTTAAAATTTAAGCCCCGCTCCACAAGCATGTGAGAACTCTGATTTAGCTTAGATCATTGTCACTCTGTACATTGGAACTAGTTTAGAAGCTTTTATATGTAAGTAACTAAGCTTGTACTTTGTCTAGAGAAGGAATGGGAAGTGGATCGAAAATTTAAAAATAGAAAAAATTGTAGCAGATTCTTGTATAAGGATCGACCAGTGCAAATAGATAACTATGCTGCATAAGTAGCTAGTGTCCCTTCTATGAATCATAAATTTCACAATTCATGGACGGTGATACAAGTGTTGAGCAAGAAATTAAAATTTAAAAAAAATAAAAACAAAAAAATTGAAAATTCATTACATACTAAATTACTCAGCCAAAGAATATTGTACCTTATGAAGATAAAATTTTAAATCCCCTACAATAAGAATGATGTCCGTCGCCAGCTCACTTGTGGCTTGCCACATACCTGCACAAGGTTATGCTCCTCGTAATGAACTGAGAACTATAAAGACACATACAAAAAAACTTCAAACATGAACAAAGGTATTCCTAAAGGATGAACAACATCTGAACTCATCAACCGACCCTCCAACACTATCTTTATATGTTACCTACATGGGAAAGTTCACTAATAAGCAAGGCATAACAATTCATTCAAACTTTTTCACATTTCCATGTAAATACTTTGAAGCATTAAACTAATACAAGGAATCCACTTCATCAGAGGAAACATTCCAAAACAGACCCAATACTGAGATGGAGCAAGAGCTTAATCATAAAGTGATTGGAATTTGGAGAAAAACTACAAATACTTGCCAATAAGCGATATTGCTAGACCAAAGTAGTTTCAAATACACCAAGTTCAAGTTATCATTATGAAAGTTAAATTAAAGTACCTACTCGAATCTCATAGTTACCATCTGTAGTCTATTAAAAGAATATGAGGGCTTACAATCACACGGGTCACATTTTCCCCACAGCATTCCTGAGAAGGGAAAGACTTCAATCATATACTATCTTAACTCAAGTTGGATTTCTGTTCCTAATATATGTATATGTGACACAAACTTGCTAATAATTATTTCAAGGATCAGATTCATACTCACGAAATTTTCGGTAGATTGATAATCCCAAAGTGCCATATATATATATATATATATATATATATATAGATTTGATGAAATTGTAACTCAAAATTTTTTTTTTTTTTTTTTTGGCTGAATTACTCAAAAACTACTTATGCACTCGATTAATAAAATATTTTTTAAAGAAAATCCCATCACAATCAATTGTCAATAATGCAAACTAAGGAGGTACTAGAAAAGCAATACTACAATACCTGCAGCAAACAATCCAAACTGTGAAGTCAAGATCTTCCAAAGAAAATTTAGCACAACTATAGAAATTTAAAAATTTTAAAAAAGCAGCAAATTTTCTAATGTCGAAAATATAGCACCATTCTTCAAACCTCAAATTGCCAAAGAAAATATATCGTCAAAATTCAATGTCAATATCAAAAAGTACAGGAAAATAATACAAATGTGGGCCATAAAATGGAAAGCTCATAAAGAATGACAATGAACTAACAGGAACTTTCAAACCCAACAACATTTAAATAAGCCCTAATTTCAATTAGGTGACAAAGTTGTTAGCAGTCCCCAATGGGAGCAAGAATTAAACCTCAAACAACTATTTACCTAGGCAGAGTATATCTACCGTCTACATAGTATATGTATCTGAGAATATAACTCAAAATTCAAACTTTTCCATCAAACTGCAACAGTACGCGCGCTAAGTGGCAAATCTACCAAAGAATAATGGTAAATCTAATACAAAAGAGATCATTAAGAGAAATTTTAATGAAGAGAGAGACAATTGAAAGAGCCAAAAATCATCTGTAACAAGCTTATGCAAGACAAACTGAAATGCATCAAACATAAGATAGCAGCATCAGCAATTCCTAAATCATGTTTCAAAAGAAAAGTAATAGAGCACCATCTCACTTGACATTGTTCCCATCGGTCTGAAAGGAATCTAACTTTGATCCAAGTTTCACAAACTTCATTTTTGAAAGAAAAAAAAGATCAACTTGCTTCAGCCCCTCTTACACCTTCAAAACTAACTCAACTTGTAGTACTAAATGCCTAAATCAGATTACCAAAGTCGCCACCACACATCCCAATAAGTGAACATAAATAAAAACAACCCCAATCGAGAAAAAGTCCCAGAAATAGAAAGGAATACTCCCAGGGTGAGGAGACCAGATTTGTGAATGCAACCCAACCCAAGTAAGTTTCCTGGTCTCCAAAGAAGGATCTCAAAGAGGGGTGAGGATATATACTTGTGGGGGTATGACTATGACTATGAGAGTGAAGAATCTTTGACAACAACCAAGGCAAAAGAAAGAAGTGAGTCTGAGTAAGAGAGAGAGAGATAAAGGAAAACACAAGATGGGGTTTGTACAATTTTTTAACAAAAGGTTCTCTTCAATGCCAAGAGTGCCAAATATGAGGCTGTTTCCTTGGTTGGCGGAAAAGCCCATGGAGCCCGAGCGCAACCAGTTAGCCAAGGAGACATAACCAACAGGCTATTAACACTAAAATATTTCTCATATCAGTAACACCCACAAGCACAAATCTGACTCCACCTCACTCTTTCTCTATATATTTCTATTTTTTTCCCTTCACTTGCTGATCACTTTGTTACATTTGTTTTCCATTTTTTTAAGGATTCATACCACTAGACCCTCTTGTGACCTTTAAAGCTTCAAGTTCCAAACACAACAATATAAAAAAATCAACTTTTTTGTAAGAATTATTTAACCATTGAAGTTTGAAAAACAAAAAACTGCAACAAAAAAACAGCATCTCAGTATCAGTTGAAGAAACCACCAAAACAGTAGACAACAAGTACCTCTCTTTATTTTTGCACAGAATGGGAATAAATATGTAAGAGTGAGAGATCAGGAAAAAAAAAA
Source organism: Quercus tomentella (assembly GCA_028535165.1). Taxonomy (NCBI): domain Eukaryota; kingdom Viridiplantae; phylum Streptophyta; class Magnoliopsida; order Fagales; family Fagaceae; genus Quercus; species Quercus tomentella. The sequence goes on along the minus strand of JAPQVY010000089.1, from coordinate 25,173,334 downwards.
ATTTAGAAAAAAGAAAAAAGAAAGTTAATTATTGTAATGAAAAACTAGGCATTAACTACCATCAACAAAATCACCTACAAAATTTAACTGAAAAATCTGAGGAATCCATCAGAATATATCACAGAAAATCTAGTAAAATATTGAAGCTGAAGATCAAGATTTTGTTGTCAATAACGGTAAGACTCTTAAACCCCACAATGAAGAAAAATGCCTAATATCAAGATGGAATTATGGAAACACAAAGACAAGGCCCCAAAAGCCACTCTCCATGTAAACCCCAGCAAAACCCAAGAGACATATATCAAATCCACAAAGCTGTATGTATAGAGTACTAGTAACCAATTACATGCAATAATGCCAAATTAAGCTTAACTCATGCCAAGTTTGAGTCTTTTCCTTTTTTATCTTTTTCTTTTTCTTGTTTTGTTTCTTTTTTTTATTAGTTAGTATCAGCAAAAACCAATCAAAAAAAATAAAGAAGCAAGGCCAAGAGAGAGAGACAGAGACAGAGTTGTAAAGAAAGGTTACTCGAATCTTACACTAGCTAGGGGTTTTTTTAAAAAATAACTATAAAACACATACAATATTATAAGTTAGTCAAGGTTTCAAACTTATTGCATTTCTAGCAATTCGAGTCTACTGGACTCGATTTACCCAGAAATATGACGTGGACAAAGTAGGAAATCGAGTTTACTGAACACGATTTCTATACATAGAAATCGAGTTTAATAAACTCAATTTCTGTGTACAGAAACTGAGTTTAACAAACTTGGTTTCTATACATAGAAACCGAGTTTATTAAAATCGATTTCTATGTTTCAATAAAACTGAGAATGCTGCCGATTTCTATGATACCGCCCAAAAACATAAGACCCAGAAAAAAAAAAAAAAAAAGAACATAAGACCCAGAAAATAAGCTTTCCGATCTCTAAAACACAACCCAAAAACCACATAGAAGATCAAATGAGAAAATGATACCGGTTGTTGGGACGGCGACGGCGACGGAACGGAGGGGCGACGGCATCGGAGTGGAGGGGCGATGTCGACGGAGCAGGTGACGGAGCTGCAGGAGAGGGAATGAGAGTGAGAGAGACGGACAGCGACATCGGAGTGGAGGGGTGACGGCATCGGAGTGGAGGGGCGACGGCATCGGAGTGGAGGGGCGATGTCGACGGAGCAGGTGACGGAGCTGCAGGATAGGGAATGAGAGTGAGAGAGACGGACGGCGACATCGCCCCTCCGCTCCGATGCCGTCGCCCTCCGTTCCGTCGCCGTCGCCGTCCCAACAACCGGTATCATTTTCTCATTTGATCTTCTATGTGGTTTTTGGGTTGTGTTTTAGAGATCGGAAAGCTTATTTTCTGGGTCTTATGTTCTTTTTTTTTTTTTTTTCTGGGTCTTATGTTTCTGGGCGGTATCATAGAATCGGCAGCATTCTCAGTTTTTTATTGAAATCGGTTTCTATACATAGAAATCGATTTTACTAAACTCGGTTTCTATGTATAGAAACCGAGTTTGTTAAACTTGATTTTTGTACACAGAAATTGAGTTTATTAAACTCGATTTCTATGAATAGAAATCGAGTTCAGTAAACTCGATTTCCTACTTTGTCCACGTCATATTTCTGGGTAAATCGAGTCCAGTGGACTCGAATTGCTAGAAATGCAATAAGTTTGAAACCTTGTCTAACTTATAATATTGTATGTGTTTTATAGTTATTTTTTAAAAAAACCCACTAGCTAGAGTTCCAATCTTTTTGCATCTATAATCAAAAAGAGTTCAGTGGAACAGTGACACAACCCTTGAGGCTATATGCACGAGAAGGGAACTACTTTAAAGTCTGGACTTTGAGGAGTAAACCCCACCACACAAGTAAAACCAAAAGCAAAAGAAACCAAATAAACCCAAAAGAACCTATCAGAAAATGAGCAGCTTCTCACAGTTTCTGCACACAAACCCCAAGTAGAAACCACAAACTCGGATTAAAGTAAAAGCCAAGCTGCTACGAAATGTTTCATCAGTACTCTTTCCTTTCTTTCTTGTTAGTGCCAACACTATCTACCACTTTCTTTAAGCACAATTTTTTTTTTCTTTTTACACTCACCCAACTTTCTTTTCTCAATAATTTCACCTGGAAAGTAGTATGGTACTCGTTCAATTTAAAGAGCATTAACACTCACCATTTACACTTGCTGATGGATGTTGTTTACTGTGAAAGTGTTTTAGAGTTTGATAAGTCAACCCTAACAAATAAAATATTATTTATATATAAAGTACATAATATTATTGTTTTGCCCCTATTACTCATAACACTCCCCCTCAAGCTGGAGAGTATATATCATACAATCCTAGCTTGTTACATAATAAACCCAAACGAGTCTTACATAAAGCTTTAGTAAACATATCAGCAATGTGGACTCTTGTAGAAACATATGGAGTAGCAATTACACCATCTTCTACTTTCTCCCGAGTAATATGACAATCTACTTCAATATGCTTGGTTCGCTCATGGAACATATGATTGGAGGCAATGTAAATTGCTACTTGATTATCACAATGCATAGTCATAGGCAGCTTCACAACAAATCTTAATTCCTCAAGTAAATGCTTAATCCACATAAGCTCACATGATATGTGTGCCATGGCTCTATACTTAGCCTCTGCACTAGACCTGGCAACAACAATTTGTTTCTTTTTTCTCCAAGTAATCAGACTCCCCCTGAGCAACAAACCCAGGTGGTTGCTCCATATACACCTCTTCCTTCAAATCGCCATTCAAGAATGCATTTTTAACATCTAACTGAAATAATGGCCAACCCAAATTAGCAGCCAAGGAGATCAAAATCCGAACAGAAGAAATTTTAGCAACATGTGAGAATGTCTCAGCATAGTCAACACCGTATGTCTAGGTATAACCTTTAGCTACCAAGCGAGCCTTCAAACGCTCAATAGAACCATCAGGCAAATACTTCACAGTATACACCCAACGACAACCAACAATAGTTTTCCCTAGAGGACGAGTAACTAAAGACCAAGTAGCATTTTCAGACAGGGCAGACATTTCTACCTCCATAGCAGATTTCCAGCCCGAGATGGACATAGCCTCCTGGACAGACTTAGGGACAATAGTAGAATTCAAGGATATGGTAAAGGCATAAAGAGATGGAGACAAGTGACCATAAGAGACAAACTGAGAGATAGGGTGAGAGGTACAAGAACACTTACCTTTGCGCAAAGCAATTGGAAGAGAGGCAGGATCAGGAGTTGGATCACTAGGCGGGGTAGAGGTCTCTGTTGGAGGTTTCTGCCAGTGACAATATACCTGGAGTGGTTTCTGAGGAGATTCGATAGGAGACACAGGTGGTAGGAGAGGAAGACAAGGAGGAGAACTGTCACTAGCAACCGAAGGATAGAAATAGGACTGAGATTCATCAAATGTGACATCAGCACTAATGAAACGACGCCGAAGAGTAGGTGAGTAACATCGGTATCCTTTCTGAGTACGAGAATACCCAAGAAAAACACATTTAACGGATCTAGGATCAAGTTTGTCACTCCCTGGACCAAAGATATGAACATACCACACAACCAAAGATCTTAGGAGGTAGATGAAACAAAGGTGCATTAGGAGAGAGCACAGTATAAGGGATCTGACCACCTAGAACAGTGGAAGGCATGATCATCAAAAAATTGAGACAAAGATATATGAAAATATTCACAAGCATTATCAGACCGAAAAATACGAAGTGAAGCATTAAACTGAGTCTTTATTTCCATATAAAATGATTTGAAAATTGAGTATAGTTCAGACCGTTCTTTCATAAGATAAAGATAGGTGACTCTAGAATAATCATCAACAAAAATGACAAAATATCTAAATCCCAACAATGAGGGAGTGTTTATTGGACCCCAAATATCAGAATGAACTAAATGAAAAGGACTACTAACACGACTCTCACGCCTAGGGGCAAAAGGCACCCTATGGTGTTTACCCAACTAACATGCTTCACATTGTAAAGACTCAATTTGACGACACGATGGAACTAATGACTACAAATTCTTGAGAGATGGATGACCAAGGCGACAATGATGCTGAAGAGGCGAGATAGACAAATGAGAAGCCACTAAACGGGAAGAACCACATCGATCCAAGTAATAAAGTCCACCGGCTTCATGCCCTCCACCAATAATCTTCCCCGTCTTGAGATCCTGAAAGATACAATGAGTGGATAAAAAAATGGCAGCACAATTCAAAATTTTAGTAAGCTTACTAATTGACAAAAGGTTAAAAGGAAAATCAGGAATATATAAGACAGAAGAGAGAGAAAGATTAGGACTAAGATTGGCAATGCCCAAACCAGAAACTGTAGCGGCTGAGCCATTTGCCAATGTAACATTGGGAAGACTACTAGATTGCTCAAGGTCAGAGAGTAAACTTGAGGTACCTGTCATATGATCAGTAGCACCTGAGTCAATGACCCAAGGGTCCTAAGTAGCAAGACAAGCAGCGGAAGTACCTTGTTGAGCCAAAGTAGCAGTAGAATTAGACCCAACAAAGTTGGAATGCAGAGACAAGAGGCGATTGTACTCTTCCTCAGGAATAGAGACTACGCTAGATGTTGGTGGAAGTGGCTGTGAAGGTGGTTCTTGAACTTGAAACTAGCTTGGTTAGTCGAGGGTTTACCATACAACTCCCAACAAAAGTCTATTGTATGATTCTCACCATGACAATAAGTGCACTTACGAAGACCACGTCCTTTACAACGACCCCCTTGTTCACTCCCATGACCCCATTGGTCACGACCTCGACCTCGGCCCCCACGACCTCGACCTCCACGACCACTTCTATTACTCCCCATATAAGTGGTAAAGGCAAATTTATCACCAGAAGGTAATGCATTAGTATGGGAGGAAGAGAAAGGGTCAATACTCGAATCAGATAATGTGGCCTGTCGAAGTCTACCAAAAACTTCACTCAATGAAGGGAGGTCTGGACTAGCTAAGATTTGTGATTTTATTGGATTCAAACTTTTAGGCAATCCAGAGAGGAAGCAAGCAACATGCATAGAATCTCGTTGTTTCTTCATAATTTTAACATTAGAGGAGATAAGCTGATAAATATTGAGTTCTTAACATACACCCTTAAACTTGTTATAATAGTCTTCTAAAGACATATCACCCAAACTCAAGGAGAAATAATTTTGATGAAGATCATAAATCCGCTTCAAATTGTTAACACCAGAGTAAAGTTCCTTGGCTTGTTCCCAAACAAGTTTAGCAGTTGGTAAGAAAACCAAACTACAACTGATCTCAGACTCCATGCTATTCCACAAACAACTCCTAATTTGTGCATCTTCGGCTCTCCAATCAGCAAATTTAGGGTCTGTAGGTACAGGAGGTTCCTTAATCACATAATCAAACTTCTTTCTACCAAGAAGAAATACTTCAACTGCCTGTGCCCACTGAGCATAATTACTACCATTTAGACGAATGGAGGTAATTGATAACATATCCGGAGATAAGAAATAATTAGGGGGCTGAGCACTGTCTTTGGACTCCATAATAGTAATCTGAAGAACAAACTAACACAAAAGAAATAAGCTAGACTGAATTAAAACAAACTCCAACCAGCAACCAATGTACTTCAACCAATCAGCCACGTCAACACTAACTCATCTATCAACGAATCAACACCAAACTATTCCAAAAAAAAAACAAGGCAGCAACAAATCCATACCAACACCAAAAAAAAAAAATAATTGCCCAATCCACCACTAAACATCAACCTAAGGCTGCCTGAACAAATACGCAGAGAACGTATTGAAGAAGAGAAGAAAATCAGACCATGGTTGAAACCCTTAACTGAAAAAAAAGCTCTGGCGGCGACGCTAGGGTGCAGGAGTGGCGGTGCGAGGACCGACAAGTAAGCTAGGATGGTCGCCAGAGGAGGGCGAGTAAAACCCTGCCTCTCTCACGATCAAGTGATGTTGATTTGGTGTCGCGAGACCGGAGAGAGGGTCACCGGCGCTGGACAACTCCTTCAGCTACTAAATCGAGATCATTGGAGTCTCTATTAGGGTTGTCGGAGCTAGCGAGTAGGGATATGGTTGCCAGCGACAACAATATCGGTGGGTGGTGGTTGGAGGGTTAACGGCAGCGGCGGCTTGGTGGCTCTGATACCATGTTGTTTACTACGAAAGTGTTTTAGAGTTTGATAAGTCAACCCTAACACATAAAATATTATTTATATATAAAGTACATGATATTACTGTTTTGCCCCTATTACTCATAACAATGGAAATCAAGATCAATTGATTAAGAACTTGAACTAGAATTGCATTAAAATTAAGAATTAAATCTGGAATTACAGAAAAACTGGAGAAACAAGTTTCTGTCCAGGTCTGAAACTGAATTATATTCACATCAAAAACTGATTTTACTCTTACATAGCTAGCCTATTTATAATCTTTAACTATTAGGAAATGAAGTAGCTAATAGTTACAGAAGTCAAAGCTGTAATTAATGAGGATACATAGCAGATATGAGAAGTCAAAATAAGGGGCTGCTGGCAGTCCTAAGAGGTCAGAAAGTTTGGCTGGCTGGTTGTCAGTCCTAATGGTAGAGGAGGGGTACATGGCAGATATGAGAAGTCAAAATAAGGGGCTGCTGGCAGTCCTAAGAGGCCAGAAAGGTTGGCTGGCAGGTTGTCAGTCCTAAGGATAGAGGGTGGCTGCATCACTTGCTCAGTCATGCACGCCAACCTGACACTCCTGCTTTATTGTTGTTGTTGCCCCAATATATGTAACTAGCTAAAAGGAAAATGACAAAGAATGGCAAGTAATATATAAGAAACTATTTATTGGATAAAACTGGTTTTAGTTTTACCTTGTAGAGTTCAACTAACACATTGCCAAGGGATTCCTGAGAATCATAAGGGCAGAGATGACGAAAAGATTTGATAGCCTCAATTGCCTCATCAGATCAATCCAGTTGTTTCATCACAATTGCCATATCGTTCAAGGCACTATCAACCCGGTCCCCAGCATTTATGGCAGACCAGAACAGGGAAATTTCCTTTCTTGGATCCTTGTCTATCAACTGTAGTTGGAGAAACAAACATTTAATAATATATATATATATATATATATATATAATCAATACAGAATGGAAAATAAAAAATTCCAGATGGGTAATCTTCAAACATGAAAACTATCAAATTTTAATGGAAGAAAGGATTCGATCTGGAAGAAAGGCTTTGATGTCTAAAATCTATATGATCAACACAGTTCAGATACATTTTCATTGGCTATTCTCAAAATTTTTTGATAAATCTTTCCTTGATTACCACTTCTCTTTTCTTACAATAATTTTAAGATAAGCTTCCGTAACAAGAGCCAAATCAATAACATTCAAGAGATAAGCTTCCGTAACAAGAACCAAAACAATAACATTCAAGAACCAGGAAATTTAAAAAAGCAACAGGAACTTGAATTCAATTCAAACAAATCAAAATCCAGGAAAAAAAAAAAACCATTAGTCTAAACCATATGAAAGCACAAAAAAATCTCGGGGTGGCATCATCGGCCTCGACTTCCGTGCCAGAGGCGGCATGGGAAACCCCATCTTGTTATTGTTCCACATAGCCTTTTCTTAAAATTCAAATCTGGCAGTCAGTTTCCCGAGAAAATCTTCAAACCCTTTTCTTGAATTTCCAAGAGAAGTGTTTTTTTTTTTTTTTCAGCTGTTGGAGAACCACTTTCTATTTAAGGATAACTTAGAGCATTCTGGAAGAGAGAGAGAGAGAGAGAGAGAGAGAGAGAGAGAGAGAGAGAGAGAGAGAGAGAGAGAGAGAGAATCAGATTTTCTGGGGAAAAACTTACTACTGGCACAGAAAGGTACCAGGTCACAAACTGCATATGAGGAAGAAAAGATTGTGTATTCAATAGATTACGAGACTACATAGGCAATCTCAGAAATTTCTCAAGCTCCTACCCTAGATAAGACCCTAATTGAACCACAAACAATCAGCCTCAGTTCCCTAACCTATCACTATCTAAATTCAAACACCACTCAAAAAATATGCTCTATCAACTATTTGTGCATCTATATAGAGCACACTAAGAACGAAGTTTTCATTTTTCAACAAATAGATTACACTGACCATATTGGGAAAGTCGAGAATATCCCAACAATACAGAATTATCAAAATTAGGGAGTAGAAGACTGAAATATTTTGTCAACCATTAAAAAAAGGTAGTAATAATAATAATCATAAATAGACAATTTAAACTTACTGTAATTACAAGCAATTGCATACCAAGAAACCTTGCTGACCTGGAAAGGCAGCGACACATCTTGTCTGGTACTTTAGAGGTAAAGTGATTCTCTTGAATTCAGTCTGTTGGCATTTGGACCATGATTAGACTTGAAAATTGAAAGCAAAATAAGGGAAGATAAGACAATGAGCACTCTCAATGACTCAAACACAATTTCATTTCAAATTTCACAGCATCTCAACCATTTGCTCATTATTATGTACATATATACTTTCTAATAACAATACAAGTACAAAACAAGGATATTAGTAAATCCCATGAAGAGGCATTAGAAGGCCATTGTAAAATTCAACTCCTTTTATACTGAAGCTTGGAGTTCTACTTGTGTTTATTGGAACAACAAAGAAGTTACTCAATTCATACCCCATGATGCAAACCACAAAATACTAGTGTAGTTTAGTTTCTAGTACAAAGAAACCTATTCCATTCCTAAAAGGGGCACACATAAAGGAAGAAGAAGAAAAAAAACAGGTCATACCCAGTTCACAAAGCTTCCAAAAAAAAAATATATATATATATATATATATACATATATTTTTTGATAAATTCAAAGCTTCCATATATTGATCAAAGATGTAAACCAATACCAGGTATGTATGTTTATGTCCACAAAATATACATATTTCCAGAATCACACTTGTGCAGTGATTAGATAATAAAGCCACCCATTTGTTGAACCATACAAAGCAAACAAAGAACCATGCCAACCAAAATAATGTATCATATTTTGTCTGTGAGATTCACAAGAGAATCCTTAGCAACAAGAAATGAGGAAGCACTTGTGAGTCGTGCTGCTAGCATCCCCACAAATAATATGTAAGGAGTCATGGTCATAAGATTATAATTCAGCATCCAACTTCTGGTGGTTATGAAAAAAAAAAAGCTCTAACCTTTTAGGATGTTGATACAAAATGGTCTCTATGCTGCATAGAAACCATTTCTCTTGCTCCAGCACTTGTGAGCATCTCTCTTAGTAGCCACAGACCACTTGGGTTCTTCCTGTGTTTTTAGCCCAAAATTTTCTTTCACAAGAGAATCCTTAGCAACAAGAAATGAGGAAGCACTTGTGAGTTGTGCTGCTAGCATCCCCACAAATAATATGTAAGGAGTCATGGTCATAAGATTATAATTCAGCATCCAACTTCTGGTGGTTATGAAAAAAAAAATGCTCTAACCTTTTAGGATGTTGATACAAAATGGTCTCTATGCTGCATAGAAACCATTTCTCTTGCTCCAGCACTTGTGAGCATCTCTCTTAGTAGCCACAGACCACTTGGGTTCTTCCTGTGTTTTCAGCCCAAAATTTGCTTTCTCAGCAGTTTAAGGAATGCAGTAAAAGCTTAACAAGGTATAGAATAATGACTATCATCACTGTCTTAAATTTATTTGGAAAAAAAAGTAAATGAAGTAGTCAATCGCAAAAATGGGTTTTGCTATCATGTTTTCTATCAAGTCCAAACACATGCACACAGAATCAATTATTCACTGGGGGAACGGGGTGTGGAGAAGAATCAATGATTCATTGGAACACGTAAAAGCAATAGAAAATTGAATTTTATGGGTCAGAAAAGACCAAAAATAAGATTATCCAATAGGCTAAAGCTAGAAGTTGATATCCCCTAATACCGTGCAGATACCCTTACATGATCACATTCTAGAAGCCTAGATCTACATATCAAAAGTAGACAAAAAAGAGTTCTCAAACTTGATCAAACTTTAAGTGCGAAACATTACTGCCAGACTTACAAAATGTTGTTTTGCAATAATGAAGCATCTGATTGTCAAGGAAAGATGCAAGAAAATCATTACTGGTTCATTTCATTAGATGAGAATGTTACCTGAGAGTTCTGCAAGTTGAAAACTATCAGATTATGATCTGCAGTGCCAACAACCATCAGGGGATGCCACACTGTAAAAGAATAACAGCGGTCAGGGAGTTGTTGAGTATGCACAGGATTTAACTGCCTTGTATCCCAGTACCTAATAGTAATTTGAAGGAAACCAATAGAACAATTAGCAGTCAAGGGCACAAAAGCATCAAGTTGCAAACATAATAGATCAAGAGCATGCAAAACGGTGTATAGTGCAAAAGAAACCATATGTTGGATAATTATGTCATAACTAGTGAGTGCCAAAATATGTTCAAATATATAGAATAATAAAAAAAAAATCACAATTAGCAACAAAATCAGTAAAAAACACACCTATGAAAGCACAAAAAAAAAAAAAAAAAAAAAAAAAAAAACCTCATTAGTCTAAACCATATGAAAGCACAAAAAAAAAAAACCCATGTCTAAATCATCAACCTCGGCTTCCGTACCAGCAGCGGCATGGAAAACACCCTCGCGAGGAAAAATCTTCTTATTGTTCAAATCTGGCAGTCACTTTCAAGAGAAAATCTTCAAATCCTTTTCTTGAATTCCAAGAAAAGTGTTTTTTTTTTTTTTTTTCAGTTGTTGGAGAACCACTTTCTATTTAGAGATAAATTAGACATTCAGGAAGAGAAAGAGAGAGAGAGAGAGAGAGAGGATCAGATTTTAGAACAATCATATTAGTCAATAAACTATAATACAGTAAGGCATAACTTACTTATAAAAATAAAAATACAAAAACAAACAAACAAAAAAGAAGAGTCAAGCTGGTTAAAAATTTAAGGTGCTCAAAGAAAAACAAGTTGAAGAAATATACAAGAACTCAAACCCTCAACATACTAAGACTATCAAAGAAGATTGACACTACCAAAGAAGGTTGTACAAACAGAACTTACAACAGCTACATTGACAATACAAAAGAAGATTCCATAAACAAAACTTACAACTGCAGTTACACCTCATGCAAGAGACAACTCCATATTACTTGCCAACTACAGTTAAACTGCAAAATTTTCTCAAAATAATAAGTCAGTTTTAAGTTTTAAGTATGAGGAAAAGAATATTAATTAGAGCAATACAGAAGACATATATGATCATTAATAGGATTTATAATTTTGTGATACTTCAAAAGTATTCTTGCAAAAAAAGAGGAACTCAACCACACAAAAGTGCACAGGAGGATCCCTTCAAGAAATTTATAGAACTTTACAATGCCCAAAGAACAATAATAATAAGATATTAGGGGTCCTTAAGGCCTAAAATATTTTCAGTGGAAAATAATTCCTTGTTCATGTTAGGATGTGTTTTGAAAAGGATGCCTGGATTCCCACCAGTTTCAATCTGTACAATAAGGCAAGAAAAAACATAAATGCAATGAAGAAAAAGTGTAATGTTGACCACTGCCTGACCACTGCCTGTTCACATAATGCGCCAGAAACAGATTGTTAAAACAGACAACAGCAAACACAACATTACAAATTAACATCCGAAAAGAAAATGCAACTATAGAAGTTTCTCATGATGAGGACAATACAATGTCTAAGATACAGACCAAAAGTATACCTAATTTCCTATTACTGGTGATTGTTTTTACTTTTAATCATCTGAGGAAGCTTCAGGCATGCTTAAGTAACGTCACTATAAACAATAAGGAAGAGTTTGGTTCCAACACATTATGTGGCAATTGAAGAAACTATCCATGTGTTAATGAGTCATGTGACTTGTTTAGAACATAAATGCAAATAGTCTTATAAATTGACACGTAATGGTTTGGAAAAGATAGCTCCAAACATGTTTGGAGACAAACTTTGTTCAAACAATAATATTATAGTAACAGAATTACTTATAAAAAAAAAATAGCAACAGAATTACTTCGCCTTCTGCCTTCAAAAATTCCAAGAACTGGTTTGTCCTTTGAGATTTACCAAGCTGCATGCCAAGACCTTTTGGAGGAGCAGTTGCTGATGAAGGTGGACGGCCTAAGAATTGGGGAAGACATTGTCAGAAATGTTCTAATTAAACTCATAAATATGCACTCAAACTAAAAGAAAAGATTCCAGAAAAGGTTGACCTAAGATCATAAAGAGTAGCCAATGGAAACCTTAAACTAACAGTGAAAAAAATGTATTTGGAATATAATCCTTGCTTCTAGAGATTAATGCATAACTAACATTTTAGATGAACAACATATACTAATAGATGACTCACACAAACTTAAGCATGTACCACATATCAACATCCCCAATTGATAAAAAAAAAAAAAAAAGGGGGGCATTTTTGTAAAATTCATGCAGACAAATAAGCAGAAACCTTTAGACTTGGTGGAAAATAATTCAATATCAGTGCTCAATCCAAACCCAAAACCACCACCACCAGATATGCTTATATCACTAAAGCCACTCTCAATCCCTCTAGAGCCCATTGACTGACACATGCACAGAAGTGTTAATTAATTGCAAATCAAGACATGCACAAGAAGAGAACGCTTGAAGAACATAACAATCATACAAAATTATTACTACTACTGTGGGGGCAAGCTTTGTCAGTCAACAGTGGGCCTTGGGACCAGGATGAAGCCCAGCCATGGCGGGAAGCGAAAACAGCGTCGGGAGACTTTTAGCCCAATCCTGTTGGGCCGGGCCGGGTTTGTTTAAGGGTCGTCCGAGGAGGAGTGTCTCCTCGGACGCACTAAACGGACGTCCAGCGCGTGCCCTGTCCATGGTGAGGAATCCTTCTAAATGAAGGAAAATGCTAAACGGGCAGGGAGCAACCACTACTGCCGCATTAAATGCAAGGAAACTACTTTTCCAGCCGCATTAATGTGGATTGGACAGGAAAATAGTATTATCTCGGCCATTGCAACTCACAGAAAAAGGAGGAGGATGTCCTTTGGGACAGGCACTCAAGTAGAGGCCTAGATGGTGAACAAGTGTAAAGTCATTATCAATTGAAGGAGGATATATAAGAGCAGAAAGTCCCCATGAGAAAGGAGGAAAAAAAAAGAAGAAAAGGGAGACTTTCTAAAAAAGAGAGCAGTAGGAACACTAAAACAGCCCCATGGACTGTTATCTCATGAAACTGAACAAAACATTCTCACGTTCCATTTGTTGCATGGTTCACCATTAATCACCTCCACTCTGTCAAGACCTAGCTCTGAGTCCCACTCTCTACAAATTCATTGTTGAGGGTTTTTTGGGCCAGAATCGCTTGCTTGCTGGGCCTGGGCCCCAAAAACCGCCCTTACAATTGGCGCCGTCTGTGGGAAGAACTTGTGTCTCGACAAGTGAAACCGTGAGAAATGGAAGGATCAGGTCCACGCCAAATAGGACGTGCAGATTCCCAACGACAGGACAATGTTATGAATCTTGAACGAGAGAAGGACCAAAATAAACAGCGAGAGGGAAGTGTGAACACCTCTCACACAGGAGAAAGCCTTTCAAAGGGGAAGGGTCGCGCATCCCCTGAGCAAAACGATCGAAGGATTCTGCTGCAAGAGATTGATGCCTTAAAGAAAGAGTTGCGCCGAGCGCAGTGAAAACGTCCTTTACTCCGCTCGGACAGTAGTAGTGATGGGGACAACGAATACAAGCAAACATCAAGAACTCCTCCGAGCGAGACCTTTTCTTACGAAGAAGAGCGGCCTTACAAGCGCGGCCACAAGAGTCCATCTTACCACGGCACAGCCAATGATGCCATGAGCCGTGCTTTAGATCGCATATCCCAATCGCCTTTCACGCGAAGGATAGAGAGGGCAGTGCTTCCCCGGCGGTTCAATCAACCGGCATTCGCCATATACAATGGTCGGACCGACCCAATAGAGCATGTAAGCCAATTTAATCAGAGGATGGCCGTCCATTCCAAGGATGAGGCGCTAATGTGTAAGGTGTTTCCGTCCAGCTTGGGACCTATGGCCATGAGATGGTTTGACTCCCTCCCACCAAACTCCATTGACTCCTTTAAACAGCTGACACAGGCTTTTGGATCTCGCTTCATAACCAGCAGTAGGGTTCCTCGGCCCCTAGACTCCCTCTTGTCCTTGTCCATGCGAGAAGGAGAAACGTTGAAAGCCTACTCAGACAGATACTGGGAGATGTATAACGAGATAGAAGGGAATTATGATGATGTCGCCATCAGCACGTTCAAGAGGGGCCTGCCGACAGATCATGGCCTAAGGAAGTCCCTCACTGGGAAGCCAGTCACCAGCGTGCGTCAACTCATGGACAGGATTGACAAGTACAAAAGGGTCGAGGAAGACCAGCAGATGGGGAAGAGTAAAGCGAAGGTTGTCCCTCAGGAGAGGAGGGACTTCAGGTCGGATCGATTTAACAACAGTAACAGGCCCAGAGGAGATTATATAGGGCATCACGGGTCTACTGGGGCTCCAGCGGTCCATGCTGTATTCCGAGAACCGCTCCACAAAATCCTGGAGAAAGTGAAGTATGAACCTTTCTTTCAGTAGCCGAACAAGATGGCTGGTGATCCTTTGAAGTGCAATCAGAACCTGTATTGCGCATACCATCAGGAGCCGGGTCACACCACCGACGATTGCAGGAGCCTGAAAAACCTTTTAGATCGGCTCGTCCGAGAGGGGAAGCTGGGGCATCTGCTCCATCGCCCTGAAGGAGGACAGGGACCGTCGAACAATGAAACTAGACAAAGTATGCTGAGGCCGCCCATCGGCACAATTAATGTCATCCTCGCCGCACCTGGAAGGACAGGCTCTGCCCCTTTCAGGGTAATGTCAGTGAGCGGTCTCCCAGCTGAGCCGGACAGTAGAGTATCTAAAAGGGCCAAGGTGGGTGCCACCCCCTTGATCGGATTCTCGGAAGATGATAAGCGGGGTACCATTCAACCCCACGATGATGCCTTAGTCGTCACGCTCAGAATCGGAGGTTATGACGTGAAAAGGGTGCTAGTTGATCAAGGTAGCGCTGTGGAGGTAATGTACCCCGACCTATATAAGGGGCTGAATTTAAGGCCAGAAGACCTTTCACCGTACGATTCTCCTCTGGTTAGCTTCGAAGGAGCAATCGTCACCCCGAAAGGCATGATCAGGTTGCCTATGCAAACGGACTCGGAAGTGGTGGAAGTGGACTTCATTGTAGTAGATGCGTACTCCCCCTACACAGCTATCGTGGCCCGGCCGTGGCTTCATGCGTTAGGGGCTGTACCATCAACCCTGCACCAAAAAGTGAAATACCCGTTAGGAGGTCAAATAAAAGAAATAATGGGGAACCAGGGCATGGCCAGGCAGTGCATGGTGTCGGCGATTTCACGACGGCAAAGTGGTGAGCCTTCCACATCAGCCGAGAAGGGATTATAGCAATTAATGAATTTGACCCCAACCGCGGGTGAGGGAAGACCAGCCCCGGAGGTAAGTTGTGAGGATCTGGAGAAAGTACTCGTCGAATCAGACCCTGAGAGGTTCTTTCAAATTGGTTCAGAACTACCGCCCCAGGAGAGGTCAGCACTGATTGCTTTTCTCCGACAGAATGTAGATGTGTTTGCGTGGGACCCCTATGAGGCCCCCGGGGTCGACCCAGGTTTCATCTGCCATCACCTTAATGTGAATCCGGCTATAACACCTAAAAGGCAGCCTCCTCGGCGACCGTCGAAAGAACATACCGACGCCGTAAGAGAAGAGGTCGCAAAACTGAAGAGAGCAGGGGCTATCAAAGAGGTCTTCTATCCCGAGTGGCTAGCCAACACGGTCGTGGTAAGAAAGAAGAGTGGGAAATGGCGGGTCTGCGTAGACTTCACAGACCTAAACAAGGCCTGCCTAAAAGATCCCTTCCCTATGCCCCGGATAGACCGGTTGGTAGATTCGACTGTCGGACACCCCAGAATGAGTTTTCTAGATGCCTTTCAGGGCTATCACCAAATACCCTTGGCCGCTGAAGACCAGGAGAAGACTGCTTTCGTCACGCCGGTTGGGAATTATCATTATAAGGTGATGCCTTTTGGTCTGAAGAATGCCGGCTCAACCTATCAAAGGATGATGACCAGGATGTTCGAACAGCAGATGGGTAAGAGCGTTGAAGTGTACGTAGACGACATGGTGGTTAAAAGCAAGTTAGTGCCCGACCATATTGAAGACCTCGGCAACGTTTTTCAAATACTGAGAAAGTACAAGCTACGGCTCAATGCAACTAAGTGTTCATTTGGGGTGGGATCTGGGAAGTTCCTGGGTTATATGGTCACTCACAGAGGCATAGAGATTAACCCCGACCAAATAAGAGCCATCCATAGTCTGCAACCTCCTCGGAACCCTAAAGAGGTCCAAAAGCTTACGGGTATGATAGCTGCTTTAAACCGTTTCATCTCGCGCTTAGCAGACAGATGCAGGCCATTCTTTCTCTTACTACACAAGTGGAAGGGATTTGAGTGGAATGAGGAGTGCATCACAGCTTTCCAACAGCTAAAAGAATACCTCGCCCGACCACCTATTATGTCCAGCCCCGATGCCGACGAGGTCTTGTTCGCCTACATCGCCGTCGCCCCTCACGCTGTCAGCTTGGTGTTGATCCGAGAAGACAACGGCACGCAGCGACCAGTCTATTACGTGAGCAAATCGCTGCAGGAGGCAGAAACCCGCTATCTTCCCCTCGAAAAAGCTGTTTTGGCCGTTGTACAAGCCACGCGAAAGCTTCCCCACTACTTTCAAGCACACACTGTAGTGGTGCTAACGCAACTCCCTTTAAAGGCCATCCTACGCAGTGCGGACTACACCAGCCGAATTGTGAAGTGGGGGACGATCCTGGGTGCCTTCGATATCAGATACATGCCTCGCACTGCTATAAAGGGCCAGGTCCTCGCCGACCTCGTGGCAGAGTTTGCGGAGCCCACGCTAGAAGTCATGCTAGGGGCTGATGGGAAGATGATCAGCACAATTTCTCAACATGAACACACATGCTGGAGAGCGCACGTCGATGGCGCAGCGAATCAAAGGGGCTCAGGAGTAGGACTCGTTCTGCTCTCGCCCGAAGGCATAACCATAGAGAAGTCATTGAGACTCGGATTTCCAGCCACGAATAACGAAGCCGAGTATGAGGCGCTACTGGAGGGAATGTCGATGATTCTGAAAATGGGGGGGGAAATCCGCAAACATACTTTCGGATTCGAGACTCATTGTGGGGCAAGTAAACGGAGATTTGGAAGCTAAGGACGAAAGGATGCAAGACTATTTGGTTCGGGTTAGGCACCTGCAGACCCACTTCCATCATTTCCGCTTGACGCACGTGCCCAGAAATGGAAACACTCATGCTGACTCCCTCGCGAAGTTGGCTACCTCCTCGGCCCAGCCCCTTCCTCGGGTCATTCTAGTAGAAGACCTCACCCATCCCTTAGCGGGGAAGGCCAGTGGAATTCGAGTACATACCGTCAGGACAGGACCGAGCTGGATGGATCCTCTAGTGCTGTACTTAAAGCACGACACCTTGCCGGACGATAAGATAGAAGTCGACAAAATCAGGAGAAAGGCTACTCGATTTTGGTTGTCCGAGGACGCCAAGCTCTACAGACGCTCGTTTTCGGGGCCTTACTTGCTGTGTGTGCACCCAGAGGCCACTGAACTCATCCTGGAAGAGTTACACGAGGGAATTTGCGGAAGTCATACAGGGGGTAGGTCTTTGTCCCACTGGGCCCTAACGCTCGGTTACTGGTGGCCGAGCATGCACAAGGAAGCCCTGGAGTATGTGAAGAAGTGCGACTAGTGCCAGAGGTTCGCCCCAAATATACACCAGCCTGGCGGAGAGTTGAACCCGTTGTCCAGTCCCTGGCCATTCGCACAATGGGGCCTAGACATACTTGGTCCGTTTCCCAAGGCAACAGGGAACAGGAGATTCCTTCTCGTCGGCACTGACTACTTCACCAAATGGGTGGAAGCTGAGGCTCTGGCAAACATTAGGGACGTCGATGTCAAGAAATTTCTTTGGAAGAACATTGTCACCAGGTTCGGCACCCCACACACCCTGGTGTCCGACAATGGACTCCAGTTTGACAGCAAAGCCTTCAGAAGATACTGCAGTGAGCTAGGAATTATTAACCGGTATTCCACGCCAGCTTACCCACAGGGTAACAGACAAGCAGAAGCTGTCAACAAAACCATACTGAACGGACTTAAAAAGAGATTGGATGACGCAAAGGGAAGGTGGGCCGAAGAGCTAGCCCATGTCTTATGGACATACTGCACCACACCCCGTAGGTCCACCGGGGAAACCCCTTTTTCTATGACCTATGGAGCCGAGGCTGTCATCCCACTGGAAGTGAACTTCCCCACCCAGAGAACTGCCGCTTTCTGCCCCACTGCCAATGACAAACTTCTGGAAAAGAGCTTGGATCTCATCGATGAAAGAAGGGAAGGCGCTTCGGTCCATCTAGCTCACTATCAGCAGAAGCTCAAGCAAGGTTACGACACCAAGATAAAGCCCAGACCGCTGGCACCTGGAGACCTAGTATTGAGGAAGGTCTTGGGCACCGCAAAGAACCCTGCGTAGGGAAAGCTCGGACCAAACTGGGAGGGACCGTACCGTATCACTTCCGTAGCCGGCATAGGAGCCTACTTCTTGGAAGACTTGGACGAACGTGTAGTGCCACGCCCTTGGAATGTAAATAACCTCAAAAGGTATCACTATTAATAAAAGCATCCTTTTCATTTGAGTTCTGTGTTCCTTGTGATTTTCTGCCTTGTATCCTATTTTTTCCTTTAAGTACTAGACAGAACCAAGGGTTTGCATGGTCCTCGGACTCAAGCCTATGGGGAAACTAGCTACGTTAAGAAAACCTAAGCGTTAAACAGAACCTAAGTCCTGCCTGGCTCTTCGGACCATAGACTTGGGGGAAATTAATTGCTAAGCCGTTCTCAATAAGCGTTAAACAGAACCTAAGTCCTGCCTGGCTCTTCGGACCACAGACTTGGGGGAAATTAACTGTTAAGCCGTTCTCAATAAGCGTTAAACAGAACCTAAGTCCTGCCTGGCTCTTCGGACCACAGACTTGAGGGAAATTAACTGCTAAGCCGTTCTCAATAAGCGTTAAACAGAACCTAAGTCTTGCCTGGCTCTTCGGACCACAGACTTGGGGGAAATTAACTGCTAAGCCATTCTCAATAAGCGTTAAACAGAACCTAAGTCTTGCCTGGCTCTTCGGACCACAGACTTGGGGGAAATTAATTGCTAAGCCGTTCTCAATAAGCGTTAAACAGAACCTATGTCTTGCCTGGCTCTTCGGACCACAGACTTGGGGGAAATTAACCACATGTATTTAAGTACTAGACAGAACCAAGGTTTTGCATGGTCCTCAGACTCAAGCCTATGGGGAAACTAGCTATGTTGAGAAAACCTAAGCGTTAAACAGAACCTAAGTCCTGCCTGGCTCTTCGAACCACAGACTTGGGGGAAATTAACTGCTAAGCCGTTCTCAATAAGCGTTAAACAGAACCTAAGTCCTGCCTGGCTCTTCGGACCACAGACTTGGGGGAAATTAACTGATAAGCCGTTCTCAATAAGCGTTAAACAGAACCTAAGTCTTGCCTGGCTCTTCGGACCACAGACTGGGGGGAAATTAACCACATGTATTTAAGTACTAGACAGAACCAAGGTTTTGCATGGTCCTCGGACTCAAGCCTATGGGGAAACTAGTTACGTTAAGAAAACCTAAGCGTTGAACAGAACCTAAGTCCTGCTTGGCTCTTCGGACCACAGACTTGGGGGAAATTAACCACATGTATCTAAGTGTTAGAAGGAACCCAAGTCTTTCTTCCCCTCGGACCACAGCCTTGGTGAAATTAACTACTACTTTATTAGCTCATACTTAATCGCATTGTTTAAGCTACGACTAATGGCTCATCCTCGGGAGTCTACTGACATAATCAAGATTCATTCATAACAAAGGCAAAATGGAAGCAGCAAAACAAAACGAAACGAAGTCATATCATTCATTAAATCCCAAAATATTTCGTTTTACACATATTTGCGAAGCCTAAGCAAACAAAAGCAAAACCTACTACAAGCAAATCCCTACACTAATGCCTTAAACTTTGTCCTGGGCTGAGCTCTTCACGGGGACAACGGCCATGGGGATTTCGTCCTCGGCCGTTGGTTTGGGCCCGGCTTCCTTAGCCTGTGTAACGACGTCCCTTATCGTAAGGGCGTCCTGTGGCGATTTGTCCCTGGCTGGTGGCTGCACCTCCTCGTTTCCATTCTTGCCCCCTGGGATGTCGGCGCCGAGAGGAACAGTTTGGGCAGAGGCGAGATCCCCTGGGGAATCCGAGCCAGGGATCTCACGAATATCCTTTGGGAAGAAGATACTCTCGAGCCTCCTAAGGTCGGAATCCACAGGAACTGCTGCTCGGTCCATGGCGACTCCCCAGGACTCAGTAACGTAGTCCCTGCAAACCACAGCTACCTCTTCGGTCAGCCTGGCTTCAGTGTCCACCACTCCCCGTTCATAAGAGGCCGCCACCGCAGCCTCAGCCGCCTCCCTGGCCAATCTGGCTCCTTCCTTCACTTGTAGCAGCTGCGCCTTAAGATCCAGGACCATTTGCCTTTCGGTCGCAAGGTTTATCTTCGATAAATGAAGCTGTTGGCGCATGTCCTCGGCCTGCTTCATTGTGCTCTCAAGGCCCGCATTGGCGCTGTCCCGATCCCTCATAGCCTCTTTAAGTTTTTCTTTTAGGCTCTCTTTTTCCAGCTTGAGGACAGCAGCAGTTTTCTCTGCGGCTACGCGGGATTGAACCTCGCCATTAACCTCGTCCCGTGCATTTTTCGCCCGCTCTTCGGCGACCTAAATTTGCTGGGTGATCTGCATAGAGTTAATAAAAGTGTCGTTAAAACTAAAACAACGGCTAGATGAAGGTGGAGCAAGGTGTCCAACCTTGCCGAGACTTGTGTCTTACCATAGCGAGATCCCTCTTCAAAGACTTGAAGAGGTCTGGTTGCCCCGTTTTCCTGAGCCCCTCCATGTCGCGGGGCAAAAGCAGGGGTTGCTGCAGGGCCTCGGCGACGTGCGACGCCTGTCCCCGTTGGGACTCCCAAATTGTGGCATCCCAGGGAATGGGAGCGCCGTCCATTTCCAACCGCGGGCTCCAAGTGCATTGCGCCCTCCTCAGCGCTGCTTCGTCTCGGCTGTCAGTGGACTTGGCCCGCTTATCCTTAGGCTCCTTTCCTTTCTTTTGCTCCTTGGTTTGCTGAGGGCCGACCTCACCCTCCTCCAGTTCTTCCACTGGCCTCTTCCGCCTCAGATTGGGCATAGGCTGAAGTGGGGGGTCGGTGGATGGAGGAGGAGGAGGGGGAAGTTTAGCCGGAGCCTGCTCCTTGGGGGCGTCCTTAGAGGATTGTCCCTTGTTCCTATTGGATAGAAGGCCCCTGAGGCCAGACCTTGGCTTCAAGTCCATCCCTTCTTCCTCAATCTCTTGACTAGTATCAGCTTGTACGACGACTACACCGAGGGCAGGAGCTGCTGAAGCACGGTCTAAATCTGTGTTAGAGTCCGAGAGCTCTACAACTCTGGCCGACGCCTCCCCTTCCTCGGCAAATTGGAAACGGTCTATTTGTTCCTCTAGGGATGAATGCGAAGAACCAGCCTCCTCCTCCGGGACAATCGCTACCGGAATGGGGCGCTGATCAGGCAGTTGAACAGGAGGCAAATCTGACGAAGCAAGAAACCCTGGTATGGAAACGTTTATACGTGCCAATCTCGGACTTCCAGCCCTGATAGCTTGACCAGCTTCCACCAAGGATCGAGTAAGGGGAACAAAATCCAAAATCAAAGGAGCCGACCGTAACTGTCCGTCCTCGCTTACGAAAATCTCAGATCTCAAGAGGTAATTTAGAGCAGGAACGTTGACCAAGCTCAGCCGAGGAGATGTGTGTTCTTTGTCTGCAAAGATCGTTAAGTGAGTTATGTTAGTCCGAGGAGACATGCAGCCATAAAAAAGAAAACACAACACAAACAAAGCAAAACAGAGGGGGAAAGCTCAAACTAAGGTCCTCTTCACAGAACCTAATTTTATGGCACCCCACCTGGCTTTCCTGCCCTGGTCGGACAGTGAATGCCGTCATGCAATGGTCCGGAGACGATCAAATGGTCGTCCTTCAAGCCTTTGCTGGACTTGGGAAGGCAGGATATCAACCTCACTTCATCGGACCTTGACTTTAGGTAGTATGAGTCACCGAGCTTGTGGCATTCATAGAGATGAACCACGTCGCGCCAAGTTAGGCCGAGGTTCATCTGGTCGTTTAATACGTCGATGCACCCCAAGATCCGAAGCAGGTTTGCGGTGCACTGGTAGGGGGTCAATCTATGACCACGTAGGTAGTCCCTAGTTATTCCCCCCATGGGGATCGTCATTCCTCCTTCCACGAAGGCTATCATTGGAATTACGACCTGCCCTGACTTTCTTTTGAAGAAAATTTCCTCCTCGTGGCAGTACTCTAAACCTACCTCCGGTGGAATACGATACTTCGCCCTGAAGCCCGCCATACCGGCCGGAGAGTCTACCAATTTTGAAAGCCTACCCATTCCCCCTAATCCTAGGTAATGCGAAGGCAGTTTGCCTAAAGAAGAGTAACGAAGAAGAAACGCGCACTTACGGGTAAGGAACTCGACGGAATCTTCAATAGAATGATGGCGAGGATAAGAGCGTACTGAAGAAGAATGCACTAAGGTCTTCTGAGTACTGGCGTTTTCGTCAAAAATGGGGAGTAAACGCCTTCAAAACCTTATATACTCAAAGGAAGTTGGACAGACATACTCCCGCCTAGAGTAAATAAAACGTTGTTCGCCGTTGATCTGGTCTCCAACCGTTGGATTGAAAAGGCGTAAAACTCTAAAAGCTGCAGTTAACTCCCCCCGGGGCATTAAATGCCTTCAGCATTAATGAAGCACGTGAGGACACACGCTCGCCCGGATAAAGTAGGGAACCACAATGGACTGTCCAGCAATTATCAAAATCCCGTTTCTCCTCCTCGGATCAAGAAGAAAGAACCGGAATTTTGAGGGGCTATTGTGGGGGCAAGCTTTGTCAGTCAACAGTGGGCCTTGGAACCAGGATGAAGCCCAGCCATGGCGGGAAGCGAAAACAGCGTCGGGAGACTTTTAGCCCAATCCTGTTGGGCGGGGCCGGGTTTGTTTAAGGGTTGTCCGAGGAGGAGTGTCTCCTCGGACGCACTAAACGGACGTCCAGCGCGTGCCCTGTCCATGGTGAGGAATCCTTCTAAATGAAGGAAAATGCTAAACGGGCAGGGAGCAACCACTACTGCCGCATTAAATGCAAGGAAACTACTTTTCCAGCCGCATTAATGTGGATTGGACAGGAAAATAGTATTATCTCGGCCATTGCAACTTACAGAAAAAGGAGGAGGATGTCCTTTGGGACAGGCACTCAAGTAGAGGCCTAGATGGTGAACAAGTGTAAGGTCATTATCAATTGAAGGAGGATATATAAGAGCAGAAAGTCCCCATGAGAAAGGAGGAAAAAAGAAGAAGAAAAGGGAGACTTTCTAAAAAAGAGAGTAGTAGGAACACTAAAACAGCCCCATGGACTGTTATCTCATGAAACTGAACAAAACATTCTCACGTTCCATTTGTTGCATGGTTCACCATTAATCACGTCCACTCTGTCAAGACCTAGCTCTGAGTCCCACTCTCTACAAATTCATTGTTGAGGGTTTTTTGGGCCAGAATCGCTTGCTTGCTGGGCCTGGGCCCCAAAAACCGCCCTTACAACTACTATTCATTGCTTCACTTTTCAAGTAGTGAATCCCTTCAGTGCATTCTGTACCACCACCATTACTGGTTCCCTCTTCATCACCCGTCACTTCAGCACTTAAAAAAATCCCCAACTTTCCAAAAATTAGGGTTTCAAAGTAACACCCACATTCCAAGATTCAAAATTTTCCGTGAATTATCCCATAACAACTTCACAAACACCAACAATAATAACCACAAACTAACCCACTGTTTGTTAGCCAAGAAAACCAAGGAAAATAAACGAAAATGCAGTTTTCAAATCCCATGTTTTCTCTGACTCTTGGTTTCTCTGGAAATGAAAAAATTCAACAAAACCAAACCCAAAATTTGCTAATTTGCTATCTAAAGTCACCAAGAAAGAAAATAACACATTTTCTCAGCCACCAAACAGAGCATTATAAAAATAAACAAAAGAACAAAAAATTAAAAGAGAGAGAGAGAGAAATAGTTACCTGAGTGAAAATTTTGAAGCCCTAAAAAGAATCGAAACCACACGAAATCCTAACCCTAACCCTAAGATTTCTTCTCTTTTCTCTGGTGGTGTTACGAGTTACGACTCGATGAGAGAGAGTGTGAGTGTGTGAAAGAGGAGAAGAGAGGAATTAATTTATATTATAAGGGGTGTGGGGAGAGAGAGAGAGAGAGAAGTTTTTGGGAAAAGAGCCGTTGGATATTGGGAGTTTTTTGAAATTTGAGTGAAAAGAAATAGAAAGAAATGAGGTGGTTGTCTTGTCTTGAGGGGGGTTTAATGAGTGCTACCGCCCACGCTCCGGTCAATTTTTTTTTCTTTTCTTTTCCTCCATCTTTGTGCCTATTCCTGTTATTTCTATCCAATCATTTCAAAATATACCTATTTCCTACACTATAGTAACATAACTTTTTTTGTGGTAAACTCCTAAAGCCATGTGTTATAATTTATAAAAGAAAGAAACCAATTAACAAATATTCAAATTCGGCGAAAGTAAGGCTGTGTTTGGTTGAATATAAAATATTTTTCGAGTGTAAAATATTTTCAGGAAAGGAAAATATTTTCAAGTGTTTTCTGCATTATGAAAATTGTTCTATAAAATGTTTTCATATGTTTGGTTGCATTCTAAAAATGCTATTTTCCTACTACTTTCTTACATTTTCTCATCCATTTTTTCAGCTACTAAACAAATTTTATAATAGAAAATTTCAATCTATAAACTTAAAAAAAAAAAATCAAAACAATACCATTCGTTAAACTCCACCGTTCGGTCAAACTGAGAGAGGGAGGAAGAGGGAGTGATCAAAAAGGAGGGAAAGGGAGAGATCGGTCTTGGTGATGGGTAACAACGAGAGGGCGACGAGATTGGTCATGGGTAACGACGAGAGGGCGACGAGATTGGTCATGGGTAACAACATCGCCGATGAGATCGGTTTTGGGTGGATCGGTCTGGGGTGATGCAATCTCGGTGGGGTGCAATCGATTTGGGGTGATGCGATCTTCGATGGATCGGTTTGGGTGCAATCGATCTGGGTGGATTGGTCTTCGGTGGGGTGCGATCGGTCTGGGTGGATCGGTCTTCGGTGGTGATGCGATCTCGGTGGTGGTGCAAGATATATGGCGGCACCGGTGCTGGGGTGCGATCGGTGGATTGGTAACTCTCTCTTCTTTCTCTCTCTCTTTGCGCGTCTGACCCGAAAATGGTTTGTAGTGAAAATAGAAATGTAAAACCATTTTCGGGTCAAAGCCTCATTTTACACAGTCAATTGAAATGGTTTTACGGAAAATTTTATTTTCCATGTGCAACCAAACACGCACAAAGGTGTAAAACCATTTCCTGAAATGGTTTTACACCAAAACAACCGGAGTCTAAAATAACAAATAATAAATAATAGCCATGTTTTAAACATTTGCCGAAAAAGATAGTCATGTTATATGGATACAACATCACAAACATTAAATATAAATATAATAGATGCTTAATTCTTTTAATATATAACATTACATCTTTGTATTTTTTTTGAAAATATATGTCCGGAGTTTTCTTGTTTTGGTTTTTTTTTTTTTTTTTTTTTTTTTAACTGCTTGTAAAGTAGTAGCAACTCACAAACAAGTGTAGGGATGGCAATTTTGCCCCGCCCCGCTTGACCCGCCCCTCCCCGCTTCGCCCTGTGCGGGTTTTCCCCGCCCCGCAAAGGTGGTGGGACGGGGATGGGGCGAGATTTTAGACCCGCACCGCGGGGCGGGGCGGGGATGGGTTTACACTTTTTAAACCCACCCCGTCCTGCCCCGCATTAATAAGGGTTAAAAGGTAATTTTCTATACCCTAAAACCCTACTATTTAAACAAAAATATCATCATCTTATTTTATTTAAGTGGTGATTCTTTTTGAAGAACTAGGCAATTTTTATTTTGTTATGTATTAGGAGTTTGGATTATTTTATTGTGTCATACTATGAGATTTTTGTTGTGATATTATCTTGTTAAACATTTAGATAATATTATTTAGTATTTGCTAAAAATTAGTTTGATTTGATAGGATAAATTTATTTATAATTTCAAGTATATTTTTATTATTGAAACATGTCATTTTATTTGAAAAAATGGTAATAGTTGTAGGGAAAATTAACAAGAAATAAAGCTTTACGGTGTAGGGCGGGGCTTCACGGGTCTTTGCGGGGCCTTAAGGGGCGGGGATGGGGCAAGAAATTTTCCCCGTCATGCGGGGCGGGGCGGGGATGGGGCAAGAAAAATCCATGCGGGGCGGGGACGAAGATCCCATCCTTCGGCCCCGCCCCGCCCCATTGCCATCCCTAAACAAGTGGGGACTTAAGAGGTTTGGTTTGCAAGGGATTTAGTATGTGATGAGGATATTTAAATTAAATATACATCCATGATGAAGTTATTAAGAATGATCAAGGGAAATTATTACACTATTTATAGGAAGAAAACTTGTCTTTTGACGAGATGTTCACACCAAGATCCATAATATATTTTTGTGGTTGACATTATCATTATTTCCTTTTCTTCTCAAATTACACTCATGATCTATCTATGTAAATCCAATCAAACCAAAGTAGTTTCCATAAAGAAAAGCCGACAAAAAAAGCTCCAACTTGGTTTGGGCATATCTAGTTCCACAGCACTTTCACAACAAATCTTAAGTGACATGTTATTACTAGTTTTAATTTAATTTGTATGGAAAACTAACAAAAGCAAAATTCAATTTTGAATCTAATTAAATTTTCTCCAAGCATTAGTGTGTGTGTGTGTATGAACTGTATATAGTCATGTATATATATTTGGTTAGGTTTTTTATGTTTATTTATATTAAACTCATTGTTTTCTACATTATATTAACTCATTTGGCACACAATTTTTTTTTTCTTTTTTAAAAACTTACATGAGATAAAATACATGACGCAAAATTAAATTCTAATTAAATTCTAAATTTTACACTGAATTAACTAACTTGGCATAAAAATTTAAAAAATTAAATGAGATGGGACATGTGATGTAAAATTAGACTTCAAATGAATTCTAATTTGAAATCTAATTAGATTTTCTCTCATTTTTGCCTATTAATGTATACTAGTGTGTAGCCCCGTGCATACGCACGGGTATAAATAAAAATAATCATATTTATTTGGTTCAAAGTATACCCTTTTTTTTTTTATAGAAAATGTTCAAATTATACAATGTGTGGGGTTAAAGGCCCAAATCACATACTAGGCCTTGGGCCCTGTTCGAGGAGGTAAGTAATCCGAAGACAAGCGAGCAGTACAAATTGTTTTGAGTCAGACTTTACAAGCAGAACATGGAAGGGGAAGGTTGTCCGAGGAAGAGTGTCTCCTCGGATCGGCTAAAAATAGGTCGAACACATGACCTAATGATCAAGGCGGCCTCCCGGGAAGCATCAGTGACAAGGACGTACCCCAGAAACATGCAAGAGAGAAGGAAATCCCAAAATATATCTAAAGGAAAGTTGCTACCAATGCATTGAATGCATTACAACTACTTTTCTGGCCGCATTTATGTGGAAAAGACCCCTAAACAGCATTGCCTTGGCAACTGTAACTCACAAAAAGCCAACCTAGGTGCCTGATGGGACAAGCACTCAAGTAAGGGCTCAGATGATCAACAAGTGTGGAATCAAGATGACTTGAAGGAGGCTATATAATAGGAGACCCTCCCTCCAAGGGGGAGGAGAAAAGGAGAAAAGGAAACACGATAGCAATCTAGAATCAAACTTGTAACAGCACTTTGAGAATAATATTTAAGAATCAATCTCCTCGGACTTGATCAGAAACTCATTTCTTTATTGAACATCTATTATCTTTCTTTTTATGTCACTTAAATATATAGACCAACTGCCTAATTCACTAAAGCCCAGTTTTCCAACCCATTCTCTACGAATTTATTGCTTTGGGCTTTTTGGGCTTAAGTCCATAAATATGTTGGGCTAAAAGTTCAGTTTGAGTCCTTACACAATGTATTAACTTACTTTTTATTTTTAAATTATACATTCTAAATATGTAATGGTTTCTTCTTTTTGTTCTTCTTCTTCTTATTATTATTCTTATTATTATTATTTAAAATTTAATTGGTTTTATACTCTTCAGTTTTTGTACCCAATAATTCATTTGCTACAAAATAAAAAACTTAGATGGACACGCGGTGAAAAATTGGACTCTAATTGAAATCCAATTTAGAATCTGATTGGATTTGAACTCTTCGATTTTTATACCCAATAATTCACTTGGTACAAAATTAAAAATTAAATAGGATACGTGGCACAAAATTGAGAATCTAATTAAAATCTACTTGGATATATATATATATATATATATATATATATATATATAGATTTAGGGTTGTGAATTAGGCATGTTTCACATGAGGGCTAGGATTAATTCAAATTCGGTTATGTCCTCATTAGTGACTATTATGTTTATTTGGCTTAGGCTTGAAGCTGAAGGATCATGGTGATGAAACTAGAGCAAAGTAAGCATTGTTTATTTGATTTGCGAATTGAGGTAAGTGAGACTTTACACACTACTCTCCTTCCTGTTATCTATATTTGCTGATAAACCAATTGGATGTTCAATTTTCATATATATATATTTCTTGAATCTCCTTAACGCATTGATATCTTCTTCACTTTTTCTTTTTTTTTGTGACCCTTTTTAATGCATATCACTTTCTTGTAACTATTGAACTGTTGTCTTTGCGAATTGAAATTAATCTTGCTCGTAAATATCCTTAATTGAATCCTCTGCCATGAATTATTTGTTTCATTGACCCGCCGCAATACATGGGCCATTAATATTTGGATCATGAATTTAGTGTTGTGGAGGTGGATGATGAGTGTTGGGTGGATTATTTATTTTTCAGTGACAACACCCGTGAGGGCAATACCCTGGAGTCATGCACTTTATCCATAATCCATGCATGGTGGTAATACATAGGAGTGACCCTTCATGTGGAGGCAATACACAGGACATGGCATATTGAATTCAATAATTGTGACATTATATTTGCTATCCATATAACATGACCAATCAGATCTTTTCAGTATGCACAACTATCACATTCTTTTTTGTGCCTTGGTGTATGTGGAATTTATTACCTTATTGTTGGCTATCCTTGTTAACTCTTCATTTGGGTTTGGGAATTTTATTTTTGAGAAATCTGTGGGTTTGTTGAGAATACTAGCAATAGTTTGGCTTCAAGCTTGCTGGAAATCTTGTTTTGCTTTGGTGTTGCTTTGACTGTGTCTTTTCCGCTTGTTTAGCATGGAAATTTTGGTTGATGGGGGTAGTTGGTTGAGGAAGAAACAAAAGACATTTTTGTAAGCAACTCCCTTGAGATGACCATGAAGAAAGGCATTTTTCATGTCAAGTTGATGAAGAGGCCAACCACTAGAAGTAGACGAAGACTAAGGTGCAGTTTGGATCTGCGTTCATGGCTGCGTTTTATGTTTTCACGCGTTTTCAGTTTTTTTTTTTTTTTGCTTCAGCCGCATCTTTTGACTAAGTCAGCAGTAAATAGTATACCCGTGCACTGTTCATAGGTCCCACAAATTACACTTTTCAGCAACTTTTTCATTAAAAATGGATCCCACGATACTATTCATACATTTAAAAATTATTTTGCTACAATGTTTTCAGTTTTTAGTTTTAAGTTTCAGTAAAATAAGTTATATCCAAACATACCCTAAGGCATGGAAGTGCCAAGCATAGGGTTCACAAGTAGATCAATATAAAGTTTACCTGGCAAGGTGGGAGTGTCAGAGTCAATCATGACCATAGGTGAAGCTGGTGTCGATGTGGAGGAGTCTAGATGTGGGACCAAGGGAGTTTGAGGCTCTTTTGGAACTGGATCCAGGTCCAAATTGGGAGTGGCTTCCGGTGAAGTTGAGTCCAGTGCCAATGTGGTTGTAGGTGCAGATGGAGGTAGTGTCGTGGAGGATAATATGCTAGTGATTGAAATGATTGAGGTATCCCAAGTGTAATTGCCAAGCACTGGTAAAGTCAATCGACGTAGCTTTGGTAAGGAAACTGGAGGAGCTACACTTGCTTGTTGAGAAGAGAAGAACCCAATTGAACCTTTAGCATATGTAGAGAAGCTCCCACTAGTTGTAGCAAATGAAAATAAGGATTTCGGGTCAGTATACGAGAGAATGGATTCATCAAACACAACATGAGGAGATATAAATTCTCTTTGTAGGCGGATGAAGACACCGATAGCCTTTTTGCGTGGGACTATAGCCAATGAAATTACATGGCTAAAACTTCGGTTCAAATTGTTCCTGGACTAATCATGTAAATATTAAGCAACGACGTCCAAAAACCTTCAAATGATGAATAATCTGGACGGACCTCATTGAGTTTTTAAAATGGAGTGTCCATCCCAAGTACAGAATAAGGTAGTTGGTTGATGAGATATACAGCAGTCAGAAAGATTCAATCCAAAGATTCTTAGGCAACTGAGCATAAAACAACGTTGTAAAGCCAGTTTCAACAATATATCGATGTTTTCGTTTTGTGACCTCATTTTGTTCAGGTGGGCTATGGCAAGAAATGTGTTGTACAATGCTGCATAGGTCCAAATGAGATAAAAAAAATAAATAAATAAATAAAAGCCTGTGAGGAAAATTCACCACCTCCATCACATAGAAAATTTTTTAATCTTGGACTAGAAATTCATTTTCTACCATTTGTTGAAAGGTGAGAAAAGCATTGAGCAAATCATATTTATGCTTCAATGGGTACAATTATTTGTAACGAATATGATCATCGACAAAAATAACATAATATTTGAAATGGAAAAACTTATATTTATACAAGCATTAAAGAAAATTTTAGTACAGGTTTTACCATTAAAATAAATCTGGACAAGGAATTGCCTATTAATAGTGAAAATCCCCCGGAGGAATATATTACCTTTTAGGGTCTATTTGGGATGTTAGTGGTCTAAGTCGCTATTATGTAAACTTCAATTCTTTTATAGTAAATTCAGTTTTACCTTGAAGATAGCTAGGTTAAATCCTCCCCAGGTTTTTACCAGTTTAGTTTCCTAGGTCATCATATCTTTGTGTTCTTTATTTTCTGCACTTTACATTGATATGATATATGTGTGTTAACCTAGATCTAATTAATTTGACTAAGTAATCACTTGGCTAATTAACTAGGTTAATCTGGTTGTATTTTAAGAGGTCTAAAAATGTACAAGTAGTATTAGAACATGTAGCTCTCTTGTTGTAGATCATTTGATCTAAGAGTTGATCCTTGACCCCTGTTGTCATGGATACTTTGAAGATCTTATTGCTTATATACCATCTAGTCTACTTGTTGATTTTGTCTCTTGTTGCTTTTGCTAAATCTTTCCTTGAGCATTTTGGTATAATTACTTGTGGTGATAATTATCTGTGTTATACTACTTTAACCGCCTTAAAGGCACGTGATTCTTGTCCTTGGTGTTTGGATAGTGGTTGTTCCAAACATATGATAGGAAATAAAGTTTTTTTCAAGACACTCTTTGAACAAAAGATTGGGATAGTCACGTTTGGAGATGGAAGCAAATCTGTGATCAGAGGCATTGGAACTATCGACATTCCAGGGTTGCCTGTTTTTGAAGATATCTAGTATGTAGATGGGTTGAAAGCTAATTTACTCAACATCAGTCAAATTTGTGATAATGGTCTGAATGTTCTCTTCACTAAGTACAAGTATGAGATACTTGATGGAGGAGGCGATTGTATGTGTATTGGTGTAAGAACAATTGACAACTGTTATAGTATAACACCAAGTATAAGCAACAAGTGTTTTAGTGCAAAAATCAATCAAGCTGACTTATGGCATCAACGGTTGGGACACACAAGTCACAAGCAACTAGAAAAGATTTCCAAGTGTGATGCAGTTATTGGTTTGCCCAAGTTTGAGAAGATAGAAAAGTGCATATGTAGACCATGTCAATTGGGTAAACAAGTGAAGTCCAAGCATTCGTTTGTAACTGAGGTTCAAACTTCCAGACCTCTTGAGTTGTTGCACATTGATCTCATGGGTCCTGCTAGAGTTCAGAGTTTAAGTGGAAAGAAGTATATTCTAGTTGTTGTAGATGATTTTACTAGATATACATGGGTTGTGCTTTTGAGAGATAAAGTTGAGACTCCTGAGAAGATGATACATTTGTGCAAGAAATTGCAAATTGAGAAAGGTACTATGATAGCCAGAATCAGAAGTGATTATGGAAGAGAATTTGAAAATACAAAGCTGGCTACCTTCTACAATGATCAAGGCACGCATCAAGAGTTCTCATCACCCAAGACACCACAGCAGAATGGAATAGTGGAATGGAAGAATAGGGTTGTTCAGGAAACGGCATGTGTCATGCTCCACAATAAAAAGATGCCCAAATCCTTCTGGGGAGAAGCAGTTAACACTGCTTGCCATACACTCAACCAAGTGTATTTTAGACCTGATTCCTAGCAAACTCCCTATGAACTCTGGAGAGGAAAGAAGCCTGTGGTCAAATATTTCGGGATATTTGGCAGTGACTGTTGCATTCTACGAGATAGAGAGAACCTAGAAAAGTTTGATGCAAAGAGTGATAAGGGATACTTTCTAGGATACTCTTCCACCAGTGGAGCATATAGAGTGTACAATCTGAGAACCAAAATAGTCATGGAATCTTCCAATGTTGTGATCAATGATGAATTAAGTTCTAAAAATCCTTCAGAAAACAGTTCTCTAGTTCAAGAAAGGAATATGGAAGTTGATGATTCACTTCCTACTGATTATGTGAGGAAGTATAGTGAGGAAGAGCTGCTATTGTTAAATGATACAGTTTTAATACCATCAAGTTCAGAACCATCCACATCGGTTCATGAAACTCAACAAGAACAAAGTAAGCTTAGTCCTCCATTAGAACATAAAGGTACCTCCACATCTCTGGTCAAAGGTTTATCTTCTAGAGTTAAGTTGAATCACCCTACCACAAATATATTGGGTAGTCTAAATGATAACATCAGATTGAAATCAAAAGCCTTGAATGTGATTACTCACCCATGCTATCTATCCCAATTTGAACCGAAAAAGGTGGATGAAGCACTTCAAGATGCTGAATCATCCAATGTTGTGATCAATAATGAGTTAAGTTCTAAAATTCCTTCAGAAAACAGTTCTCCAGTTCAAGAAAGGAATATGGAAGTTAATGATTCACTTCCTGTTGATTATGTGAGAAAGTATAGTGAGGAAGAGCTGTTGTTGTTGAATGATACAGTTTCAATATCATCAAGTTCAGAACCATCCACATCGGTTCATAAAACTCAACAAGAACAAAGTAAGCTTAGTCCTCCATTAGAACATAAAGGTACCTCTACATCTCTAGTCAAAGGTCTATCTTCTAGATTTAAGTTGAATCACCCTGCCACAAATATATTGGGTAGTCTAAATGATAACATCAGATTGAGATCAAAAGCCTTGAATATGATTACTCACCCATGCTATCTATCCCAATTTGAATTGAAAAAGGTGGATGAAGCACTTTAAGATGCTGAATCTTCCAATGTTGTGATCAATAATGAGTTAAGTTCTAAAAATCCTTCAGAAAACAGTTTTCCAGTTCAAGAAAGGAATATGGAAGTTGATGATTCTCTTCCTGTTGATTATGTGAGAAAGTATAGTGAGGAAGAGCTGCTGTTGTTGAATGATACAGTTTCAATATCATCAAGTTCAGAACCATCCACATCGGTTCATGAAACTCAACAAGAATAGAGTAAGCTTAGTCCTCCATTAGAACATAAAGGTACCTCCACATCTCTGGTCAAAGGTCTATCTTCTAGATTTAAGTTGAATCACCCTGCCACAAATATATTGGGTAGTCTAAATGATAACATCAGATTGAGATCAAAAGCCTTGAATGTGATTTCTCACTCATGCTATCTATCCCAATTTGAACCGAAAAAGGTGAATGAAGCACTTCAAGATGCTGATTGGGTTAATTTCATCATGAAGAACTTCACCAATTTGTTCAGAATTATGTGTGGGAATTAGTTCCTAGACCTAAGGAAGTAACTGTGATTGGAACTAAGTGGATTTTTAAGAACAAGTTAGATGAACATGATAGTTATTAGAAATAAATCAAGACTTGTTACTCAAGGGTACACACAAGTGGAAGGGATTGATTTTAATGAGACCTTTGCACCGGTATTAAGACTGGAATCCATTAGAATACTTTTGACCATAACAAGCCATCTGAATTTCAAGTTGTATCAAATGGATGTCAAGAGTACTTTCTTGAATGGGATGTTGCAAGAAGAGGTATATGTTGAACAACCAAAGGGTTTTATTGATCCTCACAAACCGGATGATGTCTACAAGCTGAAGAATGCCCTCTATGGTTTGAAACAAGCTTCTAGGACTTAGTATGATAGATTGATTACATATCTCACAGAGCATGGATTCAAAAGGGGATTTGTAGATACTACTCTCTTCATAAGAAAGGATAAGAATGGTTTTGTTGTAGCTCAAATTTATGCTAATGATATTGTTTTTGGTGTTACTAATGATTCTCTTGCTCACTCTTTTGCAAATGAAATGAAGGCAATGTTTGAAATGAGTATGATTGGTGAACTAACTTATTTCTTGGGATTGCAGGTGAAGCAAACGGACTCAGGAATCTACATCAACTAAGCAAAGTATGCAAGAAATCTAGTTAAGAGATTTGGACTGGACAAGGCTGCCCATGCTAGAACACAAATGGCTGCAAATGCAAAATTAACTAATGATTCATCAAGTGAATCTGTTGATGTTACATTATATAGAAGCATGATTGGATGTCCTTTGTATTTGACTGTTAGTCGTCCTGATATTGTTTTTAGTACTGGTGTCTGTTCTAGATTTCAATCTAATCCTACGATTTCACATTTGAATGCTATTAAGAGAATCATAAAATATATTGATGAAACTTGTGATTATGGATTGTTTTATAGCAAAGATTCTAATCTGTCTCTTGCTAAATTTTCTGATTTTGATTGGGCCAGTAATGCCGATGATAGAAAAAGCACCACTGGTGGGTGTTTTTATGTAGGAGCCAATCTTGTTGCTTGGATGAGTAAAAAGCAAAATTCTGTATCTTTGTCTACTGCAGAGGTAGAATATATTACTGCTGGAAGTTGTTGCTCACAGCTTCTTTGGATGAAAAAGCTTTTAAGTGATTATGGGATATCACAAGATACCATGGTTGTTTATTGTGATAATTCTAGTGCTATTGATATCTTTAAGAATCTTGTTCAACACTCTAAGACTAAGCACATAGAGATTAGATATCACTTCATTAGGGATCTTGTTGAAAGAAAGATTATGTCTCTTGAGTATATCCCTACTGAACATCAGAATGCTGACATCTTCACTAAACCTTTTGATAGAAGTAAGTTTGAGACACTTCGTTAAGTAATTGGTGTGATTCTGTGTCCCTGATCATCCTTGGCTTTTATGGTCCTTGTGCTTCATCGCTTTACTCTTTGTGACCATTCTTCTTTGTTGTTCTTGATTTCTTTATTTTTCTAGAATTTGCATTGCATAACATTCATGTATTTCATTTTAAGATTATTTTTGTTTCTTCTTTTCATAAAAAATAAAAAAAAAGGAAGCAAAATGTGTTTTGCATTATTTTCTTGAATTTGAAATCAAGGTTGGTCAATTTATTTTTACATAACATGTTTATGTACTTTGTTTAACTTGGATGAGTTTATTTATTGTACATTACTAGTTTGAGCTTTGTAGTGCATGTTGTGTGGGAATATGTTTATAGTTTTTGATCACATAATCTTGATCTTGAAGTCACATCTTTTTGATTGTCGGACTTGAACTTATTGAAAAAGACATAAATAACCATCTCACCACTATTTACTAGCCAATTATGAACATCTTATTGCATATCGTAAGATTTTGTACTCGAGAAAGTGTAGCACATGCACAAAAAAAATATAAGGTGTAGCCTCGGTTTAAATGCTAAAATTGGTATGTACATTATTAGGCTTTAATAACTTCACAATTAAATAAAATTGGTATGTACATTATCCTGGCTATTATCAATAAGTTTCTGATCAAATAAACTTTATGTGTACAAATGAGGCAAATCAAGAAACTTACATGATTGCAAGCTTTTATTTAAGGAGATGTGAGAGTTATATGATGTAACTTTTTGGTGATAGTCTCTTTCAAATTCCATGTGATGAATTTTATAGAAATTGTGAATGATTTCTATTTCCATATCACCTCACATGTATTTTAAACTTTTGCTAGTTGCATATACTACACAAGTTACTCTTTACTAAACTCTGTACATGTTATTGTGTGTGATTTTGGTTTGGTCGACCAAATTTGAAAATTCCTTGAATTTTATGCAAAATGTGTTTGAAGCTTGAAAATTTAAGGAGAATTTTTTAAAATCTTACTTTTGGAAAAACTAGGTTCAAAACAAGTGTTTTTGAAAAGTATTTTATCTCATACTCATGCATTTTATTCATAAAAGACTATGCTTTGAGGAGTTTCTATAGAAAATTGCTTTGTTTTTTCAAAAAATTGTTTTTCCAAAATTTCGATCAATCAAACCTGTTTCTCGACCGATCGAAATTGCGATTAAAATTTTGTCTAGGCTTTGTGTGTTTCGATTGATGCTCAATTGGTGTTGGATCAGTCGAAGCACTTTCAATCGATCGAACCTATTTTTTCGATTAGTCGAAAGTTGTATAGAGAGTTTTTTAAAACCTTTGTTTCTCACTATCACTTTCAAACTATTTCAAAAACTCTTTTCTCTCTCTATTCGATCAGTCCAAGTTTCCTAGCAAGATTTTTGTCATTTTCTTCAAAATTTCTTCAAGGGTTTTTGTCTTCATACACCAGTAAGACCTTTTTACCCTTCTTTTTCCATTTATTTTGGTTTTTCATGCATTTAAGGAATATTTTCGGACCTATGAAAAATTGGGGTTTTTGGTGTTTTTGATTTTTTCTTTCACAATGGATCATTGGGTTTTTGTTATTGGATGATATAAATATGATCCATGTGGTTTAATTTGATCAATTTGGTGATTTGTGAGAAATTGAAATTTCTAGGGCTTGAATATACCTAAATTGGGGTTTTTGTTCAATTTGGTTTATATTGATGAAATTGGCTAGTTAGATTGATTCATTTGATCATTATATTGTGTTATCTATCTTGTATAATGATCAATTGGTCAAATTCTTTAAAATTGAACAAGTGGTTTTTCAAATTTTGGGGCTTTTGTTATTAACTCTATGCTCGAGCCAGTTTTGTGATTTTAAAGTTAAATTAAACTTATTCTCATTGCATTAGGGCATGCATCATATAGATTGTTATTTTCTATTTTGTTTTGTGCTAACTTGCAGTATGCCCTTGGTTTTTCTTGTTTCCCTTTTGGTTCTTTTCTGTTTGTCTTGTCATTTCCTTAGCATCATGCCTAGGAAGACTAGAGCCAATAGCTCCACTTCTACTCCTTCCCCCTCTTTTGATCGTGAGAGGTTCTTGAGTGAGAAAAACTAGGAAGCCTATGAGAAGCTTAAACTTAAGAGAAACATTTGGGTTGAGAGAAAAGTGTTGTTAGATGAGTTAGATGGTGAGATTAAGAGAAATTTTAAGCGTAGGGGTTGGCTTCCTCTACTGGACATTTCTCATCCTCCTCTGGCTACCTTGATTAGAGAGTTCTATTCAAACATCTCTATCCACTCCTATGATGCCAACACTCTAATGAGGAGTTGGGTACGGGGGTGTAGGGTACACCATTACCCCTTCGGTAGTGGTTGATGCCCTTGGGGTGCCATTAGTCTAGTATCCGATTTATCCTTATGATGAGTCTCCACCCCTTGATGACATTATGTCATTTATTACTAGTACATCTATCCAGTGGGGTTCTGATCCTCGGATTACCTCTCACCAATTGACCGAGACTCATTATCTCTTTTTTCGGATTTCTTGCCATTCTATTTGGTCTATCTCTCATCTGCACACCATTCCTTTAGAGAGATGTGCGTTTTTGTATGCTCTTGTTACTGATGCTCCTATGAGTTTTCCTCATTATTTTATTTGCTCCTTGATTGAGGTGCATAGGAGTAGTTCTATTGCACATGCTTTGTTCTTCCCCGTTTTTATTCACCGGATTTTGTTACATCTTGATTTAGATGAGTTTTCGGCATCTGAGACTATCCATATCATAGCTCCTATAGGTGCCACCTTTCTTAGGTGGAGGGCTGCTCAGATGAGAGGTAGCTCTAAATGTCCTAGGGTTGAGCCTTCTTGGGTTGCACCTCCTCCTCCCTCTTCCGTTGATCCTGCTGCTGCTGCTGATGTTCCTCCACCTTCTACCTCGGATGATTCAGACATTCGACGTATGTTGAAGACTATCATGACCATTCAGGCGGCTCATAGTCAGATTTTGGTGGACATGCTTGATGAGCTTCGTGCCTTGCGAGTAGATTTGGAGCATTTGAGATGATAGCCTCCACCACCTCCTTTTGATGATGGATTATGATTGCCCTTTGGCATTCCGTCACAAAAAGAGGGAGTACATATGTAGAGGAGATTTTGTAGTTAGGGGGAGATTTTTGTATTTGTGAAGCTTTTAGATTGTATCTGGGTGCTTCATTGTGTATTTACATTTGTGGCTCTTGATGTATTCTTTGTTTTGTTTTGGTTATTCATGATAGGGGGAGATACATTGATTATATATGTTTCTCATTTCACATTGCTTATTGATTTATATTTATGAGGTTATTCATTATATATGTCTTTATTTTGTGTTATGTGAAATCAAGAAGTTATTTATGTTTTACTTGTATTTTCTACACATGCGTTTATGCGTTTGTTAAGTGTTTCAGGAAATATACAGGTTGATTCAGTCGTGCTGTTGTTTACACTTGCAACTGATAGATAGTAGTTAGGTTGAATTTGTTGTGTTGGGCAATAATTTTGTAATGGGCTATTTTTTTGTAAACTTTGAGCATTTTGTTTAAGTTTGTATTTTGTAACAGATTGCCGAAGGGGGAGTTTGTTGGGTTCTAAGACTTTAGGTTTAAATGTATTAGAACTTCAATTTGTAATATTGGCAAACCATGATAAAAACGTTTTAGTCTTTGTGAAAGCTCGAAAATGTGTTAAAAACACAAGAGCTGTTTAATCCCCTCAATTAAAGTTACGACTCAATAGATTTTACACTAACTTAATTCTAAGTGCGGAATAGTGTAAATGCGACGGATAAACAAACAAGCTACTCTAACACATATTCATATGATCACAGTAGTAAAATGAAATGTAAAAGAGTAAGGAAGAAGAATACAAACACAAATAACACGC
This sequence comes from Quercus tomentella, assembly GCA_028535165.1. Classification (NCBI taxonomy): domain Eukaryota; kingdom Viridiplantae; phylum Streptophyta; class Magnoliopsida; order Fagales; family Fagaceae; genus Quercus; species Quercus tomentella. The sequence continues at coordinate 25,133,537 of JAPQVY010000089.1, read as the reverse complement.
CGATGTGTTATCGAAGAGGAAACCGAAGAACCTGGCGAAAAACCTCTCCACCGCCCTTCAAGTGGTAATCGATCCACTAGACAATCAGTTGAGATACATGGGTCAGCAAGAGATCCTCCAAGCCTAATCTACCTACTGTACCTAAGCCCTCCAAACTCCTACTCTAACAAGGCTTCTTGGAACTATGTCTTATCTAGCTTTTCAGATCCCGTAACTAGCTCCATGTTGCATTTGTCATCCTTGACTTCTTCCAATACTTCCTAGTAGCATCAAAAACTCACTTGACACTTTGAAAGGGTGTGATAAGTGTTTGAGCTATCAACCTCTCAATGGTATGGAAATGGAGAGGTAGGAGTTGAAGAAAATCCATAAGCAATTGTGTAGAGGATTGTGGGTATAACAATCTCTAACACTCAAGGTATTTGGCTAGGTTTTTCTCTTGGAAGCACTCCTAAATATTTGTGGGTAATGTGGGTATAAATAGTGTAGGCACAGAAAGTGTGTATCAGAATTGACAGTCTGGCAAAACAGAAAGTCTCACAGGTGTCTCGCGGGAAGGCCTTACCAGCGAGATACTCGAGAGACACAGCTGTCTCCATCCTGTCCTGACTCTTCGCATTCCAGCATGTGCAAGTCATATGGGTCACTTCGTGGGATGCTTAGTCGCAAATACCTGCGAAAACTCTTTAGTCTTCAATTGCTTGAGTCTTCACACTCTCTCTCTATCACACAACCCTTACAGTCAAATCCCATAATAAATACATGGAACAAAAGATTGAATAGAATTAGAATCAAATTTGGCACGTAATTAAAGCCAACAAAACACATAGTTGTAAATTACAACTTTACACTTTGTTTTTAGACATGATCAAAGTGTGTTTATTGTAAAGTTGGAATTGAGTAGCTGCAGGATTTACTATGTAAATCTGCCTGGCTCGATCGATTGAAAATTAGGGTTAATCGAACGAAACTCGTGCAAATTATTTTTCTGTAGAATTTTCCAACTTAGCCCAAGCCCGTTTGACGTGTAGGATTTTATGTTTTGTCTTAAGTATAAAAGAGAAAACTTTAGCCACGTTTTTAAGTTGCTCCTTATGTTGTGTGTGTGAATCTTTTGTGAGATCAAGAGGTATTTGCCTTCACACATACTTAGGGTTTACAAGATTCAAGATTATGTCAAGAACTTGGTGATCGATTCAGTTGCTGCTTTAAGAGCTTAAAGATACACAAGCGGGGGTGCTTGTGCTTGTTGGGAATCCAAGAAAGAAGTAGTCTGTGGACTTGGAATTGTCACGTTGTCGTGGTAGTAAGTTTCCTACTTAAGGTAGCAATAGGATATTAGTGGTCTAAGTCGCTATTGTGTAAACTTCAATTCTTTCATAGTGGATTGAGTTTTATCTTGAGGGTAATTGGGTTAAATCATCCACAGGTTTTTATCGGTTTGGTTGTCTGGGTCATCATATCTTTGTGTTCTTTATTTGTCATACTTTACATTGATATGATATATGTGTATTAACCTAGATCTAATTAATTTGATTAAGTAATCACTTAGCTAATTAACTAGGTTAATCTGGTTGTGTTTTAAGGGATCTAAAAATATACAGAAGGCATCAAAACCAGTGTGTCAAAAATGAGCGGAAATTTCTATCTTCATGCCTACCTTCATTATTTATTCATGGGTAAAAGAGCTCTTTCTTTTTGGGGTAATAAAGGATGCTTATATTAACCAACCAGAATTTGGTAAAAAAAAAAACCAACCAGAAGAGTTTGAATCTAATATCCAAGGGAGGATTATTAAAAACCACAAAATCCTGCTGCTTTAAAGCTCCTTTCCTTGCAACAGTGTCTACACATTGATTTGTTGCACGGAAACAGTGGCTTGAAATTTGTTCTAGCAGCTTCCTGCAATCCGTAACGAGACCGAAGATAAACACAAAAAAATTATTAAATTAATCAACACCGCATTGACAGAAGAAACCCAAGTTTGACTCAAGTGACTGTAGGAGATGAAGCTTCAAAGCAAGGGTCCAGAATCAGGGCCACTCATTCTACCTAACTTCATAATTTTTCATATATGTAAATAAAAGGCCTTTAATTATTATTATTATTTTTTAAAGTTAAAAGCATGTCACTGGTAGTTTTTTTTTGGCTAAAAGGTTAATAACATTCAAACGAAAAACTGATAGCTATAAACACTGCTAACCCATACCCAACATCAATATGCACATAAACTAGGACCAAGTGACCAACAAACAACAGGAAACAAAACAAGCTAGCAAACTAGAACAAAACCAGGACACTTAGGATGCCTCTGGTGGTGGACATTCTATCTTCTAAGAAACCAATAGTAAACATAATGAGGGATTTAGATAGACATCCACAAAGTGAGGAATTTGAATTATTTGAATTTATAAGCACTCCCTTAATGAAGAAGTCTTTGAACATAATTTTTGTGTCATGAACCTTAGAGTATCTCTAACAGCTTAGTTAAATTTTCATACTATTGAGAGAGCAAACAGTTTTATCTATTGAATTTTTCAAATACATTTTTCATTAGACTTTCTATGCATTTTTTTTTATCTCATTTAAATATTACTTTTTCATTATTTATTTAATCTTTTTTATTCTTTATTTTTAATGTGCACAAATAAAGGGAGAGAGTGGTTGAATATTTTAATTAGTGAATATTTTAGTCATAAAAATTTATTTGGAGAGCAATAGTGACTCTTGATATGTGGAGAGTACTATAGCTAATCGATTCTATTTATTTTAGATTTTGGAGAGGTTGTTGAGCTAATTTTTGTGAATTTTCCTTTAAAATCAAATCTATTCATGAGGTTTTTGGTGATGGACTCTCATTCTTTATTGCACCATTTGGTTTGGACATCCCTAAGAATTCAGTTGGTGCGTATCTTGGATTGGTTAGTTCTGGAACTCTGTCTACTTTTAACGAGTCTAGCAAAAATAATTTTGTTGCAGTTGAGTTTGACACTTATAAAAACTGGTGGGATCCAAGTGATAATCATGTCGGAATCGATGTCAATTTCATCAATTCAAGCGTCACATCTAGTCAAGTTAACTTTAGGCCAGTAGCAAGCGCATCGGTACGTTATAACTTGACAACCAAAAATCTGAGTGTGTTCCTTACTTTTTCTGCTGAGAATCTTGACCTCAACTGGAATTATATCCTTTTATTTATAGTTGATTTGAGGACTGTTCTGTCGGAATAGGTTAATGTTGGATTCTCCACTGCTATAGGTGAGTTCAACTAGTCACATACAATACTTTCTTGGTCATTCAATTCTAGCTTGAGGGAAGAAGGGATTCATAGGAATACCTTGCTAAATAAGAAAAATGTATTGGTGTTGGGAATTGGTTATGCAGTGAGCTTGGTTGCAGTCATGAGTTGTGGATTAGTTCTACTTTGGTTCATCTATTGGAGAAAAAAAGAAAGTGGGAGAATAGCAAGATTTTATTGATGATATGTGTATGGATTATGAAATTCGTGAAAGAACTGTGCCAAGGGGGTTCACTTACCTTGAAATTAGCCGTGCAACAAACAACTTTGTTGAAGAAGGGAAGCTTGGAGAGGGAGGCTTTGGAGGTGTTTACAAGGGTTTGTTATGTGAATCCAATGCAAAAGTTGCTGTTAAGAAGATCTCAAAAGAATCAAAATAGGGAAAAAAGGAGTACATATAAGAAGTGAACATCATTACTCATCTAAGACATAGGAATTTGGTTTAGCTTATTGGTTGGTGCCATGAACGGAATGAGTTTCTTCTTGTGTATGAATACATGCCTAATGGAAGCCTTGATTCTCATTTATTTGGAGCAAAAATTACACTAACATAGCCAATGAGGTATAAAATAGCCCAATGATTGGCTGCTATACTGTTTTACCTTCATGAAGAGTGGGAACAATGTGAGGTTCATAGAGCTATAAAGTATAGTAATATCATATTAAATTCAAATTTCAATGTCAAGCTTAGCGATTTTGCAAGACTTGTAGACCATGGGTTGGGCTCACAAACAACTGTTTTGGTAGGTACCATGGGCTACCTAGTCCCGGAGTGTTTTAGCATTGACAAGGCTTCTAAAGAATCTAATATTTATCGTTTTGGTGTTGTTTATATTGAGATTGCATGTGGAAGAAATCCAATTGAGCCACAAGCAGAACTAAATTGGGTAAGGCTTGTAGAGTGGGTGTGGGATCTCTATAGAAAATGTCAACTATTTCAAGCCGTTGATAACGAATTAAGTATGGAATTTGATAAGTGGCAAATGGAGTGCTTGATGTTAGTTGGCTAATGGTGTTGCCATCCTGATCCGTCAATCCCACCCTCTATAAGGCAAGTGATGCATGCTCTTAATTTTGAAGCCCATTTTCCCAAACTTCCATCAAAGTTGCTAATGCCATGTACGTTGGACATCCATTACATGTCATGATCACGCCCCAAACCTGCTAGGGCCTACTGCATGAGAAAACTATCCATTAAGAAAAACTTGTAAATTTTATTTTCATATAGGGCATTCTTTGGGAATTCTCTTCATTTAGGTTTCCATATCATTAAACAATGGAATTTATGTTAAGTATTGATTCATTAGGATGTGTTAATAGGTAGATGTGTGCATTTATTTCTATTCACTAATTAACTTGTCCAAGTAATTTATATGGTTCTCTCTCTCTCTCTCTCTCTTCATTACACACACACACACATATATATATAGTACAGTGTAACTTTTTGTTAGTTCAATTGCATCACTCTATTTTTTACTGCTTTACTATATTCAATATCGCATCATTGAATTACACATTTTCATTGTTGTTAATATAGATACCGAATTTTGTGTTAATTGAATATTGTTTACTATATGATATAATATTATACATATATTACAAATAAAATAGCAACGAATATTAATTATCTTTTTAGTTTGCAAGTATATATGAAGTGTAATACAATCAATGCAGTGTAATATAATTTAGATTAATCCATGTACCATAAAAATAATTTCCTACTACAATTTTCAAAATGAAGTAATAGCATATTGGCTAGTTCATAAAATATTAGCCTCCTAATGTAACTCATCACTATAAGTGAGAGCTCTATAGTCTATAGATATTAACAAAACTTGCAACTCAAGTCGTGTATCTCTCAAAATACACATTTTACAATGACATAACTGCAAGTGACATCTAAACTGTCACTATGATAAATATAGTTTAACGCCATACCATAATCCTCTTTGGAAATTGGAATGTGTAATCGCAAGAACACATCTAAACTGTCTTGCACACCTAGGATCGATCCACAAACTCCAAGAGCCTTTAATAAAAGCAAGTAACATCCCATGAGTAATGCACAGTAAATGCTTTTGACCATTAGATACTAGAAAAAACGGTTTATAACTTTGCAATGTTGGTGCCTAACACCTTACTACCTCAGCTCCAAACCTGAATCTTGGAATGCCGATTATATGTTTCTATTTCAATTAAAGTTTACTTGTAATTTTTCTTTTCCGATACTATAATTACATGTTACTTTTAAATTTTCTTTAAAAATTAAGGTGGCAATTCCATCGTTAGAATGTTTCTAAACAGGGGTATGATATGTAGATAATCAATTTCTCACTTTAAGAGACCCTAAAATTGAATTACATAAAAGTCACAGCCAAAGAATCAATATGTAATTTCGCGTCTAGCGTCTCATTTATCTGAGAAACACTTATAAAAAGAATAGATTCTCCTTCTCATCCACAAATCTTATCTCGATAGTTAATTAGGCATGTCATATTGTCACTACAGTATAACAAATACAATTGCACAAATTATTGCTGTCATTCTTCTCTAAATATACAAGAGAAATTTGCTACCAATATCAAATCTGATCCCAACTCTTGAACAACAGTCGAAGAATATGGTACATTGTAATACATAGCTTAATAGTAAAGACATGGTCATCAAAGACTTTTCTATGGATGTAGGCCTTCATACCAAACCATTCTTTCTAAATCTTTTATTTTCTTCAATTTATTATTAGTATCAGAAATATGCTCAAATGTATCTTCTCACACAATAATGCCTACAAGCATAGTTGTCAAAATGTGAATCGTATCGTGAATCTTATTTTTTTGTATTGTGTATCATATTGTGTCATATATCGTATCATATCATATATAATAAAATACACAAACACTTAATATAATTTAAAAAAAAAATTATAGATATACATTATATATAAAAGGTAAATTCATTTTAAATTTTGAATATATTTAACTAATGCCTAATTTATCATCACTTATGTAATAATGTTGACAAATTAACTAAGGCTGTGTTTGTTTTGGCTTCAAATCACTTCCGTAAATGCGGGTGTTTGGTTGCGTATGGAAAATAAATTTTCCGGAAAATATTTTCAGTTGACCATGTGTTTTAATGGCTTTGACTCGGAAATTGGTTTCAGTCAAAATTTTCACTTCAAACCATTTCCGGACTCACGTGAAAAGAGAGAGAGAGAGAGAGAGAGCCTAAATCACGCCTTCGACTTCGGCGGCGAACCCAGAGCCCAGATGACACCACGAACCATTTCCACTCCTCACACAACACGGTCTGAGCTCTCTCACCGCAACGCACTCCTCAGACCGAGCTCCAGTCCGACAACCCACACTCCACCTTTCTCGTCGATCGTAGTACCGCGCCAATCGCACCAGATCACACTGGTCTCGTCGATTGCAGTGCCGTGCTAATCACACCAGATCGCATCAGTCTCGTCGATTGCAGCATCGCGCCGATCGCACCTTGCCGATCAAGCAAAGATCGACTCCAATGCCGCTTGATCTCGCCTCTAGATCGAACCCAATCGCCTCTCTCTCTTCCTTCTTCTCTCAATTTGACCAGATTTGATGAATTTTTTTTTTTTGGGTTTTGTTTCTTTTGTGGGTCTGTTTGGTTGGTGGGAAAATATGAGTGTGGAATTGGGTTGAATTTCCCATTTGATGCAGTGGAATGGTTAATCAAATTTTCTCTTCTCTTGTTTTTTCTATTTTGGTTGCAAAGCTTGATTTTCCATAAAATGGAAAGCATTTTTTGTAAAATGTTTGAACGAACAAAACATTGGAATTGATTTTCTGTAAAACGAATTTCGAGGCAACTAAACAGCCTGAATACATTTTTCTTTCCCGAAAATAGCATTTCCGGAAAATATTTATGTAAGGTTGAATTTAATCAACCATTTTGTTAGCTTTATTCCATGCCAAATTTGCTTGTATTTCAGCATTTAGTAACCCTGTATTTAGGTGGTTTTGTTGTAAGGGTAGTGAGAGAGATAGAGTGTTGAATGCTCAAGAGTGTGCAAGAAAACAGAGACTCGCGGGTGACTCGCGGCTGCAAGCTGCCAGATACAGCACACGTGTCAAGCATGCCAGAAGATGAACAGTCATGCTAGCTAGAGTACTACAGGACAAAATAGGACAACTGGCTATATGGTTATCTCGCGACTGGATCTCGCGACTTAGTCAAGTTGCGAGGCCAAGCTGCGAGCCACCCCTATTTTGTAAAACCTGACGTTTCACATTCTCTTCTCACCCCAGTATAAATACCCTTCATACCCACAAATGAAAGGGAGCTTCCAGAGAGAATTTTGAGAGAGAAACCCTAGAGTAAAACAAGATTGATTCATCTACAATCTTTACATAAGAGTCTCTTCAAATTCCTCAACTCTCTTCCTCTTCATTGTCAAATCCTTGAGAGGCATTTTTTACCAAATCCTTTTCCTCACCATTTTCATTACTGTGAGAGGGTTGTTTGGTGTTCTGGGAAGTAGTTAGGAAGGAACCAATTTATATTGGTAGATGCTATGGTCAAGTAGCGGAATCCGGGAAGCTAGAAAAGAAATAGGTTTGGCGCAACCTCGTTGGAGCAAGAAGCTTGGAGGGCTTAGGTGCACTGGGTAGATTAGGCTTGGAGGGTCTATTGCTGTCCATGTATCCCAACTACATTTTCTAGTGGATTGTTTACCGCTTGGAGGGCGGCGGAGAGGTTTTACGCCGAGGGCTTCGGTTTCCTCTTCGATAACACATCGTGTGTTGTCCTTGTGTTTGCATCTTCCTTCCCTTTTATCTTTGCCTTTTTATTATCTGCTGTGGGTTGTGATTTTAATTTAGCTTAAATAGTATTCCAATTCTACTTTATAGCTTTTGTTCATTTTCCGCACACTAGTTGTTTGACATAAAGCTTGAATTGGTTTATTTGTAAATTGGGGGTCTAAACGTTCAAGGGTGTTTTTACACTATTTGAACTTTCAATTTATTTTCCGAAAAATATTTTACATGAACCAAACATAGCTTAAATAAATCAAACTAGCATGCGTTTATAAAATACACATTCAAATTTATTAAACTCAAAAGTGATAGTACATTACAAATGACTCAAAATATTAAACTTTTTATAATCATATTCATCATCTTACCTAATCAACTTCATCTAAGTCAATGTTATCATCATGTTCATCATTTTACAAACTTATTTCTTCATTGAAATTTTCTTCATCAGCATCAACATTTACTATCTCCTCTTGTTCATTTATTTTAATAATTTAAATATATGTGTGTGTGTGTGTGTGTGTGTGTGTGTGTGTGTTTCTTCTTGACATTCTAGTTTCTTAGACTTATAAGAATAATGATAAAAATAAAAAATAATTATATTATCAGTTAATACAGTATTCATAGAATCATACTATAGAAAACAATTTGTAAATAAGAAAGTGTGAGGTCCAAATTTTGTAAGAGAAAGGGGGGAAAAAACAAAAACTTATGGACTTGTTGTTTTATTAGACTAAATTAAGTATCTAGTAATTTTATGTCCAAAACAAGTATAACAACTTGTTAGATTCAAATAAAAATGCAAATTGTAACCCAAAAAAAAAAATAATAATAAAACTTACTTTAAAGCTTATGTTAATATATCATACGAAATGTACAATTTTACGATACAATACGATTCATATGATATGCACAATGTATTATATGATTCATGAGCACTTCTTATACACCTTATTATATGAAACTTTACACAATACGTATCGCATATCATACAATACTGACAACTATGCCCAGAGGTACATTAATGAATAGAAATACCAAAATGTTAGTGTAGACACATGAATGCACATGAATATGATTAGTGTCAGTGATTTGGTTAATCTAAGGATCTCAATTAGAAATTGACAAATTTTAATTCTAGAGTCGCGTGATTGTTTGGGAAATGATTAGGTAGGCTTCATTTGGATGACATATGTACAAGATATATTCTTTTTAACTATGCTATTTTTGTGCTTATTGAAACCTAAACTACTATAACCAAATTTTGTAATGAATTTGTAGAAATGGCAAAATGGGTTAGGATTTTCTAACTCGGCCCGAAAAATACCCAACCTCAAATTGATTTTTTTGACTCGAAGCAAAAACGGGTTGACCCGTGACCTGACCCGTGTTTTTTGTGAGTCAACCTGTCCCAAACCATGACTCGACCCGTGACCCGAACAATTTTCAAATTTTTTTGGTAAAAAAAATAAAATTAAGACAATATTGGTTTAATTATTTGTTGTGAGTTTTAAGGAAACAATTGAGACATTTACATAACTACATGCAAATGAATTGAAAGATAAATGGTTGAACATTCTGTTATGAGTAAAGATTTTTAGATATCAAATAGCAAAGTACATGCTAAGATAATCTAGTTACAGTTAAGTAAAAAACATAGATCTAAACTTGCAGACATGTGTGAGAGACATTCATAAGTGTGAAAATAGTGAAGCCAAATTATTAAATTAGCATAAATTATGAATGCTTAGACCTATTCTTTAACAATTTATGTCCAAAATAAACCGCTTTTCAAAATAAATTATGATATTTCCTAGAGTGTGTATTGCTTAACAATGATATAATATTCATAAAAGAGATTATGTATAAATAAGTAAATAATGAAACCTTAATGTATATTCTCAAATTGAAATAAAGTGCTAACCACAATTGATAATACATATAAAATTAATTTTCAAGATTGTAAATTTCTTATATGTTTTTATTTTTTGTCAAATGAGTTATCCAATAAAAGTCATTTGTAATTTTGTTTTATATTTTGGGATGTTGATATTGTGTAGAAATAAAATTTGTGTATTTGTTTTACTTATTTTTGTATTATTTTGTTTTAGCTAGCAATGTTGGGATTTTTATAATTTTAAAATCATTAAATAAGTATTAATAAGTTTAACTGAATTCATTCTTGATATAAATATTGAATTCAACGTAATGTATTTTACATTAAGTAATTTGTTGCATGACTTTCCAAATGACAAATACAAGTTTTTTTTTTAAAATCATGTGAAAATTATGGGTCAACCCGACCCAACCTGCCTGCAACTTGATTGACCCGAACTTGTTTTTAATCCACTTAAAATGACCCGTTTTTGAGTCACAGCTTGTTTGACCCATAATCCGATTGACCCGATCCGAACCCGACCCGGCCAAACCCGCACATTTTGCCATGTCTATGAATCTGTGGCACTGGAATCTGCTACCTACTTAATTGCATAGCAACTTGACAAATACTATTCGCTATGAATCAAACTATATAATAAGGGAGATAGAAGCCTAAATCACAGGGATTCAGATCAGGTGCAATACCTAGGATATTGCCCCTGACGCAATAGCAATACACGGTTGAGATTGAAAGTTTAAATAAGAAACTTTCAATCTTGACCATTGAATAAAAAAAAGTTAAAAAGAAGTTGAAAATGTTTATCCATGCTAGATTTGCGTTCTTTTGTGGATATTGCCCTATAAAGAGATCAAGTTTATCCATGCAAGATTTTCAACCTTTTCTTAATGGGCATATAAGCAAACTTCCAAAATTGATATAGCAAACAACATACAGATGTGATTCCTAGCACATGGAAAGTGGTCAGATTAAACTATTAAATCAGTTAGTTTCTTTTTCATAAAAAATTTTCTAAAATGGTATACTAATTGAAAACTCAGATTTGTGCTAAAATATAAGAGTTTGTTTAGACCCCCAAATTAAAAAAAGGGCTAGATAGCTTTTATTCTAACTTATACTAAGTGCAGAACAAAAGTAAAGAAATGCAATCACTGGATCTACTCTAGTGCATACACATGAATAATAAACAACAAAAGAAAAGCACAAGAGTAAGGGAAGAAAGATGCAAACACAAGATAACACCAAGACATATTATCGAAGAGGAAATAAAAAAACTCGGTGAAAAACCTCTCCACGACCCTTCAAGTCGAAATCGATCCACTAGCGAATAAGTTGGAATACACGAATTACAAAAGACCCTCAAAGCCTAGTCTATCCAATGTACTTGAGCTCTCCAAGCTCCTGCTACCGACGGACTTCTCAGAGTCTTGTCTTCATTAGTTTTCCGGATCCCGCAATACGCCCGATTACATCCGCCAAACCTCACCGGCTTCTTTTGGCAAATCTCCAAAGTTTCCCAAGCTCCAAAACACTCTTTACACTCTGAAAATATGTGAGTTGTGTTTGGGTACAAATCTCCTCTCAAGGTATGACAATGGAAGAGGGAAGGAGAAGAGACTAGAATGATTTCTTACTAAGGATGAGTAGCTCTCTCTCTAAAAGATGGGTGTGTTATGTTGTAGAAAATCTATCTAAGGTTTTTCTCTCTGAATAGCCTCTCATACTTTTGTGAGTAATGAAGGTATATATAGTATGGTTGAAAGGTAAGAAAGTCATACTTAAAATTCTTAGAGTAGAATGTTTCGTGGGTACCTTGCAAGATGGCCTGTCTTGCGAAGCACTCACGAAATGTAGCTAGCATTTGACTCTTCAGCTTCCAGCATGTGCTTCTCACGTGCCCTTTTTGCGGGTTACTCTTCTTGCGAGCTAATTACGAAACTGCACTAATTCTTCAATTCATGCTCAATTCTTCACCAACTAAATACTAAATCCAATACAATAAAATCTCACAAAATACAAGGAACAAAATTAATGCAATTATAACATTTTTTGTCATGAAATAAAGCCAATATAAAACATAGTTGTAAGTCACAACTTTACACTAACATATGTTTTTAGGGCATATGTTAATATAACCCAATAAAAAAAATATATGATCTTTCTTTATTAGTAAAGACCGGGATCTTACCTCCCAAATACGTAGCCAAGACTGTGTGTTGTTGATAACGCTTTAAAATGTATACTTGTTATATATTTATGTGGGCGTTATCTCCTTATTATTATGCTTAATTTGTATAATTAAGTCATGATTTACATTAGTCCCTATTATTTATCTTTACATAATTTCTTGAATAAGATGCTATTCATTGTGCGTAATTTTCTACTTTCAGGAAATCATGTAAGAAAGATGGGTTTATAAGAATTTGTGAGAGAATGGAGGTCAAACTAGAATTAAAGTGCAGCTAAAGAATCGTGTTTAAATGTCTAAGGAGGTGCAGTTGGAGTGCTTGAATCATCTACCATGATTGGAAGCTTCAAATAAGGAAAGAAATCAAAGAGGCAGAATCTGAAAAGGAAAAATCTAATTTGAGCACTGATCAGTATTTTGGGTGTATCTCTCTCCTCAAAAATCCAATTGACACAAGGCTGGATGGGTTGGAACAGTGACTTAAATATCTACAACTTTCCAGTTTTGAATTTTGCGAAATTCTCAATTTTTGAAGGCCGAAATTAACTCAAAATTTACTACTATAAACCTGGACAGAAATTAAAATAGTAAATGTTTTATTTTCTTTGGACACTTCTTACATTAGGATTTTGGAAGGGAGGCTGCGTAGAACAAATTTTGGAGAGAAAACCTTATATTTTGCTTTCTTTAATGGCAACCTAAACTCTTTGCTAAGATTAGGGGTTATGTTTCTTCTATACGGTATGAATATTTAATATGATTTTTTCTAGGATTTTATCAATGATATATTTGATTGTTCAATTAGATTTCTTTTGATGTATTAGTTCTTCCATGCTGTCAATAAGTTCAATCATGTTTTTCTTATTATTTAAATGAATTTCTAATAGTTTCAAATAGAAATCAGGTTTTAAAGTGAATGAGTTTTTTCTGAAAACTTTTCTAACTGCATTATCAATCGAGGTTATCATGTGTTCTTGAATTGTCTCAGTTCAACCGAATCATAAGTGTTTAATTGTATAAAAACAATCAATTATGAAATATATATTTTCTTAGATCACAAAAAATTTCATATCGATATAGGGAAACACCTTGATGCCCTAGTATTTACAGTATTGATTTGAATCAATTTTTATTATTATTCTTGTTAACAATCACCAAGCAAAAGTACTTTTCTTCTTCAACCCAATTATTGTTTAATTATATTGTCTTTCAATTTACCCCGCTTCTTGTGGTTTGACTTTGGTATTCCGAGAATTATATTGCTACAATCTCCACCACTTGGGAGTGAGCAAGCAGTTTTCTGTAGGATCTTCAAGAAAAATGATGGCAATGGAGCCTTTATTGCTGTGCACAATATCATTGCACAATCGCCAATAGTGGGATTTCCACCTAATTCTATTACCTAAATTTTATCATTAAAAAAAAAAAAAACATAATTACAGAAGATGCTTGTAAGGTAGTGGTAAAGTTTCCACATCAATGAAATGACAAGTGAGTCCTTCAAGCCTAGGTTTTAATATTGTTAGCGTGTATTGGGTTATGGGTTTTAGGCCCATTTTGTTTACTTGTATAGCACTCTTATTTGTACTACACACAAGATGAACAAGTCAAAGATAAGCCACCCAACCCTGAGCTTGGGTCCACTGCTCTTGCTCCACCTAAAGATCTTGCACAAGACATTCCACCTCATCACTCAACTCGGGTAAGATTCATTCTTGCATATTTACTTGACTATCATTGTTACATTGCATGAGCCTCACACTTATAGTAAGGCCTCCACTGACCCTTTGTGGCAGATTGCAATAAAAGAAGAACTTGATGCATTATCTAAAAATCATACTTGGGATTTGGTGACCCTCCCCCTTAGGAAATCTGTGGCTGGTTGTAAGTAGATCTACAAGATCAAGACTCGCTCTGATGGGTCCATTGAGCGCTATAAGACTCGTCTTGTTGCAAAATGTTTTACACAAGAGTATGAGATTGATTATGAAGAGACCTTTACTCCGATTGCTCGTATTTCATCTGTTCGTGCCCTCTTAGCTGTTGCTGTTGCCAGTAAATGGATGTAAAAAATGTCTTCCTTAATGGGAATTCAAGTAAAGAAATTTATATGCAACCTCCTTTTGGTTTCTTTGTTGAATCAAACAAGGTTTGTTGCCTTCGTCATGCTCTTTATGGCCTTAAACAAGCTCTAAGAGCTTCGTTTACCAAGTTCAGCTCCACCATCTTTCGCTTGGGTTACACTGCTAGTCCTTGTGATTCTGCCTTATTTCTTCGTTGCACTGACAAAGGCACCACCTTGCTTCTCTTATATGTGGATGCTATGATTATAACTAGTGATGAGCTTAGTGGCATTCAAAACCTCAAGGACTTTTTCAGTCAGCAGTTTGAGATGAAAGATCTTGGACATCTCAGCTATTTCTTTGGTCTTGAAATCACTCATTCCACAGATGGTCTTTATATTACTCAAGCCAAGTATGCTTTTGAACTTTTGTCTCGAGCTGGACTCATTGATAGTAAAACTGTTAACACTTCGGTCGAACTTAATGCGCATCTGACTCCCTCGAGAGGAAAACCATTGTCTAATCTCTCTCTTTACAGACGATTGGTTGGCAGCCTAGTTTATCTCACTGTCACTCGTCCAGACATTTCCTATGTTGTTCACCAAGTGAGCCAGTATCTGTCTGCTCTAAGATCGACTCACTATGCTGCTGTTCTTCACATTCTTTGATACTTGAAAGGACACTCTCTTCCATTACCTTTTCTACTTAGCTCAGTTTCCTCTTGTTCTCCGTGCATTCACTAATGTTGATTGGGCGGGAGATCCCACTAATCACAGATCTACCACTAGTTATTGCTTTCTTTTTTGTTCTTCTCTGATTTCTTGGCAAATTAAGAAACAAACCCATGTGGCCCGCTCCAGTACTGAAGAAGAATATCGCGTCGTTGCTGATACCACATCTAAGCTCCTTTGGCTACGATGGCTTCTTAAGGACTTAGGTGTGTCCATATTCTCTGCTACTCCTCTTTATTGTGACAAATAGAGTGCCATTCATATTGCTCACAATGATGCCTTCCATGAACAGACTAAACACATCGAGATCGATTGTCATTTTATCCATTATCATCTTGCCTATGGTGCTCTCAAGCTATTCTCGATCTTCTCTAAAGATCAACTTGCAAATATCTTCACCAAGTCACATCTTAAGGGACGCCATCATGTTTTTGTTGACAATCTCAAGTTGGTCTCATATCCACCTTGAGTTTGAGGGGGGCTGTTAACGTGCATTAGGTTATAGGCTTTAGGCCCACCTTGTTTATTTGTATAGCACTCTTACTTGTACTACGCACATCTGTCTCCTATATAAAAGCACTCATATATATTCTATTATTCGGAGAAATACAAATATATTCATACAATATTTCTAACAAATATAATATTAATACATGTTATACGTGTCAAGTTAAGAAAATTCTTTTGTTCATATATAACAAACTTGTTTTGATTCAATAGTTAAAATTGGGGTGGGAAGAAAGGGGGTGGATTTGGCCCCTGAATGTTTCCGTTGAAAACACTAGGAGATGTCAATTAAATTATAAGGCTCTTGGCAAAACAAGTGTCAAAACACACTTATTTTGATAAATTTAGCGTTAATCAAAATATTAACTTACAAAAGATTTTTACTACACTTTTTGCTAAACCACTGTCCAGATAAGGGAAGACTCATAAAGCCCTTTTGATTCACTTGGAAAGTGTTAACAACATAACACCAACATTTCATTTTCTGTTCAGCAGCAGAATTTAAACCAAGAACTTCCCAACCCCAACGACCCCTTTCCTACCTTAGTATTGCTTACTAAAAATAAATGTGATACTTAGGGGTATTACCGAGAACATCAGCTTATACATATTATTTACTTTTGAATTTTTAATGCATCAATTATGTTCAAATAGGACTTGATGCTGTAACTCTGGATTAATGCTAGCCTCTAGGTAGTAACTCTTTGATCAAAGACAGATCTTTATTATTATTATTATTATTTATGGGTAAGTTTCCCATGCACCCAATGAATCTTGAACCATAACTTCACCCTCCACCAAGAACTTTTAAGGGAATGTGGTACCATTTGAGCTAGAGCTCATAGGCAAACTCTCAGGTAAGTTCTAATGCAGCCAACGAATTTTCCGGACTGTAAAAGTATTTAGAAAAACAAGTCAATTCTTCTATCTCTTGGGTTGAAAGATGTTTTTAACATAGTCAAAGGCAAAGGCTACCTTAGGGCACAAAGGCCTTGTATCGCACGAAACATGAGGTGACAAAAAGGTGCTAGACTGACTAGAGAGAAGAGCCAAATTCTCAATATAATTTAGGTTTTACAACAAGATTAGAATAAAAGCAATTATAAATTTAAAAACTAAACAAAGGAGGGAGGGGAATTAGTCTCTAGCCTAGGCGCCTTGCCTCGCCTTGGTGCCTAGGCAAGCGCCCAACACAACTTTGACTTCCATGGATGTACCTCAACAGAAATAGATATTTACTAATTAGGTTCATTGCTGCTCTAGTCACTTGTAAGCACAGATACAAATATGCTCTACAATATATACAAAAAGTTCATATAGCATTAAAAAAAAAAAATCAAGCTGTGTTAGTAAAACACACTCTTCATCCCATTTTGATGGTCCTTACAAATTCTTGATGCCCAACTACTATCGCCCACTTGAATATGTAGTTAAACCAAAAATGTTAAATAAAAATATAAAATCTGAAAAATCCACTAAATAATCATTATAGGTGTTTAGAATGTATTATTTTAGTCCGCAAATTGCAAAACAATGCAGGAAAATTCAAAAAATAAAAAACCACAAGTTCAGGGGTATATTAATATGCAATTTAAAAGTTAATAAAATTGAAATAGAGGGAGTATTAAGTAAACAAATATGTTGCTAATGAGATCAAACTCAAATAGCATTTCCTCTTCTCATGAGAATGTGTAGATGGTGACATTGTGAGTTTAAAATCTGTAATAAAAAGATTATGTGCATCTAGAAAAATAACATTTTCACACCAGAGAATTTGGAAAGTGGCAGTTACCACCTGCAGTTTGGAAAGTGGCAGTTGTCATATTCTTTATTATTAAAAAAAAAAAAAAAAAACCTACCTCATGAACAATACAAAGCACAATAATGTCTAAAGAATTATAATTAACAGATTGAATAAGCAAACTCGGTGGCAGTACCACTGTCACTGAGATCCAGAACAGTCAATCATTCAGCAAGTAAGAGATGAAAGCCTCAACTATACCTATCATAAAAAAATAAATAAAAAAAGAGACGAAAGCCTCAACTACACTTCCGAGCCTTCCTCATGTTCAAAAAGGTACAGCAATTCCGCTCCCACCACAAAAGCCAATTAACTGCAAAAAACACCCAATTAACTGGCAGTAAATCAAATATTATATGCGGCTGCACCAAATTAACTGACAGTAAATCAAATATTATATGCGGCTGCACCCAATTAATTGCAAAAAAATATGTCTTATTTGTATAATAATTTTAATAGCTAATCACACACAAAATAATAGTAGCTATTTAACATATAAATATCTATTTTACTGTAATAATTTCTTAGTACTTATTTACTAAATGCAATATCCACTAGCTAAAAACTTCTAAGAATGATAATGAATATCATCATCATCCAATAATAAGCAATTGAGTTTTACTAAGACATTCTCACAATATTTAAATTTTTGTAATGAATGATGGTATATACTACAATTGAAGTTTTTCATCAAATACCTTCAACCATACATAATGAAAAAAAATTTCATTCATACTTTTTTCCCTATCATTCTACATCAGTCTAGGTGCAATACTTAGCTTACTTACTTTTGAATGAACACCCATTTTAGGCAAGAAAAGGAAGAAAAAAAAAAAAGGCATATGTCATCGAATTTCCTATTAGATAAATTATTAGTTTCGAAAATTTAAACCTAGAAAATAAATGTTTTTTAGGTAATAAATAATACACCTTATATCACAATTCCAACTTTCTAAGTATTATTTCGTACCATCAAAACTCAAAATACGAGAAATTTTTTTTGGAATATTAAAATTTAGTGGGAGTTTTTAGACATTACACAATGTAATATTTTAAGAATTATAAGATTTGATTAGAGTTTAACTGAGAGAATAACAATATGACTTATTTGCTCTTTTTCAAAATATTAAGAGAAAAATTGCTTGATTTTAAAGTTTAGGAAAGAATTGTAAACTACCCCAAACATAAAGGATGAAAAGAGCATTTATCCTAAGTTTTTTTTATTTTAATTTTTTATGTAAAACTATGTGTTTTAATTAAAATTGTGCTTAAAAATAAAAATACAATAAGAAATACAAAAAGAACTATATGTGAAATAGTGAATTCTGGCTCAACAAAATTGACTAAACCCAAAAAAAAAATTCTAGAAACACAACATAATTGTACAACATTTTCGTAATACCTTTATAATTTTGTTATATTTTATTTTGACTCGTAAAGAATCGAAACTTTAGTAGTTGTGAAAATATAATGATGACAGCAAAATTACTTAATATTTTTACAAGAGAAATGCAATGTTCACAATATTTTCATAACAAATCATAAAGTAGTTGGTAGTTACGGGTTGTTGTTGGTAGGCAAAAAAGTAATTTCATTGTTAAGTTTAAATTAAAAACAATAACAATTTTCTATCTATGATTTGTTATGAAAGTGTTGTGCAAAATGTTATGGATGCCACACTTTTATTTTTCACAATACCTTTATTTTTAATTGTGGTTGGTTCTAGTATGATATTTTTATTTTTATTATTTTATTTTAGCCTGTAAAGAATTAACACCTCAACTATTGTGAAAATATTGTGGCAATTTGTTGTGATAATAATTTTTTTTTTTGGGTAATATCTCATATGTAGATAAAAAAAATAACAATAAAAAGCATGTTTAATAGGTGATATTTCCCAACCAAAAAAAAAAAAAAAAAAAAAGAAGAAAGAAGAAAGCTAGTTTTCACAAGAGAAATGCTATATTCACAATATTTTCACAACAAATCATAAAGTAATAGGTTGTTACAGGTTGTTATTGATAAGCAAAAAAGTATTTTCATTGGTAAGTTTAAATTAGAACCAATAATAATTTACAACCTATGATTCGTTATAAAAGTGTTGTTAAAAATATTATGGATGTCGTACTTTATTTTTAACAATATCTTTATTTTTAGTTGTAGTTGGTTCCAGTATATATTTTTTTAGCCTATAAAGAATTAATAGTATTAATTTAATACCTCAACAATTACGAAAATATATATTGTGGCAATTTGTTGTGATAATATTTTCTTCTTTTAGGGTAACAACTCATATGCATATATAAAATATATATATATATATATATATATATATATATATATATATAAAAGTGTGTTCAAGAGGCGATATTTCCAAAAAAAAAAAAAAAAAAAGAAAAAGAAAAAGAAAAAAGAAAGCCAATGAAACTATTTGGATTGAATAAACCAAAAATACTGTATCTTTGAGCATTGACCCTTTTTATATATAGATGAGTTTAAATTAGAACTAATAATAATTTACCACCTATGATTTGTTATGAAAATGTTGTGAAAATTGTTGTAGATGTAACACTTTTTTTTTTCATGATACTTTTATTTTTAGTTGTAGTTAGTCTCAATATGATATTTTTATTATTTTATTTTTTCCTATAAGCATTTAATACGTCTAACAATTGCAAAAATATTATGAAAATTTGCTGTTTTAATAGAGTTCAAAATCCGCGATATTAAAAAAAAAGAAAAGAAAGAAAGAGAGCTAGCGGAACACTGCCTCTTCAATAAACCAAATGTATTGTAACAATTTACTTATTCGCACTTTTTATATAGATAGATAGAAGGTGTGATTGTACTTGTTAATTTCAACTTTTGTAGTAGGAAGCTGCGAGCCCATATGATATGGGACCAATAAATATCATTTGTGTGGTGCCATAGGAATTTGGTCCTTATTAGGAAATCCAAGTTCAACTTATTGGACACTGCGTGGACCAACCGACTCTATTGACCAAAAGTGGCAATGGTATACCCAAAAACTATATTATATATATATTGAGAACGAATGTTTCCAGAGTTAGTTTGAATAGATTTAGTTTCTCAAAAAAAGGTTTGAATAGATTTATAATCCAAGTGTTAATCTTTATCTTTACAGCTGGGTGGAGCCTCCACCTACCACACGTCAGAAAATTGAACAAGTTGAAACTTGAAAGCTGTACGTTCACATGGTCATCATTGATAATTTGATTAATCTACTCTAAAATAGAGATTAAATTTAATAAAGATGGGTATAAATCCTTTAGTTTAGACCGGTTAATAAAAACATGCCATATGAACTTTTATTTAAATTTATTGTAAAATCGATACATCTTAATACATCTAATAACATCTTTAAAAACAAACACTATTTCACGTTTTTAGCCACAAACCTCGCTAGGCCTCCATTTGCCACCGCACTATCTCACCAAACCCCCATCTGCCGCCACACTACCTCACTAGAAAACCCATTATAAACCGTATAATTCAATATTTACTAAAAAAAATAAATAAAAAAGAAAACCTATTGCTGTGTGAAGCCTGAACACACTGCCTCACCGAACTGGAGAAGTCGCCTGAAACCTACTAAGACTGAAATGTGTTTTTATATGGCAAAACTCAAATCAAATGTTTCTGTCCAAGACTTCCATGGAAGTCTTCTAAGTAATCCGTAATAAACAAATGAAATAAAAGGAAAACTTAGATTAACAATACTCCAAATACGAAATCATACCTAATCACACTAAAGATGCATTGAGATTTGAGATTCATACCTTTCACTCCAAATACGAATCTGAAACTCAATTTTTCTTCTTCTATTTATTTTTAATTTATTAATTAATTTATTTCAAAGGTTAGAAGAATCACACTAAAGATTTGAGGTTCATTCATATAAGATGAGATTCACTGGTGATCGTGGCGATTGTGGTTACAGGCGAAGGAGTGAGGTAGTGGGAACAAAGAAGAGTAGAAAAAGACAAGACCGGTATGGAAAATAGATCAATGATGGTGGCCTCTGGTGAGCGACGGCTGTGGCGAGCCATGGCAATTGGCTTTTGCGGTCAAAGAAAGGGTCTGAGAGAGACGATGAATGAGGTGATTGGGCTTTAATCAGGTGTTTTTCAGATGTATTAGTCTTTAGTTTACTATTTTAAAAAGTCTAATGTGTCACTTGTCTATTGGATGGTGTACTCCGTCTTTATTGAATTTTATCTCGTCTAAAGTAATATATAGTAGACCAAGTCAATCCAATTACTACAAGTTGGCAACTTGCTTTATAATTCGGTAGACCTGGCAGCCGGCAATTATTGACGAGGAAAGACAAATTATCATGGTGGCATACGAATAAACAAATAAGTACCTGGTTTTTCTTATAACCGTTGATGGTTTTTCTTATAACCGTGAATCGCGGGTTGTATTTTTCGCAACAAACAATTACCCAGCAAAATAATAATAATATTAAAAAAAAAAAAAATGAAGAGAAGTCCAATTTAACCATGGCTTACAAATAGGTACTTCCATCCAACAATCTAACCGACCTTCACTCATTCCTCTCTGCAATCAACCATGGCGCTCTCCAACATGCCTTTTTTCCTTGTTCAACCTCCTCAAAAACTCCAATTTCTTTTCAATCAGCTCTTCATCTTCTTTTTGTTGCTACTTCCCAGTGCAATGTCAATTTCCTTCAACTTCCCTAGCTTCAACACAGATAACAGTAACCTAACCTTACAGGGTGATGCATTCACGAACCCAGATGGTCTCCAACTCACAAAGGATACTCGTGGCAGCTCCATCGGCGGAAGTGTTGGTCGTGCCTTATATCATGAACGAGTTCACCTTTGGGATAATAGCACAGGGAAGCTTAACGTTACAGACTTCACCACGAACTTCTCCTTTATCATTAAAGCTGTAAATAAGTTTGCTGCTGATGGGCTTGCTTTCTTCATCTCACCATTTAATTCTAGTATCCCTAACAATTCAGCAGGCGGGTATCTTGGACTGTTTAGTAATGAAACCGGTATCAACGGCACTCAAAATCAAATTGTTGCCGTTGAGTTTGACACTTACAAAAACTGGTGGGATCCAAGTGCTCGTCATGTGGGAATCGATATCAATTCCATTGTCTCAAAGGTAAATGTGACTTTGCCACCAAGCATTAATATTACGAATGGGTCAACAACAAATGTATGGGTAAGTTACGACTCATCATCCCAAAATCTTAGTGTGCTCCTTACTTATGCTACTGAACCAGTTAGTCTTTCATATATTGTTGACTTGACTATTTTGCCGGAATGGGTTAGCGTTGGTTTCTCCGCTACTACAGGTGCGGATACTGAGTTACATACAATACTTTCTTGGTCATTTAGTTCAACTTTAGAGGCTGGAGATGTGTCTACTCAACCAAACAAGACAGGAGGTGGATTTACTCAAACAAACAACACGGGAAATGGGAGTACGAAAAACAAATTGGGGTTGATCATTGGTTTAGCAGTGAGTTCCGGTGTAGTGAGTTGTGGTATAGGTCTACTTTGGTTTTTTTGTTGGAGAAAAAGGGCCGGTGGAAATGCAGAAGATTCGGGTGATGATGACAATATGGATGATGAATTTGAAAAAGGAACAGGGCCAAGGAGGTTCACATACCGTGAACTTCTCAATGCAACAAACAACTTTGTTGAACGAGGGAAGCTTGGAGAGGGAGGATTCGGAGGAGTTTACAAAGGTTTGTTAAGTGAATCCAATGTGGAAGTTGCAGTTAAGAGGGTCTCAAAAGGATCAAAGCAAGGAAAAAAGGAGTACAAGTCAGAAGTGAAGATCATTGGCCGTTTGAGACATAGGAATTTGGTTCAACTCATTGGTTGGTGCCATGAAAAGCGTGAGTTACTTCTTGTGTATGAGTACATGCCTAATGGAAGCCTTGATTCTCATCTATTTGGAGCAAAGATTATGCTAATATGGCCAGTAAGGTATAACATAGCCCAGGGATTGGCTTCTGCATTACTCTACCTTCATGAAGAGTGGGAACAATGTGTAGTGCACAGAGATATAAAGTCTAGCAATATCATGTTGGATTCAAACTTCAATGCCAAACTTGGTGATTTTGGCCTTGCAAGACTCGTAGACCATGAGTTCGGCTTACAAACAACTGTTTTAGCTGGGACCATGGGCTACCTTGCCCCAGAGTGTTTCACCACCGGTACAGCTTCTAAGGAATCCGATGTTTATAGTTTTGGGGTGGTTTGTCTTGAAATTGCATGTGGAAGAAAGCCTGTCGATCCACAGGTGGAACCGAGCAAGGTTAGGCTAGTAGAGTGGGTGTGGGATCTCTATGGAAATGATCAACTCCTTGAAGCCGTTGATCAAAGATTAGGTAAGGAATTTGATGAAGGGGAAATGAAGAGCTTGATGGTGGTTGGATTATGGTGTTGTCATCCTGATCCCACTAGCAGGCCCTCTATAAGGCAAGTAATACACGTTTTTAAGTTTGAAGCTTCTTTGCCCAACCTTCCATCAAAGTTGCCGGTGCCAATGTATGCTGGGGCCCCAATGGACCTATGTAAATTATCCAATACTTCATCGGGTTTCACCAGATCCAAAGATCAAACGCAATGTTCATCTAGTAGTTGTTCTACTAATTCGTCTATGTCAACTGGCCCAAGCAAACCTCTTCTATATTCAAGCAAAGCTGAAGTAAATTTGGCATCAACTATGCATTAATGTATTTGATAATTCAAGCTTTTGTAATGAACTTGAAAACATGCATGTATCATGAATGTAAACTTTTATTTGAAAGTGTCTTTCCTGAATGGTTTGAGAAAATGAAGTATGTTTAAAAGTCCTATTAAGTTAGGCAATGACAAAGTCCATCTTTTTGGTGCTGAGTCCTTTCTTGCATATGGTCACTTAGATGCAGTTTGGATAGCTAAAACGTAGTGCATTTTGTGTCCGCATTTCAGCCTTTTTTTTTTTTTTTTTAATTAGCGCATGAATAGTAACTCACACGGTTCATACACATTGTGCAAGAGATATTGTGTACTGTTCATGGGACCCACAACCACTTTATTCAAAAAAAAAATATTAAAAATAGTCTCACGGTACTATTTACACATTTAAAAATTATTTCGCTACAATGTTTTCAGTTTTCAACTGTATCCAAACAGACCTTAGTACGAACAAGCTTAAAAATTATTTTATGCTCCAAACGGATCTCAATATCAAAATGGTTTTCATTCAATTTTAGAAGAAATAATCCCTATACTCTTTTCTAAAATGATATCCTTTTTTTAATTAATTATAAGTGGGTTTGGATTTTTTAAAGGATTATAAGTGGGTTTTTACTTGTTGGACTTAAAAAGTAGAGTGCGGCTATTTTCGTAATTGGACTTAAAAGTAGACAATAAAAATAGAGTGTGGCTATTTTGGTAATTGGACTTAAAGTAACCTAAACATCTATTTATTATTGGACATAATTTAGTTACAAAATTAGTTGTAGTCTAAGACTACAACTTTACTCAATAAATTAAATATTACCACATATTTTGAAAATCTAACTGTTGAATTGCATATTCTTTACGCTATTAATATATATATTAAATTTTGTGTCAATTAGATATTATTTACTATATGATCTATAAGTTTATATTTTATGCATAATTTTAAACAACAAAAATTTGTAATTTAAACAATTTATTGATGAAATAGTTATTGATATTTAATTTTTTAGAAATTTTGTGAGCATAGAGGGTATAAGAAGAAAATATAATCCAATTATGAATTTGTCAAAATACACCTTTATTAAAAAAAATATATTAAATAAAGTTATAGTCTAAGACCCCAACCAATCTTATATTTAAATTTTGTCCTTTATTATTTTCTTTTCTCCCTCGCAAGCCTCCCTTTTCTCCCTGGTCCAACCCGCATCTAATCTGACTTTAGTCAACACTAACTTAAAACCTTTAGGTCTTTCTTTTACCCATCTTGTTAGCTAGTCATGGTCTTCTACAGTACAGTCAATGTGAGCTACTTTGGTGGGGTTGAGGGTTGTTGGGCACTTCACGCGGTTATACTAGTAGGCTAAGACCACCATATTAATTAAATTAGTAATTTAAGAAGAAGAAAAAAAAAAATGACCGAACGAGTTTATATTCGCGCTTCGCATGAAATTTTTTATTTGTAAAAATATAAATATTAATATTTAAATGACAAAATTTAGCAATAAATTAAATTAATTATAGTTCAAGACTACAATCTTATTTTATATTTTTTTATTGGAAGTGAATTTTGACAAATTTATCAGTGGATTACTTTTTCTTCTTATATTATCCACACTTGCAAAATTTCTAGAAAATTAAATACTAATAGCTATGTTATCAATAAATTTTTTAAATTACAATTTTTTGTAGTTTAAAATTATGTATAAAATATAATCTTTTAAATTATATAGTAAATAATATCCGATTAGTACAAAATTTGACATGTAAATTAGTGTAAAGAATATGCAATCTAATAGTTAGATTTTTAAAATATGTAGTAATATTAATAATATATGAAATCTAACCGTTAGATTTGTGAATGCACCCCAACCCAAGTAAGTTTGCTGGTTTACAAAGAAGGATCTCAAAAAGGGGCGAAAATAAATGCTTGTGGGGGTATGAGTATGGCTATGAGAGTGTAGAATCTTTGACACAACCAAGGCAAAGGAAAGAAGTGAGTCTGAGTAAGAGATAGAAAGAGATAAAGGAAAACACAAGATGGGGTTTGTACAATTTTTTAACAAAAGGTTCCCTTCAATGCCATGAGAGCCAAATAAGAGGTTGTTTCCTCGGTCGGAGGAAAAGCCCACGCGGAGCCCGAGCGCAACCAGTTAGCCAAGGAGACATAACCAACAGGCTATTAACACTAAAATATTTCTCATATCAGTAACACCCACAAGCACAAATCTGACTCCACCTCACTCTTTCTCTATATATTTTTGTTTTTTTCCCTTCACTTGCTGATCACTTTGTTACATTTGTTTTCCATTTTTTTAAGGATTCATACCACTAGACCCTCTTGTGACCTTTAAAGCTTCAAGTTCCAAACACAACAATATAAAAATCAACTTTTTTGTATGAATTATTTAACCGTTGAAGCTTCAAAGCAAGGGTGCCAAAATGAGGTCCACTCAGAGGGAGTTTGGATTATAGTGGCTGCGTTTGCGTTTTCTGACTTTTTTTTTTTTCTCTTTTATTTTTTTGTTCCAGCCGCACTATTTGACCAAGTCAACTGTGAACAGTACATGAATGCACTGTTTATAAACCCACAAATTCTACTTTTCAGTCACTTTTTCATTAAAAATGAGTCCCACAATACTATTTACACATTTAAAAATTCTTTTACTACAATGTTTTCAGTTTTCAATTTCAGCAAAATAAGTTATATCCAAACACACCCTCATTCTACCTAAACTTCATAATTTTTCATCAATGTAAATAAAAGGCCTTTAAAGTTTATTATTATTTTTTTTAAAAGGTAAAGGATGTCACTGTTAGTTTTTTTTTTTTTCTTCTTGGGCTAAAGGTTAATCACATTCAAACGAAAAAGTGATAGCTTAGGCCTATAAACTAATAAACATTGACAACACATACCCAGCACAGAACCCAATATCAATATACACAAACTAGGACCAAGTGACCAACAAACAACAGGAAACAAAACAAGCTAGCAAACTATAACAAAACCAGGACACTAGTGGAGGACATTCTATCTTTTAAGAAACCAATAGTAAACATAATGAGGGATTTAGATAGACACCCACAAACTGGGGAATTTGAATTATTTGAATTTATAAGCTCTCCCTTAATGAGGAAGTCTTTGAACATAATTTTTGTGTCATGATCCTGAGAGCATCTCTAACAACTTAGTTAAATTTTCACACTATTAAGAGAGCAAACAGTTCTATCTATCGAATTTTTCAAATACATTTTTCATTAGACTCTCTATCCATTTTTTTTTATCACACTTAAATATTACTTTTTCATTATTTATTTAATCTTTTTTATTCTTTATTCTTAATGTGCACAAATAAAGGGAGAGAGTGGTTGAATATTTTAATTAGTAAATATTTTAGTCATAAAAATTTATTTGGAGAGCAACAGTAACTTTCGATGTGTGGAGAGTAATGTAGCTAATCTATTTTATTTTTTTAGATTTTGAAGAGGTTGTTGGAGCTGATTTTTGTGAATTTTCTTCCTAAATATGACTTTAGAGAGCATATTGGATTTGGCGATTTGCTCTAATGCAGTTGACAATGATAGATAGAGAAAAAGTGATAAATCAGTTATAAAAAAAAAAAAAAATGATTTGTTACACTCACAGTCAACTGTGTCAAAATTGCGGCACAAAATTGTGGTCATAGAAAAATTGTGGAAATGAATTTAATCATAGTTTGACATCAATCCCACAAAGATTTCAATGATAAAATGTTACTTCCATATCATTTAGTTATAGATCTTCAGTTCAAACCCTCAACAATAACAGTAGGGTCCATCTTGACCTCCGTTTCTCTTACGTGTGGTCTAACTCTCTTTGTACTCTTTCACTCTAGCGTTACCCCATGGATGATATTCTCTACGACTGGAAAAAACTCTCACTGACAGAGGAAGAAGATACAAAACTTAGTCTGTCGAAGTCAAAAAACATACGCAGCAAGGAGTTTGTTTTGGCTGCAAAATTTCTCACAAAGAGAGCCCTTAATGTGGAAGCAATAGGGCGCACCTTTAAGCCCTTATGGAGAGCCAAAAAGGAGTTCAAGGTGCGTGAAGCAGGAGATCATATCCTCCTTTTTGTTTTTGAACTCGAATCTGATGCAGAACGAGTCCTTGCCAACGAACCTTAGACCTTCGATAAACATGTTGTCCTGTTACAGAGATTTGATGGATCTATTCTAGTGAGGTATTTGAGATTCACAAATCTAAAAATTTGGGTGCAAATACACGGTTTGCCGATGCGTATGCTTGATCCAGAGACTGCAATTGAATTAGGCGAGACACTCGGACAGGTAACACCATGTGAGAACTCTAGTGAACTGGTGGGGGGTGATTTCTTACGTGTTCACGTGGAGATAGATGTTTCAAAGCCTCTGTGTCGAGGTCGACGGATAGCACTGGATGATAATGAGGAGGTATGGGCTTCTTACAAATATGAGAAACTTCCTAATTTTTGCTATTGGTGTGCATTGATCTCACACGATGGGAAAGATTGTGAAGTCTGGTTAGCAAAAAAGAATTCTGAAAAAACAGAGCCTCATGAATACGGACCGTGGCTGCGAGCTCTGCCATACAATCCCGGAAAAACTCCTTTCATTGTGGTTCCTGGTATGGGTGACGGCTTGGGGGGAGTTCCAAGTCCTGCTCAACGGACGAAAAAGGCCGAGACAGCTGAGATGGCGGTCAAATCCACCAGGGAAAGTGCTTCCTGGTCTGATTCCGGCGAGAAGAACGACACTGACCTGAGGACTGGGACAAACATGGAATCACGTAATTTAGGGGAGCAAATCACGCTGACTGGCCGAGAGTGTTGCAACCAATTTTTTGAGGTATTTATTTCAAATTCCAATTTAACCTTATTCCATATTGATATTGCTGACTTTGAGACGCAAATACAGGATATTGACTCTGAAATTAGCAAGTTTGACAACTGTGAAACACACGTGGACAAAATTTCAGTTGGTACATCATAGGTCCCACCAACCAGGGAGAAGTATCTAGCTCCTTCCATGCAAACTCAAGTGACTCTAAAGCAACCTCACCAAGTAAAAGAAAATTCCCCACCATCCAACCAAGGGAGCAAAACTTTGCGCACGTGGAAGAGATTGGCTAGGGACAATCCTATGGAGACTGACTCACCACTGAGCCCTACGGCTAAAAAAAGAAGCAGAGAAGAAGAATTAGAATATCTTCCCGAGTTACCTACCAAAAAATCACAGGTTTCAAAGGGAGAAAGTCAGAAAAATCCAATGGCGGAGGTTGCTCAGCAGTCCCGCCAAGCGCAATGAGTCTCATAGTTTGGAACTGTCGCGGGCTTGGGAACCTACGTACAGGAAAGGAGCTCGAAGTAGTGATTCGGGCAAAAGATCCCTCCATTGTGTTTTTAGCCGAAACATGGGCGGATGAAGCTAGGCTAAAAGAAGTTCAAAGAAACATCAAGTTTGACAATATGTTCTATGTGGAAAGAAACCCTAGAGGTGGTGGGGGTTTGGCTCTATATTGGAAAAATTCCATTGATGTTAGTGTGGATTCTTTCTCCAAATACCACATTGATTCTATAATTAATAAAGGTAGTGATGAAGCTTGGAGATTTACAGGTTTCTATGGAGAACCGGTAACACACAAGAGAGTTGAAGCATGGAATAAAATGAGGTTGCTCAACACCAGACATCATCTTCCTTGGCTTTGTGCCGGGGATTTCAATGAAATCACAAGAAGCTCAGAGAAATTGGGAGGAAATAATAGAAGTCAGGCTCAGATGCAACTTTTTCGGGATGTTATAGATGAATGCGGATTTCTTGATCTTGGCTATGTGGGAGACCAATTTACTTGGAGAAAACATTTTGTGGATGGACATTCACTGTGGGAAAGATTAGATCGGGGGTTAGCTAACCACGAGTGGTTCATGAAATTTACAGGCACAAAAATCCACCATTTGCACTCAGATTCTTCCGATCATTCCCCACTGTGGATCTCCTTAGATGGTTTAGACATTCCATCTTTTGCTAAACCTTTTAGGTTCGAAGAAATGTGGCTCTCTGACCGTAGGTGTTCAGATATTGTTGAGGTAGTTTGGCTGTCAAGGGGAGAGGAGGAAGACCATGACCATGTTATGCGCAAAATAGATAAATGTGGTAAAGAACTCCGCAAATGGGAGTGAGACTGCTTTGGGAATGTCAAATTGATACTGAGTCGGAAGAGAAAGGACCTAAAGGAGGCCGAAAAAATAGCCATGAGAACTGGGAATAATCTGCATGTCCGTGTGTTGCAAAAGGAGATAGCTGAGTTGATTGATAAAGAAAATAGATTGTGGTTCCAAAGAGCAAAGGTCACGTGGGCTAAATTTGGGGATAGAAACTCAAAATTTTTTCACAGCCATGCGTCTCAGAGGAAGAGGAAAAATTTGATTCGAAAGTTGAAAGATCCAAATGGCCGAGTGATGGACACCAATGAGGATATAGCTGATTGTCTGGTGCACTACTACCAAGACCTTCTTCAATCACACAACCAGCAATTCTGCTCTGTAGCTACGAATTCCATCCAAAAAGTAATTACTGAGGACATGAATTCTATGCTCTCATCCGAATTCACTCTCTTGGAGGTAAAGCAGGCCATCAATCAAATGGCCCCACTTAAGGCTCCCAGACCGGATGGTATGCCTCCTCTCTTTTATCAGCATTATTGGAACTTAATTGGGCATGATATCTCTAACTCTGTGTTACATTACCTTAACTCTGCTACTTTACCTGATCACCTTAATCACACTTTTATTACTTTTATTCCCAAAAAGAAAAACCCTGAATTTGCCTCTGAATTTAGACCGATCAGTTTGTGTAACGTATTGTATAAAATTTTCTTTAAAGTGCTAGCAAATAGACTTAAGAAAATTTTGCCAGATATTATAACTGAAAATCAGAGTGTGTTCACCAAAAGTCGTCTTATTTCTGACAATATTCTTGTAGCTTTTGAATCTTTACATAGTATGCAGAAGCACACAGGTAAGGAAGGGTATATGGCCATCAAGCTTGACATGAGCAAAGCATATGACAGAGTGGAGTGGGATTATCTGTCTTCAGTTATGGTTAAGATGGGTTTCAATGAACATTGGATCCGTCTTATGATGCTATGTGTTAAAAAGGTGACATATTCCATATTGGTTAATGGGGAACCTAAAGGCATGATCACTCCAACAAGGGGCATTAGACAAGGAGACCCATTCTCACCTTTCCTATTCTTGCTTTGCACCGAAGGATTAAATGGGTTGATCAACCAAGCTGCTCAACAGGGTCACATCAAAGGCTATTCTCTCTGTAGAAATAGTCTTCGGTTAACTCACCTTTTGTTTGCAGATGATAGCTTGTTGTTTTGCAGGGCCACCATAGAGGAGTGCTAAAGAGTTTTGGACATATTGGAAGTTTATGGGAGATGTTTAGGCCAGCAGATTAACTGAAGCAAGATGACAATCTTCTTCAGTAAATCTACGAGGGATGACATCAGAAATCAGATAAAGTTGGCATTGGGGGTTCCAGAAATTGTTCAATATGAGAGATACTTGGGATTACCATCATTGGTGGGCAGAAACAAAAAAGCAAGCTTCAACTATATAAAGGAGCGAGTCTGGAAAAAATTACGGGGATGGAAGGAGAAACTCCTCTCACAGGCTGGAAGGGAAATCTTAATCAAAGCAGTTGTCCAAGCTATCCCTACCTACACTATGAGCTGCTTCAAACTTCCTTTAGGTTTTTGCTCAGAAATTGAGAGCCTGATACGAAGATTTTGGTGGGGCCAAAAAGGTGATAGGAGGAAAATTCACTGGGTGAAATGGGAAACTCTTTGCCTCCCAAAAAAGGAAGGAGGTATGGGCTTCAAGGATCTAGCTAACTTCAACGATGCCCTCTTGGCTAAGCAAGCTTGGAGATTACTTCATAATAAGGACTCCCTCTTCTATAAAGTCTTTAAAATGAAGTTTTTTCCAAATTGCAGCATTTGGGAGGCATAAGAATCTAGCACCGGTTCACATGCTTGGAATAGTATCTTAAAAGGCAGAGATGTGCTTCTTAAAGGTGCAAGATGAAGGATTGGTTGTGGAGAGGCAGTTAGCATATGGAACGATGCATAGTTACCATCTGTGGAGCATCCAAGAGTCTTATCTGATATCGTTCCAGGCTTTGAAGAGGGGAGAGTCTCTGACCTCATCAACCCACTCACAAGAACATGGGACTTACATTTAGTACACGGATTATTGTCACCGGAAGAAGCTGCTCTAGTTCTTAGCATTCCTTTAAGCCGTACTCCGATGGAGGATAAGATCATTTGGCCCTTCACCCCCTCAGGTAAGTATACTGTAAACTCGGGTTCTAAATTTCTAACTAAACTCAATTCTGTGCAAGTTCCTACAGCCAACCAGCAGCGGCAAAGTGGCTTTTGGAAGCTGATTTGGGGCCTTAATGTCCCTAATAAGGTGCGGCATTTCATGTGGAGAGTATGCAAGGAAGCTGTACCAGCAAAGCACAACCTAATGAGGAGGAAGATCTTAATGGAAGACAAATGCGAGCACTGTGGTGTGGAGTTTGAGACAGCACTTCATGCTGTTTGGGAATGTGCTATGCTTGATGAAATATGGGAGGTCGTTCCAGGTTTTGAAAACCGGCGACAACATGCAATCTCAAGCACCAAAGACCTGATTAGCGTGTTTCATGAGAAAAGGAAAAACCTAGAACTAATGACCATGGTGATGTGGACGATTTGGCATCGATGCAACCAGCTACGTGTCAGCTCTAATGATTTTCCATAATCACAGGTCATCCAACAAGCTACTCTGGTGTTGTCTACCTTCCAACAAAGCCAACAGTCCCTCAGTCAACCTTCAGCAACGCAGCGAACCTAGCCTCGCACACAGTGGTGCCCGCCTTCACCGAATTGCTTTAAACTGAATTTTGATGGAGCCTCTTTTCCAGAGTTGGGTAAGGCTGGACTGGGTGTGGTCGTGCATGATAGTCAAGGAAGTATGATCGCCTCGTTGTCTGAACAAGCTCCTCTGCCATTCTCATCGGATATCGTGGAAGCCATGGCAGCAGAAAGGGCGTTGGTCTTTGCACAAGAACTGGGGATAACTGAATTTGTACTGGAAGGAGATTCAGAGGTAGTGGTTAACTCTCTCCGTAGCAAAGAAACCTCCTTTTCTTCATTTGGCCACCTGTTGGAGTCAGCAAAATATTTACTCGGTCCAAGTACTGGTATCAGCTTCTCCCATGTACGTAGATGTGGTAATAGAATAGCCCATAACCTAGCTAGACAAGCAAGAAATGTCAGAGGTTTGTTGGTGTGGGTGGAGGATGTCCCACCACATTTAGTTGATGTACTTTTTGCCAAACCTGGCTGATTTTTATAATAGCAGTAGTCTTCATTCTCAAAAAAAAAAAAAAAAAAAAACCCTCAACAATAACGGCACAATGTTAATTGCTGGTTCAAAGAAACTAGTGAATGAATGTAGTAAATTATTTGGAATGAGCAGCTTTTGAATCTCTTTGTTTTTTTTTTTTTTTTTTTTAAAGAAATATTGAGCAGGCTAACTCTAATAAGCATGTCTATTTGGTCCTCCCGATTTAATCCATAACAAGAAATTTTGACTTTGCTTGAAGAAGTCGCTCTTACTAAAATGGAGAGCCTCTTGGTGAAAGAGTGACTATTGATGACTGTTGAAAAAAAAATTAAATAGAAGGGAGACTCTTGATGAAGGATTACAACCTTTGAAAAATGTTACAAAAATTTTGCATTTATGTTATTTTATTTTGAGGTACCAATTAAGGTAGACCTCATAGGCAAATTCTTTAATCAAAGATGTGGTGGTTTTGTAGATAAATTTATTTTAAATTAATTATGATTGGTTGTTGGTTTCTTTGCTTCCATATGATGGTAGTTGTATGCATTGCCAACCTTCACGTAAATTGATTGCAGCCACCGAGGTTTCTATCCTCTCTCAACTCTTGGGTTGAACGATATAATTTCTCAACAGAAATATACATTCATTATTTATTTTCATTCTTGCTTTAGTCACTAGTAAGCACAGATACAAATATGCACTAGAATGTCTATAAAATATACTAAAAAGTCCGAATAGCACTAAAATTTTAAAATGATGAGGGAAATTTTGGACCAACCCTAGAAAGGGACGGTTGAACTTGAAATTGAAGATTGTCCCCTAAAAGGACGATCTAGCCCTACAAGGGACGATCAGTCCCTGAAAGGGAAGATTGATCCTTGAGAAGGACAGCCAATCCCCGAGAGGGATGATCCCCTAGGGGCCGACGAGTCAGACGATTCTTGGTTCGAGCGACCCATCCCTAAGGTTTCCCCATGGCTTGCGTGGGGCCTATTTACATAACATTACTTGGAAATTACTTGCACATCACAACCAAAGGCCTTGCCGCGTAATCAAATCTCTTATATATGAAAAGGCAATCCCGAATATCTCGGAACCCTTCTCTCTACAAGGAAACTCCCCCGAATCAAGGGATTCAAGTCAGCTATCTACCACTATATAAACCGCCAGCCTAACCTTTCTTGAGATACATGAATTCTCCCTAGCTCTTGCGCTCTCGAGTTCTTAGAGATTCTTCTATCACTAACTTAATCTTCGAAGGATCTTTAGCCAGTACCCTACAAGTGCCCTTTGACTGGTTCTTCTCTTTTGTTCTTCAGGTACACCTATTGGCACGTGTGTGCATAATCAAAGGAACTCCCCCGAATCAAGGGATTCTAGTCAGCTATTTACCACTATATAAGCTGCCAGCCTAACCTTTCTTAAGATACGTGAATTATCCCTAGCTCTTGCGCTCTCGAGTTCTTGGAGATTCTTCTATCACTAACTTAATCTTCGAAGGATCTTTAGCCAGTACCCCACAGGGGCCCTTTGATTGGTTCTTCTCTTTTGTTCTTCAGGTACACCCATTGGCACGTGTGTGCACAATCAACTCACTGAAGATTTTTTGCATCATCATAAAATTAAGATATATGTTAGTAATGCACACCCGGAAAAAAAAAAAAAAAAAATTAGGTAGTAATAATAATATTAAGTTAAAAAATTTGATTCTCCACATAAAAAAATATAATAAATTAGATTACCATAGGGAATAAAAAAAAATGTTTTGATGAACATAAAAACTATAAAATAAAAAATATATGTTAATAATGAGCTTTAACTCAAATAGTATTTTCTTCTCTCACAAGAATGATTAGAAAGTGACATCACATGAGTTCAAAGTCTATGTTCAAACTTCAAATGATTATATGCTTCAAGAAAAATTAACATTTTTACCCACAAGAGATATAGAAAAGTGGCAGTTACCACCGGTGATTTAGGAAAATGACACTTTTTTCATATAAAAAAATTGAATTATTATATTTCAAAAGAAAACTACCTCATGAATAATACATAGTACAAGATAGTCTAAAAAATTGTATCTAAGAATTAAAATTAAAGGATATTAAATTAATAATTAAACCTAAGGTTTTTTTTTATAAAGAAGTAATGACGTGTATTGTATGTGAACTAGATAAGTATGATGGTGACCAAAATAAGGAGGGAGCAATTTGACAAAGCTTTGGCATCCAAACCACTTCAGTTCGGAGAGAACAGTGTACTGACCATCATTCCTAGCATCCTTCTGCCCTTTATCTTGACTCTTGAATTTTGAAGAACTAGATTGCTTTTGGTCCTTGTCAAATCCTTTAGCATTGACATTCTTTATAAATTTTTTGAACTGCCTTATGATATAGGATTTCATTTTAGAATCTTCATCGTCCGAAGACTCATCTGTGTCATTGCTTTTGGCCTTTAGTGCCATGCTCTTACCCTTGCTTGATTTCCCAATCTTAGTTAAACCCAATTCATAGGTCTGCAAGTTGCCAACCAACTCTGTCAAAGGAATTTTGTCAATGTCCTTTGATTCTTCAATGGCGGTGATCTTGGCATGAAATCTCTCAGGTAGAGATTTGAGCACTTTTCTAACAATCTCGGGTTCTGGAATGGTTCCCTAAGATTAAATGCAAAGTTCACTATGTCCTTAAGCTTGTCATAGAACTCATCAAACGACTCATCCTCCTCTATCTTAGACTTGAACTTTTGTTCCTTGAAGTATTAAACACATCCTAGATCTACCCAATTACAAGTAAAGTATGTTTTGTCAAAAGAATTAGCCAATTCTAAATTACATACGTTCTTAACATGATCCACGTATGTCCTAACAATATTGGTTGAAAAAGACAGTTTTTTTTACTATTTAGTTTATTTTTACTACTATTCATAAGTCTTATTACACTTTTTGGTATTATTAATAAGTCTTACTATACTATTTTAGTTAGTTTTTAGTTTTATTTACAGTACTTTCAGTAAAAAGTTTTCAATTTCAACTAAATAAATTTTTCCTAAACAAACTCTGATAGTTTTTAGACCCCTTAAACAATTGATTAAACCTAGGTAATTAGCCAAGTTGTTACTTAGTCTAATTAAACAAGTCTAGGTTATCACAATAATAAAGATCAAATCATGCAAAGCAGCGGAAAATAAATAACACAAGATATGATCACCTAGGAAACCAAACCGGTAAAAACCTAGGGAGGATTTGGCCTAGCTATCCTCAAGGTAAACTTGAATCCACTATCTTGAAAGAATCGAAATTCATACAATAAGACTTACAAGCCCCCACGCTCGACTTCTTATTGCTACCAACCAGTAGAACTTACTGACATGACCACGTGCAAGCTCCGAATCCACAGACTCCTTCTTTCTTGGATTCACCACCAGATACAAGCACACCCGCTTGTGTTTTCTTTAAGCTTCAATGGCAGCAACTGAATTGATCATCAAGGCGTAGATAAATCTTCTCCTTGAAAACCCTAAGTTTGTGTAAAGGAAAACTCCTCTAGATCTCACAAGAGATTTACACAAACCGCAATTATGAACAACACTAAAACGTGGCTAGGGTTTGCCTTTTATACTTAGAACAAATAAGAAACCCTAAAAACGTTTTAAAACACTTAGGGCTGAGTTGGACAAATCTGCAGAAAAACATTCTGCCCAAGTTTCGATCGATCGAGCCTGTCTTTCGATCGATCGAGCCAAGCCGAAAGGCACAATCCTTTCCTACTTTAACTCGATTCCAACTTTACATAGATGTACAACTTTGAGCTAGACTTAAACACTTCTAAACACATTGTTTTGATCATGGTTTGCCAACAATACAAATTAGAGTTCTAAATACATAAAATCCTAAGACTTTAGAACCTAACAAACTCCCCCTTTGGCAATCCGTGACAAAACACAACTAGAAGCTCAAAGTTTACAAAATAAAAAGCCCTTTACAAAATAATGCTCATAAACCAAATTCAATCCTAACTACTATCCATCAGTTGTAAGTGTAGACAGCAGCTCAATTGAATCAACCTGTATATTTCCTGAAACACTAAACAAAATGCATAACCGCATGTGTGGAAATAGTACAAGTAAACAAAATAACTTCTTGATTTCAAACAACACACAAATAAAGACATATATCAATGAATAACTCATAAATATAAATCATTAAGCAGTTTGAAACAAGAAACATATAAAGTACCAACAAAACATAAAACTCCCCCTGACATGAATATCCCATCAAAAACATGGCAAGGGCTAAAAATGTAAAGTACAAAGTGAAGCACCTAGATACAATCTAAACTCCACAAGCTCCAACCAAAATAAATAAACTCCCCCTGAAAGCAAAAACTCTACAAAGTACTCCCCCTTTTTATGACGGAATGCCAAAGGGCAAAGAAGATATCCATCATCAAAAGGGAGGTGGTCTAAACTGTGCCAACTCCGCACGCAAGGCACGGATCTCATCGAGCACGTCCACCAAAATCTGTCCTTGAGCAACCTGAACGGTCAAGACATGATCCAACGTGCGACGAATGTCTGAATCATCCGAAGCAGTCAGTGGAGGAACATTAACATCAGCAGCAGCACCCGATGTCTCAACAGCATCAGCACCTGTAGAAGAGGGAAGAGGGGGAACACCACTAGATGACGCACCTCTAGGACGAGAAGGAGCAACTCTCAATTGAGCAGCCCTCTGACGAAAAAAGGTGGCACCTATGGGAGCAATCACATGAACAGGCTCACCAGATGGAAAACCATCTAGACCTAAGAAGAGCAAAATCCTATGAATGAAAATAGGATGAATCAGCGCATGCCCTACGGCAGAACTCCTATGAACCTCGTTCAAAGAACGAAGGAACAAGTGAGGAAAACTGATAGACGCTCCAGAAACAAAGGCATACAAAAACACACATTGCTTTAAAGGGATGGTGTGGAAGTGAGAGATAGGCCACAAGGAATGACACGCTATCCTAAAGAAGAGATAAGCAGTCTCGGTAAGCTCAGCGGACGTGATCCGAGGATCAGAACCCTACTGGATAGATGACCCAGTGATGTAAGACATGACTACATCTAATGAGGGTGACTCATCATAGGGATAGTCAGGCTCCTAAACAACCGGCACCCCAAGAGCCTCAGCCACTACCCGAGGGGTAATGGTGAACTCTACACCTCATATCCAACTCCTAACAAGGGTGTTGGAATCATAGATGTGACAAGAGAGGTTCGAGAAGAACTCTTTAATAAAGGCGGTCGGGGGTGGATGATCTATCTTTAAGAGAGGCAACCAACCTCTAGACTCAAAGTTGGCCTTAATGGCTGGATCAAACTCGTCCAACACAACAGCTCGCTTAGCCTATATCTTACGCTTACGGTTCAGGGTCTCAAAGGTTTCTCTACACTTATCATTCCTAAACAACTCAACCCTAATGGGAGACACAGAGGAAGTGGAAGTGGTCCTATGGGCTCTAGTTTTCCTAGGCATGGTGCTAGGATAAGGACCAACACAGAGAGAGAGAGAAAACAAAACAAAACCAAGGGCAGACTGCAAGTTAGCACAAAAACAGAATATAGAATAAAAATCTATATGATGCATGTTCTAATGCAGTGAATTAAGTCCAAAAGGTTCAAATTCAAAAATTGGCTTGAACATTGAGGTATTAACACAAAAACCCCAAAATTTGGAAAACCACTTGATCAATTTGAAAAATATTGACGAATTGATCATCACACATGATAGAATAACAAAAATAATGACCAAATACATCAATTTGATAAGCCAATTTCATCAATTTAACCCAATTAGACAAAAATCCCCAATTCGGATCAAATTCAAACCCTAGAATTTCCAATTTTTCAAAAACCACAAAATTGATCAAATCAAACTACAAGGATCATCATTATAGCATCATAGAACAAAAACCCATTGATCAATTTCACCAAAATAGGTTCGAATCATCAAAAACCCCAATATTTTGAAAGTGCCGAAAATATCCACAAGAATGCATGAAAAATGCATGAAAACATGAAATAAAATGCAAAAGGAAGGGCAAAAGAGACTTACCGGCCTTCAAGGACAAAAACCTTGCAAAAATCGTGGAGGAAAACGACAAAAAATTGATGGTGGAGCCTTTAGCCAACGCGGAGAGAGAGAAAAGTTGAAAAAACTTTTGAAAAAGACAAACTGACCTTTTAAAAAACATGTTTCACGAGTTTCGATCGATCGAAAAACAGCCTCGATCGATCAAAACAGACAGAGACTCTATAAAAACAATTTGAAACAAGTTCGATCGATCGAAAAATAACCTCGATCGATCGAAATAGACAGAGGCTCTCTCTATCAAATTTAAAAATTTTCG
Source organism: Quercus tomentella (assembly GCA_028535165.1). Lineage (NCBI taxonomy): Eukaryota > Viridiplantae > Streptophyta > Magnoliopsida > Fagales > Fagaceae > Quercus > Quercus tomentella. The sequence goes on along the minus strand of JAPQVY010000089.1, from coordinate 25,093,709 downwards.
ATCGATCGAAAAACAGAATGGATTGATCGAAATAGGCAGAGGCTAACCAAATTTTGAAGAAAAAACACAGTTTTTGAAAAACATTTAGAATTAACTCAAAGCATTGAAATTTAAGAACAAAAATGCATGAGTATGTGATGATATGATTTTCAAAACAAGAATTTTAAGCCCAAATTCCCAAAAACAAAATTTCTTGCATTCTCCACAAATTTTCAAGCAACAAATTAATTTTGCACAAAATTCAAAGTATTTGCAAAACTTGGTTGGTTAGATCATAAACACACACAATAACATGTACAATGTTTAGCAAAGAGTAACTCGTGTAGTGTGTGCAACTAGCAAAAACTTGAGATACATGTGAAGTGATATGTGAATAGCAATCAATCACAAAGTCTACAAAATTCATCACAAAAAATTTAAAAGTGACTATCACCTAAAGAGTTACATCATATAACCCCCACATCTCCTAGATCATAAGCTTGCAATCATGTAAATTTCTTGAATTTATGCCTCATAATATACATACCAATTTTAAGTTATGTGAGTTTGGCATCAAGCTTAATAGTACACACCAATTTTGATTTTAAGAATTAAGCAATTTAACCCGAGGCTTCACCTTATGTTCTTTTTGTGCATGTGCTACACTTTCTCGAACACAAAATCTTATGATATGCACTAAGGTGTTCATGATTGGCTAGTGAACAGTGGTGAGATGGTTATTTATGCCTTTCTCTAAAAGTTCAAGTCAAACATTTAAAAACATGTGACTTCAAGATTAAGACATAGTAATCAAAAACCATAAACATCTTTCCCACACAACATACACTACAAAGCTTCAACTAGTAAAGTGCAATAAGTAAGCTCAACAAAGCTAAACAAGGTACAAAAGACATGTTATGTGAAAATAAATCGACCAACTTTGTTCTCAAAAACCAAGAAGAATAGTACAAAACAAAATTTGCTTCCTTTTTCTCTTTTTATTTATTTATTATTATTAAAAAAAACACTTAGAATGAAATGCATGAATGTTATGCAATACAAATCCTAGAAAACAAAAAAACAAAAACAAAAATAAAACCAAAGAACAATGGTCACAAAGGGTAGAGCAATGAAACACAAGGACCATGTTAGAAAGACTCAGTTAGATCGAGTCTTTTGCATCCAAAACCTTTTAGATGCACCACGAGCATTGGAGTTCTTATTTACATGAGAATGATTACCAACTCCAGGATTGGAATAAAGGTTTAAAGCCTTTACCAAATCACCAATAAGTACCATAGGATCAAGTGCTTGAGGCACAGGTACTTTTGGTTTGTTTGCTCTCTTTGCAGCTTGCAGCTTGCAGCTTGTAACAGTTTGGACGGATGTGTCCAGACTTTCCACAAAAGTGACAAACCCATGCAGGCTTATCATGTGTCTTGTCCTTAAATAGGGTAGGCTTCTTAGACTTAGACTCTTTCAAATCAACCATAATCTTCCTAGATGATGAACCTTTTAAGGGTTTAACAACCTCACTCACAGGGGGTTTGACAGTTTCACTCACTATCTCACTCACGGAAGGTTCAGAAGAAGAAGATGAAGGAACAAACTTTGTGGAATGAGGAGCGAACACAGAGATGCTTTCAACATAACCTAATCCAGTTTTGTCAGAAGAAGACTTTTGAACACTCAACATTTGATCAAGTTTAGAACTAACAGATCTAGCAACAGATAAATCAAGTTCCAAAGATTTAACTTTATCAAGCAAAAGCATATTTTTAGTTTTCACATTGTTCAAAAGTTCATTAGCATCAAACAGTTTAACAAGCAAATTTTCTTTTCAAGTTCAAGAGATTCAATTTTCTTCAGGCCAAGTTCAACATTCATAGCATCATTTACAGCAACTTTGCAAAGTTTATTATAGGCCTCTTGAAGATTTGCATCTTCAGAGAGTTCCCCATCAGAAGGGTTCTCTTCAACAGATATGCTCTCATCAACTACAGCAGTAGCGGTGAAAGCAATGAAGTTTCCATCCTCATCACAATCCGATTCATTATCAGAAACTTCACCATCACTAAGGGTTACAGCCATAGCCTTACCCTTAGACTTCAAATAGGTTGAACATTCAGATTTCATGTGTCCATACCTTTGACATCCAAAACACCGAGATCCCAAGGAATTATTGGAAGATTGACCTACTCTTTCTCTAGGTTTATCATTGTTGTTAACCTTAGTGGGATCATGCTTCCTAAAATTTCTAGGTTCAGCAGTGTTTGTGCCTCTTGCCTTTCTATTACTGTTCCTGAGAAAGTTTCTAAAGTTCTTAGCAAGGTAGGCAATCTCTGTAGCAGAGAGCTCATCATCAAATCCACCACCTTCAACATCATCAACTAATTTAAGAGCCATTAATTTGGATTTGGTAGTTTTGGGTAGATCCAACTCATAAGATTGAAGAGATCCTACAAGTTCATCAATAGGGATGGAGTCCACATCCTTGCTTTCAGTAATGGCAGTCACCTTGGGTCTAAAGTCTTCAGTCAAAAATCTAAGAATCTTCCTAACAATTTTAGGTTGATCATAGATTTCACTCAAGTTAAAAGCAGAATTAACAATATCATTCAATTTAGCATAGAATTCATCAAACGATTCATCATCAGACATCCTAATGCTTTCAAATTTAGAAGTTAATTGCTGCAATTTATTGATTTTGATAGTCTTTGTGCCTTCATGCACAGTCTGGAGGATATTCCAAGTAGTATGAGCGATCTCAACATTAGAGATTCTCTTAAATTCCTCCATAGAAACAACGTTAAAGATCACATTCATAGCCTTGCTATTAAATGAAGCTGCTTCTTTTTGAGAAGTTTCCCATTCACTAACAGGAGTAGTGGGCTTCTCCCATCCGTATTCAACGGAGTTCCACACCCTCTCATCAATGGATTTCAGGAATGCTTTCATCCTTACTTTCCAGTAAGCATAATTATTCCCATCAAAGTGAGGAGGAATAACTAGAGAGTGTCCGTGTTCCATGACAACATCGGTCAAGGATCAGCTCAGTGATCAAAGGATCAACAACAAAAGAGCTACCCGCTCTGATACCACTTGATAGTTTTTAGACCCCTTAAACAATTGATTAAACCTAGGTAATTAGCCAAGTTGTTACTTAGTCCAATTAAACAAGTCTAGGTTATCACAATAATAAAGATCAAATCATGCAAAGCAGCGGAAAATAAATAATACAAGATATGATTACCTAGGAAACCAAACCGGTAAAAATCTGGAGAAGATTTAACCTAGCTATCCTCAAGGTAAACTTGAATCCACTATCTTGAAAGAATCGAAATTCATACAATAAGACTTACAAACCCCCACACTCGACTTCTTATTGCTACCAACCAGTAGAACTTACTGACACGACCACGTGCAAGCTCCGAATCCACGGACTCCTTCTTTCTTGGATTCACCACCAGATACAAGCACACCCGCTTGTGTTTTCTTTAAGCTTCAATGGTAGCAACTGAATTGATCATCAAGGCGTAAATAAATCTTCTCCTTGAAAACCCTAAGTTTGTGTAAAGGAAAGCTCCTCTAGATCTCACAAGAGATTTACACAAACCGCAATTATGAGCAACACTAAAACGTGGCTAGGATTTGCCTTTTATACTTAGAACAAATAAGAAACCCTAAAAACATTTTAAAACACTTAGGGCTGAGTTGGATGAATCTGCAGAAAAACATTCTGCCCGAGCTTCGATCGATTGAACCTGTCTTTCGATCGATCGAGCCAGGCCGAAAGGCACAATCCTTTCTTGCTTTAACTCGATTCCAACTTTACATAGATGCATAACTTTGAGTTAGACTTAAACACTTTTAAACACATTGTTTTGATCATGGTTTGCCAACAATACAAATTAGAGTTCTAAATACATAAAATCCTAAAACTGTAGAACCTAACAAACTCTTAATGATGTGGCTAAGGATCGAAACATTAGTTATGAGGGATGGGGGCCATGGGGCTGGGTTGCTTAATTGGAGAATGCTAATGAGAAAACTCAATTCTTCAAGAGGACACCCTTGAATTAAATAGCTTTAGGTTTTACTATAGAATTGCAATAAATAAATAAATAAAACTTATTACAATTTTCAACATAGGCTCTTAGCATTTGACTGGTTAATTGAGTAGCTTACTAGCTAACCATTACTATAGTTCTAATAAACACAACGTGTGGTGTCTGCAGGATCTTCGGGAAAGCTGATGGCAATGGAGCCCTTAATGCTACGTGCAAGATCATGGAACAATCGCCAATAATGGGTTTTACACCCAATTCTATTACCTGCATTATATCATTCATTCAAGAAAAACATATATATAATTAGAATGATCCGATGCATCACTTTGCCACTCACACTCAGAATCAATTCGTGTATGGCTAACATTAAGATTAAAAAAAAAAAAAAAAACAATTATGGACACATTCATACATTAACATACTTATTAAGATGATATGCTCAAATAGTCAAACTTGAATCCTTTCTTCTGTGATAAAATTTTGAAAAATACTAAAACTACTACATATTTTAATATATAATATTTTTAAACTGATATTGTACTGAATGCGATTTGTGAGTTTCAAACACCTAAAATTGAACGTTTGATTTTTTTTTTTAGTAAAAATGTCAAATCAATTAATAAATTATAGTATATAATAAAATTTGTAATAAGCCTAGCATTTTTCCCTAAAATCTTAACCAAAAATCATTTAGATGGATCCGGGGCCGGTTGGGCTGCGATAGGTAACAAATAAAAACAAAATTTAAAGGGGAGAGCGAGAAGTGCAGAGCCCACTGTATACAAAGTTTTGTTTGCATATGGGACCAAGCGGTGGCTTCAATCTAGATCCTCAACATGAAAATGATATACACGTACGATACATAATATGATCAAATGCTTAATTAAAGTTGTCCCAAAGGATTGCTATCCAACTTATCGTTCTCTACGCATTCAACGTAACCATATATGGACATCTCCAACATACATTCTAGCCTTCTTCAATATTAGAAAGTCCATTGTTTTCTCAGTCAACTCTTCATCTTCATCTTCTTTTTATTTCCACTTCCCTCTGCAAACTCAATTTCCTTCAACTTCTTTAGTTTCAATTCAAATGTTGTCAACATAACCTTTCAGGGTGATGCACACTCGCTACCAGAAGGTCTGTAACTCACAAGGGATTCCAGTTACGAGAACAACACCTATAGTGTTGGTTGTGCCTTATATCATGAACAAGTGCACCTTTGGGATAACAGCACAGGGTGGCTTGCACACTGCGGCTGGATGTTTGGTAAAATGAGTAAGTAAAATAAATAAAGTAGCTTTTTGTGGTGTCAAATAACTAAATTTTTAGCACCACTACTGCTTATAATGCTCTAACATCAAATCTATTCATGAGGTTTCTAGTGATGGACTCTCCTTTATTGCACCATTTGGTTCCGACATCCCCGAGAATTCAGATGGTGGGTATCTTGGATTGATTAGTTCTGGTACTCTATCTACTTTTAACGAGTCTAGCAAAAATAATTTTGTTGCAATTGAGTTTGACACTTATAAAAACTGGTGGGATCCAAGTGATAATCATGTAGGAATCGATGTCAATTCCATCAATTCAAGCGTCACATTCAGTCAAGTTAACTTCAGGCCAGCAGCAAGCGCATTGGTACGTTATAACTCAATAACCAAAAATCTGAGTGTATTCCTTACTTCTTCTGCTGAGAATCTTGACCTCAACTGGAATTATATCCTTTCATTTATAGTTGATTTGAGGACTGTTTTGCGAGAATGGGTTAATGTTGGATTCTCCGCTGCTACAGGTGAGTTCAACCAGTCTCATACAATACTTTCTTGGTCATTCAATTCTAGCTTGAGGGAAGAAGGGATTCATGGGAATACCCTGCCAAACAAGAAAAACGTATTGGTGTTGGGGATTGGTTTTGCAGTGAGCTTGGTTGCAGTCATGAGTTGTGGATTAGTTCTACTTTGGTTCATCCGTTGGAGAAAAAAGGAAAGTGGGAGAATGGAAGAGTTTATTGATGATGTGTATGGGTGCATGATGAAATTTGTGCAGGAACTGTGCCAAGGAGGTTCACTTACCTTGAACTTAGCCGTGCAACAAACAACTTTGTTAAAGAAGGGAAGCTTGGAGACGGAGGCTTTGGAGGCGTTTACAAGGGTTTGTTATGTGAATCCAACACAGAAGTTGCTGTTAAGGTCTCAAAAGAATCAAAACAAGGAAAAAATGAGTACATATCAAAAGTGAACATCATTACTCATCTAAGACACAGGAACTTGGTTCAGCTTATTGGTTGGTGTCATTAACGGAATGAGTTTCTTCTTGTGTATGAATACATGCCTAATGGAAGCCTTGATTCTCATTTATTTGGAGCAAAAATTACACTAACTTGGCCAATGAAGTATAAAATAGCATAGGGATTAGCTGCTGCACTGTTGTACCTTCATGAAGAGTGGAATATAAAGTCTAGCAATATCATATTAGATTCAAATTTCAATGCCAAGCTTGGCGATTTTGGCCTTGCAAGACTTGTAGACCATGAGTTGGGCTCACAAACAACTGTTTTGGCAGGTACCACGGGCTACCTAGCTTCGAAGTGTTTCACCACTAGCAACACTTCTAAAAAGTCTGATATTTATAGTTTTGGTGTTGTTTTCCTTGAGATTGCATGTGGAAGAAAGCCAATTGAGCCACAGGCAGAACCAAAAAAGGTAAGGCCTGTAGAGTGCGTGTGGGATCTCTAGGGAAAAGGCCAACTATTTCAAGCCGATGATAACAAATTAAGTTTGAAATTTGGTAAGCGGAAAATGGAGTGTTTAATGGTAGTTGGCTTGTTGCCATCCTGATCCGTCAATCCGACCCCCTATAAGGCAAGTGATGCACGCTCTTAATTTTGAAGCCCCTTTTCCCAAACTTCCATCAAAGTTGCCAATGCCAATGTACTTTGGACCTCCATTGCATGTAACGCTCACACCCCAAACCTGCTAGGGCCAACTGCATGAGAAAACTATCTATTAAGAAAAACTTGTAAATTTTATTTTCATATAGGGCATTCTTGGGAAATTCTCTTCATTTAGGTTTCCATATCATCAAACAATTGAATTTATGTTTAGTATTGATTCATTATGATGTGTTAATAGGTAGATGCATGCATTTATTTCTATTCACTAATTAACTTGTCCAAGTAATTTATATGGTTCTCTCTCTCTCTCTCTCTCTCTCTCTCTCTCTCTCTATATATATATAGTACAAGTGTAACTTTTTGTCATTTTAATTACATCACTCTATTTTTTATTGGTTTACTATATTCAATATCGCATCATTGAATTAAACATTTTCATTTTTGTTAATACAAATACTAGATTTTGTGTTAATCAGATATTATTTCCTATAGGATATAGTATTTTACACATATTACAAATAAAATAACAACTAATATTAGTTATCTTTTTAGTTTACATGTATAATTTAAATAGACAATGTAATATCTGACCAACAATTTAAATATTTTTACTCAATTTAATAGCATAATATAAATCAAAATCAATTTCCTAAATACAATCAATGAAGTGTAATATAGTTTAAATTAATCCATGTACCATAAAGATAATTTCCTATTACAATTTTCAAAATGAAGTAATAGCATATTGGCTAGTTCATAAAATATTAGCCTCCTAATATCACTCATCACTATAAGTGAGAGCTCAATAGTCTATAGATATTAACAAAGCTTGCAACTCAAGTAGTGTATCTCTCAAAATACACACTTTACAATAGTATAACTGCAAGTGACATCTAAACTGTCACTATGATAAATATAGTTCAACGTTATACCATAATCCTCTTTGGAATGAGCAATCACAAGAACATATCTAGTTCTTGCACACCTAGGATCGATCCACAAACTCTAAGAGCCTTTAGTAAAAGTAACACCCCATGAGTAATGCACAAAAGATGTTTTTGACCATTGGATACTAGAAAAACGGTTTATAATTTGGCAATGTTGGTGCATAACACCTTACTACCTTAGCTCCAAACCCGAATCTTGAAATGTCGATTATATGTTTCTATTTCAATTAGAGTTTACTTGTAATTTTTCTTTTCCAATACTATAATTACATGTTCCTTTTAAATTTTATTTAAAAATTAAAGTGGCAATTCCATCCGTAGAATGTTTCTAAACAAGGGTATGATATGTAGATAATCAATTTCTCACCTTAAGAGACCCTAAAATTGAATTATATAAAAGTTACTGCCAAAGAATCAATATGCAATTTCGAGTCTCATTTATCAGAGAAACACTTACAAAGAGAATAGATTCTCCTTCTCATCCACAAATCTTATCTTGATAGTTAACTAGGCATGTCACTACACTGTAACAAATACAATTGCACAAATTATTGCTGTCATTCTTCTCTAAATATGCAATAGATATTTGCAACCAATATCAAATCGGATCCCAACTCTTGAACAACAGTCAAAGAAAACGGCACATTGTAATACATAGTGCTCAATAGTAAAGATGTAGTCATTAAAGACTTTTCTATGGATGTAGGCCTTCATACCAAACCACACAAACCTCTCTCTTTCTCTCTCTAAATCTTTTTTTTTTTCAATTTATTATTGTTATCAAAGCTATGTTCAAATGTATATTTTCTCACACAATAATACCTACAAACATAGTTGTCAAAACGTAAATCGTATTGTGAATCGATTTCTTATTTTTATTTATTATGTATCGTATCGTGTCATGTATCATACACAAACACTTAATAAAATTTATAAAAAATTATAGATATACATACATATATATATATATATATAAAAGGTAAAATCATTTTAAATTTTAAATATATTCCACTAATGCCTAATTTACCATCACTTATATAATAATATTTGACAAACTAACTAAATAAATCAGACTACCATGTGTTTATAAAATACACATTCAAATTGATTAAACTCAAAAGTGATAATACATTACAAATAACTCAAAATATTAAATTTTTTTATCATATTCATCATCTTGCCTAATCAACTTCATCTAAGTCAAAGTTATCATGATGTTCATCATTTTACAAACTTATTTCTTCATTGAAATTTTCTTAATCATCATCAACATTTAGTATCTCTTCTTGTTCATTTATTTTAATAATTTAATATATATATATATATATATATATACACACACACGCATATATATTTCTTCTTGGCATTCTAGTTTCTTAGACTTATTAGAATAATGATAAAAATTAAAAATAATTATATTATTAGTTAATATAATATTCATAGAATCATAGTATAGAAAAAAAATTTGTAAATAAGAAAGTGAAAGTGAAATTTAAGTATATAGTCCAAATTTTGTAAAAGAAAGGGGGAAAAAAACAAAGACTTATAAACTTGTTATTTTATTAGACTAAATTAAGTACCTAGTAATTTTATGTCCAAAACAAGTATAACAACTTGTTATATTTAAATAAAAGAGCAAATTGTAAACCCCACACCCCACCAAAAATAAAAAAAACCCTCACTTTAAAGCTTATGTCTATGTATCATACAAAACGTACAATTTTATGAAATGATACAATTCATATGATACGCACAATATATCGTACAATTCATGAACACTTCCCATACACCTTACTATATGAAACTTTACACAATATGTATCAAGCATCGCGTATCATATAATACTGACAACTATGCCTAGAGGTACATTAATGAATAGAACTATCAAAATGTTAGTGTAGACACATGAATGCACATGAATATGATTAGTGTCAATGATTTGGTTAATTTGAGGATCTCAATTAGAAATTGACAAGTTTTAATTCAAGAGTTACGCGATTGTTTGGGAAACGATCAGGTTTCATCTGGATGTCATATGCACAAGATATATTCTTATTAATTATACCATATTTGTGTTTATTGAAACCTAAACTACAGTTACCAAATTGTGTTATGAATTTGTGGCATTGGAATCTGCTACCTACTTAATTGCATGGCAACTTGACAAATACTATTCGCTATGAATCAGACTATGCAAAAAGGGAGATAAAAGCCTAAACCACGGCTATGATGTTGCATCATTCACTGCAATATCAATCATTTGCCTAGCAGAAATCACTTTGTCCAATGTTTGGTCTGGAACCGTGATCCCAGATGTCTCCAAGTCTGCAACAATTGCAATGGCTGCATCTAGTTCCCCAAGATCGAGACATAACAAGATGATTTCATCGTAAAGCTGACTGCAATAGAGGAAACACAATAAGATAAGTTTTATGGTAAGGATTTCAAATAGCCAAAAAGATATGCAATTTTAAGGCTTTTTTGGATTGGACTTTTTTTTGATGAATTACACAACCACAATGAAGTTTCTAAGTTTCCATGCTCATACATACATACATATATATACACACACACACACATATATATATATATATGCATTGTATTCAAATGCAAGAAAACTACTAAAATGCTAAAAAAAAGAATCACGTTGTTGCATCAATCTAATGCATGGACAATTTTGGGCCCATTTGGATTGAGGGAGGAGTGGAGTAGAGGGGAGTAGAGTAGAGTCAGTTGAAAATAGGCTAATTTTGGGTCATTTCTACTCTACTCTATTTTACTCCCCCTCAATCCAAACGGACCATTAGAGAAAGTCCATCCATGGTGTCCCACTAATCATGCACCTCTTAAATTGCATTCTTTTGTGGATATTGCTCTATAAAGAGATCAAGTTTATCCATGCAAGATTTTCAACCTTTTCTTAATGGGCATATAAGCAAACTTCCAAAATTGATATAGCAAACAACACAGATGTGATGCCCAGCACAAGGAAAGTGGTCAAACTGAATCTAGAAAATCGCATCTCTCATAATCTTTCTTTACTATCAAATCAAAAAATATGATCTTTCTTTATCTGTAAAGACCAGGATCTTACCTCCCAAATACATAGTCAAGACTGTGCGTTATCTGCAGGATCTTCAAGAAAGCTGATGGCAACGGAGCCTTTATTGCTGCGCGTAATATCATGGCACAATCACCAATAGTGGGATTTCCACCCAATTCTATTACCTGAATTATATCATTAAAAAAAAAAAAAAAAACAATTACAGAAGATGCTTGTAAGGCAATGGTAAAGTTTCCACATCAATGAAATCACTAGTGAATCCTTCAAGCCTAGGTTTTAATATACTATTAATACATGATATACACATCAAGTTAAGAAAATTCATATATTCATATTTAACAAACTTTTTTTGATTCGATAGTTAGAATTGGGGAGGGAAGGGAGGGGGTGGATTTGGCCCCTGGATGTCTCCATTGAAAACACTAGGAGATGCCAATTAAGTTACAAGGCTCTTGGCAAAACAAGTGTCAAAACACACATGTTTTGATAAATTTAGCGTTAATCAAAACATTAACTTACTAAAGATTTTTACTACACTTTTGCTCAACCACTGTCCTGATAAGGGAGGACTCATAAAGCCCTTTTGAATCACTAGGAAAGTGTTAACAACAAAACATCAATATTTCATTTTCTGTTCAGCAGCAGAATTTATACCAAGACCTTCCCAACCTCAACGACCCCCTTCCTACCTTAGTTTTGCTTACTAAAAATAAATGTGATACTTAGGGGTATTACTGAGAACATCAGCTTATACATATTAATTACTTTTGAAAATTTTTAATGCATCAAATATGTTCAAATAGGAATTGATGCTGTAACTCTGGATCAATGCTAGCCTCTAGGTAGTAACTCTTTGATCAAAGTTTGATTTTTTTGCTTTTTTTATTGGTAAGTTACACATGCACCCAATGGATCTTGAACCAGAACTTCACCCTCCACCAAGAACTTTTATGGGAATGAGGTACCATTTGAGCTAGAGCTCATAGGCAAACTCTCAGGTAAGTTCCAATGCAGCCAATGGGTTTTCTGGACTGTAAAAGTATTTAGAAAAACAAGTCAATTCTTCCATCTCTTGGGTTGAACGATGTTTTCAACATAGTCAAAGGCAACCTTAAGGCACAAAGGCCTTGTACTGCCCGAGACATGAGGTGACAAAAAGGCACTGGACTGACTAGAGAGTGGAGCCAAATTCTCAATATAGTTTAGGTTTTACAACAAGATTAGAATAAAAGCAATTATAAATTTAAAAAATAAACAAGGGAGGGAGGGGAATTAGGCTCTAGCCTTAGCACCATGCCTTGCCCGGGTGCCAAGGCAAGTGCCTGGCTCACCTTTGACACTTCCATGGATGTATCTCAACAAAAATAGATATTTACTAATTAGGTTCATTCCTGCTCTAGTCACTAGTAAGCACAGATACAAATATGCTTAGTAAAACACACTCTTCATCCCATTTTGATGGTCCTCAAAAATTCTTGTGCCCAACTACTATCGTCCACTTGAATATGTAGTCAAACCAAAAATGTTAAACAAATATATAAAATCTGAAAAATCCACTAAATAGCCATTATAGATGTTTAGACTTTAGAATGTATTATTTTAGTCCGCAAATTGCAAAACAATGCAGGAAAATTCAAAAAATAAAAAACCACAAGTTTCAGGGGTATATTAATATTCAATTTAAAAGTTAATAAATTGAAATAGAGGGAGTATTAAGTAAACAAATATGTTGCTAATGAGATCAAACTCAAATAGCATTTCCTCTTCTCACAAGAATGTGTAGATGGTGACATAGTGAGTTCAAAACCAGTAATAAAAAGATTATGCGCATCTAGAAAAATAACATTTTCATACGAGAGAATTTGAGAAGTGGCAGTTACCACCTGCGGTTTAGGAACATGACACTTCTTTTTTATATACAAGTAAATTTATCATATTCTTTATAAAATAAATAAAAACAACCTACCTCATGAACAATACAAAGCACAAGAATGTCTAAAGAATTACAATTAAAAGATTGAATTGGCAAACTCGGTGGCAGTACCACTGTCACTGAGATCCAGAACAGTCAATCCTTCAACAAGTAAGAGATGAAAGCCTCAACTACCTATCATAAAAAAAAAAAATAAATAAAAAGAGATGAAAGCCTCAACTACACTTCCGAGCCTTCCACATGTTCAAAAAGGTACAGGGATTCCACTCCCACCACAAAAGCCAATTAACTGCAAAAAATACTATATGTGGCTGCACCCAATTAACTGCAAAAAATACCAAGCACATGGCCCCATATCGCATAGGAAAAATCACAATAAAGTAACAAATGTTCCACTGATAAACAAATTTGGTTCCTATCATATTACATAAACAGCACCAGTATTATAATGCGATTCCTATCTAAGGTTATCATTAGCCAAAATCTTCCCCCACACTACAAAGAAGAAGCTACCCACTTTGGGTCTTTGGCACAACAAATTCCTCTCAATGGGAAAGAGATCTCTCTTGGGGTTTGGCTTGCAGCACACGATAGTATGATCGCACATCGTACACCCCTGTACCTCGCAAACTCCATCTCATTCTATTAGGACCTATCCTCCTTCGTATATTTGAAAGCAATGATCCAATCTGGGAAACGACCAAATCCAACTCCCAGTCATTAAAACTGTTTATAAAGCAAACAACCTAGTGTTTCTCTCCCCCTCAGTATTGCATTCCAAGTATGAAGCCACTAAAGTGTCCTGGTCAACTACCAAACAGTAAAAGGGTAGATCTCCACACCACTTATCAGTTATTATGCCAAAATCGTACACATTCTCTATTCCCCACCTCAAAATGCATAAATTCATCCTACCCTACAATGAAACTCTTTCCATAAGCTACATCAAATCATCTATGATTTCTACAGTGGCTTTCATTCTCCAACCACCCCCCATCCACCCCATGCTTTAATGCAATGACCCATCTCCACAAATGAGTCTCTTCCTCCCCAAAACGCCATCACCATCATGCATTCACAATTTGAAGGTTCGATTGAATCAACAAATTCTAGATTTCAATATGTTTTTCTATCTGATACGGATACAAGAAGTGTGACCTAGTGATCACCTACAGTGATGAAGCTTGTCCAACATAAAATCCAATGCAGCCAAAAACGACAAAAGACAAAATTGCAAGTGTTCCTGTAACTAATTATAAATCTAAAATATTTTTCAGACATTTGATATTTGTGAAATTAACAAGCTACATTTGAGGTTTGTCATTGACAAAAGGGTAGACTACATTTTTGATATAGAGTCAAGGAAGAATATCACTACTGTTTTGACTAAGAAGGCTTAACTAATTATTTATCAAAATAAAAAATCCAGAACAAACAAGAAGGGTACTTTTGAAAGATCACTAAGACCAATACAAGGAAAAAAACTGAAAAGCTGCCCTCACCCCAATCTCTAAAGGGGCTTAAGCACTCTGCTCATATAAGCCCCTTTAGAGATTGGGGCAAGTCATGAGCTTACTTCGAGTTTTCATGACTCTAGTGGTAACACATGACAAGAAAATGACATGATTCTTAAGGAGTTACATGACGGCCATGTATGTAAGGGGCCTTTTCTTGCTTGTTGCGCCCACTTACCCCTGTTTTCTTAGTTTTTTCATTAAGGAACTCAAGTTTAGCCTTTTGACAACCTTACTAATAGAAAGGGGCTAGCGTGCAATGGCTTTCTCTGAAATGGGCTCGCTTCTTCAATCTCCGCTTGCTGCTTTTCATTTTGATAGGGTTCATTCCCGTCAATACCAAGAGCCCTCGAGTCTGCTTTGGTTAGGGAAGGCATTAAGTTGGTTGATCACTATTCGCCTCATTAGTGTAAAGCATAACATGAAGCAGATATCAAATCAGTGATTGTTTGGATTGCTGTGTGAACCCCGCAGGGCCACTTTCCTTATTTCGACCACGAGCGCCTGCGCAAAGAGGGGGGGGGGGGGGGGGCGTGCAAATCCTTATTCCTACTTTTCAATAGGCTTCTTTCCCTCCTTTTAGCCAGTAAATTTTGGCCTCACCATTTTAGAAAAGAGGAAAGATCTTCTCCGTATAAACTGGCGCAGTAAAAACATTATCCAATTTGATCAACACTTCAACTAATTGCATAGAAAAAGTATCCATTTATAAATGCACACAGTAGCTAAGGCTGCAAACTGATAAAGCTACTAGCAGGTGCCTTCGAATTTGCAATGTTATGATTGGTGCATGATTCCTCAACTCCCAAAACCTAAAGAATCCAAACAGCCAAACCACCATGGACACCCTCTCTCTCTCTCTCTCTCTCTCTCTCTCTCTCTTATCTTTTTTTTTTATAAGTAATAAGTTTTTTTTATATCAAAAAGGAACACCCTAGTACACAGGGAGTGTACAAGGGGTCAAGAAATCAAATACAATAATTGCAAGAGTCTAGGAAATCAATAAAAGGGAATGATTGTTTTTGCAAAGCAAACAACCAATCCACTAAAGTTCTAAAAAAGAATAGCTTGAGGTACGGAATAGATCTCTCAATATCTTCAAAACATCTACTATTTCTCTCCCTCCAAAGACACCCCATTAAGCAATGAGGAATGATGGACCAAATATAACCATTTCGATGACGAACAAAGCTGCCTTACCAACACCCTAACAGCCCCAAAACAGTATGCGGCATAACCCAGGTTACTCCAAATAAACCCAAAACCATAGACCATAGATCCATAGCAATGGGACAATGAAGGAAGAGATGGTCAACCGATTGCACATGTAGCACCAATCCAAAATCCACACCTTCCTTTTTCGTAAATTATCAATCGTCAAGCATTTCCTTAAGGCAACAGTCCAAACAAAGAAAGCTACTCTCTTTTATCTTGAAGACGGAAGAGTGATTGCGACAGCATTTTGACGTAAAGTTGAGCAATTTTTAGGGAGTTTTAAAGCAATAAAGTGAGTTGTGGTGGGCAGAGAGAGAAAGAGATGGGTATCTGATCTCTAATCTTTCACTTATATAAGGAAACCCTTAGACCTAAGACACCTTTTTTCTACGTTTTATTTTGTTTTTTTATAAGTACTTTTTTCTACATTTTCCATGTGGTCAGCAACAAGAAGGCAAACTTTAGGCTTTCATGTTGATTAAAAATTCAAATACTCAAAAAAAAATCAGTTTATTTGCTGAATTGAGAATTCAATTGGAATCAATTGAATTCAAACATATTTGCTGCCTTAAGAACTACTGTATCGCAATCAGGATTGCAATTTTAAGCCATTATAAGGTTAACTGGTTGAGAAATCCATCACGCATTCAGGACTTCAATTGAAGTGAGGCTCAATCTCCATTCAAGCATGGGTCAACTTGACAAATTTAATGAACCAAACTGAGCCAAGCTCAAGCTGATAGCTTTTTCACAAGCCAAGCTCAAGTTTGGTAGTCAAAGCTCAATTCAAGATTGAAGGCAAGAGATATAGTTTCTTGATCAAGAATAACTTCAAGTAGCTCAAGGCTTAATGCCGCTTGGCTCCTTGGCAGTAATAGTTGCAGCTCCAATTTTTAACAACTACTCAACGATAGGGCAAAAGAAAAGTGAATTCAAGGAACCACATGACAGGCAGTCAGGCACACAAAGAAAGAGACACGCCATTATTTGCGGAGTAGGGGTTTTGATTTCATTGATTGATGCATCATGTGTCGTTGCTATGGGGAGACAGTGGATCATTTGTTGCTACATTGTGACAAGGCTCATCATTTGTGGAGTTTTGTCTTTAGAACTTATGGGATTTCATGGGTCCTCTCAAGATCAGTCGCAAATTTCATTTTTGGTTGGTGGAATTGTTGGGGAAGCATTCATCTAACATTTGGAATTTAGTTCCGTTGTGTTTGATGTGGTGTATTTGAAGGGAACGTAATCAGTGGACTTTTGAGGATTTAGATAGATCCAATGACCAGTTGCTTGCCTTTTTTACTAGTTCACGTTTTGATTGGTCTAGAGCATGGGGACTCACATCTAGTGAATCTCTCCCTTTGATTCTTAGCTCTCTATTTCTTTGTAATTAGTTTCTTTTCTTTGTTCCTGCTTTTCTCTCTTTATTGTAATCTTTGATATGCTTTGTCCTTTGCATAAAGTAGTTATTTGAATATACTTTTTTCTTACATATCAAAAAAAAAAAAAAAGAGGGGGCGAAAGGGAGGGGGGGGGGGGGGGGGGGGGGAGTGAACAAAGGATTAGGTTGTGGAAGAAATATTGTGCTCATCAAAAATAAGGATTACTAATATCACATGCAAAGAAAAAAGCGAGAAAAAGGTATTGGACTTGCCTTCAGCATAACTTTAACTGCCAACTCAACTTCCCATTCTTGCGACCATCTTCGAGGAGTTACATTTTTTAGTTCTCTCTCCCATGTCCAACCCCATGCGTCAGCTAATGTATACATGTCTGACACATCAAACACCTTCCTTTTTCTCAGCTCCTTAAATGCCTCAAATATATCCTCAGGAAACCAGTCCTCATCATCATCGTCCTGCATCCATATACAGAACATATTCTAAGGTAAGATTATAGGTCCAAAGACAAATTGTGGTCCTATTCCACAGCTAGTGGAACCCTAATAACAAAAGCAAAAAACCAATATACAGAATTCCACACGTAGCATATACTCTTAAAATTTTCAATTAAAGAATCGAAGCACATCTGACCAAGAAACCAGATATGAAAAAGACTATTATTATAATAATTTAAACATATTAGTGACATTGCTTAGATTGAGGAAACCTATCTAAGTGTACTTGCAGTAAGGCTTGGGAGAATCTGAGTATACAGGATTATCCAAAAGGAAGTATTAGGATTTGTGGTTTGAATTATGATTTGAAAAAATTGAATTTTGATGGATGAAAGAAATTTGAAACATGGAAAACTACTTGCTAGAATTTTCTGGCAAAAAATAAAAGGTTTTGCTTTTAATGATGTTAAGAGGAATGATTTGCTATCTGGAAGGGTGGAAAATTTTAGGGTTTTGGCTTCAAAAGGAATAGAACGAACTAATTTGGGTTTATAAAAGAAGAAAGAAAGACACTAAGTCTAATATGACTTACAACTTTAAAAAATCAAATATTCCACTAATATATCCAATGTTCAGTGGATATTCATATTCATAGAAATTATAAAGACAAAAAGACTAGCATTTCTACTTATTAAAAAAAAAAAACTAGCATTTATTTTATTGATAAGTTCAAAAAGATTCATATTATATGTGACAAATCACTAAAAATTTGTAAGTCAAGCTGTAATTTTGGACAGTGACCATTAATTCTGCTACACAAATTTCAGGCCTACATCGATTCTCAGGAAAAAAAAAATTCAGGTCTATATTCTTTTTCCTTTAACAAAAATATAATTTCAAAAAAATTTAATTGGAAGGGCATCAAACCTAGTACACGAGACATATACAAGAGATACACAAAAGTAAATAAAAAAGGACAAAAAGACCATCCAAATTACAGATATTTACAACTATGAAAAAGGCCCTGGAAGAAAACTCTCAACTCATCATCTAATTGAAATGTGATATAAATAATGGTAATTTTAGTCTAACATTATAAAACAGTTCCTTCAAAAGTCCTAGCATCCCTCTCTACCCAAATACTCCACATGCATGAAGATATTGTATTCTCACATTTTAGGCTCGTTTTTCTTAATAAAAATTCTTACATTACTTATCAAAAAAAAAAACATACAACTCCTATTGATCGTTGGAATCTGAGTTCTTGAATTGTGCTGCTGTAGTACACTTACAGTGTACTTGGTTGGCTTTTTTTCTTAAAAAAAACATGCAACTCTTCCAGACTTTCATATCTTCTTGTGGAACCGAAACAGTGGCATCAGGTTAAAAAATTAACCTATTGAGTTGATATCAGAAACTTAAACAGCCACCCCCCCCCCCCCCCCCCCAAACCCCCGAAAAAAGAAAGGAATAGTAAGAAATGAAACCATTACAGACTTTAATACCTCCACTGATATTCGAGAGGATCTTCTCCTCGACTTTTTGGATGAAGTAGTTGTTTGATCAGAATCTTTCAACAATTGAACTCCAATCATTTGAAGTGGCTTTTTGGCTTCGACCCCCTTAATCTTTACCCTGTCTCCATCTTGGCTCTCAGTCTGGTCTACATCCTCCTCCTCATCAGTCTCATCATCCTCCACCTCTTTTGCAGCATCTTCTACATCAGCATCATCCAACACATCTGGAGGTTCTAATTTGCTCATGTCCAGAGGCTTCTCATGATCATCACTAAATCCTTCTCCAAGGAAGCGACGTTTCCAGAACTCTGTATTTCCTTCTTCAAGCTTGATCCGAGATATTAGTTCATCAAGCTCTTCATCAACCTGCCAGATGAAAAAAATAGCGATTGATATATGAGTATTCAGGAAATATGTATATGATTTAAGAGTAAATTAATAAGAGGAGATTAACCTCTTCTTCTTCCTCCTCAATGGGAGGAACCCATAGAGGCCGACCACGAGAGCGGTTTATTCTCCTTGCTTTTTGCACACGCTGGTAAAGAACATTTCTAGTTCCATCAGTTGGCAGACCTTGTGCTTCTAGTTCTTCCTTCAGTTCAGATACTATCATCTTACTAGCAGCCTTGGGTTTTAAAACGTTCTGATCAGGACCTTTTATGATTTTCTTTAACCATTCCTCCACTCTGATATAATCAGATTCTGATGCATCCCCTAGAGCTGAAGGTCCTTCATTCTGTAAGGTTTTCAAAAGCTTTCGGTGGTGTTCCCTCAAATCCTCAATACATCTTTGTTTAAAGGAGGTTTCAATGGGATTAGAGTATATAAATCCAGCAACATCTGGATCTAGAGGAGTTTTCCCCCTTCTAGGTACCCATCGCTTGCGGTCACCAGTAAGCCCACCCTCTTCAATATACCTGATTCATGTGCAAAGACACTCAATACCTTATAGTAAAGTTATGATCAGGGCATGCATTAGACCAATGGTAAAACATGCCTGGAAAAAAAATGAAGAAATAAATGATCAAATAAAATATTTGAAGCAAAATAGAACGTCAAAAGTCCCATCAATTTCTATTCAATACTTGAGTTATGATTCCACAAGCAACAGGTAAAGATGCTATTCCATGAGAATAGGACTCATATAGGCACGGATTAAAGGGTCTTTAATTGGGAAAATGAGAAAAATAATAGATACAATGACCAGAAGGA
The DNA here is from genome assembly GCA_028535165.1 of Quercus tomentella. Classification (NCBI taxonomy): domain Eukaryota; kingdom Viridiplantae; phylum Streptophyta; class Magnoliopsida; order Fagales; family Fagaceae; genus Quercus; species Quercus tomentella. Next base: position 25,073,522 of record JAPQVY010000089.1, on the reverse strand, counting down.
GAATAAACAAATACACCTTAAGTGGCCAGGTGAGAAATCTAGGGAAGTTGAACATACAAGATATAAATTACAATATCCATAAAAAGATAAAAATAAAAAAGGGGAAAGGATAATAGTAGATAAAATTCTTGAAGAATTGTTGAGGTCATGATGATAGAGGATAAAATTTTATTAATAAAACTTGATTTAAGAGAAGAGACAATTAACATGGTTACAGTGTATGTTCCTCAAATAGAGTTGGAAGAAAACATTAAGAAATAAATTTTAAATAGATGAATTGATGCACGTGTTACCAACTTGGATATTTTAATTGGAGAAGACCTGAAGGATAATGTTGGAAAAGAGAGGGGGATTTGAATGCAGTAAGGAAGAATCAAGAAATGCCACTTTAGACTTCACAACCATAAGTGAATTGATATTGATGAACACTTTGATTCAAGAAGAGATTCACACACAAATTACCATCAAAAGTTGGATAATCATTAGCCAAACAGATTTCATCCTTACTCCAAAATTTGATAGTAAATGTTGTATAAATTGCAAAGGTGATACAAAGAAAGAATGTAACCACAACATAAGCTGCTAGTACTAGATATTTGTATTAGAAGATGGAAAGAAGATACAGTAGACAGAGAACCCAAGAATTAGGTAGTGGAGCTTGAACAAAGGAGATATTTTAAACTATACAAATTGCCATGGAATTAAGTTTCAGTCACATGATGAAACACTGGGAAAAAGTGATAGTACATAGATTAACACACAAAATAACAATATTGAAGAATCAATTTAGTTTCATGCCAAGATGGTCTACCATGAAAGCTATTTTGCTATTTAGAAGCCTAACGATTAAATATTGAGAAGATATTTATCTATACAATATTCTTACATTTGTCTACATCTAAGTGGCAGAGAGACAAAATTTCTTAATATAATACAGATATAGATTAGAAACAATGCTGCTGTGTACAATAGGGGAACAGAGTATTCGGCAAATCTAAAAATAAGACATCATAGAATGGAGGGCTAAAACTTATAACATAATACAAAATTGTATTAAAAAGACATGAAGGTCTCTTTTTTCATTGTGTTCATTCCTGAATATGCTTGATCTTTTACTTAGAGAGTTCGATATGTTGTTCCATGTATACTCCCTGTGTACTTGGTATTTTCATCAATGAAAATGTTGCTTAGCTCTCGTACGCAGGAACACACACTTTTTAGCTTGCAATTTACACTCAATGAAATAACTAAAATAATAAATATCAATGTATAGACTCGCAGCACTGTAGTAATGTATTGATTATAAAGCAAACCTAGCAATGTAATCAATCTCATATCCAAGTTCAGCTTCTTCTTGTAGAGGTTCAATCCATGAGCTCACTAAAGACCGGTACTTCCTGCTCAAGATCATGGCTCGTGGTGGAATTGGTTGGTTATCTTTTGCCATAGCTTCTAAAGCTTCTAGCAACTCAACAATCCTGCCTGGATTTAAACATGACTACTAGCTCAGAAACATTTCTTAGTGAGGTCGAATGAAGAAAAATCCAAAACGTAAGTAAAAAACAGAGTGAAAATATATATATTGTTTGAACCTACCAGATTATTAAAGAGGTAGTAATCCCACACCTGTAATAAACCTAAAAGCTAGAACAATAAACTATGGGTAGAAGCACTACAAACTAACCTGAAAAAATGTATACTGAGCTTTAATTAATGATAGAATTTGAACAAAGATAATGACTACTAGAAGGTCCAAATACAACATCTGGTGACATAACTTGTGATTCCATTGTAGACTAAGAATTAATTATTTTCTAAACAGAAACCTTCCAAGCTACTATGCTAGATCCTAAAGTAAAAACCTAAACAACAATGGCCAGCCTCATACATGGTTTAACTCAAATAGTCAAGCCCTCATTACATAAAAATTATTAGTCAAAATAATATTGTTATCAACAATTCAACATACAAAGGATTAAATTATTTTGTAAGTTTGTAGCACATGTTGAAACAGCAAAATAGAGAGCAATTCCAATGCACACTGAGAAAGAAAAAGAAGACTGGAGAGAAACTAGAAATTATGCCTCAAAACAAACATGCAACTCCATCATTAACATTTAATTTTTGTTATTACAATTAATCAGGTTAGTGTAGGGGGTGCTTTATAAACATTGTCGGTTTACTACCTCAAAGCATAAAAATTTGGAATAGATGGGTCCTAATATGGTGTCAAACTTTGGCTTGAGAGGTCACTTGTCCAACAAAATAAGCATGTGAAGTGACAGATTTAATCATCAATAATAATTCTGACACTCCTGAACACATGGGTTTTTGAACTTAAATGGGAGATGACAAATTTTGGATAAAAAACCCTCTGCTATAAAACAATACTATTAACCATTAATCCCAAAAAGAAGAAATTATTACAAAATGGACCAAAAGAGTAGATCAGATTCACCAACATTAACGCTACCTATGTTTATAGACTTGAATAGATTTGCTTGGCAAGTAAAATCTCTCCTACATGTAAGTTAAACCAATATAGAAACTTAAACATACTTAATTTCTATCTTATGTACACCCCCGGTGGACCTGGATTTTCTATTAATATAATTCTGTTATTTGGTCTATTGATCTCCCCTTGGAAGGAGGAACTTTTACTTGGTCTAATTCTCGAGAAGTCGCTTCGAAGGCTAGGCTAGATACATTTTTGTTCTCAGCAGATTGGGAGGATAAGTTTCCTACGGTTTGCCAGCAAAGAGTGTCTAGATTATTATCGGATCACTTTCCGACTGTCCTAGAGGGTGGTTCTTTTCATCAGGGCAAGAGGCTTTTTAGATTTGAGAACATGTGGCTTAGGGATGACGGTTTTGTGGATAGGGTGCGTTCTTGGTGGGAATCTTATCATTTTCAATGTGCTCCGAGTTTTGTTTTGGCAAACAAACTAAAGCTTTTGAAAAATGATTTGAAAAAATAGAATGTGGAGGTGTTTGGAAATGTAGAAGAATGGGGGAAACAGTTGTGGAGGGATCTTAGTGGACTGGAGACTATTGAGGAGAGTTGTGGACTAACGGACAAGGAAAGCTAGATTTGGAAAGAATCCAAGGTGAGCTAGAAAAAACTTCTCTTTTGGAAGAAATTTGTTGGAGGCAGAAATCTAGAGTGCTTTGTATTAGAAGGAGACAAGAATACTAAATTTTTCCATCGTATAGCCAATTCTCACAGGAGGTTAAATTCCATAGATAGGCTTATGGTGGATGGAGAACTGTCCTCAGATCCGAAGGACATAGTAGAGTGCATTTCTCATTTCTATAGGCAGCTTTATTAAGAGAATGTGGTTAAATAGACCTGTCCTTAATGATGTCGAATAAACTAGAATTTCCGAAGAAGATGCTATTTGGTTAGATAGGCTTTTTGACGAGGAAAAGGTGCATGGGGTGCTTAATGGCTTTAATGGTGATAAGGCTTCCGGCCCGAATGGGTTTTCCATGGCATTCTTCCAGTCTTGTTGGAGTGTTTTGAAGAAAGAGATTATGGAAGTCTTTCAGAACTTCCATACTCAAGTTGTTTTTTAGAAGAGTCTTAATACTTCTTTTCTTGCCCTAAAAAGGCAAATGCTGTGTAGATCAAGGATTTTCAGCCTATCAATTTAATTGGTGGGATTTATAAGCTTATTAAGAAGGTGTATCGGTTCCAAAGGGTGGCTCATGGGCTTATTTCAAATTCTCAGAATGCATTCATGAAAAGTAGACAAATTTTGGATTCCATGTTAATTGTTTCTGAATGTATTGATAGTAAATTGAAGACACAGATTCCTAGGGTGTTGTGTGAGTTGGATGTGGAGAAGGCGAATGATCATGTGAATTGGAATTTTTAATGTATTTGTTGCAGCGTTGTGGGTTTTTGGATATGTGGAGAAAATGGATTATATGTTGCATTTCTATTGTTAAATTTTCCATCTTGATTAATGGGATTCCTTCGGATTTTTTTGGAAGCACTAGGGGAATTAGACAAGGGGATCCTCTTCGATGTTGTCATGGAGGCTTTGAGACATATGTTGGATGTGGCAGCAGCTACTGGACAGTTTTCTGGTTTCTATGTAGGTTCTACCCCTAGTACTTCGATGAGGGTGTCTCATCTTTTATTTGCAAATGACACTTATTTTTTGTGATACTGACCCTAATCAGTTAGTTACTCTGAGGGAGATTCTAACTAGATTTGAGGAAGCTTCAGGTTTAAAAATTAACTTGGGGAAATTAGAATTGGTACCAGTTGGAGAGGTACATAATATGGATGTGTTGGTGGGGCTGTTGGGTTGTAGGCATTCTTCCCTTCCTTTGAAATATTTGGGACTTCCCTTGGGCGCTAAAGTCAAGGAGCTATCAATCTGAAATCCTATATTAGAGAAGATGAAGCGAAGACTAGGAAGATGGAAGAGGCTTTATTTATCTAAGGGGGGTAAGGTAACTCTTATTAAAAGTACCTTCTCCTCCTTACCTACTTATTTCATTTCCATTCTTCTTGTACTTGGGAAGGTTACTAATCGCATGGAGAAGTTACAGAGAGATTTTCTTTGAAGCAGTAGTAGTGGGGATGCTAAATTACACCTAGTGAAATGGGCTAGGGTTTGTAAGCCAATGCAGGTGGGGGGATTAGGTATAAGACGATTGAGAAGTTTTAACTCTGCCTTGTTGGGCAAATGGTTATGAAGGTGTGATTTAGAGAGATGCATTATGAAGGAGGATTATAGAGACGAAATATGGGAATATTTAGGGTGGTTAGTGCACGAAAAAGGTGACAAGTGCACATGGCGTTAGCCTCTGGAAATTTATTACAAGTGGCTGGTTGATTTTTTCTAAACTCCTATGGTATGATATGGGTAATGGAATTAGAGTGAAGTTTTGGAAGCATGTGTAGTGTGGGGATTGTACTCTCAAAGAGGCTTTTCCAGAACTTTACTGTCTTAGTAAGGCAAGGGACTCTTCAGTGGCGAAGGTTATGTGTTGGTTTGGTGGGAGGATTCATTGGAATTTTCATTTTCGTCGTTCACCGCAAGATTGGGAGGAAGATTCTTTTGACAGATTTATGGACACTGTTTACTCCTCGAAAGTGCGCGGAGTTGGCCTTGATAAGGTTATTTAAAAGCCAGTAAGGAGTATTAAGGTTAGAGGTTTTTATCTTTCTTTCTACCCTCCCACTCTTTCTTTACCTTGGAGGTTGGTGTGGCAATCAAAGGTTCCTCCAAGGGTGGCTTTCTTTTCATGGTCAGCTTCTTTAGGTAAGATTCTTACAACTGATAACCTTTGCAAAAGGCGTATTATTGTTCTTTACTGGTGTTACATGTGTAAGAGGTGTGGGGAGTCGGTGGATCATCTTTTGTTTCATTTCCCCACAATTTTTGAGTTGTGGTCTTTGGTGTTTTGTTTGTTTGGTCTTCATTGAGTTATGCCTCATAAGGTAATTGAGGTGTTTAAGTCTTGGCAAGGTAAATTCAGGCGACATCGCAATATAGAATTTTGGAGAATTGTGCCGCATTGCTTGATGTGGTGTATTTGGAGCAAACGAAATGCTAGATGCTTTGAGGGATGCGAACGGTCTTTGCTAGAGATTAAGTCCTTTTTCTTACATACTCTCCTTGTTTGGAGTGCGGCATTGCCGCATTTTTCTTGTTTTTCCCTTCCTATTTTACTTGGGTTGGCTATTTTTCTTAATAAAATTTTTTGTTACCTATCAAAAAAAAAAATATAATTCCATTATTTATCAAAAAAAAAAAAAAAAAAAATCTATCTTATAAATCCTTAGTTTAAACACAAGCAAGCACATACAAGGCTAAGAGAAACAACTAGAAACCCTAGACTAAACTTAATCCTAATAAGCCTGATCTCCATTGCAGGCTGCACGTAAGAAAGTTGTTGGTTCAATTTTCATGAAGTTTTACCAAAACAGGGGTTGTTAGGTAAGTCCATATTTTCTAGAATGAGCTGCACAAGAGACCCATGAGTCATATTTTATGTTTTGAGTTCTTTTTCTATTTGGTTTAGAAGTTCTTAATTAATTTTATTTCTTATTAGGAGTCTGATTCTTCCTAGGAAAATATTCTTTAGAAGTCCTAATCTTCTAGGAAACAATTTGGCAATTTAGTCCATAAAATTGAGATAGACTTTTAAGGGTGTAATTGCCTTCATATTATTTGTTTCTAGTTCAATTTACTGTTTCAACGCCAAACAACCATCAAATTCCCTCAAGATCCAATCTTTATTCACCTAACCATATTTGAACCCTTCAACTATAAACCTCTATCAAGAATCCTTCAAGGTCATATAGGAATCCTAACATAGTGTCGAATTTCTAAGATCCAACATCAAAACTGGTATCAGAGACCATTAAAGCTTATATCCTCCATCAACCACTTAGGACAATGAAACACTTTTGGACTTGATTTATTTCATGTATGATCTAACAACTATTACGTAAGAGATGATAGAAAAGACTTGACAGACAGCTGGACACTATTTTAACATCTACAAACAATTTTAGGCATTGACACTCTCACTATTGCAATCTTGCATGATAGTTTGGTTCCCATGCTACCTGGCTTATACAAATTAACTGCAGATTGGCATAACTTCTAGCCACCACTATTGCATAAATTTTAGGCTACAATTTATTCAAGCACGATTTTATATTGCATGGTTCAAAAACTCTAGCCAGTATGTGTTGAAAGAAAGGAAGAAATCAAATGATTAGAAATATGTATTACTGTTAAAACATAATATAGTACATGCACACCTTCTCGACATAAAGCCCGAAGATACAAAGATAGCGGATCCCCAAAGTTTCCTTCATTATGTAAAACTCTAGTTCCGCCTTCAAAGCGTTTAAGGGCACGAAAATGCCGAATAGCTTCTCTTACAACACAATACTTGGTAAAGCACTCCACCAACAGCCTGAACATGAATGCATAATGTTATCTACCGATTATTGGAATTTAAAAAGAAAAAGAGTTGAATTTAAGATAGTATCAAAAAATCTAAAACGCATTCAGCTTTTAGTTCTATATTCATGTATTTCTAGGCAGACAAAAAGAAAATTTTGGCTCCATGTAGCAGAAGGCAGAGAGCAAAGAAAAATTATTTCAGAAAAACCAGTTGTGTAAATGCATATTTGGTCCCAAGAGCACCAGGAAAGATGAAGAAACCACCTAAAATTAAGGTAAACTATATATGCACCTCCTGTCAAGAATTTTACGACAGTGGTTAGAGTCACAGCTTATGCTTTCCAAGATCATTTTGAATAAACAACACTATGCATTGTGCTTGTTGCTTATACTTTTTTTTACTTTGTCCAAGGTAGACAGAGAAAGCTTCATTGCCACCTCTCACCTAACCAAAGAACAATCATGCTTTACCAGGTTACATGCAATTCTAATAACAGACCACTAATCACAGGCAAATAATTTGACCATTCTTGTATCTGAATTCAAAAATGCCCCACAGGTATTGCTAGAAAAGGAACTAGGAAAGGAATCTAGGATCCCTTCCTGAAAGGATTTGATGTGTTTAAAGAAAGTCAGATATTAATTTAGGAGTCCTATACTCCAAGAGTCAATCATTGATTATTGAAGGAAAAGAGAAAACTGTTATACCAACAGAATCAGCGTAACACCTTGACAACTTATATTATTGAACTCAATAATTCTACACCTAATTAATGAACAATAACCATTTTTATGGAACAAGCAAGCTCATCCATAACCGATATAAAGAGATAAGTACTCATTTTTAATTGCATGATATTGACTATTATTATAGTCAAAGCTCATCGACTAACTATTATTGCAACAACTCAGTTGCAGTTTGTTCAAAGAGACACATAATCGATGGCAACAAAAACCCTACTCAATGTTTATGTCTCAGGTAACAAGAGTTAACCTATTTCAAAAATAATAAGAACAACAACACCAATAAAAGTTTATTAAACATGATCTCATTTAATATATATTAATTAAACATGATCTCTAAGATAGGAAAAATACAAAATAATATAAATTTCACGAAAATGTTTTACCTAAGTTTCAACTGAAAAAGGTTTCCTTAAGAATAGGATTCATAGAAAGAGGCTTGCTTACGCATGGGTCTTCACATTAGGCTGCAAACGCTTGTGATCTTCAACCATCATTCCTAGTAACTCAGCAACATCTTGCACCCTACAAGTACGTTATAACAAAACCCCAAGATAATGTGTGTTATACATTAACTTGAAATTTTCAAGTTCAAAACATAGAAACTAAAGCACGCCAATAAAGATAACTTTCTAGAGAAATTTTTTTTTTTTTTTTTGGATAAGTATAACTTTCTAGAGAAAATACTCCTGAACTGTGCTTTTTCATGCAAAACTAAAGCATAGTCGCCATTAATTGTCAATTAGATAATACAAAAAGATTATATAATTTGCAGGTAGTTTTCTCACTCTCTCTTTTTTTTTCTTTTTTTTTCCTTTCATGTAAAAGGATTGTGGAGATCTTTGTTTCAGAATTTTCATTCTTCAATAAAAATGATTGTTTTCATCTGCTAATCTTGAATCTCGGTTTATGATTTTGTATTAGCAATAAGAGTAGTGCTCCAGAGGCCTTGTAATTTCAACTAGCAGCAGGTAGCACCAAGCGTTGTTGCAACAGGATCATCAATCAACATTTTTATTGTGGATATTATCGAGTTACTTTTCTTAATGGAAGGATATTCTTAAAGGCAATTACAATTTACAATATTCATAGTGGTCACATAATTATTTTGTATGATGGCTTATCTTAATTACTTGCTATGATGGCAACTTTTAATTACCACTACATATGTAAAACAAAACAAATACTAGTTCTGAGTTTTGACTTTACATAAAAATGAGATGGGACCCACCTGATAATTTGATTCGTCTTAGTGTTCACTTTTTGACAATTATAATTTACTTGTATTCATATCCATTCACGCACACCAAGCATTCTTCTTGGGAGACATGACTGTTGTGCCAGTCTATGAGTCTATGACCTTCTGCAAAATTGGTGGGGTAAACTATTATGCAGTAAGGGATTGTGCAGTACCAAATGCCGTGCCTATCTATGAACTTTTGTCCAATCCAATTTAAAATCATGAACTAAGTGTTAGATAGCCCCATGTCGCTCAAAACCAATAGCACTTATTGCTTACCAGTAAATTCGTACATGTAATAAATTCAGTAACTCTCCCCCTCTAAATTCATATATGACGTAAGAAAGAAAAAACATTTCTAACCAAGTGAAATTGTGATACTTCTCCCCTTTAAATTGGAAGGGATTTAGGGAGAAAATGGAAGGTCAGAGGATTCTGCAACAAGGGAAGGGTAGTAGGCAAACCACTGAATATTTGTGCCATTGATAAACGGAAAATGAGAAGAAAAATGTTTAACGTGGTAAATTATATGACCTTCAACTGATTTACCTTTTTCTAAGAATATTCAAATTGGAAAATCCTAGAGAGGAATAAGCAATTGATAAAATGAATAGAATGAACCCTGAGGAATGAGCACGATCAGGGGCGGAACTAGAATTTTGTGAATGGGGGGCCAAAAATAATAACAATATAAAATTGAACCAATTTAATGGTGTCATACATGAAAGATGAAGAGTTTGGGGGGCTAACCATATTTCTTTTGAAAATTTTAGGAAAATTCAGAGGTAAAAATCTAATATTTGAGAAGTTTTTTGGGGAGGGGGGGGGGGTGCCAACTATATATTTTTTGAAGAATTTACGAAATTTTAGGTGTAATTTTATAATATTAGAAAAGTTTGGGGGGCTCTCTTCTAAATGGATCCGCCCCTGAGCACGGTCAAGATGGAGTATATTGGCATGGTAAAACAATCAGTATATAACAGTAAGTCTGGAGGAAACTCCAATACACTTGTTGATCCAACAAAAAGAAGGAATCCGAAAACTTGATCATGACAATAAGTAATTAAATGAAATTTGGCACATTGGTAGGAGTTCCATGTTCTTGGGAACTTAACCCCAGAAATAGGGTTCAATTATTTTATTTATTTCATTTTCTTCTTGACAAAGATAACGTTGGGAACCTTTCTACAGAAGACCCTTTTTACTCGACTAAAGCTAGTAAAATTTAAGGGCAACTTATTATTGAGTTTTCATTTCTTGGTTTAATCAAAAAATTAGGGCTGTCAAAGCACTCGACTAGGGATTTTACCCTAAATACTTTGAAGAATCAAAACATTGTTGCTCATAAATAAACCAAATCTGGTCTTGCTGATATGCTACTGAAGTACCTGTCATAAGATTCAGCTCTTGTATACGCTTGGATCAGCCAATTATAAGTCTCAGTATCAGGTTTCATATAATCTGTTATACAAAAATAATATAATATGTTATGCAAAAATAATTACAAGTATTTAACACCCAGGGGGAAAAAAGATAATTAAGTACAAACCTTGAACAGTTGAAAACAGGTTGGAGAGTTCATTTAACTAAATTAAACCTAAATAATGTAATTATGGAGTCTATTTCAACAATTGAATCAATGAAGTTAATATTGCGGAGGTTAAATAGAGGATTACATATTATTCTGTTAAACTAATTGGTTTCAAATTATGGATATTGTAAAGTTTCAAAGTCATAGACATTTCCAACTTCCAAGGGAAATAACATAGATAGAATCGGATACTATGAAGTACCAAAGGAAAGAAAAACAGTGTGAAAAGAAGCAAAAGTCAACCAAGAGAGCTTAAAACCCTTTGGCAAACCAAAAAATAAGAGTACAATTTAGTTTTATTTTTTAATTAACAAGTGTCAAATATGTAGCAAACAGTTTAAATCGAGGGATGCCCCTTGACCAATTTTTACATGTACAATACATCCAATTAATTTGATAAAAATTGGACTAATACGAGAAAGCATTGCAACTCTCAAAAAACAAGCACATTCACTAAACCCGCACTAGGCCAATGCATAGTAGAAACCTCCTTGCAGAAGAAGGCATTGGCCAGAACTATTTTAACTAGTGACATTGATTTGTCTTGACATAGTTTTTGTTTCCATTTCCACTTTATTTCCTCTTCAATTGTATTTGTTGAGGAATTTCTTCTATCTCTACCCTTTTTTCTAGAAGTAAATATTTCATTTGTTAATATGTAAAAGAGTCACCACCCATGTACACAGGATGTATACAACAGGTATACCAATATGAAACACTAAAAGTAAAGCAATCAAACATCTCAAGAGAATTTACAAAAGAGAACAACCCCAAGGATTTATCCTCTATCTCTTCTCTTCTCTTTTTTCCTTTACATCAAAACTCATGTTCCTTATCAAAAACGTGGTTTTCTGTAGTGGATCCATTCAAAAAGGGGGTAAAATAGAATAAAAACAACTAGAAAACTACTAATACATATATATTGTAAAATAACCAAAGTACATCTTTAGTGGAACACATACACTAAAATGGCCACACCAATTCCCATGGCAAAAATCTTATCAAAGTCAGTTAGCAACTGGGCAACCATCATACCATTAATGATAGTGCACTACTGAAAAAGGCATAAGCTTCCCAAAGATTTATGAAACAAAGCAATTGCCCTGTAACTAATTCTGAATAAATGAACTGAAGTATGGCTCTATGGGAGGAGGTTGGTCCACCAATGCTGCGAATGGGCTGTATGGAGTTAGCCTTTGGAAAAATATACAGGGAAGGTGGAATCTCTACCTTCATCAACTTCAAGGGCGGTGATTAAGGAGTTTTTCCTTGAGTTGCATCGTATTGCATAGAATAAGGGAACTAGTAGAGGTCATATGCAATCACACAATCCATTCATTGGGAGTCAAAAATTTACTAGGGAAGCACATGCATGGATACAGGCACGGGTACAAGTACGGATACGGTACAGTGACATGGCAATTTTTGAAAAATTAGGACACTAGTCAGCTAGGATACATATATTATTTTTTTTTTCTTTTTCAAATTTTACAAAATTTATTTTATAACAAAAATTTTATTTGTTTTTAAATAATTGTTAATAATTCTTTTGTAAGTACATATATATATATACTTGTATCTATTTTCTACCTAAATAATAATAAAAGAATAATAAAAAGTTAACTCATAAAAGAAAATTTTAAAAAGTTGGCTTAGGACACACGAACAAAACAAAAGGGCAAAAGGGGGAAATCACTAACCTAAGCACACACGGAAAAAAGTCACAAAAAAAGGGCAAAAGGGGGAAATATGAATTTGGATCTGTCCTTCAGTCCTTCCTGTGTGAGAAGAAGAAGAAGCCGAAGAAGAAGAAGAAGAAGAAGTCAAGAAGACAAAGACGAAGACGAAGACAAAGAAGAGATCTGTGATGAAGAAGAACAAGAACATCTGCAAAGAAGAAGAAGAAGATCTGCGATGGGTTGGGTTAGTTAGTCATTTTTTTCACAAAGCGTGTCCCGACCATGTCTCGAAAGTGTCCGAGCTGTGTCCAGGCCGTATCCAATTATTTAAAATAAAATTTTAAAAAAAATAAATTAAAAAAAAAAAAGCAGCTGGGACACGCTTACAGCCGTGTCCCAGGAGTATCCCGTGTCGCGTACGACACAGATATGGCACCCAATTTGCCGCGTCCGTGCTTCCCAGAATTTTACACAAGCAGTCCATGACTGGGAATTGAAGTCAGAGGAGAGGATACGTTGTGCTGAAGGTCATCTATTCAGGAGGGTTCAAGATTAGATCCTATAATAGAGCCTTAGGCCCTACAGAAGTTGAAAAGTTCCCTTGGAAATGCATTTGGAAGCCTAAAGTCCCAACAATGGCAGCTTTTCTTTCTCTAGGTTGCTTCTTTGGAAAAAATCCTAGCAACAGATAATTTGAGAAAGCATAATATTATTTTAGTGAGCTGGTTTTGTATGTGCAAGGGGGATGGGAAACATTAAATCACTTGTAGAGAGTTGTGGGATATGGTATTTGCTCTTTCTGAGGTTCAAAGGGTGATGTAGATTTACTAGCTTATTAGCAAAGGCTGTTTTGGGCAACATCGAAACAGTGAGATATGGAAGGCCACTCCTCATTGCCTGATGCAGTGCATCTATAGGGAAAGAAATGTAAGAAACTTGGAAGGGTGTGTGAGGAGCCGAGGACAGATCTAGAAATTGCATTTCTTTGAAAACTCTATTAGAGTTTATTGATCATTGTACTCTTAGAGCTTAGTTGTGATGAACATCTATAATACATTGTGTGTAATTGTTGAATTCTTGTTTTTCCAATACAACTTAGTACTTATAAAAATTAAAAATAAAAAAACAAATTCATAGTGCATAATATCTTCATGTAAAAGCACAAACAAAGGAAAAAGTTGTTGCAAACCTTCTCCATATTTCATGTTCTCAAACGTTGCAAAGGCAATTTCAGGTATGCCACAAGTAGCCTAAATAATAGAAACAAATGTAATCAGTTTGATGCAAAATCTGTAACTAAAAAAAAACTAGGTCAATTTTGTTATCTAATTGTTAAGTTATTGTAACACACGCATTAAACGAGTTTTAACCCACAACCTCAGTCTCCAGCCACTCTTGTGGGAGGAGGAAGTGTCATTTAAGCCAAAGTTCATAAGCCAAAAACTGTGCCAATTTTGACCAAGCTGGAATATTTTACTACAGAATTAAAACATCAGCTGATACTTCTAGTGTTATTCTAACCACCATATTTAGTAGTTCATGAAGATTAGTTAAAAACAAAACAAAAGTAAATTACACTGACATTCCTGAGGTATAGTGAAAAAAGACTTTAAATACACTACTGTTCCCCCAAATTCTAAAAATGATTGAAACTCCTTCGAACTTAAACAGAGGGTTAAAGCCTATTCCCAATAAAACCAAATTCAAAATCCCAAACATCATCTTGGGGTTCAAGTAATAGCCCAAAGGTAATGGCATTTTTTGTGGTGGCCCATATATGTGGTTCGAAGCCAATCTCCCCCTCCCCCACTATCTACCTATCAAAAACATCATTTTTAATTAAACACTCCACCATGTATTTACTTTTCTTCTCTTCTTTCTCAACAACCAAACAAAGCAAAAAAATTAAAATGAATAGAATGAATAAACCTTCAAGAGAGCCAACGGTTGTGGGAGTGGGCTCAGTAGGGTTGTGGGGCCACTATTGTGGGTTGCAACAAAGACTTAAGGCGACAATGGTGGCTAGGTTTTCATCAACGACCACATGCAGAGGTTTGACAAATCAACAGTTGGGGATTTGGCTTCGGCAGCGGTAGGTTGTGTTCATTTGGGGGTTTTGAAGATTTTGTATGCTTGATGATGTAATTGGTTGTTGTTGTTGTAGGAATGTTTGGTTCCCGGGTCAGCTGAGTTTTGTCTTTAATTTTTTTTTTTTTTTTTTGATAAGTAACAAGATATATTGATATAAAGGGGACACCCTAGTGCACAGGGAGTGTACAAGGGAAAAGAAATCAAATACAAAAATTGCAAGAGTCTAGGAAATCAATAAAAGAGGGGAAAGATTTAATTTTATGAGGGGAAAAATTCTTTAATTTTATGAAATTCTTTATCTTGTTTCATCCTTCTGAAGGAAATCTTTGAAAGATTAATTCACCACTAGTGTTTTATTTTTACCCTGAATAGATTGAACAATTTTCAAGCTATAGACCAAGTTTGTAATTTGCTTTAATTTGAATTTTGAAATCTTGTAATAAAAAATATAGCTTTTCCAATGATGATGATGGACTGACAATATAGCTGTGATCGTCTTCTACTGATTCTTCACATACTGGAGCAAAGGTTTTGTCCTTGATCATCCAATTCCAATCAATTTTAAATTTTTTTTTTTAATTTGAATGTTAAAGCATTTTTTATGATAGTTCACCCAATCTTGCTTTTTTGAGATTTTTTACTTAGATTTCTGTGGCGAATTTAATAAACGCCCTGGGCATAGATTGTAAATGGGAAAAAAAAAAAAAAAAAAAAAAGGTGGGGGAAGATCTCCTTGGCTGCATGAAATTGGGTAGTTAAGTGCTTGGTTACATAAAAGGTGTTTGGAATGTTTGATTTTTGTTTCATTGGAACATGTTGATGCAGACAAGAAAGATTTCAAGGAAAAACAACATTAAATACGAAAAAATTCAAGATTTGTGGTCTAGTCTAGATGTGGAACTTTTGACACCTTTCATAGGTTACTTTAGTTGTTATTGAGTTTCTTAGGATAGAAAGATGTTGGATCAATTTTAACTCAGTTTCACTAGAATTAGGGAAATTTGGTAACTTCCAAAAAGCTGCAATGGGCTGTCCTTGGCTGTATTCAAGGCCCATGACTCTTACTTTATGCTTTGAGTCATTTTCCAATTTGGTTTAGAAATTCTTAAGTCCTTTTTGAAAGTTATTAGTAAACCTGTTCATTCTATGAATAGGTTATTGATAGTAAGATTTTCTAATAAAATCTCAGCAGCTTATTTTATTGTTTGAGGGTGTGATTGCCTTCTCCTACCTAAGTGTGATTGCTTAGGAACCTAGGTATGATTGCCTAGTGTTTTATCTATCTTATTTCATAGTCTACTCACTATTTTTGACACAAAACAACCATCAACATATTCAAGAATTGATATTTTCTTTACCTAAACCCTTTAACCCCAATCCTTATTCAAGAAACCTTCAAGGTCTCATTAAGAACCTAATTTAGAGCTGAAGAATTGGAAGCTTTCAGGAGCTTCATCAATTCCATTTATAGCACTCCTGTAAGGGGAATCGAGGAGGATAAGAGATATTGGCTGCCTTGTAAGAGTAAGGGGTTCACGGTTAGTGCATACTACCATCTTCTTGTTGGCCATAGTGAGCAAATTTTCCCTTGGAAAAGCATTTGGAAGCAGAAGATCCCCTCTAAAGTGGCTTTTTTTGTCTGGACCGCAGCCTTGGGGAAATGTTTGACTATTGACAATCTAAGGAAAAGAAAGGTTTGCATTTTGGATTGGTATTATATGTGCAAGTGTAATAGTGAAAGTGTTGACCATCTTTTCCTTCATTGCCCGGTTGCTTCGGAGTTATGGGATATGGTTTTTGGTTTATTTGGAGTGTGTTGGGTCATGCCTTTGTCTGTTGTTGGGCTCTTTGCTTGCTGGCAAGGTCGCTTTGGTCGCCACCGCAATGGAGTTATTTGGAAGGTGGTTCCTCTTTGTTTGATGTGGTGTATTTGGAAGGAGAGGAATAGTAGATGCTTTGAAGACATTGAGCGTGCTATGCCTGACCTCAAGCTTCTTTTCATCCGAACCTTACTTGAATGGTTCTCTGTGTGGAGAAACCATCCTTTTTCTATTTTGGATTTACTTGACTTTTGTAATTTTCGTTCTTGACTTGTTCACCCCTGTATACTCCCTGCGTGCTTGGGTGTCTCTATTTTTATTATCAATGAATTCTTATTACTTATCAAAAAAAAAAAAATTTAGAGCTGAATCTTAAAAAACCTACATCATATGTCAAGTTTTGATGCCATTTGACTTGGAAGTAGGTCAAGGGCGCACACTATAAACAAAGAATTTTTTTTGATAAGTAATAAGTTTTATTGATATAAAACAAAGAATTGATGGCAGAACATGGTGTTTGGGTGTTTTGACTAAAGATACAGGAACAATGTCAAAAGAGCCATGGCCAAGTGCATGTGGAATACATATTTCACCAATATCAGCTGCATCTCAATTAAAAAAAAAAGTTGTTTCAAATTTGGGAAACATAGGAAAGCATTCAAACCAGTTTTTCTCCAAAGATATTTCACAGCACAGGAAACAGCAACTATATATTATCATAGTTGTTTCAACAAGAATGTTGAGATGGAATTCCAAGAAACTTATAAATAATAATAAATTTTTCAAGAAAATATGTTAGTTTTCCTTGTATGTAGGATTTAAATGGAAAAAAAAATGATTGACTGAAATGTACAGGAGAAAGGCAATCACACCCTCAAGGCCGTAAATAAGCTGCTGGAATTTAATTAATCAATCACTATGCCAATAACATTGACTACAATAGAGCCTTTACATAGAGGCTATTGTTAACCCCTTTCCTAGAAGGACTTGGACTCTAAATAACCTATTCCTAGAATGAATAGGAATACTAATATCAAACAAAACGACTTAATAACTGCTAAACCAAAGGACTCAAAACATAAAATAAGAGTCATGGGCCTCTAGGACAGCCCATTTCTAGAAAAATCTGAAAATTACCAAATTGCCCTTGTTCTAGTCAACTAAATTAGAACTAATCCCAACCTAAAAGACCCAATAATAACTAAAATAACCTATCAAAGGTACTAAGAAGGTTGGACATCAAAACTAGACCACAATTTTTGAATCTTTGTATATTTAATCTTCTTTTTCCTTGAGCTCTTTCTTGTCTGCATCACAACTATTTCTGATTATTATCAGTTTCAATTTGTATTACGGAAGCTATATCACATAATGAAATTGAACAATTAAATGTTTGAAACTTTCTTTTTAAATTTAATAATGATATTCATGGGATGGATAAGTTAAACATTTCACAAATTTTAAAGTTGAAATTCGGTATATTATGTTTCTCAAGAAGGATTTTGACTTCCACTTTTAGATCTTCATACCTATCATAGTAAATTCTATAGTGCCTTAAGTTTTGACTTTTGAGTATTCAATATTTACCCTCTAAATTGAATAAAGAAGTAGAAAAATCAACATCGAAGAATGTGGGTAGCATTAAGACATTAGAGATTTCTCCAATTCACAGCTCAAGTTCAATCTTCTTCCTTTTTTTTAACAGTGATTTATTAGCGGGTGGCATTATCATGTGAAGGTCAATATCAAAATCAAATAAGGACTATCCTATCCTAACATTTTACCAAATTTTTTTATCCTAAAGTGCCTACCAAAACATACAAATGAGCAATATCCTAAAGCACTTACAAACAAGCACACTCATTGCCAAGTTCTGAATGAAAACCTGGGTGTCATAAATTTAGGTTTGTTTCTTAGGGAGGGGAGAAGGAAAAAAAAGAAAGTAGTTAAACAATAGAACATAAAAAAAATGCCATAACCAACATTGAGAGAGGTTCACCTGCACACTGAGCAAACAATTGAAATGAAAAGTGGTTGCCATCCGCCCAGCTGCCTCCATTTCATAGGCAATATCCAATGCATTAGAATGATCCCCAGCTTTACAGTCTTCCTCAATTATAAGATCATAAATTTCATCAGTAGCCCTCAGCCCACCTTTGGCTCCCCTCAAAAACACTTTATTTGCATCTTCCAAATGCCTGCTCCTAATAAGCTCCTCTGCTCACACGATGCACTTCACCAACTTAGATAATAATTCAAATTCAACTGAATAGATATGAATAACCAAAAAAGAAAAAACATTGTATTTTATACCAACAAGAATTAGCCACGCCTGGCGAATGTCGTAGTTTAACTTCTCCATCGCTGCAAGAATTTCTAAACCTCTAGTTGCATGACCTTTAGAACCGAACAACCGAATCAGCGCCACAAACGATTCGTGTAGTGGACGAACACCCGCACTCAACTCCCTCCTCAGCGATTGCATCTGAATTCATGGAACAACAAAAATTCAATTTTCAAATAAAACAACAACAACAACAACAAACCTTAGTTGCAAATAATAATCGTAATAATAATAATAATAATAATACTAAGGTTAAAAATCAATTTAGTCTCTTGACTTTGACTTCAATTGTCAAACTAATCCTTAAGGTTTAATTTTATTAATTTAGTTCTTCACTTTATCAAAATAAGTCAATCTAGTCTTCCCAAATCTGTTAACAAATGAAGCCATTAGCACCTTTTTTTTATATACAATAAATACTCATCAAGCAACAATATCTACTAAATGATTCATTTTATGAATTTTTTCAATTAAATTTTAAATTAAAAACAAAGAATGTTTAAAAGGCCTCGTTTACCAACATATTTGGAATGAAGTACCATATTGACTCAAATTTACAAAGTGAGATACTAATTTGAAAAAAAACACAACTTAGTAGACAAATTGAAAAAAATCGAAGCAAAAGTCAAGAGACTAAATCGAATTTTAGCCTAATCACAATAATAATAAGAACAATAGTTGTTACCAGCACTACAAAATCTGTCACTATAATGTGTGGCCCAAATTGCAATCACAATATATCATTATTAACAATATCAGTTAATCCTACAAATTTTACACTAAGTAATGTGAATTCCGTAAACAAGTATTATCAACAAGAAATAGAAATGGTGGCAATGCATACAGCGGCTTCGTGATCGGCATTGAGAGTGTAGGACACGATCAAGGCGTGGAAGGAGCGGGGGCCGGGAGTGAGGCCGGCGGCAATCATGTCGTAAATCAACTGTGAGACGGCGAGAGAGTCGCGGTCTCTCGCTCTCTCCATGAGCTCTTCCATGAAGATGAAGCGGAGGCTCTTCTCGGCCGCCGAGGCCGACGCCAGAGCAAATGCCGACGACGACGACGACGAAGAATCGTCGCCCCTCGAGAGCTGATGCTGCGGCTTTCGCCTTCGGGTTTTTTTCCGCTTCTCCGGAGAGGAGACTGCGGAGGAGCGAACGGTGAGGAGGAGAGGCTTTGGAAGGAGAGGGGAAAGGAGGGGAGAGGGTTTGGAGAGGAGAGAGGTGTGGGTTGAGAAGAAATGAGTGGAAGACATTTTGAGAAAGGGTTCCAAGAGTTTCAGGATTTTGGAGAGAAAAAACAGGGTTTTTGAGAGTGGGGGATATGGGAGTTTTTTGAATTTTGGGAGGAAGATGATAAGGCAGCATGAACCGCACGTGCGGTGTATCAATTAGGCTAAAATATTACTATTTTAGTTTGTAAATTTTATTAAAATTTTCTTTTTTTCATACTTAATTTAATTATAGGACAAAGTTTTGTTACAACTTTATTTAATAAGTATTTTTTTTATCAGACGTGAATTTTTAAAATTCTATCATTATATAACATTTTTTTTCTTATATCTTCCATCAATTCTATGTTTGCAAAATTTTCAAAAAATCAAAGATTAATAATTATATTATCAATCAATGTTTAAATTTCAAATTTTTGTAATCTGAAATTATGGATAAAAAATAAATTTATGAATCGAATAGTAAATAACATCTAATTGACAAGAAATTCGACATGTATATTAAGAATATAAGAAGCATACAATATAGCAATTATGTAGACATATTAATTTTTTTAGTGGTTGTTGTAGCCATTGTCCTTAATTTTATAAAGTGGTTTTTTTTCAATAATTTAGAGACCAGAAAAAAATGGAAATTTTTTTTAAATAGTTTTTAGGGATGAAAAAATATATTTTTTAAAGTTTAAAAGTAGAAAGAAAAACATCTTCAGTGGTTTAGGGACAAAAAAATAACTTTCAATAAAGTATAGAGAAGAAAATAATATTTTATCCTACCAACAATTATGTGTTAATCATTATATAATAATTTTTAATAAGGTTCAAATTTTAAATAACTAATGTATCTTTAGCTTATTATTTTTTCCAAAACGAGACTTGAGTTTTAGGTTTCAACTTTCAACCTAAAGAAAGAAAAAAGTATCGAGTTTTAGGAAAAGTAGTACTAGTATTTGTATATGCACAAGCGATCCACCCATTATTAAAAATAAAAAATAAAAAATTATTGAAACTTTTTAGTGCTTGCTTGATGTATCTTTTTTTTTTCTTAAGAATCCTTGCTTGGTGTATCTCGTGGGCACACCCTCAAGAAATTGTTTGGTAATGTAGTATGCTTGCTTTCGATATTGGTGCAAGGAATGAAACGTTGAATGCACTAATATGCATCAACTAATGTACCATGTTGCCTCCGGGAATTTAGGGATGGCAATTTTGCCCCACCCCACCCCGCGTGGGTTTTTCCCACCCCACAAAGGTGGTAGGGCAAGATAAGGCAATATTTTATCCCTGCACCCCAAGGCGGGATGGGGATGGATTTAGTTTTTTTATCCCCAACTCGCCCCATCTCGCACTAATAAGGACTATAATTGTAAATTTAGTAAACCCTAAATCACTAAGGGTACGTTTGGTACACTGAATGTGGATTACAACAGGAATGGTAATCTTTATTACTAGGAATAAAAGATGTTGTAATGGAATAACTAAACCTATTCATTAGTTTGGTTGTGAGTTGTAATATTAGAATAAAACTTATGATCTATTTTAGGAAATATCTCATTCATACAAATATATTTCCTAGAAAATAATATATTTTAAATTTTAGAGAGATGAGTTATTTTTTTATGATTTTTTTATTTCCATAATTGTTAGGTGGATATGGAAAGTTTATTTATTTGGAAATATATTAATATTAGAAATTATTACATCTACTAAGGAATAGCTATTACAACCCTTTTAGAGAGGAATAGTTATTCCTCATTTTAAAGAATAGTTATTCATAAGGAATGACTATTCCCTGTAATAAAAACATAACCAAACTATTGAATAGCTAAACCATAAGAATAACTATTACATTACAATGCCTATTACAGTCTACCAAACGTGCCCTAATATTTAAAGTGAAACACAAGACATGGGATAAAATATTTTTTATTCTAATGCCTACTGCTACTGCCACTCTCTGACCCTTCTCCCGTCTCTATACGTGTTTTTCAAGTTTCAGGCAAGACTCCACTCTAACGTTGCTTTTTAGGTTCATCTCACTCACTATCTTCCCTTTTGTTTTAGTGTTTCTTAAATTAGTTTTTTTTTTCAATTTAAATTTTGGTTCTTTTTTTCTATCTAATTAAAATTGGAATTTTTGTTTATAGCTATTGAAGAAGCACAGTTGGAAGGAAAAAAGGTAATGGTCTCTTAGTGCTTCCAATAGGTTTGTTTCTTATCATATTCCAAATGTTTCAATTTTTTTTTTTTTTTTTTGCACATTGTTTCATGTTTTTCAATCAAATGACTATAATATATTTGTCTCTTAAAAGTTGTTGATATATCCGGCCCCACACTAGGATTTCATTATGTATATTGGGTTATATTTGTATTTTTATATCCAAATTATTTTTTTCTTTACTATGTGATAGAGTCACAGTTTTAAAAAATTATTTGATTGATAATCTTAAAGACTTTATCTTTGTTAATGTGGTTAAATACTTATATCTATATCTTTCTATCCACATTATTTTTCCTTGAAATGTGTGAAAGCATACCACACGGTTTAATTTACTTGAATTTTTTCGTAAGCAATATAAGTTTTTCTTTTACATTGTTTGTGTTGGAGACTTCTGGCTTAGGTTTTGGTATATGTATATTACTTTTTTATGATTGCTAAGTTAATAAATTATCATAAACAATTTTTTTAGGAATGACTTCAAGTGAAAACAAATGGTAGCTCCAATCTATCTATCACACCCATTAGCAGCCATCAATCTCCATTGATGGTAGATGAAGATAATATGATCCCCTATTCAACTCCATTGGATAGGCTAAAAAATGCCCAAGCCCAACCTAGCAATGAGATAATTGAGGAACGAGGGAGGTTGAAATCAGTTGTGTGGAATCATTTTAAGAGAAGGAAAGTTGATGGGAAAGACAAGGCTGAGTGCAACTATTGTACGAGATTGCTTTTAGGGGGGGGGGGGGGGGGGTCTAAAAATGGTACTAAACATTTGCATGACCACTTAAAAATATGTCCTAGGAAAAATTTTAAGGACATTAGGGATATGAAACAAAAAAAAATTGGTGAGGGGTCAACATAACGTGAACTCAGTGGCAAGTTTGAATGCTTATCATTTTGATCAAGATGAATCAAGAAAAGAACTCACTCATATGATCATCTTGCATGAGTATCCCCTTTCTATAGTTGATCACATTGGCTTTAGAAGATATTCAACTTCTCTTCAACTATTGTTCAAGATGGTTTGTAGGAACACAATCAAGAAGGACATTATGAGCATCTATGATCATGAAAGGGAGAAATCAATGCATGAAATAGAAAAGAATCGGAGTAGAATTGCTATTACCATTGATATGTGGACTTCACAAAACAAAAAGCGAGGGTTTATGGTTGTAACGACACACTTCATTGATGATTTTTGGATATTACAAAGCCGAGTTATGAGGTACATTTTTTAAAGTATATATTCATTTTTTATTTAAATTCTTTTCAAATATTGTATGAACTTATTTCATTGTTAGTTATAATAATTTAAATTTCTTATTTTAGGTTTATTTATGTGCCATCTCCACTTACAAAAGAAATGTTTTTTGATGTCCTTCTATAAAACTTGTTGGAATGGAACATTGATAGGAAGTTATCTACTGTGATAGTGGACAATTGCAGTACCAATGATGCAGTTATAAATATTATACTAGACAAGTTTCAACGTAGTACACTTGTTATGTGTGGATCAATGTTACATATGCGTTGTGCAACACATGTTCTTAATTTGATTATTCAAGATGGTTTGAATGTTATTGGATCATGCATTGAGAAGATTCGTGAGAGTGTGGGATTTTGGACTAGATCAACAAAAAGAAGGCAACGATTTACAGATACGACTCGACAATTACATGTTGAATGTAGCAAAGAACTAGCCCTTGATTGTAAGACTAGCTGGAACTCTACATATCTTATGCTTTCTACTGCTATAGAGTATCGAGATGTCTTTTTTCAATTGAGCCAAAGGGAGTCATCTTATAAGTGCATTCCAAAAGAGGAAGAATGAGAGATGGCAAGTAGTATATGTGAGAGATTGGTATTGTTTTACAAGGTTACATAGCTATTCTTAGGTACCTCATATCCTACAGCTAATCTTTTTTTTCTTGAGGTGTGTGAAATAAAAATAGCTTTGAATTCTTGGTTCACAAGCCCAAGTGATATGATTAGGAGTATGACATTTAAAATGTTAGAAAAATTTGACTGTTATTAGAATGTGATTTATGGTGTTATGGCTGTGGCAACCATTTTAGACCCAAGATATAAGATTGAATTGTTGGAATATTATTTTCCTCTTATTTATGGTGACGAAGCTGAAAATGAAATTCAAAAGGTTAGAGATACTTGTATGAAATGATTCGTGACTATACTTCTGGGAGAATGGGTAGGGAAGGTACTCGTGGCACTTGTGTAAGTGAGGATCCCCAAGTTGATGACTCTCTTATGGACTTTGAAAGATATCTTAGTCAGAAAAAAAAAGGGTGGGAATATTAAATTGGAGTTGGAGCATTACCTTGAGGATGATCTAGTGCCAAGAACTTTGGAGTTTGATATTTTGGCATGGTGGAAATCTAATGGGCCTAAGTATCCTACTTTGCAACGTATTGCAAGGGATATCCTAGCCATTCCAATGTCAACTGTTGCTTCGGAGTCAGCATTTAGCACAAGTGGTAGGCTGCTAAGTCCACATTGTAGTAAACTTCATGCAAAGACTGTGGAGGCATTGATGTGTGCTCAAAATTGGTTATGGGCTGAAATCAAAGGTAATCAAATTTAATAGTTAGTGTCTGTTTGGATAGCTTATTTTTTGCCAGCTTATTTTACAATTCAGCTTATTTTTGCTACTATTCATGGGCCCCCACTATACTTTTTAATACTATTTATGGGTTTTACTGTACTATTTTAGTTAACTTTTACATTTATCTTAGTATTTTCAGCAAAAAGTTTTCAGTTTTAGCAAAATAAGTGGATCTCAAATAGACCCTTAATCTATTCAATGATTTATGTTGCTGCATTCTTCATTGTATTTTTCAGTTGTTTGATTGAATTTGTTTTACTTTTTTTAGGCCTTTCATCTATTGTAGATGGAATTTAAGCTAATACATTCCTAAACATCCTTGATGATTCTGATGATGAAAAAGAAAGTGGTGTCACTACACTGGGAGAAAGCGAAAATTATTCTTAAAGAACTAGTCAATTTTTATTTTGTTATAAGGCAGTTAATTTTGTTAAAGAACTAGTCAATTATCCTTGATGATTCTGTTCATGCAAAGACAATGTTTATTTTGTTATAAGAAATTTTGAATTATGTTGTTACGTAGTAGACTATTTAAGTACTTGGTTTATTTAAATGCTTGGATTTTAAAACATTTTGTTTTGCCGTAATTTATATTATTGTAAAAAAAAAATTTATTTATATATATAAAACTATATTAGGGGCGGGGCGGGTCCCTGCAGGGTCCCAAGGGTGGGGATGGGGCAAGGTAGTTTGCCCCGCACCACAGAGCGGGGCGGGGTGGGGACGAAGATCTCATCCTCCCACCTTGCCCCACCCCATTGCCATCCCGGACTGGGATGCTTTCAACATTTCAATCCACTATGGAATATATTGGTCATAAGGTCATTTACCATGCTTATTACACCCATGTGTAGGGAATGCCTAACATGCATGTATTTAAGGGACTGAAAAATAATCTCCCTCCCTTGATTTTCCCCTTCACAAACCTCGATTTAAATGAATAAGAAGAAATAAAAATATTTTCCCTCAAAGTTATGTTATGTTTTTTTTCTTAATGCTTCTTCCCCTAGAACTTGGTTGCCAACATTAAAACCATGTCTTTTACTCTTGATATTTAAGTCCAATTTATTTCATTATTTTTTATGTTTGCAAATATTAGGAAAATCTTATCAAGTTTTAAGTGATCCACAACAAAGAGATGCTTATGATCGAAATGAAAAAAAAAAATTATTAAAAAATTTGCATATCTTGTTACTTTTATATGCTTGCGCTTGTTATGAAAACATTGTAAGTTGTCTTGTTACTACTCTATTTTCATATTACTATTAAAGAACAATAAGGATTCTATTAGTATAATAATATTTGATTTTCAATTTCATTCCCTCTACTTTAGTTTTATGGAATGAAATTTTGACACAAATTTTATCTTCATTTCTGCAACTTCTATTTCATAATATATTGTTAGAGCAGACCAACCAACTCATTTTGCTAGATGTAATCGTCATACATAGCGTGGAATTTTCATATACTTAATTATGACTGCAGATTAAAAAATGTGATTGAAAACACATAAAGTACAACAAGGTCATAGTTTATAAATTGCCTTTAGCTACTTGAGTTGAGCTGAGCTATGTGAGATGTAAACTTACATTCAGGAGATACTTGGATAGTATCATTAAGAATTGTTTTATGCTTTTATGTTCTTCTTTGAAGATTTCCCCCCTACATTCCTAATGATTTTTTGTTTTCACTACTTGAGAAGGGTGCACAAGAATATAGACTTTCATTTTTCAAAATTAAATTGTCAAATAAAACTAGATTGTCATCTATGTTCAAGCACTGAAACATACAAATAGTGGTGGCGATGAGATAATCTTAACTAGGTAGTGAAGTGTCCATCTCATCCTTCTCGCTAAGTATCATGAATTGGTCACTTGGCACCAAAATTAAGAAAATTAAAATGAATATTTGACACAAAATTATAATACAATTTGAGGTTAATTTCAATTAAATTTGGATTCTAATTATCATTTGACTTTAATATATTATATATGATTTCTCGTATAATTATCTTTTTCATAGCAAAGAAGAATAAAAACAAATCTTCATGCTTGTAGATAAGTTTACTAAACACAAAGGTATTTAACTAATGTTCGATTTTTTTTTTTATTTTTTTTTTTTTCATTTTGTTGTTGCTAGTATTGATAAAACTTTGAATAAATAAGCTAAGGAAATACTTCCATAGTTATACATAAAATAAAAACATATATTTTCTTTTAATCCATAGTTGTTCTGGATTCTATAAGTTTCATATTTCTACTAACATAAAGCAACTAACATAAGAACATAGTTTTGATATGCTCATTGCATAAAAACAAAGGATCACATGGTTCATCCGCTATCTCCATTAGCATATTAGTTATTCTTGTTTAACTCGCTCAGGAGAGACTTGATCTTTTCAATGGTTAATGGCTTCTCATAACACTGATTTTGACCAGCTGCAATAAAATCATTTCTTTCAGAGCTTAAATCACATGAAGTGACTCCCACAATTGTGCTATTGACGCCCATAGCTCGTAGCTCCTTTGTCGCCTATAAATAAAATATAATTAGGGGCACATGATCTTATATGAAGTTATTAAGTAGGAGAAAAAATTGAGATAACATTACTTGATGTTGCACAAGTTACAAATGTGAGCCTTTATGAGCGTTAAGTATATATTATATATAATAATATAAACATAATAGCAATAATAATAATTTATTGATAGTTTTTTTTTTTTTTTGAGGAAGTATTTATTGATAGTTAATTGTCTTGTAACCTAACTAACATTTTTTGGTGTTTCCAATATAGATATTTAGGGTTCAAATTTTCCAAACTTAATTATTGAATCAATAAAAAAATGCATAATGATATGAGATAAGAAACAATTTTACATATTTGTTTATGAATAGTTGCTTAATAAGTTGCAATAATTATGTTGACTTAAATTGTCAGGAGTCTCGTAATTAATTGGCATTACCCAATTCTCCAAATAGAGGAAAAAGAAAAAAGTTGTGTTCCACAAATCAAAATTATATGAGTTATTGAAAAATCCCATCAACTATCATTATGAATAATAATAATACATTATTAAATTATTCTTATACTATCATCACTTGTGAACCTAGTTACAAAGATTATGAACTTACATAAGAAAATGCAACCATTTATGCTAATATGTTGTTTTTGTTAAGTTCTCTGAATATATGAAAATACATGCATGTCCTTACCTTTGAAGATTATTGTATTGTAAGTAGTTTACTTTAACATCATATTTTCTTATAAAAATTTTCCTCAAAAAAAAAAAAAAAAAAAAAAAAAAATCTTATGAAAAATGTGAGGTTCTACTTTGAAAAACATACCTCAAGCCCATTCATGATTGGCATCTCCTTGTCCATAAAAATAATATCAAATGAAGCCCCAGATCGACAAAGATCAACTGCTTCTTTTCCATTTTTGACCTCTTGAATTTCCTTAGTAAATTTGCTTAGGAGTGCACCATGGATTTTTCTAATGATGGGGTCATCATCCACAATGAGCACAGAAAACTTCTTTTCAGAGCCAATGATTTCCATACTCTTTGAACTTGATGCTCCTTTTCCGAACATTATCTCTCCTCGTTTCAATATTCTGTGGGCAATCAAACTTTAATTTCTCTTAACAATTTAGTAAGCAGTTACAATTATAGCTTAATGTGATATATATATATTAAGGAAATTAGGAAACAAATTTTTATTTTCGATGCTTAATTTCCTTAATTTCCTATTTCCCGATGACTAGCTAGAGAGCACAATAGTTTTATGAAACAACACATCATTACATCTCAGTATAGTATATATGTAAGTGTAGTGTATAATATATAAGTAGAAATATAAATAATTTAAACTAGCATATCAACCTTAAATAATTTGTATTTATATTACAGAATAATTTTATTTTTTTATATAAGTAGCAAACACTAAAAAGATATATAATGATTTTGCAATTTAAATACCTTTACTACGTACTGATTAGAGCCAAGACCTCAAATTCTATGGTAATGCTTACACCTACAGCTTAGGCTGCTTATATAAGCAATGAATATAACTTATCTCATTTGAATTTTAGAAAGAATGCTAGGTCTTGAAGCTTGTAGGAAGTTGAACACTTTGACACGTGCCTTTAGGTTTGGTTACTTAGCTGGAAAGTAAGAAGAGATTTCAAAGATGAAATCTAGTAATTTGGATTGTTTCTGGCTTTTGTAATATTTTGAGATTTATGAAAATCTGAAGAATCCTACTTTTAAAAATGTATTCAACATGTTATTAATTCCATCATTAGAAAGGATGAAAAAATAATGATCTCTATATTTTTATTAATATGCAATCTAAAATGTGGATTCGGCATCCGTTATAAAATTTAATTATATTAAAAGTGATAAGGGTTATAATTGTAAATTTTGCATATCCTAAATTCTTACTATTTAAACAAACAAATCAATACTAACTTATTTAAATGAATGGATATTAAGATTATTTTTTGTGATATTGTCTAATTAAGCACTTGGATAATATTATTAAAGTCATGTTAAAAATAAGTTTGACTTGATGGGATAAATTTAGTGGTAATTTCAAGTATATTTATATTAATAAAACATGTTTTATTAAAAAATATTGTAATAATTGTAGGGCAAATTAACACGAAGTAGAATTTTATGTGGCAGGGCGAGGTAAAGACAACTGGCTTCATTTATCAAAAATCAAATAAAATAGTTGGTGTACACTGAACTACTAAATTTGGAAATAACAAAGTATATTTAATGCTCTTAGTTTTAGAGTTCATTTGGGAATAGTTTATTTAGCTGAAACAGAAAACTTTTTGCTAAAAGTACTGTAAATAAAGTTAAAAGTTAGATGAAATAGTATAGTGGGACCTATGAATAGTACCAAAAAGTGCAATGGAACTCATGAATAGTAGCAAAAATAAACTAAATAGTAAAAAAAAAGACTGGCTTTTTAAGCCAATGCCAAACGTAACCTTAGTGTCTGTTTAATTTTATTGTTGGAATTCGAGTTTAACTGTAGATGTAGACACCACATTTTGTACCCCTTACGACTCGAGCCCCCGTTCCCCATTGATGTTGAAATTCTAAAACCCAAGATTGGTTTAAGGTTCAATCAGATTACAAATTGACTTGAGAGATGTTAAAATGGAAAATATAACTTTTTAATGAGTAAAAAAAAAAAAAAAAAACTATTTTGGGAAAATAAAGGCCAAAAGAAACCCTAGCCTGCGTATGCAGGCATGAACCTGCGTATGCAGGCATGAGTTTGCGCACTCAGGTAGGGTTTTAGAAGCACTAGAAATGCAAGTTTTCTGCATTAAAGACTGAAATTTTGAACGAATCCCACATCGTCTGGGAGCTGTTCCAAACCTCCATTTTCATAATATAAATAACCATACATGGTACCTTTCAAAAAACACATAGAAATCCCACAGGAAAACACTAAGATTCATTAAAAATAGTGAATCAAAGAGAGAGTTTTTCACAAAACATCCTCAAGTCAATTTTATTTGATTATGGTCTTGATTACTAATCACATGTTTATTGATTTGTGATATATTTGATTGAAGGGAACGGTAAAAAATCAAGCCTAGAAGATTTTGTTTTGAGGTATTCTTTTAAACTTTTTCTTTCATTTTCTGCTTTTAATTCCATTTTGTTTTGTTTCTTTACTTGATTTATGTTTTAGTATGTTTGTTTAGTCTAGGTTTGTGTGTTTGTATGTCTTAAAAGCATGTTAGATTGATAGATTTAAGCTTTCAAGTGTTTTTTCTGCGTTTCTATTTCTGGGTTAGGGTGTGCCTGCATGCGCATGCTTCTTGCATGCGTACATAGGCTCGAAGTATGCGTATGCATACAACTAGCCTGCGTAAGCAGATCTATGTATGTGCACGCATACTTGTGCCCAGAAATCCTAATTCAAATTTTCTGCTTTCTGTTCCCTCTTTTATTTCACATCATATGCTTTTGTTTTAACCTTTTTGTATGCTTTTAAGCTTTATACTTCTCTATTCACATGTTTGTTTGTTATGGTATGCTAGATTAGGGCTTTCTCTTAAAGTTTCTTGCTTTTAATACTTTGTCATTCATTCAAATGTCCATGCATAATGCCATAAGTGCTGAGTTGCTGCAAGGTAAGTGAGGTAAGTCATGCATTGGTATGAACATGCATTTTAATGATGAAATATGTTTGTTTGATGTTTGATTTCATGTCTAAAAGTTTGGAATACATGTGATGGTCTATGTTTGTTTGTCATGCCTATCTTTTCCGCCTTGTTTTGTTGCTGCCTTGGATGATGTAATATGTTAAGAGATGTCATGATTAGATGTATGCTAGGATTTGTGATGTGATGATATGCATGATTAGATGTATGCAGGGTTTGTGATTTGATGATGTGCCATGCTAGATAAATGTTAGGTTGTTTGATAGATGTATGGTTAGGGATGATTGATGCCATGTTGTGTGCTTAGATGTATGTTAGTGTGTGTGTGAGTATAGATACAATGTTGAGTATGCCTTTAATAGGGTTAAGACATAAGACACAATGAAGGGAAGCCAACCTTAGGGTTAGGTGGTTTTGGGTGCCTAACACCTTCCTAAAACCGTACCTTAACTCCGAACCCATATCTCTGATAGTAAGATCAAAAGGTCATTCCTCGAGAGGACGCTATATATATGGTTCTTAGACCATTGCAAAAAGTAGGTGGAGACTCCCTGTTGTGTGCATAGTAGAGTGTTAATAGTAGAGCTCTAAAAGCTCTTTAGCGTATTGAATATTCGACAAATTACAATGAATAACACTTTAAGGTTCTAGATGACAAAGTTTAGTTACAAAATTTGTTGTAGTCTTAGATTACAATCTTACTCAATATCTTTTTATTAGAGGTGAATTTTGACAAATTCACTATTGGATTACATTTTCTTCTTATATCCTCCATGCTTGCAAAATTTCTAGAAAATTAAAGGTCAATAGCTATGTCATCAATAAATTTTTTAAATTTCAAATTTTTGTAGTTTAAAATTATGCATAAAATATAAGTTTATAGATCATATGGTAAATAATATCTAATTGGACAAAATTTGACATGTGTATTAAGAGCATGCATAGTACTCTAGAGTTTTATTGAGTAAGGTTATAGTCTTAGGTTACAACCAATTTTGTAGCTAACCTTTATCCAATTTATAAAGCATGAATACTCTAGAGTTTTCTCCATCCCTTAAAAGGTTCAAATTTAAAGCTTTAGCCTTATAGTTGTTTTCAACTTTAAGGATCCCCTTAAAACGTTTTAGCAAAATCGCCAAATGTTTGTCATTTTCAACTAAATGAGTTTTAATCCCTTTAATATACTTTTCGACTTATCCAAAAGCAAAACTAGACATGCATAATATATATAACTAAACTTAAAAGAGCCTAGCTTTAATAAGGAAGTGGTGTAAAAACCTTGGTTTACCCCCTCCAAAAAAAAAACATGTCACTTCAAATTTTCACAATTCATGAATAGGATCTACCACATACAATACATCCTCTTTTATTTTAGAAAATCAAACCCATCAACCCTATTGCCAAGCGTGCAACCTACTAAAATGCTCCACCTCCAAGCAAGAAAAGGCATTGTTGTAATTTGGAAAAAGACACCTCCAGCCACTAAAGATGCTGCTATTTGCATGGTGGTCAACATGATCTGGAAAAAGATCAACCTTTGTTGCCTTCACTTCATGGTTCTATGACCCACATTCCTTCTATACACATCCTAAGTGCTAGATCTAAGAGAGGTAAAGGGTTTGAAGTTATGAGCTTGGTTTATATTGAAGAAAATAGGGTTTGGGTAATGGGACAAAAACGAAGAGATAGGTTTGGGCCAAAAGATTAGGGTCTTGTGAATTTGTTGTAATCATTTTCAAATTCAAATTTTTTATCAAAAGATGGATGGAACCAGTGAACTCATGCATATTCTTGCTGGTGTCGCCTTTGTTCTTGTGCTTTGGGTTTGCACTTGTATGAGAATTGTAGATACCCAATTTTGCAACTCTCATTTAACCTTACTTGTATTGCATTATTCAGCTCATTGCATTCCATAACATAGAGAAGAACTGTAATTTTGACTATTTAGTATCCAATTATATTTCATGATATAAATATTGAAGTCATAACTGTCAAATTGACAGTTTATTAGCCATAGTCTTACAACCAGATTGAAAAATACCAAAGAAACAAATTTTAATGGTAAAGTGCATTTGCATGAATTAAGTCCCGATTATACCTGATTATGATCTCTTAATTCTAATTGGCCTATTTTTTGTTTAATTTAAATTAAATGATGTGTCATAATATTATCGGTTGAGGATAGAGTTTATCAAAAGGTTGCATGCACCCAATTTAATCAAAAGACAAAACATTTATTGATTCATTGCAGAATTGGTAAAAATTGATTAATTATTGAACTTTTTTGGAATTAATTTTCTGAACTTAAGTACTAAGAAAATATAGAAAAAAAAAGGGTTGAAATTTGGAAGGAATTAGATCAAAATTGAAACAAAAAAGGAAAAGATCCATGAGGGTCTGAGACCAAGTGTTGATCGACACTTGGACTAGAACCCCTAGATCTCCATCTTTTGCTTCGACTTGCTCCCCACTCAGTTTGACTTTTCCCCCTATCTTTTTACTTAAAACCTAATTTTCCTGAGTCCCACATTGCCTAAAATACCCCTCTCCATCAATAGTTCAAAGCACCCTAAATTTCATAGAAAAACTTGAAATTTCTCTCTCTCTCTCTCTCTCTCTCTCTCTCTCTCTCTCTCTCTCTCTCTCTCTCTCTCTCTCTCTCTCTCTCTCAGTATTATTTATAGTTAGTAGTAGGAATGTACCTTTAGTATCTTGGGTCTCTTGGTCTCAATTCACTAGAAGGGATTGTTTGGTTCTCCTGATCTTGAGCTACCAACTTCCTATTTATGAGTCCCCCTCTAGATAAGCTTTCTTGCTTGGAGTGCTTAGAAGTACTGATGCATGCATGAAAGGTTTCTAAACCTCCTCTTTTTAATTATTCCCTAGCTTTTTAGATTCAAGCATGCTTTACTTTCTAGTTCTCCACATGTTCTTGGTTGGTAGCATGTTAGATCTAGGTTGTTCTTAGTTATGCATGTTTAGGGTTTTAATTTGTTAGTTTCTAAAAATTTAAAATAATTAACAAACAACACAAACTTGTCTAGATATATATTCCTAAGTCTATAGGGTATATTAGACAATGCTCAAGATGTTGCAGGTCAGAATACAAGAATAAGGAAGCTGCAGGTTCAGGAAATTCGAAACATGCCAGGTTCGATCCATTGAGACTGTGGTTCGACCAATTTAGACACGAATCTGCAGAAATTAATTAAAGCCCAATAGCTCATTAAGCCCACTAAGTGATTAGACTTTCAGATCTAATTCTCTTAGCATTTAAAGGAAACCCTATAGCATATTTTGAATAGACTATAGAGGTGCTATTTTGAGATCTAAAAGGTACTATGCCTTCTCCTTTCAAAGTCACTACCAGAATTCCATCTACATATTATTAGAACCAGTAGATTTGAAGTTGCTGCTACAAGATCATACATAGCTAATAATTTATAGCTTTGAGTGAGATCTTAGAGTTACAAACGTGGGCGTTTGTGTGCGACAAATTCAGATAGAAAATTTCGTGAATTCGGAGTTGTGTGTGGTCATGTGAGTAAGTACTACAAGAGGTAACTTTAAATTTAGAGACAAATCTATTGTAAAACTTCCATTCTATCATAGTGAATTTGTTGTCTTGAGGATAGTTTAGGTTAAATCCTCCCCAAGTTTTTTTTATCTTGAAATTGGACAATTTCATTGGTCTTCCTAGGTCATCATATCGCTTGTTTTCTTTACTTTTTCACACTTAGTGATATGATTGTTTGTGTTTAACCTAAATCTGAATAATAAACCTAAGTATCAACTTGGTTAATTTATTAGGTTAAACAACCTGAGTGTACAGGGGTCTAAACAAACAAACAAAATTTAAATAACATGTTCATACGCTCTTAGATTAGAGTTTATCTCACGTAGCACATATATTTACTATGTTTTCCAATTTCAATTATGTGAATGCCTAGAATAGGATTTAACCATTCTTATTGATGCTTGTTTCAATCTCTTTGCAATCACACGTTTTTAATTAGATGATATAAATTGTTTGGATGATATAATATGATCATTGGCCACTAAAGTCTAGAAGACTAGTTTCACCAGAGGGGTTGGGTGCCTAACACATTTCCAATTTTATACCCTAACCTCCGAACTTAGATCAAAGCTTAGTAGAATATGTTTTTCCTTGTAATTTTCAAATTCTAGATTGTAACTAGGAAACAAAACTTTTTACACCCTTGATGTTTGCTTATATCAAGGTGGGTCTATTTTTTGTTGAAAAAAAATATCAATAAGCCTTTTTAAGTTGAGATTAAATTCAATAAGAATTTTGTGTAAAATCCCATGTTTACACCCTCTAATAATACTTTGCCACATCAAATTTTTACAAACAATTGCACATTACATTTAAGCTGCAATACATTGAATCACTCCTTATTCTAAAGAATTAAAACCCTAAACTAAGTTTCTAGTACAACTAGTACACTTGGGGAAGTTGCCTAAGACCCACGGAACCAAGAAGACGTCGGGTCGCTGCACCAACTCTCCACCATTTATCATGGCTCACTGTTCTATACAACCAATTTTGCTTTCAGAATCACTGACCACACCTACGCCTAAACTTTATATAGTTCCTTTTATCAAATAAACTTTAGAGTGAATTAAAAGAAACTCAAAGCATAAGAACAAAGGCAATGACAACAAGAATATGCATGAGTTCAATGGTTCCATCCATCTTTTAATAAGATGAATTTGAAAATGATTACAACAAATGCACAACACCCTCATTTCTTGACCCAAACTCATTTCTTCGTTTCTCTCCCTAAAAACAATCCCTATTTTCTTTGATATAAACCAAACCATAACTCTCTGCCTCTCTTCTTTGATCTAATACTTAGGATGTGTATAAAAGGTGCATGGGTCATAGACCTATTGCAAAGTACAGACCATGAAGGTTGATCTTTTTCTAGTTTAAGCTAACCACCATGCAAACAATAACTTCTTCGATGGTTGAAGGAATCTCTTTCAGATTACGACAGTGCCTCCAATAGCTTGAAGCTGGAGTGTCTTTAGCGGGTTGTAATCTCGGTAGTAGGGATGATGGGTTTGATTTTTTGAAATAAAGGAGTTGTATTGTGTGTGGTAGACCCTATTCATGAGTTTGTGAAAATCTAATGTTACATGCTTTTTTTTGGAGGGTATAAACCAAGGGTTTTACATCACATCCTTATCAACTTCAGACTCTTTTACAAATAGTGTAAGAATCAATTATTTCATTACAATTCTCAAAGTAAAGGTAAAATGGTCATTGTGAGAGACCGGACTTGGCTCTCAAAAAGAGATTAGGCATTAGCAACTCTCTTTTCGGGATTATATGAAGTTGCCACTTATTTTATAAGAAAAATAAGAAAACTATACAAAAGAGTACAAAATATCTTAAATAGTACACATTCTCATTAATTTAAATGAATACAACTTGATAGAAATAACTTTGTTTCCTAGTTACAATATAGTAAAAAAAAGGGTTACAAGGCTTTATTTCCTAATTACAATCTATCAAAAGAAAATAAAGCACTACTCTACGAACCAAAAACCTAAAGGTCGAGGGCTAGATTACAGCATGGGAAGGTGTTAGACACCCATTCTACCTGGAAAAAGTCCAGTCTTCTAGACTCTAAGATGATCATTTTAGTACCCTTTGTATGATATTATTTAAATATAACAAATGCCATGTTAAATTCTAAATCTAAGGTTAATCTACTATTTAAGAGTCCTAGATCTGCAACTTTGTTTTATAAAAAGAGAAACAAAAAGTTTGATGAGATTGCTTGGCGAAAAATCTAGATCTGAGTTTCTATGATGAAAAGAATGAATTTTTTTTATAAAAATTCAGATCTAGTTTAATAATTTTAAATGGAGAGAAAACAAATCTTTTTATGTAAGTGTAAATTTTTATGAAAAACACAGATTTGATTTTGTTTAAAAAAAATCAGATTTGTGTTTTAATGAAAAACGCAGATCTGGTTTTGTTTAAAAGAAAAAAAATTCAGATATATTTTTAATGAAAAATATAGATCTGGTTTTGTTTAAAAGAAAAAAAATTCAGATCTACGTTTTAATGAAAAATACAGATCTAGCTTTGTTAAAAGAAAAAATTCAGATCTGTATTTTAATGAAAAATATAGATTTGGTTTTGTTGAAGAAAAAATTCAAATTTGTATTTTAATGAAAAATACAGACCCGATTTTTATTAGAAAGAAAAAAAGGATGAAGCTTTCATAATAAATTTCTTATAGATCTACAAACTTTAAAAAGGAGTTTAACCCTAGATCTATGCATATCAATCAATTTATGTGTTT
Organism: Quercus tomentella; assembly: GCA_028535165.1. Lineage (NCBI taxonomy): Eukaryota > Viridiplantae > Streptophyta > Magnoliopsida > Fagales > Fagaceae > Quercus > Quercus tomentella. The sequence goes on along the minus strand of JAPQVY010000089.1, from coordinate 25,036,473 downwards.
AAACCTAAACTAAGCATGTGAATTTCAAAGAAAGGATAGAGGGAGAGTATGCAAAAAAACAATTTAAGAACATGATTAGGTGAATAATGAAAGAAACAAAACACACACTCATAAAAAAATCAAAAGAAACAAGAGCATGTTTATGAAAAGAAAACAAGAACAGAATGAAATTATGAAGGAAAGAAACAAGGTAAAAAAATACCTACATGAATGTGTTCTTCAAGAGGGGAGTGTTTTAGAGGTCAAAAAAGATGAAACTCTTTGAGATCTAAAATAGTATCACTTACAGAAAAGAAATTCCTAAAGCAGAGCTTCCAGAATTTCTTTAACGTAAGGGGAAAGAGGGTGCTAAATTATGAGTTTTCTCCTCTATTTATAGAGACGTGTCTGCTTAAAAAATAAGCTAGGGTTGCTTAGAAAATTAGCAGATATGAATTAGGTCAGGTTTTATCCCTAAAAAATCGAATTTGATTGGCCTAAACCTAAGTTAATCATTTTTGGGCTTAATTCACTACCTGTGCCAAGTACCGATTGGCACTCTACAAGTGCCGATTGGCACACCTCATTGCATGACCCAATTTCGTCTTCAGGTTCATTTTGGACTCTTTCTTTTTTTTCTTTTTTTTTTTGGCATTTTCTAGGCCGGGAATTGTATTTGGACGTTTTTTAGATTTCTGTTCCTAATAAAATCCATTTTAACTTGATAATTAAATCTTTAGAAAATAATTATCTGAAAGATAAATAATTAAATCTTTAGAAGATAATTACTCTAAAGGCCTAATGATAAACAATTATGATATTATCAAATTATCCATTTTATTCCTATGCAACCAAACTTATTTTTAATCAAAATCAACAACCAATCACATAAATTATTTAATTGATTTTAATTATTAACCAATCAAAATTAATTTCAATTAATCACACGTGATCGGTATCACCCAACTAAATGCATGCAGACCATGAAAACTTGATCTTGTGATATCTTTTACTTTGACAGTCCGATTTGAGAACCGGGCATATCATCGCGATCATTAAAATCTCAAGATCATTTTTATGATATGAGATGAATGATTTAATGCATGAAATGCAATTATGATTTTTTGGTTACTTAGAATGATCATTTTGGTCATGTCCCAAGATTAAATAATAGGTGCAAAATTGAGTGTCTACAGTCATATTACATTTCTAGGGATACACCAGTCATTTTCATTGAAAAAGCTAATTTATTCATAATGCGAATGCACTAGTCACTTTGGTTAAAACAAGCGATGATGGACACAAATAATCACGAATTTGATCGAAATGAGTGATAAAAGGTAGTTAAGCACTAAAGGTAGGAATAGTAAAAAACATGGCAAGATCTTGTTCATGAAGGGTGATTTGGTAAGAAAGAAGAAAATGGAAAGTATAGAAGAGGACATGATGGTTGTTAGGGCTCATCGATCAATGATGGTGAAAAAGACTGGTAATAATAATAATAATAATAATAAAAGAAGACATATAGCCATTTAGGCACACTTTGCTTGGGTTAGATTGTTCAAATTTATCTTACGCTTCACTGCCTACTTGGTCAAAACTTCTCGGGACACTTTTGATTGAATCAGGTTGGATGGCCTAGGTTAGATTGAGTGGTTATTTCTCACCCTTACAACCATGGTACAAACAAAAAGTTGATGTTACAAGCTTTTCAACAACACCTAGCCTCATTCAAGCAAATCCAAGATTGAGTCCAAGCCTCAAAATGAAGGTATGAAGGTGAAAAGATTAATACGAAAATTGAATTTCTATGTGTTGAAGTGGGCCTGTGTGTGTGGCTTGAATTGCCATAAGCCCAAGTCAATTACCAAATACTTGTTGTATTAGGAGTCCAAGGCAGCCGACTTAACATATATCCCTATATATATGTTATTAGTTACGGCTATAGACACAATTCCTAATAACCTAGCAAGTGCAACTGTGTGAAAGAGTAATTCCTAAAAACCTAGCAGCTGCCGCATAAGAAGAAGAATAATGTTTCTTGTCTTGTGGGTGAGAGAGAGTTAGGGTGTATTGGAATTTGGGTTCTTTGAGAGTGTTCTTGTGCACTGTTGTATTTCCCTATTTTTTTTATAGTGAAATTTTTCCGTCGTCTCCGTGGAGGTAGGTAGTTTGCTGAACCATGTAAATTCTTGTGTTCTTTGTGTGTGCTTGTTATTTAATTTCCGCTTATTTACTGTTATTGATTTGAGTCTTGGGGTGCTATCTGCACAACACTATGTTTAAGCTTTTAGGGTTTGAAGAGTTTAAATTCAATAAGAATGTAGTGTAAGAGCAAACGCATCAGAGCTTGCAAAATGGAAAAAGGGGTTAATTTTACACATTTTAACCAAAAAAACACCCGCATCAGTGCTTGCAAAAGTGTGTATATATCCGAAAGTACTACAGTAATCATGCATATATGCACGGTTACTGAAACTTTTTATATATTATTTTAATATTTTTTCTCTCCCCTCACATTCTCTCTCTTCCCCTGACTCTCTCTCTTCAACCCATAATCTCTGCAACTAATAACCTAGCATCGCCAACCACACAAACCCAGCACTGCTACCCACATCACCGCAACCCAGCACCGCCAACCACCACCATTGCAACCTAGCATCGTCTACCACCACCACCACAACACGGACACACCACTAAATCAACCAAAATCAAACAAACCCACTCATGGACACACCACAAAATCAACCAAAAATCAAACACACCCACACATGGATAGACCAACAGAGACAGAGAGAGCATTTTTGTGAACTTGTGGCTGTGGGTTGGTGCTTGGGTCGACTGGAATGGTGCTTGTGGATCGTGGATTGGTGCTAGTGGATCAATGTGGATCGTTGCTTGTGACTGTGAGGGAGCGAGGGAGAGGCGATTTCAACTAGGGGAGAGGGAGAGGCGAGTTTCATCATAAAGGCAGTGGTGTGAATGGAGAGAGAGAGAGAGAAATAGTTTTAGATGGGTTAAAAAGGGAGAGTTGATAAATAATAATAAAAAAGTGAGGAAAATATTATTTAAATAAAATAGATAGTAGAATAGATAAACTGATGTGGGTGTTTTGTAAAAGTGGGTGTGTAAAATAGAAAAAGTATGTTTTTTTTTTTTTTGACAAAATTAACAGAAATTTTACATCCACTGATGCAGATGCTCTAAAAACCCTTGTTTACACTCTCCAATAATAGGTTGCCACATTAAAATTTTGTAAATAAGAAAATAGGAATTGAAACACATAATCCCACTCTCTTTTTATACCCTATCACTATCAGGAAAATTAGGCCCAAATCATTGTGTAGCGAAGGAGTCGTCGGTGCAATTGAGAGACACCATTGGAGAGGCTGATATCATCGCCAGAGGCACCGCATAGCCACTTCCAGGTCCCTTTAACCATTGCCAAAGAAGATGCTAGAGTTGATTGTTGGTGACATTTGGGTATGGGTATCCACTAACCACTCGGAAGCTTAGGAATAATGTTATTTGATACCAATACAAACAATATGCTGATTCCAATATTATTTGATACCAACATGGCAACACCAGGAGTCTAATTTTATTTTTTGGGCAACCAAACTTTTTGTCATCAGCACTTAGGTATTTTTTTTTTTTAGACTACTTAAGAGCTTGCACAATGGAAGATTGTGTTAGGGATTATGCCCTAAAATCCAATTTATTGGCAAGTTATAAATAATTATATTGTTTAATTATATGAGACTATTTGTAAATAAACTAATTGGACATTATCATAGTCCTTGAGATGCATTGTATATAATTTAGTTATAGAAGATATAAATAAATAGTTCCTTGTAAATTCAAAATGTAATTTGTAGTCGGTGATGAAATTGGATGTTTCATCTGCGAAGACTATAACACATCAACTAAGATGGTTTGTCTTGATCATGGAAGTAGAGACTTCTAGTTGATGTGTTGATGTGTCTTAAGTGTGTAAGACATATTGAACTGGACCGCTGTAAGATTAATTATTCAATTAACAACTGTCACTTGAATAATAAGTCTTACGACTTCTAATTTCATAAACTCTCAATACTGAGAGGATAGTGAACCCGATCATGAAATGTAGGTTACTTTGATATATCAGGAGTAGTGAGATCTAATTTAACGGTCAAAACCCTAGAATGTTGAGTAACTGCACATAGTGTTGAGGGAACACATATTTTCAAGATGGAATCCATAATCTCTTTTTATAGAGACACGAAATATTCCATTGAGATAAGTTTAATGGGAATTGGTTATTTAGGGCTGGCCACTTTAGAAAGGAGTTACTAAAGTTTATATTTAATGAAATTAAATTTCATAAATATGAATAACTAAAAGATTAAACCAGGGACTCAAGAAATAAAATAGTTGTTACAAAGTGACAATTTATTATGATTTTGTTCACTATGTATTTCATAGAGGGGTCAAATGATATCATATTAGAGTCTTGAGATATAATTTATTAATAAGGCCTAGAGTGCAATTATATTTCCATAGTGATATTTATTATATAATTAATGATAACTTTGGACTTGTCAAGAGTTGACAGATAAGCTTAAAGCCCATTAGACCTAAAGTCTTATTTGTCCCTTTGGTTCTATTCCAAGCCACACACTAAAGCCCAATTAGGCTAGCCCAAAAGGCTAACTCAATTAGATAATCAATTTTTATTTAATAAGAGTTATTAAATAAAGTAACTGCTAAGGCAGTTAAAAGGTACGTATGATTAAAAAAAAAAAAAAAAGAGAAAGCAGTTTTTCTCAGTAGTATCTTTTGAACACACTTTTCTTTTGGAAAATCAATGTACTTAAGAACTAATTGAGAGACCACTCATCTTGGGCATCATGTGTGTTAGAGATATATTAGCCCATTAGTATAGGCCCAAGTCTAATTCTACTTTGTGTGCAAGCCAAGTCTCCTACTTGTACTAGAAGTCTATTAGTCTAGGGTTTAGTTTACTATATATATACACGTTATGATTTATTGTAACACAGGATTTGTACTACACTATAATATATTATTGATGTAGCCCTTTAGGGTTTCCTTTGTGGATGTAGGCTGTTAGGCTGAACCACGTAACCCTCGTGTGTTATTGTGTTCTATACTTTATGTTTTTGCTTCCGCATCCATACTAGCATATTCAACATGGTGTATCAATGCTAATATTTAACATGGTATCAGAGCCACCTTCTTGTGGCCATGGTTTTCTGTCCTTGCGATATATTTAAAAGCAATCTTTGTCTTCCTCAGTGTTTTTTTTCGCTGCGTTCATCTTCTTTGGCTTCTTACTGTTGTCGTCAAAACTCTCCGGTATAATCAAGCCATCGTTAGAAGTCGTATCAACACTGCAAGACCATTGCCTTCCTCAAACTACCGTCACAGAGCCAAATTTCATTTAAGGGATCTTCTCAACCTTATCAAATCTCAAGATTACTTCAAGCTTTCATCTTGAGTTTGAGAGGGGCTGTTAGAGATATATTAGTCCATTAGTATAGGCTCAAGCCTAATTCTACTTTGTGTGTAAGCCAAGTCTCCTACTTGTACTAGAAATCTATTAGTCTAGGGTTTAGTCTACTATATATATACATGTTATGATTCATTGTAATACAGGATTTGTACTACACTATAATATATTATTGATGTAGCCCTTTAGGGTTTCCTTCGTGGATGTAGGCTGTTAGGTTGAACCACGTAACCCTTGTGTGTTATTGTGTTCTATATTTTATGCTTTCGCTTCCGCATCCATACTAGCATATTCAACATGGTGTATCAATGCTAATATTTAACAATGTGAAATTGGGATGAAGATTGAAGGTATTCTCAAGTTTTGTTTTTGAATTTTACTACATCAAGGTATGCTTTCTCTTCTTCGTTCTAGAATTCAAGGTTATATATTATCTCTCATGATTGAAGTAAATCCTTGTGTTGCTTCCGTTGCATGTCTTGTATGAGATGCAAAACCAGTTTTTCCAACAGATTGAAGAGAAACCAGGAAAAAAAAAAAAAAAAAAAAAAGGGCCAAAAACAAGAGCTTGCGCATCGTCAAACATAAAAAGTTAAGTGTTGGTAACCAAAAAATAAAAAACTTTTTTACCAAAATCCAAAAACATATCTGACGAATTTTTGATTAAGAGCTCGCATAGTAAGAATGAAGAGAAACCAGCAACAAAATGGTCATAAGCAAGACCTTGAGCATTGCCACACACAAAGCCAAGTGTTGGTGACCCCCAAAAAATAGTTCTAAGTGTGGGTTTGCATAGCAAACGCGGCAGGCATTTTGCGTTTTTCCCTGGGTCTTGTGCACTGTTCACGGGACCCACAAGTACAGAAAATGCAGCAAGAGTCAATAAATCTGGGTCCCAGAACTATTCATAATTTAAAAATTATTTTGCTACAGTGTTTTCAGTAATAAGTTTTCAGTTTTTAGTAATAAGCAGTATCCAAATAAGCCCTTAATATGATGAATGAATGTGTGCGGCCAGTCCTATTTTTCAAATTGTGAAAAGTTGTAAAAAAATAATGTGACATGCTATTATTGGAGGGTGTAAAACTCTCATCCTTGCCAAATTCGGACATTTTTTTAATGAAAAGTTTTACAACGTATAATTAATCCAAAAAAAACTTTTTGAAAGTAAATGAAATTCTATACGACTTGTCTAAATTGACTTTTCCTGAATAATTCTGAATCCTCAAAAAAGATTGAGCATAAAGTGGAAATATCGCAAGTAAAGCGATATTTCCATTACTTGCGATATTTCCACTATGAGGGTTAAAGCTGAAAACTTCTTAATGAGGTACCAACTTTTTCAGGTCATAACTTTTTATCATCAATCCAAATGATTTCATTAGAAATTAGACTTCAAGGGCTCTACAACGACACTAAAATCGCCCAAAATAGAGGCTGCAGGAAGAGCTGTGAACGAGTTATTCAAAGTTGAGGGAGAATTAGTCAAAAAAGCTCAAAGCTGACCTTTTGTGCAGGAAAAACATAATGTTGATCACACGCATCACTTTGTTTTTGTACTCAAGTTTAGGCATTACTAGGACTCTTTTCGTTTGGAGGTGGTGTTAAGAAAGCATTGTTTTGCACTTAATTAGTGTTAGCGGTTTGTGATTGCCCTTAATTAGAGTTTTGGTAGAGGAGATAAAAGAGTTTCATTCAAGCAATTGATCCAATTCAATCCAAGGTGGAAATTCATTAATGTGGTCTCAATTGGGTATATTTGAGTTTAGCTTTGTGAAAGTTTCGACAGTGACACTTTTTCTCTGTTGTTGCTTATGGATATATCATATATGTATAAGGTCACTCAAATCACGTGAATCTTCCATCGCCCTTTGAGATTGTTTTATTCTAGTCTTTACAATTTATGTCAACCAAGAGATATCAATTATTCAAGAAGAATTTCTCCATTGATAACTTATCAAACAACATATTTAAGTACATCAAACCCCATGTTCCATGACACACCTAAACAAACTTTTGCCAATTGATTAATGATAGTGAAGAAATAAATTATTTCCTATAGGAAAACAATGACTCTCAGTTAATGGAGTCATTTTTTATCCAAGGCCATGATAGTGCTGAGGTTCATGGGGCTCATGTAGTCAGTAGAGCCGGTCAGGATCTGCTGAACAATAACTCTGTTCGCCTTTTCAGATGGATGGAATGGATCCCAAAATGCATACAAGTCTCGGTTGGGGCACAAGTTGGAGAGTTGTGTGCATATTCCAATGCCATTGTAAGGTCCTTGTCCACAACAAGCTATCCTTGATGTACTAAACCCTGCCCAACCACAACATGCTCATGTTATGTCTTATTTTTTTACCAACAAATAATCCTACAATATCCATTGTATAGAAAATGTTCTTTGAGATAGGAAAATATTCTATCATTTGTGAAATTTTATTGTGTCCCTAACTTTATTGTTTGTGGTTATAATTAAGACAACGCAAATAAATAGTTAGACATGGAACCCAACATACCAAACGCTTGAGGGTTAGAAATGAAGTCAGTGTGCGTTTGTTGTGTATTAGCAGCAATGAACACATCTCTGCCAATTTTGTTATTCAGATCTCTTATCATTTGATTGAGTTGTGGGTTATACAAGGCAGCGGCTCTTTGGAGTTCAGCTGAGCATCCACCATTTGTATTTCGCATGGCCAATTCTGCCGGAACACAACCCAGTGGTCCGGTACCTGTCACAAGAACCCTACGTGCTCCAAGATCATATAGCTTCTGCAATGAGATCAAAAACATTGAAGGAAGCATTAATCATTTGGCAAGTGAATTTGCTTTTTTTTGGGGCGAATGAAAATGTATTTGGTATTTACTAGTAACCAGCGCATTTTTTTTTCATACTTAGATTTTCTCTCAAAATTTTTATTCCAATTAAAGTTTATTGTCAAAAAATTTAAGATATTTTCATTAACTCAATCTTTGGGCGTTTGCTAGATATATAATGTAGAATAATTTTGTTATTTCATACTTACTATCTATTTTAGTATTCAATTTTAATTAAAATCATTAAAATTTTATTTGACGTACGATTTTTTTTTTTAATTAATATAATAACTGCTAAGGTATGACAACACTGATTTTCTCTCAAAAATGTATCACCCCAATGTCTAATTGATCATGCTTTTGGCCTGAGCAACCAGATGTCTCTACTTGGAGATGGTTTTTTGTCTATCTTTAATTTTATTGGTTACTTTTTCGAGACTAGCTAGCGGTGCATTGCATGTAGAGCCAAACAAAAGCACAGCAAAGTTAATGGTAAATTACCTGTAAAAGTTTTTTGTATTCTGAGATGAGATACTTGACATAATCCGGAAGTCGGTATTGGCGAGACCTTGCAGAAAAGGGCACCAAGTAGTAGTTGTTTACAAAATCATTGCCACCGACAGTGATGAGGACAAGCGCTTCTTTCACTAATCTCTTTGCTTGGTCACTTCCAATAAGATTACTTACTCTTTGCTGGTATTCTTGAAAGTATTCCAATTGTCTATACATTCTTAATATGTTTAGCTGCAAAAAAAATACAATTATATATAGGCCATTTCTTAGATTAGCCTTTGCATTTTGATAGTGCTTTTAAGTTTTTGAAAGAAAAAAAACTAATTGTACGGGAGAGGCATATGATACAATTAATGTACGTATTAGAAATTCAGTATTTGTCATGAACCATGACATATATGGAGTAGTTTTATAAAATAGTGAGACATTAAAATAAAAGGCATTATCCAAACGAATTATAGAAAGATTAATTATGTGGTTGCAAACTAGAAAAATTAATTGTGTTAAAGAAAATTCACGTAGTACATCTAGCATCATTAACATTACTTTTATCGTACACTAATTATATCAGATTATGCCAATGATCATAAAAATGAGAAAAAATGTGTGTTCCTAAACTTGTTGGTTAAACTTAAGATGGCCATTGATCACTTACAAACTGAATTCCAGTGTCATTGAGGATTCCAATGCCTGCTGAAGCAAAGTTGGCTCCAACAAGGAGCTTTTGTCCTGTGAGCTCAGGACTCAAGTATGGCAATGTGGGCTCAGAGCCGAGCTGCTCACCTAAAAAAGCAAGCAATTCACTAAATACAGATTTATATACATATTGATAGTCATGCACGTACAAAGTAGACTAGAGAGTAACTTCAAATAATGATTTGATAATTATTAAAGCAATAATGCAGACTGAAACCCAACTGATAAGGTCAGGGATGTTAAGGCCATTGGAGAAACGCCCTGTAGGACGATGAGTTGGATAATCAATGCCATAAGGAGGTGAATCGGCACGGGCAGTTGTAGCCAGGTAATTGTTGTTGCCATTGTCAACAAGTGAATCGCCAAAGACGAAGAAAGCCCTGGCATCTGCTGTGTGAACAATGTTTCCTATTGCTAATGCAAGACCCAAAATCATCCAAGAAATGAAAGTGGATGAGGCTTCCATTGTTGTGGTTTGAGTAACTGTTTAGAACTGCTTTTTGCTTTGTACTAAGAACTCCGTGTAGTTGGTGTAAGACTGGGGATGATCTAGGGTGTTTTATAGCTTGTGGATTCTAGCAATATTGTATGGATTGGACCCCCAAAAATAAAGCAGGGAGGGCAGTGATAATTGTGTTAGCTAGGGGAACAGTTTCTACCAGCTTTGAAATTAATCAATGCCATGAAATATAGATATGCTGAAGACAGCTTTTGGTTCAAAATCTTTAATTCTTGCATGATTTCACTTACAATCTAATCTAAAATAGCAATGTATGTTCGGTTGCTGAAAAATTGAATTATGAGAGTTGTATATTCTTGAAAGTTTAAACTTACAATTTGAATTTGTATTGTATTTTAAACAAAACTATATTTATAGAATATAAATTTTGGTGTTTAAGATAATCCTATACAACTTGGCCATTAGTAACTAAATAATTGATAACTTTGATAATTATCGATAAATTTTTAAATAACCAATACCTTGAAAATTAATAAATATATTTTGTTTTTCTATCTAGCATTTCAAAAGAAAAAGAAAAATATTTTGGATAAATATAAGTATTTAATTTTCTAAAATTAACTTATATAGTTATTTTAAGGGAAAGAAGTGAAAATTTTATTTTGAGTGGAAATTAAAGTCCCGTAACTTTTGAGAATTGAGATGTTTATAAGAATTGTAATTCTTGAAACACTCAAAAACTCATGAAATGAACAACTAAATTTTCTAGGACTTTTAAGAATTAACAATTGTTAGGGTCAATAGATTGATTTTTGGCAAAATATAAACGAATCCTTGAGTCTTGTTAAGCCTATAATGTGTTTTTTTTTTTTAAGTCCAAGTCGACCAATTAAAGACATCAAGCTCAACACGTCCTTGATTAATTGAGACAAGATCAACTGCAAGCTCGATAGTAGTTGATCATTAAAGAATTGCAGATTATTTTTTACTATGATGCAATTTGTATTATGGTGGTTGTAAAAGTGGGTTTTGTAACCCTAATTAGAGAACTTAAATAAAAGCACAACCTTTCATAAGGTTGTAGAGGTAGAAACTCTAGGGGATTTAGAGGGGAAAAAAAAAAAAAAAAAACGGCCTAAAGCCTCTAGCCTCCACCTATTCAACCAGTTTTTCTAGAAGCAAACAAAGAACCATCATTAACGGTGCTGTTAATGCCATAGTGCATATCAAATCTTAAGCCACAGAGTCTAGTAATTCCTACTGTAAGTAACAATACTAGGATCTGGATATTGTTGTATTATGTACTTCCATTTTATTATTGTAAATTCTTTTGTTGGGTGGTTATCGGTAAACCCCAAGAGGGTTTTATTGTCAAAGTTTCATTTTGTGACCATATCGCATGTGTCTTTTATTTTTATGCCACTTACTCTTTGCAATATGGTTCTATGCATAGTTAACCCAATTGGAACTCAGCAGTATAATTGATTAATTAATCAAGTTGGCATAAATTGAGTTAAAATCAATCAAATAGCGACTAAATTTCCTATCACTAATTTTTGAGTGGAAATATAATTTAGAGTACGTACACCATCCATTTAACCCAGATTGCATGGTTAATTAATCCTAAAAGGAGAACGCCGAAATATCCTAGTCTTTCGACATCGATCAGAATGAACCAAAATCCATGCATGTGAGAAGGTTCAATAAGGACCGGTTCACATCAACGTATCAAATTCTAAACGTGAGCCCTGATCTTTAAAGGGAAAAGAAAATTCCTGAACCAAAACTCAGTACGACTCAAGGTTACCGTGTCTTTCAAAAAACAAGAATCACTACTTCTCTTTTTGTTGATAGTGATATTAATTATATTGTATAAATTAGTTGGGAATTTTGTGCAACATTTTTTTAATTGGTCTAAGTTAAGAGAATTTCATTTCAAAACGATTTCTTTTTTCGTATAACATTGGGAAAATAGGGTTTATAGTGTGAAGTAATTTTAAATATTAAATAATATAACACTAAATTCAGATATCTAGATTTTATATTAATATTTAGTTTAAACCATTTTGGACTAATTAAAGATTTTAATGAAATTTTGTCTACTGCTAGTGACTAAATATTTCATTGATATGATGTAGGGTCAGCCCCACAATTAATAGAAAGCTTTGAATCCTTTGATTAAAAAAAAGAAGAAAAAGAAACTCCATAGGTCAACTTTTAGGTTAGCTCTCAATTAAAACATTGTCATGAAAGTACGAAGCTACGAGGCCATTTTTCTCTTGTGCCATGTGATATGCATAAATGGGATGGGCTTGTTGGATGCAGCTGCACTCTAATTTACTCTCACCGCTCAAACCCATGACAAATTGGAACAATGAATTATTGACCCTTTTGAACACTTTTACCAAAAAAATTGTCTTTTTTATATTTTAAGAATTCGCATTAATTTGTGAAAAAATTTTCTTCTATTTTATTATAAAAAACTTTTTTTTTTTACACAATCACATCAAATTATCTATTTTACATTATATTCAATAGAATATTTATTTTTTATTTAATTTTTTACTATTGTTTATGTCCTTTTTTTTCCATTGGTTTTCCTTTGTGAGAGAGAAAAAGATAAATGAAAAAAAATATTGATATATATGCACATAAACAGTAGTTATGTTTATTTACATAATTACTGTGGTTAGAGATAAAATTCTATTTTGTACAATTTTGTATAAACTAATGTGGATAATTTTTAAAGTTAAATGTGCAAATTTTACCTCTTAAATTATTATGCACTGGGTTCCAGTTAACTTAATTGGTAAAATTTTTTATGGTTGAATAAGAGATTTAGGATTCAATTCCTGCCTATGCCAAAAACTGACTAGTGTCTTGATCTGATTGGTGCCTTGATCTGATTGGTGTCTTAGTTTGATAATAAAGAGCTATCATTAGGAGTGGATGTCATAGGTTGAAAACTATCTAAAAAATTATTATTATTATGCATTGTTTCCGTAAAAAAAAAAAATGCATTGACTCTATAGTGTATAGGCAATTTGCTTTTTTTTTTTTTTGCAGAATAAATGCTCAGTACTATTAGTCGGTGAGAAGGAATGAATGCTATATACCTAAGTTTGCGGCGTGACTTGAAGCAGAGCCAAAACTGATAGCATATATCTTTGCTAATTTCCTACTATCTACTCTCAGAACTGAAAATCTACTATATATTAGACTGGTATTTATTAGGTTTCTATTTTTAGTTCGGCATTGGATTTGGTTTTATTTTTCTATTTTTAATTTGGAATTGGATTTGGTTTTTTTTTTTTTTTTTTGATAGAAAGGAATTGGATTTGGTTTTGTTTGTTCTATTTTACGTCATTGTTTTTGGCCGTGTATAATATAAGTAGAGAAAAAGTTACGATGGATACCTATGCAGTAAATAAAATTATGGAAAGTGAAAACTAATCTATTTATTGTGTTTCCTACTTATTTTAAATGGGTGCTAAGTGGGTTAAGTCGACTTGTATTTTTTCACATGCAAAAAAAAAAAAAAAAAAAAAAAAAAAAAACTACTAAATATTGATCTGTGGGGTTTCCCCCAATCCAATATCATTTAATCAATTTGATATTGAGAGCTACCCATCCTTGGTGGATGGGGGTGCCCTTTAACCCAAGGACGAGGGGCAACCTGAGATGGACTCTCCATATATATACTAGAGCCTCAAGACCCTATTGTCATTTGGGACAAATCAACAGCCACCTCCCCCACCTAGCAGGCTCCATCATACATTCAACTACTTTAATTCCCCAACTTGGTTACAAGCTTATGGTACTAAGCTTGGCCAAAAAAAAAAAAAAAAAACTACTGAATATGATCAAATTGTCTTTTTTTTTTTTTTTGGTCAATACAAATAAGAGAACAAATAACAAAATATTCAAAAATAAAATTTAAATAATACATAAAATTTTAAATTTACTTTACAAAATCTAAAGTTTACTAATAATATCATCACCATAAAAGAACAAAAATACTAAATGTCGTGGACCAAGTCAAGTGTGCGACAATAATGTGTAAAAATTGATATGATGAGATCCAAGAGTGAGATTGAGAAGCAGAAACAAAGATAATGACATTACAAATGTTGAGGTTTAGGGGCTGTTTGGATTTTTTTTTGGTTATCATTCATCACTCCTCACTCAATTTTCGTCACTCATCATTCATTATTTAAAATACCCTAATTTCCCCAAACCCACCCAAATGGCACTCATCACTCAGTTCTGCCGTCACTTTTTGTTTCAAATTTTTTTTTTGAAAAGTCAAGATATGCGGCTGAACAGTGAGAGATATGCAGCTGGGCTTTGTTTCAAAAAAAAAAAAAAAAAAAAACCCAAAAGTCAAACATTGTTGCTGAACAGTGAGAGAATTTTGAGTTTAATTACGAAAATACTATTGGAAACTGAGTTATGGAAACTGAAAACACCTTTTAGGTGTTTTCAGTTTCCATAACTCATAACTCAAAAATAAGAAAATTGAGTGATGGAAACAAAAACTGGAAACAAAATCCAAACGGACTTCTCAGCCATGGGTCCCACAATTTTTGAGTTATGAGTTATGGAAACAGCAAATCCAAATAGCCCCTTCGTTTTAAGGTTTTTTTTTTTTTTCAAATTTAATAATGGTTAGGCATACTAAACTATTAGGCTAGCGTATCAAAGAAATCACACTTTGTGAATGTGATGTGAATTGTCAATTGTGAATTGTCCCATTTGGCCATTTTGTTTGATTTTATTTATATAAAAAATTCCCTAAATAAACGAGTCAACCCAGTTGACCCGTGGGTTGATCCGACCTAACCTAGAAATTAATCGGGTTGGGTTGGTTTGTTTTTATTCCATGTAAAAAATTCTTGGGGTGTGTTGGGTATTTTTCTTCTGGTTTGGATCAGATAAATAAGTCTAAGTCTAATTTGCCAAATCTAAGTATATTACTTACACTTAAATTTTTGGGTGTATTTCAGTGTAAAATTGTTCTTTTTTCTTTTTTATTTATTTTTGAAGTCTACAACGTCTTCATTTTACATACATATTATGCATATGAGCAAATGATAAAGGCATATTTTACATAAAAGGCATATTTTACACATAAATTATATATGCATGTGAGCAAATGATATCTATAAGGGCACTAACTGCACATTCTTGCTAATTTACATAACCTGTACGCATCATCTATTTCATATGTTAAATGTGAATATTGTTCTTTAAATTGGGAACATTTGTGTATATAGAGTGCATGTTAATAAGTGGATAAGAATATTTTTCCCATATATATGAGATGTGAGATAGAGGTGTTACATATAAGATGACGGAATTATTCTCCAAAAGTAGGGATAAACAAAACTTGGTTCTTGATTTAACAAGTTGGTATGTTCAGAATCTTCAGATAGTTGTCGGTAACAGATTGTATGCGTATATAAAGCTTAACGTAGCAGGAGAAACAGTTCAGCAAGCAAATTAAACCCCCACTAAATAGGTGAGTATTGTACCTTCTAGCAATCTTCTGGTTCCTTGTTTCTCTCTTTACTGGTAGGTTTCTTTTAAATGTAACAATATTATGCAAACTTGAATTTTCAGGCTCTTCAATTTACGACTGGCTTTACAATAATGAATTTTACAACCCTATCATAATTACTTATATCACAGAAAGTACAAGGGGTATGGGTTCTTTCTGGTGGGCAAGTAAATGCTCACATGAAACTTGCTAAGTAAAACTGGTTTGCCAATAAAATGTGTGGCTTAAAAGTGCAACCATTCATCATTTTCATTTTGTATAGGTTCTAATGCTCATGGCTTGTACAGTTCCAACCGGATTTTTTAAAGAACATCAAATGCCATTAAATCTACTGCCACATGCACTGTCCAAATGTTTAAACACATATACAAATGGGAAATTAGCAGAGTTCAGCAAGAATTTTGTTTGTGAAGGTGATAAATGACTAATTATCACAAATGTAGACCCAGATGTGAGAAATTGTTGAATTAATAATTTATTCCAGCACTTATCCAATCCGTATAGGCTCCAATGCTGCTTCTTTTTCCCCTCATGTGTCAGCCAAGTATGTATCTTCCTACTCCCAAAATACCAATTTTCCAAATAGCGAGGTTGAAATAATATTTTTTCACAACTTCATTACCAAAAGTGACAAGTTTTAATTGAAATAAAATTATTTTTACATGTATTCATTATTAACATTTTTTCTTTTGTTTTTAATGTATCGTTTACAATATGTTATATCAATAGCTATGAAAAAAAGTTCACATTATTTTCTGAAAGTTTGAGGTGGTAAATTTATCTATCTTTAATAGTCTCTTCAAATTCTAAAAGTACATAATGAATACAAACCTTTGACTAAAAAAAAAATATGAAAACAAAAAACAAAATAATCACCTACGGGTTTTCAATAATCTCAAATGTAATGTTGTTAACGTGACATGAGTGAATTTTGTCAATTTTATGTGTTTGTTATGTCACATAGGGCTAGTTTGGATGGAATGGAAGTAGAGTGATTTGGCCGGAAATTAGCCTTCCGTCCAAACTAGCCAATAGGTGCATTACAGAAGTTGAACCCTTGCGACCTTTATTTGGTTGGGAATACATCTTCTTACCACTTCTAATCATACAGTGAGGTAACATGCACATGCACATCCTAATTTCTTTGATATATGGTATTTTTGGTAATTTATTTGCTAAATATGTGACAAAAAAAAAAAAAAAAAACAGTTTTTGATAGCTTTTATGCTAAATATGTTGCAAAAAGATAAAAATTAGCATTTTAAAAAAATAATTTTATTTATATATATACATTTAAAAAAAAAAAAAGCATATGCAAAAAAAAAAAAAAAAAAAACATAAAAAAGCTTTTTGTGAAATGCACATCTGATCATATCATGGCTTCTCTAATTTTCTTCACTCCGTCCAATCTAGTAAAGCATCAAATCCAATTTCATAAACTTCATCAATTTGAATTCTAATTTTCCTCCAAATATAAGTACAAAAAATAAAACCCAACATTTTTATCTAGCATGAGATTAGCACAACTTTGATAATTACTGGAACCCAATATTAAACTTTTCATTGGTTTTAATTACTGAACCACACTATGTTACACGAGAGATGGGCCTAAAATGAATTAATTATTTGGTCAATGGGTTAATTAAGATTTGTAATTGTGACGTTCTGTTTTTCTTTTCTTCTTTTGTAGAATTATTAAACTAGTGAACTATTGAATTTAATTATTAGACATTAAACTTAAAAATAATGTATTATCCAAATATGTTTTTTTACTTGAAGTGTCTTTGTTGTTATTTGTATTGAAAGAATGATTATAAACATGTTATAAAATACGTTCATGTTTCTTTCTTTTTATTATGTGAGAATTAATGTGAATCAGAAGGGATGGCCTGACCTATATGAGTAAGATTCTTAAGAATAGTAATCCATTATAGACCTCCATACCCAATTTCTAACTTGACTTGTTCACCATGAAGAATTTGCAAGGGGTTTTCCTAGAGACATAAAAACATTTTAATTTTGTAACTTATGCAAATTTTAAAAATTGGCATGTACTCTCTCTCTCTCTCTCCCT
Organism: Quercus tomentella; assembly: GCA_028535165.1. Taxonomy (NCBI): domain Eukaryota; kingdom Viridiplantae; phylum Streptophyta; class Magnoliopsida; order Fagales; family Fagaceae; genus Quercus; species Quercus tomentella. Next base: position 25,018,865 of record JAPQVY010000089.1, on the reverse strand, counting down.
CTCCCTCTCCTAGGTTAGCTAATAATGGGTACAACAAGAGTAGGCCTATTTGTGGCATGGTATAACAATGGCTTGGGGGTAGGTTGATAGGTTCCACTTGATGAAACTTGCCATGAACAAGACGTCAAAATGAAGCGCAAGATTTTGTTTGTATCGATTGGAAATTAATTCCTGTTTCAAAAGCAGATGGAGAGGAGTCTTTTCTTATTATTCGATACATCACACTCTTCTCTTAGAAGTGGCAAGGGAGTGACTTTTATGTTTTGTATTGTTTGTATCGACTGAATACTAAATCCTATTTCGAAAGCAAATTGAGAATTACTTAACATACGATACACCGCATTCTTTCAAGTGGAAAGGGATTGGCTTTTATGTTTTAGAACAGAAAAGATTAGTGCTAAACTAAACATATCACAATTATGAATTTCCAAAACAAGTTTTCCTAGCAGGAAAAAATGGGCTTTTGCCATTTTCGGACAAATTAATTAGCTTTATACCCCATTTCTCAAACTAAGTAGGGAAATGTCACTCTTTTAAAACTCGATTTATGATAAATTGAGTTAGGAAAATTTTTTTTCTAAAACCCTATAGTGGCGTTTTAATGAGCCTATAGTAACGTTTTTAAGATGTATAGTGAAGTTTTTTAACTCGACTTCAATGAAATCGAGTTATAGGTAATTTTTTTACCTATAACTCGATTTCATTGAGGTTGAGTTAAAAAATGTCATTATAGGTCTTAAAAAAACGCCACTATAGGCTCCTTAAAACGTCACTATAGAGCCTAACTTGATTTATCATAAATCGAGTTTTAAAAGAGGGACATTTCCCTACTTAGTTTGAAAAAGGGGATATAAACCTAATTAATTTGTCCGAAAAGGACAAAAGCCCATTTTGTCCTTTCATAGCATTAACCAACCCTTGATCGATAATGGCAGCGGCATTAATGATCCAAATGCTAGTTCTTATCTTTGTTTTCCAATCGGCTTCTGTGTTTTGTACATCCGATTCCTGTCTTCCCGTCAAAGTCATCATTAATACTAAGAAAACTACTTTCCTACCAATTTTAATACCTATCAACGCGGTGTCTCTTCATTATGATCATGACAACTGATTTTAGAACAAGCGACAATTTTTTACTACCGACAGATAATGTAGGTTCTAAAACTTACTTATTAGAAAAAACAAATTAAAAAGCTCCAAATTTTTGTTCTCTTTTTTGACTTTCTTCTTCTTGTGACAAAACGTGTAGGCATTTAATCGTTTATAAGCAATAAAAGAAAGGAATATATAAATTAAGTTATAAACTAAAATCTTTGTTAGTGCATGGGTGTTTAGGAGGAGTGCATGGGGTTTAGGAGGGAAAGGGTTCGAGCTGTGGGGTTAGCAGCATATTGTAATTATCTCTAAAAAAAAAAAAAAAAAAAAAAACTAAAATCTTTGTCTTTAAATAAACTTTGTTCAAAATTTTAGTTTTGTTCCTGAATTAAGTATTGTTTGGAGCATTTTAATATTAATTAATTAAAATGAATTTATATGACCATATAAATGTAAAGATGTGAGAATTAATATGGAAGATGATGAGTAAATGAAAATGTTTAATCCCATATTGAAAATGAAAGAGATTATTTTATTCTTTTTTATTTTGGTGATTAATGGGCTAATATGAATTGATTCAAATATTGGGCTAGACACATTTACAGGGGGTGCAAGGAGGAAGTATTAAAAATAGAAATCAGCCTCTTGAATCTCCTTAAAGAGAGCGAATGCCGTGTCTCAGTCCAAATAGTGTTTTTTTTTTTTTTTCAAATTAATAATATTCAGAAGTATTATTCAGTTTATCTTTGTATTATTTCCATTATTATTGTGTTTGCACTAACAAGTATTAATTATGTTAGTTTAAATTTTGTTCCCGAATAATTTAACCTCACTACTTCTCTTTTAAAAATGAGCTGATTGTTGTAAAATTGGTGATTTTTTCTATAACTAACTTTAATCCTTACTGATATATATGAGGTCAAAAATTCAAAAGAAAGTAGAAATTGCACATATGTTTGGTTTAGTAATGATATCATTAATCATTGTTCATGGCAAGTTTCATCAATTGGAACCTACCCCCAAGCCATTGTTATACCACCACCTACTCTTGTTGTACCCATTATTAACTATCACATTAATTATGAGCAAACCTAGGAGAGAGAGAGAGAGAGAGAGAGAGAGAGAGAGAGAGAGAGAGAGAGAGAGAGAGAGAGAGAGAGTCTGAATGAAAATTGATTTGTAATCAATGTTGTTATTAAACAGATTGAAAATCTGGTTAATGCTTATTCATCAACCAATTATACAAACTAACTTTTGAAGATCACGCTACATTGGAAAGAAATTCCATGACACGTACAACACAACTTTTTTTTTTTGAGAATCACGTACAACACAACTTGAATTGTAATAATACATAATAATAAATTACTAACTTATAAAACATACTCTGTATTCCAATGCAAGCAAGACAATTTATTAGGTCATGGTCCTAGAGTCCAAGGCCAAGGCGGTGCTGAGATTCATGGGGTACATCATCTCGTTAGAGCCACTCAGGATTTGTTGAACTATTATCTTGTTTGCCTTTTCAGAGGGATGGAATGGATCCCAAAATGCATATTGGTCTCTGTTTGGGCACAAGTTTGATGCTACTGTGCAAAGTCCCAGACCATTATTGGGTCCTTGCCCACAACATGCTGTCTTGGATGTGGTAAATCCTGTTCAGGAATAACAATGCTGGTTAATTTCATTTTCAACAATTAAGGACAAGTCTTTTTCAGAAGTTTGAATCAATATTGTTTGAGATTTATACCCAAAAAAAAAAGTTGAATAAAGAAAAAGTGAGGGACCAGACCAGGCTGTATTCATATATCTTTCTAAGACGAATTAAAACCATCCAAATCTAACACAAACTAAACTATTGAATGGGGTGTCACAGACATACCCATAAAGGGGTATACGTTGTTCCAAAATAAAAATAATCGGGTAGGTTGTTCCATTAAGATACCAATTCAATAGGGTAGTTTTAATAAATGTAAATCGATCACTTTTTATCAAAATTTTGTTTTTGTGTGAATAATCCAACTACCACGTTGTGTATTAGATTCCACACTTCCATGTCACAAAAAAACACATTAGTGAATCAGTCAACTCGCTAAAAGATTAGGCATGTTACACCTAACTTTCTTTCCCTTTCAAATTAATTGCTTCCCAAAAAAATAATCATAAAGATTGGAAACAATGTAAAGTAATTTAACCAGCATTTTTAAGACATTTGTTAATTGATCATTTTAGAAAAGTTTTAGTACTATTCTCATAAAAATATAAAAAGTTGTCAAAAAAAAGTCAATTGCGATTTTCTTTTTTCATAAAAAAATTTCTAAATATAATTACTAAACTGATGTTTTTAGGACATTCGTTAACATTTCCTAAATAAAAAGACATACCAAATGCTTGAGGATTACTGATGAAATCATTGTGCATCAACGCAGTATTGGCAGCAATAAAAACATTGGAACCGATCTTGCTGTTGAGACCTCGAACCATCTGAACAAGTTGTGGGTTGTACAAGGCGGCAGCTCTTTGCAGTTCAGCTGAGCATCCACCATTGGTGCTTCGCGTGGCAAGCTCTGCTGGAACACAACCTAGTGGTCCAGTTCCTGTCACAAGGACCCTACGTGCTCCAAGATCATATATTTTCTGAAATCACATTAACTTGTGATATTAGCTTAAAAAAAAGTAACACAACTCATATGGCACATGTAGTTGATAAATTCTGGACCACAAGGCAGGCTGCTTTTTGACTCAAAATTTAAGCCATTTAGCTTTATAAGAAATCTAATGATTAATGATAAGTCTAATGACATAATAAATTTTGCATTTGTTGCGGTGATGTTAATGGTGGTTTAAGTGAAAATGATGTTATGCTAATCACAATTTATCGTTTCAATTATTTGTAAATCTTTTTTCTTTTTTTTTTTGACACTTTTAAATAATTAATTACATTGATTAGAAGCAAATAATTAGCAACTTTATCAAGATATGATAGGTTATTTCTCTAAACAAAAGATTAGGCATGTTACCCTTTTTAAGTACACATGTAGACTATACATATATACTGGTACGTATTGCACGTAGCACATTGTGTGTAATTGTGCATGTAAAACCAGAAAGGTAGCTAGCCAAGGTAATAAATAGGATTTACCTGTAGAAGTTTTTCGTACTCAGAAATGAGGTACTTAACATAATCCGGGAGATTGTATTGGCGAGATCTGGCAGAGAAAGGCACCAAGTAGTAGTTGTTAACAAAGTCATTGCCACCAACAGTGATGAGGACGAGTGCTTCATTAACACGTTGCTTTGCCTGCTGAGCTCCAATTTGAGCAGCTAGTCGTCGCTGATATTCTTCAAAGTATTCAAATTGTCTGAACATTCTGATAATGTTCACCTGCAAGAGGTAACATATATTAATTTAAGCCTTGCATGATTCGGATTAAATTTAACAAATCTAAAAATGTATCCAAGGTCGTGGCATTTAAAATGTGGCAATTTGTAAGAAATAAAATCTTAACCGTGAAATGGGTCTCGCAATATAAATTGAGACACATGTTAGACTTACGAACTGGATTCCGGTGTCATTGAGAATTCCGATTCCAGCAGAAGCAAAGTTTGCACCAACAAGTAGGTTTTGTCCAGTGAGCTGTGGGCTCAAGTATGGTAACAATAGGTCCGTGCCAAGTTGCTGACCTGAATGTACATTGTTTTTGTGTTAATCAATCGTACAAGACTCATAAACAATTACAAATTAATGAATAGAAGGTTGGAATTTTAGCATGAAAAATAATGAGAAAAAGGAATGTAACCCACTGATAAAATCTGGAATGTTGTAGCCATTAGAGAATCGGCCAGTAGGTCGATGGGTGGGGGCGAAATCAATGCCATAAGGAGGAGAGTCTGCTCGGGCAGTGGTTGCCAAGTAGTTGTTGTTGCCATTATCAACCAGTGAATCTCCAAAGACGAAGAAAGCCCGAGCAGCCTCGGTTTGAGTACTAAGAGTTCCCAATGCCATGAACATGAAAATGATCCATGAACAAAAAACCAATGAGCTGGCCATGGAATTGAAGGTAGAAGAGGAAAAACAAAGGAAATGATATATGAGAAAGACTAAAGTAGCTCTATTTGTGTGCACTGCAAAGTGCACAATCAACTCTGGTGTTGGTTCTTTCTCAAAAAAAAAAAACTCTCTGGTGTTGGTATGTGAATTCAAGAATAGGGATAAGCTTTATATAGGTAGGGGTTCTTGTTGTTTGGAGAATATAAAGGCCCAGTAAAGGCAATAATCACAAAAGCAAGGTAGTACAGGTAGTTGTGCATGGCAATGCCGTGAGGTCATCACTGATCACAGTGTTGTCAAATCCAAAAATATCTCCTTAATTAATAATCTTGTGGGTTTTTTTTTTTTATTTTTTTTAATCCAAGCTTAATTTACCTGCCTTTCCAAATCAATCATTGCGTAACTGAGTAAGAATGGCATTGAACATTGCTAGTGTATATCGTGTGTAACGACATTGCTTCATAGCTAGAGATAGCGTGGTTGTGTTTATAAGTTAAGCACTTTCGATAGGTCAAATTCAGTCAAAACTCAAAGTTACGTATCCAATACGAAATAAACCTAAATTGTGTTATTATTTCGGATACCAATAATATGCATGATAAGTCTAGGAAATGGTGACTCAACCAAACATTGATCATAACAAGAGTAATTAACACCGGATTAAGACGGTCTTAATCAGTGTACCTTAAAACTTTCTAGGTATTCATAACTCATCCCTAGTCATACCTTAAAAGAGTGATGAAGGTAGGATTTCAGTTTAGGAGGCAAGATCAAAAGACAATAATAATAATTAAAAAATAAATAAAAGTAATAATCAATATTACTAATAAAATTATAAATAATGATAATTGTTATAAAAAATATATTAAAATTTAAACAATCGTAAAATAAATAAACAATCGTAAAACAACTAATTCATAGTTACTAACAATTAAAGTAAGAGATTAATCTATATACACAAATTTTAGACATCTAATTTGATTCCATGTAATAATTTGAGAAAATAAATTTCCAACTTTCATTCTATATTTTTCTAATTATTTAAATTTTAGATTTATGGTAAAAACTCAAAATTTGAAAATATGAAGAAAAAAAAGATAGAGGTGAAAAAAAAAATGGATGCTTTACTGTTTTAGTACCACACAAGACATTATATTATTATTATTATTATGTGTAAAATTTGAGTTCCTCGGGCAGTACCTGAAGTGAAAGAAAGGAATTTGGATAAGTGAAAAAAAAAAAAAAAAAAAAAAAAAAAAAAAAAAAAACATTGAATATTGGCCAAAGTGCACACAAGCTTTATCTTAAAAAATAAAGGTGATAGTTGGTGGGCATTTATTTCAATGTCAGGCTAATTAATAAAAGTTGGAGTAATTCTTTGAGTAACACCACAAAATTTCACAATATTTTTAGGTAAAAATGTAAAATTGACCCTCTAACTTTCATTCTTTTTCATTTCAGTCCTCTAATTTTCAGTTTTGTCATTTCAGTCCTCTAACTTTCAATTTTTGTCAATGCAGGATTCCGTTAAACCCCAATTATGGGCTGCCATTAATGTCACTGAAACGACACTTTTCCTTTTTTCTTTTTTTAAAATTTTTCCGAATTAAAAAAAATTTGTAAAAAAAAAAAAAAAATTAAGGGGAACACGTTTTTGATTCTTTTTTCTTTTTTTTTTTTTTAGCATTTTTATTACTTTTGCTGTTGGGGAGATGGGTTCATCAAATTGTAGATCCCACCAGAATGTAGCAACAGAGAGATTGAAAGCTTTTAGGATCACGTGGTGACGCCATTCACTTGCAATATGTTGTTCCTCTTAAATGTTTTCTTTCTTTCTTTTCTTTTTTTTTTCTTTTTTTTTTATAGATTTTTTTTTTTTAATTCCGAAATTAAAAAAAAAAAGGAAAAATGGCATCGTTTCAGTGACATTAACTGCAGCCCATAACTGGAGTTTAACAGAATCTTGCATTGACAAAAATTGAAAGTTAGAAAACTGAATTGACAAAACTGAAAGTTAAAGGATTGAAATGAAAAAGAGTGAAAGTTAGAAAGTCAGTTTTGCATTTTTGCCATATTTTTACAATAAATTAAGGTGTTAGTATATTGTAGTTTGTAGGTCAAAACAAAACAAAATAAATTATTCTAAGATTCATCCCAACTAAAAACACAAGTATTGTAATAATATTGTGAAATTTTGTTGTGTTTTTAGATCTCTCAAATGGAAAATGTGTATTTTTTCATGTTATAGTACAGTCTGTATACAAAGAAAATATTTCTTTGTTTTACTATTTTTGCGTCAGAAGGGCAAAAAAGAAAAAACCACTCTAATAGAACAATATAGTTTTTTTTTTTTTTTTTAATCAACTATATAATTGGGTGGGGTCAGGGGAGCAGTGCCCCCCTCTGTCTCCGCCCCTGCTTAAAAATCATTGTATTTAGTCCTACCAGGACCCGATGAGGGCTGCATGGACGACAGCTGATTAATTACACACATGTTGCAGGTTTTGGTAAAAATTTGAGATGAGTGTGTAACAGGGCCCAAGATTACGTGGCATCCTCCTTTTTTTTCGTAACATTAATATAACATCCACTTATTATTTATTTGTTAACTTTAGTGCAAAAACAATAACCGGGATGATATATATAGGCACATGACATGTAATAAACGCACCAAGCCAAAAAAAAAAAAAAAAATTCACGTGATAAAAGAACATCCATAATAAGCAACTTTCAGTCCTCTTTTTTTTTTTTTTTATTTTTTTATTTTTTAAATTCGATGATTACAATTAAATTTACATTTTTTTTTGGTAGAAGAAATTAAATTTACATATAGATATAATCTGAGTCTTGAAGAGATTTTCGTCATGGCTTTAATTCTTTGTGACAGACAGTCACCAACTTTAGTACTTTCAATCACTATTTTAGTTGAGAGCAATTATTGTTTATTTAACACCGTTGGAAGCTGATTATAGGCATAAACATAATTAATCTTCACAAGTGTGAGAAGCATATCAATGGGTATGAGATTTTAATGAACCTAACTGTGTACACCCAAAAGAAAACGTGGAGGCAAGTTCATCAAGTTGAACAACTTTAGACATTAACTATTAACATAGATTTGGCCGATTTAGTAATTTGATTATGTTTTTCTTATCCAAAAAGCAGCTGGTAAAAATTATTCTCTCCTTTTTAAAAAGTAGAAAATAAATATGCTAAAAATGTTTGTGATAACAAATTTGGTGAAGCAAATTTTAGGGAGTCCTTATTTACTTTGTTGCTTCTGAAAAAGGGCAGTCCCGACTCCCGATAGAAACAAGTCTGCAGGAAAGAATCAATGTCGAAAATAAATACGTTCCAAAAAAAAAATTGTGTCATACAATAAATCAATAATTGTAAAAGTATTCATGAATCAGAAACCAGTGTAGTTACGTTTACTAAGATTGTATGACTTGTCCACTAGTCTAATTAATTGATCAATTAAATAAAGTCATCTAGAACATGAAATATATGATTTAATAAAAAAAATGATAAAGAAAGAAGAAGAGCAGCATAATAAGATTTATAAAACGAAGAAAAAAAGAAACATTATTAAAAGAAAATGACACCATCAACCCTTTTTCTAGAATAAAATTTGAGTCCAGTACCTTCAGTATACTGAACTCTCTTATTAAACGGGCGCTAAGATTGTATGACTTGTTCACTAGTCTAATTAATTGATCAATCAAATTTCAGTTTTTAATATATCGAATCTATCGATATATCACATTCACAAGTTGGTTCATCAAAAAAATAAAGTCATCTAGAACATAAAATATATGAATAAATAAAAGAAAGATAAAGAAAGAAGAAGAGCAACATAATAAGATTTATAAAACGAAGAAAAAAAAAGCATTATTGAAAGAAAATGACACCTTCAACCCTTTTTTTAGAATAAAATTTGGGTCTAATACCTTTAATACACTGAATCTGTTGCAATAATAACACATGTTTTGATAACACGTTTTCATCGCAACTCATGTATCGGATCTAAGCCAAATCTGTCATTTAATGTGGACTTATCCCACAGGGCAATTAAAGAAAAACATAAATATAGATCATTAGCACTACCATGTGATCAACATAAATGGACATGCATGCAGAAATAAGAAATCCCAATATCCCATCCATGGTTAAAATCAAAATTAATGTGCTCTAAAACTGAATTGTAAGTTGCAAGATTATTAGCTAGGCCAACGACCTTTACAGCATTAGTAAATTGCCGATTCTGCGAGCAAATTGGTAGCATTATAAAGACAGTCAGAATTTTGATGGTACCTGCTTGACAGTAAAAATTATGATATTATAAAGGCAGAATATATTTTGAACATTAAACCAAGGCTTGAATTGGGGTCCATAAAAATAATCCTAAGAACTTGTGGACCACTAGATGAAGTAGTTTGTGATTGAAATGAAGCATGAATGAGCTGTATGAGGTTTTATAATACCAACTACTCTGCACCAATATCCTTGATATAGCATAATTTTGCTGGAGAAAACGGTTCAACTAACAAGTTTTTCCATGGATATTGAAGTTCATTCAACTCTCATTTCTCAACCTACTTTGTAGGCTCTTTAATTCCCTAGCTAGCGAAGGCATAGACTTTATAGTCATGACCCATTAATCTCTGCCGTGTGATATGCAAAAACAATGAAACTGTCTGAATTGACAGTGCAGCTGTAATGGTTTGCTCTGGTATAGTTATTATTCATAGTTCACCTCCAATGAAGTTGAATTGCAGCTACATTGCTGAGAAGAATGGGTACAATGACACTTATAGAACGATTATGTTGAAGTTCTGCACATCTAATTTTTTGTGGGGATAGGAATTACTTAAATAGATGGTCAAAACTGTAGTAACATATATTTATGTAAATCTAATATGGAGAAGGACCCTTATCGTTTGGCTGGAAATAGAAAGAGTTTTACTTCATTGTGGAGCCAAATATAAACAGAGGATCTTTTTCCTACAAGCTACAATAGCATCTCCAAACAGTAGGTTAATTGGTTGAATTTTCAGTTGAGAGTCGAGAGCAATTTTAGGAGAGAAAGGATGGGGTGTTGAAATTCACCGATTATATTTATTGTCACATTAAGTTATAAAACTAGCTTGTAACCATGCATATGTATGGATATATTTAAAGATATACAATAAAATGTATAATATAATTCTTATATATATAATTTAAATATTATTGATAGTCATTTTTATATTTTGTTAACTCTTTAAAAAAATTGTAAGGATATTATTAGGTATAAAATATAAATTGTCCATGTTTATTTATTTATTTATTATTGTGAAGTACTTTTTTTTATTATTTTTTTTATTTTTACGATTCATTTATTCTAGACACTTTGATTTTGTACTTAATAACTCATTTGAATGTATATTTATGATGTGGTCCCACATTTGATTCTAAAATTAAGAAATAAAACTCTTTAAGAATAAATAATTTAGGACACATGGCGCAAAATTGAAACTCTAATTTGAAATTCTAATTTGAGTTTCTCTCAATTTCACCTATTATATATATATATATATATATATATATATATATATATATATATATAGATTTATGTAATATCATAGTATCACATTTTTCTGAAAAGTTAGACCTCAATGTTCTTGTTTGATGTCATATAAGTGGTTTGCAGGGGATTGCATCTACCCTAGGGATTAATTTCAATGCTAATAGGTCAAAGCACTGTGTTACTTAAAAAGAAGAAACAAAAAAACATGTTTAACAAATGATCATCTGATCAAGTTGAACAATATTAAAATTTGGAGTTATCTTCCACTATATATTCTGACGTTTTTTTTTTTTTAATATTAAAAAAATTTGGACTAACTTGAACTCTTGCATAGTTTAACACATATTTCTAGAAATCATGCTGCACAAAAGATTTGTAAATATCATAATCAGAGCATCCACACCAGTACTTCTAAAATATTCCGTCTATTTTACTATAAAAACCTATTTTTTCTATTTTACACTATCACTTTTCCAAAACATCAACATTAGTTTATCTATTATACACTATGATTTATCTAAATAATATTTTTTTATTCTTTTTTATTATTATTTTATTAATATCTACATCTTTCTTTAATGTACATCTCTTTCTTAGTATATCAACATCGCCGTTTCTCAGTTTATCTAACATCCACACCAGTCCTCCCTCAACTCTCTTCCTCTCTCATATCTCAAACCCAACACTCACAAACGGCAGCAGCAACGACAAATCCGACGGGTTTGGGTTGTTTTTGAGTTGGGCTTTCCTATGGATTTTGGTGGATTTTAGTTTTTCTTGATTTTGAGTTAGGTTTTTTGATGTTTTGGTTTGATTTTTTGTTGATTTTGGGTTGATTTTATGGTGGATTATAAATTGTTGAAATGGGTTGGAAGGGTGGTGATTGGGTTGCAATGGTGGCTGGGTGGTGGTAGGTTGGTGGTGGGGTGGTTCTCCCCTTCCTTTTTTCTTCTTCGATTTTCTTCATTTTTCTTCTACTAATGGGTTGTTGTGGCGTTGGGAAAGAGAGCGAGTTTGACCAATGAGAGAGAAAAAAGTAATAAACTATTATTATACGAAACTACAGTAACCGTACATATATGCATGGTTACTGTAAATGCACAATTTCACACCCACTAATGTGAGTGTTTTTTGGGTCAAAATGTGCCAAATGAGTAACTTTTTTTATTATGCAAGACTTTGCATCCACTGATGTGGATGCTCTCATGTTATTATAATTATTTTGAATGAGGGATTTCAAAAACAGGAAAGGTAATATGAATACTTGACATCATCTGAACAAGACATAAATATCAATAAACCTATATGCATACTAGTTGCTAACTTATGTGATGCATTGAATAGTTAGCAATGTTAAATATCTTCACTTTTTTCAATATTACAATGAGTTAAAAACAAATGAAAATCAATAATTCTAGATCAAAATAAAGGTTGAAAATAAATACAAAAAAATTGGTTTTATATACAGCGGTCATCTCAAATATACTTTGAGAATAAACTTTTTTTATAAAACGATAAAAAGGCACACTACTTATATTTCCATGCAATAAAAATTGATAGACATTTACAACATAAGGGAAGACATGATAAACAAAATTATCACCTACTAGACATCAAATTTCAAAAAGGAAATATACATGATATACATGATACACATTTATATATGCATATTTTCTACCAAGTTTGAGCGTAACTGGTATATGTGTCTCAGAAGCTTATATATATATCAAGATACTTTAGTGTCAAACATGAGAATAAAAATATCAAGATACTTTGAAGGTATCCACTGCCTCTAACTTTCTTTTAGCATTTAGTCCAATTGTAATTTGCAAAGAAATTTCAACCATGTTGCCACAATCCATTCTTTTATATATACATATATATATATATATATATATATATATATATATATATATATATATATATATATATATATATATAATCATATAAAATTTCAGTCAAGTCCATATGTTAACTTGCATAGAGGTGCATAATAGTTGCATATCTACCTTCGTAGGATCTATACATTGCAATATATTCTACAATCTTAAACACAATGCATATCAGTAGGAAATTGTCTATTAACTCACGACAATAGAGATATATAAAATAAAAATAGGTTAGCATTAAAAGAATAATCCAATTGAAATATGTCAAACAACTTAGATATTGCAAAAAATAACCCACAAAAATCAAAATTTACAACTTCAGAAAGGCCCAAAAAAAAAAAAAAAAAGATTTGGAGCTTAGAAATTATTGAAATAAAACATAAATATATGATTACACAATATGCTACTAATAGGTCAAAGCACTGTCCAGACTATCATGTTATTTTCTAAATAAACTAAAACCTGACAACAATAAAAAAATATGACATATTATAATATGATTCTTCCCTAAATCAAGTCAACAACAAATACCATTCAATGAGAACATTTAATGTTGTAAATAAAATGATAAAAAATACTTGTAGGAACACATATAAATTAGTCAATAATAGAACCATAGGGGTACAAACCTCTAGTAGAAGATCTATAACATGCTTGATTGACTCCTCCTTTGGGGCAGTTGTCATGCTGTAACTTTTCTATCATTAAAGATTAAGCAAGATTTGTGAATACCTTTATATATATATATTGGATTCTTCATTGATTTCATTTTTTTTTCCAATTATGAACATCTAAATTAAAGTAGATAAATATGTAAAAGAAAAATTATATATAAAGTTAAAACTGTCCAAGAGGAATATATATAGACAATATTTTTGTTTTGATTTTTCATTGATTTATTATTTAAATATAACATCAAAATTAAAGTAAATGAATATTTAAAGTTAAAACACCTAAGATGAATTTGTAAAGCCAATATATTTATATATTTAATATTTCCAAAAAAAAATTAAAGATAAATGACAAGACAGATGAGGATCAATGTTGTACCATATTGCAATTTGGAATCCTTAAGCAGGGTTTATCTTGTATCCAGTACTTTTTTAACTGGAATCTCCTTTTGTTTTAATGAGAAACTGCCACATCACCCTATAACTAAATGAAATGTAGAGATTAAGGGTCCATTTGATTAGAGGAGTGGAAAAGTGGGAGGATAGAAAATGGTGGGAGGGTGGAAAAGAGAAAGGATAGAAAATATTTTAATTTCCCTCTTTTTTTGTTCGGTTGGGAGTGCAAAAGTGGAGGGATGGAAAAAATGTGTTTGTATAAATTTACTCATATACCCTTGTTAAAAAATGATACCCTATTAAAACAAACAAAAAATTAACAAAAAAAAAAAAAATCAATCACCCAAATTTATTGGGAAATAAAAATCATATCTAGGAAAAAAATCACGTCTAAACAAAAAAAAAAAAAAAAAAAAAAATCACAAAAGAAAGCATAAGAAAAAAAGAAAAAAAAAAAAAAAAGAGCAACTGGACGAAGCCTACCCAAGAAATCAAAAGCATAAAAAAAATAAAAAAGAAGAAGAAGAAGGAATAGGCAACGTACAAAGTCTACAGACCAGACCAAAAAAAAAAAAAAAGAGCAACGAATTGGACAAGCGCATGTGTAAGTGCACATGGGCATTTTCGTCATTTACCTGTCAAATTTCTTCCACTCAGTTTTCTCTCCATTTTGGAGAAAAAACATTTTGGTGGGCCTAGGGAGAAAAACACCCAGGCCCCACCAATTTTTTTCCCTCCCCTCCCTCCAACCAAACATCCACCAAAAAAGTTTTCCTTTCCATTTTCTTTCTAAAGTTTTCCATCCACCTTATTTTACTTTCAAACAAACACACCCTAAGGGTTTGTTTGGTTGGAATGGTGGAAAAGTGAGAGGATAGAAAATGATGGGATAGAAAAGATTTTAATTTATCTCATTTTTGTTTGGTTGGGAGTGGAAAAGTGGAGAGATGAAAAAAGTGAGTTTGTATAAATTTACTCATACACCTTTGTTAAAAAATGATGATCAATTAAAACAAAAGGTGATAAACAACCAAAAAAAAAAAAAAAAAAGAAGCAATTGCCCAATTTATTAAAAAATAAAAACCATGTCCAAAAATAAAAAAGTCATGTCTAGTTAAACAAAACAAAAAAAAAAAAAACAAAAAAAAAAACAACTATCACACCCACAACTCAGAAAATCAAAAAAAAAAAAAAAGGCAACGTCCAGAAAAAAAAAAAAAAAGAGGCAACGTGCCCACTCACCAGGAAAGCACCAAAAAGGGGAGGGGGGGGGGTGTGGGGAGAAAAAAGAAAGAAAGGAATTGGATGAATTATCCATGTGCAAGTGCACATAAGCATTTTTGTCAATTAAACAGCCTCATTTTCTCCTTTCAGTTTTCTCTCTATTTTGTGGAGAAAACTTTTTGGTAGACCCGGAAAGAAAACACCCGGACTTTACCATTTATTTTCCTTCCTCCCCATCTAACCAAACGCACTCCAAAATAGTTTTCCTTTCCATTTTTTCTCCAAACTTTTCCATCCACCCTATTTCACCTCCAAACAAACACACCCTAAAACTCACTGCCATTTGCCGTTGTATATTTCAAACAACAAAAGATATCCAGTTAAAAAAGTACTAGAGATAAACCAAACTTCCTTAAACATTGAATCAATGCATTGACTTTCCTTTATGGTGAATTGGTGATATATTTCAAAATGACTGACGTTATTTAATTTATTGGCCTAAAATTAAATGTATCATCATAATTCATTAAAATATGAAAAGACGTTGCTTACGTAAAATCCATTTAACTTAAAAATTTTCATACTTCCAAAAGTCACCATTATTAAAAAAACACTTATTTGGACGTGGATACATAAAAAATAAATTAATAGGTTAGAATATAAAGTATTATGAAAACTTGTGATTGTAGCCAAAGGACATTACTTACATAGAATCCATTTAACTTTAAAATGTTCATACTTCCAAAAGTTACAATTATTAAAAAATAAAAAATAAAAAATAAAAAACTTATTTGATGAACATGAATACATAAAAAATAAATTCATAGATTAATTTATAAATTATTTCAAATGTGTTAAAACATTCAATTGTATATAAGGCATGAGATTTAAGTTCTAATTATTGTTTTGGAGTTGAGATAATTTTTTTTTTTTTGAAATCTAAAGTGAGAAAAGACAATCCCATGGCTAAGAAACCTTTTGGAAAATTTATGGTGGTAATTATCTTTATTTTCATTAAAGTGCAAGCTAATGACCTTACCACTACAACTTTCTATTCCTTTCCACTCCCAATATCGCTTTCTCATCCCTCAAAACTTGATAACTCTCGTGGTACATTTTTAACTTGCCTTGATGCAAAATTCAAAGACTGCGAAGAAAAACTAAAAGCATTGAACGTTGAACGTTTTGCCAAATGTATTATGGGGGGTTATCAAGAATGTACTAGATCAGTGGCACTAGTACACGATCCAAAAGCTATAGAGGGTAAACGCGAATGGTTGAAATGCTTAAAGAAACATACATTGATTGAGATGGCTGAATGTATGATCAAATGGCTCGAAACTACACAAAAATAATTGAGATATCGTTATACATAGTGTGCGTGCCGGAAATGAAATTATTGGGCCTAACTTCACTTGGACTCACAACTTATTTATGAGGTGGGTTTAGGATTTCCTACTTTGGGTCGTTCTCGGCACAGAGACTCAAAGTGATATTGTTTCTCCCTCTCTCCCTCTACTGTTTTCTCTCCTTTTTTCTAGACCCCTTTTTCTTCCCCAACTTCTCCTATTTATAGCTCTAAGTTAGTGGAGAGATCATGATTACTGCCATTGTTAGTGCAATTGAAGGTCCAATATTATCTGTTGTAAGTGGATGTTTAGGTGAGAGTGAAATGCAGCGATTATGGCTTTGGAACTTGGTTCCAACTCAGGTTGATATGCTTGGTAGTGATGTTTCCTGAACTGCCAAGCATACAGCGGTACGTCCGAACGAGACATCCTTATTTGTTCGGGAAATTCGTGCCGAGCATCAGTTAGGGGTCGAGGCTCAAAACTCATAGTTTGTGAAGGTAAGTTCAAACAGAATTTAAAGTAGTGGGGCCGTGCCATTGGGCCTGAACCCAGGGCCCAATTGGGTCTTGGGACCTCGGTGCCGTACATTAGCCCCCCCTTGATTCATACCTGGCTGCCGGGAAGAATCAAGGAACCGACCAAGCTTTTAGGTTTCGGAAGCCCTACGGCCAAGGACTCATGCGGCTATGGCTTCTCATTAATGCTCTTCTCAAAAGACGCGCTATTCCGGGGCGCCAAGTTCAGTTGTCATTATTGCCTGACGGTTCGTGAACCGAAGCGACGCGCGTGTCGATTATCTTTGGCATTCGTAGGGTTTTTCATGGATCGTGCCCATTTATTGCTGATTAAACGTTCCCATGCCCTCTTCTGCTCCTATAAATAGCTCTCTTTAGAACATTCTTTCACTTTTTCACCTCTGATTTCTTGAGCATACTCTATGCCGATCACTCCTTTGAGCGCTTACTCACTAGCCCAAAGTTCCTTTCTCCCTTAGAACCCAAAGTAAGTTCTCTTCCCTTTCTATTCCTTCAACTTCTCTCTATGGGTTCCCTCTCACAGTATTAAATTTCAAAAAATGGGTTACTCTTATCTCCTGGATGCCCCGGGGGCTTTAGCCACCTTTAGGCAGAAATTTGATGTCTCTAGTGACGTGGAAGTGGCTTACTGCCATGAGAGTGAAATCGCTCTCCATCGAGGGCGTGGTACAGCTTTTTTCCCTTTTAATGGCAATTCTAGAGGGTGGGGTAAGGTTCCCCGTGGATCCTCTTTTGACTAACACACTTAGGTACTACGAGCTGTGTCCCTACCAGCTTCCCCCCAACTTTTACCGGGTAGTTAGCTGCGTTAGCAGGTTGAATCACACCTTTGATTTACAGTTAGATCACCATGACATTAACCACATGTATAGTCTCTATGGGAACAAAACTTCCAACTATTACTTAAAAACTAGGGATAATCGGGTACGGCTGATATCATGCCTACCTGATTCGAATAGGAACTTGGCCGGGGAGTTTGTCCTAGTGCGCGGCAACTGGTTTGCCGGGGAGGTCCCTTGCCCTCTTTCACGGCACGAAGTGGGTTCATACCAATCTCTGACCTAACCGTCTCTCCCCCCCTCTTTTATTTTTTATTGAAGTAGCTTTTCATTACTGGCTGTTGATATAGCGTTTTGTTTTTTTGCAGACGGCAAAGTCTTCGTTCCAGACATTAGAACAGTCCACGTCAGAGACCTCAATTTTATCCTTCGTTCTGAGATATTCGTGCACTGGGACGGACAGCTCCGAGCCTCGCACCTGATCCTCCGAGTAGAACCCGTTTATTCCACCTGGCAGTCCTTTAAACAGGCGCTGTTAGTTGACAATCCACTTTTGTCATACATAGACGTTCGGTACGCAAATTTCCTACCGCCGAAGCTTACGACTGGTGAGGCAAGGGAGTTCGGAAAGCATTACACTGGCTCGGACGAGCTAGTGCCTTTGCGGGACGAGTTTGCGGAGCGCGTGTCTCGGCGTCTTCGAGAGTTAGCTCACGAGGCTATCCAAGAAGAAGCTCTTGTTCAAGTACCTCCTCACCCGAAGAACCCCGTTGAACCGGAGGCCCCCGTTGTGGAAGCTGAGCATCTTGCGCCTGACGTAGCAAACTCGTCGGCCTCCAATCCCCTTCTCGGCGAAGACATGGTGACCAGGAGGACAATGACCATTGACCGTTTCGTGCCCGGTGCACGGCAAGCCACTCAGCCCCCACCCTCTCAGAGTCAAACCCAAGCGCCTCCCCCTCCACCCCCTCCTCAAGCTGGACGAGCCCGGAAAAGGCAGAGGGCAACTGATCAACCGCCCACGGGTCTGGGAGATGTAGCCACTCAGACCCCTTCCCGGCCAACAAGGGGTATAGTTATTCACGAGCCGCAAACCCAGGTTGGGCTGGGTGTTGCGTCCTCCTCTCAAGTCGCGCCAGCGTGGAAGCCTAAGTTTCTGCTGGACGGCAAGCCCCTGCCTTCAACTGCCTGTGTGCGGATGTGGGAGAAAGGCGAGGGGGGTCACATTGCTCAGACCCTGGCCACGGGTCTTCTTCTGCCCGATGTTGTACATGCCTTTGAAGATGGTTTGGAGGAGTTTGTGGGGCGCCGATTACAGTGGCATACAATCGCGGTAACTCCCTATTTGTCAATTACTTATCATTCTTTTTATTTCGTTGCCATACTAATTTCTGTTTTTGTCAGGCTGCTCAATTGGCCCATATTTTGACTGGCCGTGCAAAGGATCTTGCCAAGGAGGTTGATCATGAGAAGGAGGCACGGGAGACAGCTGCCAAAACAGCGAAGGAAAAAGTAAAGGTAGCTGATTCTGCCGAGAAGAAGGTCGCTGCTGCGGAGAAGAATAGAGCTTCGGCGGAGAAGAGGTGCGCGAAGCTCCTGGCTAAGCAGAATGAAATAGACGTCAAACTGGCCGAAGCAATTAGCTTGAACACAGCCCAAGCCGAGGAACTTGCCGACCTGAGGGCGGCTTTGGAGGCTTGTGAAAACAAATGGTATAATGAAGGGTTTGCTGATGCCGAGAATTCTGCGGAACCAGTGGTGTACCAAGCTTGGCGGCTGGGTTTTGAGGCCGGTTGGTTCGCTTCTCTACAAGTTTTGGGGGTTTCCGAGGATTCCCCTCTGAGAGATCCCAGCCAGATTCACTTTCCGAGCTCTATTACTACGGTGCAGGAGCCCTCATTGCCCATTGAGGAGGAAGAAACAGCAAGTATGAGGGAGCTAGTGGAACAGATCGACGCTCATGCAGAGCCAGATGAAATGGAAGCCACCAGTATCCCGAATGCTCAAGACCAGCTCAGTGGAGACCTGCACTTTCCCGTGGCCGACCAGCAGCAGCCTGAAGCAGCAGATCAGACAGGACCCTCCACCTGACCAAGTTATTTACCGTGCAACTTTTCTCATATTTTTACTTCTTTTTACTGCATTTTCTTTTTACGTTTCGGTAAATTTGCCAACGTCACTGGGTTGTGGTGACCAAACCAAAAAAAAGAAAAAAAAAATTTCTCTTTTATTTCGCGGGGATGACCCGCACACGACTGCCGAGTTTTGGCGATGTGACATTAATTCTTCCTTTAACTTTATTTGAATGACTATCTATTTACTGTGTGTTTGTTTGGATCATGCTTGCGAGTGCTTTACTTTGATCTTCGGTGCTGCCTTTCTTTATCTATTTTTGTTGTCGCTATTTATTCTTTCGCATGTTTGGCCGGGAGCAGCCTGCATGGTGGCCCCAATATATTATGTTTATACAACGTATGTTCGTTTTCCTAAGAGTGTGAACGGCACAGTGTCTCAAAACCTGGCGCACAGTCTTCACCTGCTCGGCGATTCTGATCGTACCGAGAATGATAATCCGACGTTAGAGTTTTTTGATAAGAACGAAGGTTTCCACCTACTCGGCGATTTTGATCGAACCGAGAATGAGGTTTCTGTCCTTAGAGTTTTTTGTAAGTATGATAAGGTTTCCACCTGCTCGACGATTTTGATCGAACCGAGAATGAGGTTTTTGTCCTTAGAGTCTTTTGTAAGTACGATAAGGTTTCCACCTACTCGGCGATTTTGATAGAATCGAGAATGAGGTTTCTGTCCTTAGAGTTTTTTGTAAGCACAATAAGGTTTCCACCTGCTTGGCGATTTTTATCGAATTGAGAATGAGGTTTCTGTCCTTAGAGTTTTTTGTAAGCACAATAAGGTTTCCACCTGCTCGGCGATTTTGATCGAACCGAGAATGAGGTTTCTGTCCTTAGAGTTTTTTGTAAGCACGATAAGGTTTCCACCTGCTCGGCGATTTTGATCGAACCGAGAATGAGGTTTCTGTCCTTAGATTTTTTTGTAAGTACGATAAGGTTTCCACCTGCTCGGCGATTTTGATCGAACCGAGAATGAGGTTTCTGTCCTTAACATAATCAACTCGGGCTAGATATACAATTTGCTTAAAGTACGACAATAAAATCAAATACAGCGAAAACAAATAAATTCACCATTACGTTTTCGTGCATGAGTGGTCACTGATAGAACTTCTTTAGGTTGTGGACATTCCATGGTCAGGGGAGTGGCCTCTCGTCAAGGTCTTCTAGGTAGTAAGCCCCCGCGCCTACAATGGCAGTGACCCTGTACGGTTCTTCCCACATTTGAGCTAACTTTCTTGCACCTACGTCCCGCATGTTTCCCACAACTTTTCTCAGCACCAAATCTCCGGCACTGAACTCCCTACCTTTTACATCTCGGTTTAATCTTTGGGCGAGCCTTTGCTGATATTCCACGAGCTGTATTGTGGCCGCTTCCCGGGGCTCTTCTAACCAATCCAGGTGCTCCAGCATTAATCCATCGTTCCGGACAGGGTCAAATCCTGAGACCCGTGCGCTACACAAACTAACCTCGGTTGGTATCACGGCTTCTGCCCCATACATCAAAGAGAACGGGGTCTCCCCCGTGGACCTTCTGGGGGTTGTACGGTAAGCCCACAAAACATTAGGTAACTCTTCGACCCACCTTCCTTTTGCCCCGTCCAACCTTCTCTTCAACCCGTTCAAAATGGTCTTGTTCACTGCCTCAGCTTGGCCGTTGCTTTGAGGATACGCAGGAGTGGAATACCTGTTCTTAATGCCGAGATCGCTACAAAAGGTCCGGAAAGCTTTGCTGTCGAACTGTAGCCCATTGTCTGATATCAGTGAGTCTGGTACAAATCTGGTAACTATGTTCTTCCATACAAACTTCTTCACGTCCACATCCCGGATATTGGCCAGGGCCTCGGCTTCCGCCCATTTTGTGAAGTAATCAACCACCACCAACACGAACCGGCGATTACCTGTTGCTCGAGGAAACGGTCTGAGGATGTCTAGCCCCCATTGTGCAAATGGCCATGGGCTGTTGACAGGGTTTAAACGACCTGCCGGCTGGTGGATCAGAGGGGCGTGTTTTTGGCATTGTTCACATTTCCGAACATATTCCGCTGCATCTTTCTGCATTTGCGGCCACCAGAACCCTTGAGTCATCGCCTTGTGTGCTAATGAACGCCCCCCAACATGGCCACCACACACCCCGTCATGCAGCTCGGACAGAAGTTCATCTACTTTTTCGGGATGTAAGCATAAAAGGTACGGACCTCCGAAAGACCTCCGGTACAATTTGCGATCTGCCGACAGCCAATATCGGGGAGCCATTCGATGAATCTTTTTAGCCTCTTTTTCATCGTCCGGAACTTTATCCTCGGCTAAGAAGTCTATGATTGGGTTCATCCAGCACGGCCTGGTTGTTGAAACTACAGACACATCAACCCCGGCTGTGTGACAGTTATCTTCCATACCGATACTTGGCTCCCTTATAAGTTCTATTTTGATAAGCCGAGGAACGTCCTCGGTAATTGACGAGGCCAATGTGGCTAGAGAGTCTGCGTGCCTGTTTTTAGCCCGTCCTACCTGGGCTACCTTCACTGTCTCGAACTTGCTAATGATATGCTTAGTTGCGATCAGATAGGCCTTCATCCGAGAGTCCCGAGCTTCAAAGCTTCCAAGGATCTGATAAACAACCAGCCGAGAGTCTGAATAAATCTCCACATCCCTTGCGCCCAGGCACAACACGGTCCTCAATCCGGCAAGAAAAGCCTCGTATTCGGCCTCATTATTAGAGGCTTTGAATCCCAATCTGAAAGAATGCTCCAGTCGTATGCCCTCCGGAGTGATTACAACTATTCCGGCTCCGGCCCCCATGGCACTTGAAGCACCGTCCACAAACACCTTCCATGGGCGATTCTCTACATTACAGATTATCTTCCCATCATTCTTAGGGGTGAATTACGCGATGAAATCAGCGAGGACCTGCCCCTTGACTGAGCTTCGCAGCCTGTATCTTATGTCAAAGGAGCCTAACCGGGTTCCCCACTTAGCTATTCGGCCCATGAAGTCTGACCTTTTCAACAACGACTGCAGGGGATACTCGGTGAGGACGAACACGGTATGAGCTTGAAAGTAATGTGGTAGTTTTCTTGTTGCGTGCACCAGAGCTAACACTAACTTCTCCAAGGGTAGATATCTTGTCTCGGCATCTACCAGGGTTTTGCTTATGTAATACACCGGTTGCTGCACTCCTCGGTCCTTCAGCAATACGGCGCTCACGACGTGATC
Organism: Quercus tomentella; assembly: GCA_028535165.1. NCBI lineage: Eukaryota > Viridiplantae > Streptophyta > Magnoliopsida > Fagales > Fagaceae > Quercus > Quercus tomentella. The sequence goes on along the minus strand of JAPQVY010000089.1, from coordinate 24,995,961 downwards.
GGACACCGAAAGGTACATGAACAAATCTTCTCCGGAATCCGGGGCCGTTAACATGGGCACTTGTGCCAAATATTCCTTAAGGTCTTGAAAGGCCTTGTCACACTCCTCGTCCCACTGAAATCCCTTCCACTTCTTCAAAAGTTGATAAAATGGTCTGCAGCGATCAGCAAATTTGGAGATGAAACGATTCAATGCGGCTAACATCCCGGTTAATACTTGCACTTCCTTGGGGTTACTCGGCGGTCTCAGGCGTTCCACGGCTTCTATCTGGTCGGGATTGGCCTCTATTCCCCGAGAAGAAATCAGATACCCCAGGAACTTACCAGCCCTCACACCAAATGTGCACTTCTCAGCATTCAAGCGCAACTTATGCTGCCGGAGTACCTCAAATACTCCCCGGAGGTCTTTTATATGTCGTGATTCCTGTTTACTCTTCACCACCATATTGTCAATGTACACTTCTACCGTGCACCCAATTTTTTCTCGGAACATCCTTGTCATCATTCGCTGGTAAGTGGCCTCGGCGTTCTTCAATCCGAACGGCATCACTTTATAGTGATAGTTTGCATCTGGGGCGATGAATGCCGTCCTTTCTTGGTCCTCGGGTGCCAGGGCAATCTGGTGATACCCCTGAAAGGCGTCCAAGAAGCTCATCCTCGGGTGCCCATACGTAGCATCTACTAGTTGATCAATCTTGGGCATTGGGAACGGATCTTTAGGGCATGTCTGGTTCAAGTCCGTGAAATCTACACAAACCTTCCATTTGCCATTTTTCTTCTTGACTACCACCGTGTTTGCTAACCATTCTGGGAAGAATACTTCTCTTATTACTCCTGCTTCCTTCAGCCTCAGGACTTCTAATTTGACCGCGTCAACATGCTCCTTCGATGCTCTTCTCGGCTTTTGCTTTTTTGGTGGGAATGATGGGTCAACGTTGAGCTTATGGACAATGAACTTGGGATCAACTCCGGGCACTTCGTACGGACTCCATGCAAAGACGTCCACATTCTGCAAGAGGAATAACAACATTTGTACCTTGTCTCGGTCTTTCATGCTCATGCCTATCTGGAAATACCTGTCAGTGTCTGGAAAAATTTTAACCTTCAAAACCTCCTCGGCACAACTCGCCCCTGCTTCTTCTCAGGGCCTCTGTAATTGCTATAAAGTTACTTCGTCGGTGGCTTCCTTTTGTTCAACTTGCTCGTCTTTCCACCTGACCGCGGCGACCAGACACTGCCTAGCCACTCGATGGTTCCCTCGTACCACGGAAACTCCATGTTCGGTGGGAAATTTAACTTTCACGTGCAGGGTGGACGGGACAGCTTTCATTGTGTGAATCCACGGTCTTCCCAGAATTGCCGTGTATGGCGAGAACGATCTGACTACTATGAAGGTCACCATCACTTCCTTGCCTTCCATACTCACCGAGAGAGAAATTTGACCTTCGGGGATTACCGTTCTTCCGTCAAACAAGACTAGCCGTGTATCATATTTCACTAAGTCCTGATTTTTTAGTCCGAGCCCTTCAAACAGATCGGGGTACATTACATCAGCTCCGCTTCCCTGGTCTATCATCACTCTCTTCACCAAGAAGCCGCTTATCCGCGCTGTTACTACCAACGTGTCATCATGAGGTTGGATTGTCCCCTCCAGATCTTCCTCGTCAAAAGAGATCGCCAGCCGGCCAATTTTCATCCTTTTTTTGGCTGATTGTCCTTCCGCGCACGCCACTGTTAATACCTCTCTCGTCGTGGCCGCATTCCTTGGGGCGGCGTGGATGACTTCGATCACTCCTAACGGCGGCGGGAGGGGATTCCCTTTCTGCCGAACACCCTGGCCAGCATCTCGGTTACCAGAATCCACTACGAATTCTTTCAAATGCCCAGCCTTCACCAGTTGACCCAGATGATCTTTTAATACCCGGCACTGTTCGGTAGTGTGCCCTTTATCTCTGTGGTATGTGCAGTACAAGTTCTGATTCCTCCGAGATGGATCCCCTCCCATCTTGTTCGGCCATCTAAAGAATGATTCATTCTTAATCCGGTCTAAAATTTTGTGTACCGGTTCTTTGAACGCTACATTTACCCCTTCAATTTGTGTTTCTGGTTCCTGCATCGTGAAATCCTTCCTCGGTCTCGTGGGAAAAACGCCTTGCCGGGAGCGACTCAGCAATGGGGCCTTTCCCTTATTCTGCAGCCGATCATCTTCGAGACGTTTGTACTCCTCAATACGTCTCATAAGTTGCCTCATATCCTCGGGAGGTCTTTTCGTCAACGATTCTCGTAGTTCAGAATCCTCGGGAAGACCCATCCTGAAAGTGCTTGCCGTAATCTTTTCATTACGCCCACCGATCTCATTGTATAGCTCCCAATACTGACTGGTGTAACTCCAGAGGGTTTCGCCGACTCCCATTTTTATGGAAAGTAATGCATCCACCGGTTGTGGCACCTGGCTGCACGTCACGAATCGAGCGCTGAACTCCTGGATTAGCTCGGCAAAACTGTGGATGCAGCCTTTCCGTAACCCATTAAACCATCTCAAGGCCGTGGAGCCAAGGCTCGAGGGGAATACCTTACACATCAACGCATCATTGCGTGCGTGCAAAGACATCATATGGATATAATGACTGACATGTTCCACCGGGTCCGTCTTCCCATTGTATGAGTTGAACGGTGGTCGCGTAGATCTGCTCGGCATAGGGGCCCGCTCAATTTCGTTTGAGAACGGCGACCGAACAGCTCTTCGTAAAGCCCGGCTCATTGCGTCCATGGTAGCATAGTAGGGTTGTCGCTCTTCCAGGGAATCCGAACCACGGTCACCAAATCCGTGTGAACGAGAACGGTCCCGGCGTTGGCGCCTCTCGTGGGAGTGCGAGCGGGTCCTATGTCGGCGTGACTCTCGGGAAAATGAACGGTCCCGATTTCGTCTGGAACCGGACTGGCTAGACCTCTCCTCGCCTTGATCTCCCATACCTCCGTCTCTCCTTTCTCGGTGGTCCTGGTCCCTTCTCTGGCGCCAACCCCTTGCCTCTAACTCCGAATCCCCCACCAGTCTGCACAACCACTCCAACTCTTGGTCCCTCTCGTCACGCTGCCCGTGTCCCGAGGCACCGGACATCATTCGGTGAGTCTGGTCTGATCCCTCTCCCAGGCTAGATTCTTCTTCTCCTCGCACACGTTCCCTATCCTCGCGCCTTTTCTGCCTTCTTTCCCGCCATGTGAAACCCCGAGAAGATCCTGTCGACCTGCTCTTGGCTTGGCCTCCCGTACGCCCTTCGGACATTTCCCGCGTTTGAGTCACTGTCGAACCACAACTTCGTAGGTTAGCCCCACGATGGGTGCCAATTATGCGTGCCGAAAATGAAATTATTGGGCCTAACTTCACTTGGACTCACAACTTATTTATGAGGTAGGTTTAGGATTTCCTACTTTGGGTCGTTCTCGGCACAGAGACTCAAAGTGATATTGTCTCTCCCTCTCTCCCTCTACTGTTTTCTCTCCTTTTTTCTGGACCCTTTTTTCTTCCCCAACTTCTCCTATTTATAGCTCTAAGTTAGTGGGGAGATCATGATTACTGCCATTGTTAGTGCAATTGAAGGTTCAATATTATCTGTTGTAAGTGGATGTTTAGGTGAGAGTGGAATGTAGCGATTATGGCTTTGGAACTTGGTTTCAACTCAGGTTGATATGCTTGGTAGTGATGTTTCCTGAACTGCCGAGCATACAGCGGTACGTCCGGACGAGACATCCTTATTTGTTCGGGAAATTCGTGCCGAGCATCGGTTAGGGGTCGAGGCTCAAAACTCGTAGTTTGTGAAGGTAAGTTCAAACAGAATTTAAAGTAGTGGGGCCGTGCCATTGGGCCTGAACCCAGGGCCCAATTGGGTCTTGGGACCTCGGTGCCGTACACATAGAGTATAAGAACTAGCTCCAATTTTGGATTTGGTAAATAGTTTCCAACATCTCTCTCTCTCTCTCTCTCTCTCTCTCTCTCTCTCTCTCTCTCTCTCTCTCTCTCTCTCTCTCTCTCTATATATATATATATATATATATATATATATATATTCATCCATCTATCTATCTATTTTGTATAAGGACTAGATTGCACACATTTATGAGAAAATATTATTAAGTACTCTGTATATATGAAAATACATATTATCGTTACCTTTGAAGATTTATTGTAATGTGAGTAATTTACACTACAAAAAAATGGGGCTATCCCAGCGTTTTCAAAACCGCTAAGATAGCCTTAAAAAGCGCTGGAATAGGGTCAAAATTTCTATCCCGGCATTTTTTTTTCCCGGTGCTTCAAACCGCAGCGTTTGGACTGTTGGTATAGGGTCGCCGGACCTATTCCAGCGCTTTTCAAAAGCCCTGGGAAAGGCATACGCTCTAGCCTTTTAAATTATATTCATTCAAGACCTATACCAGCGCTTTTGAAAGTGTTGGCATAGGCAGCACCTATTCCAGTGTTCTCAAAAGCACTGGTATAGGTCTTGAATGAGTATAATTCAAAAGGCCTATATTAGCGCTTTTGAAAGCGCTGGCATAGGCTGTACCTGTTCCAGCATTCTCAAAAGCGCTAGTATAGGTCTTGAATGAATATAATTTAAAAGGCCTATGCTAGCGCTTTCAAAAGCGCCGAAATAGGTCCTTTTTTATTTTTTATTTAATTTTTTTAGCACCTGTAATGTACCTAAAATACATATTTTTCAATACCTATTTTATAGCAACTGTAATGAACCACAATTCATATTTTCCAATAGCAAATACAATACCACATTAAACCAAGAAACTAAATATATTTAATTAAACCATATCAATAATTACATCCCAAATGTCTAGAATTTTATACACAAAATAATACATCCCAAGTGTCTAGAATGTTATGAACAAAATAATACATTCTAAACAACTATGTACAAATTCCTACACAAAAGAATACATTCTAATTGTCTAGAATATTATAATAAAGTTTCCAACTATGATGTGTATATATATATATCAAAGTTTGAAACTTTATTATAAATATCAAAATGTCATAGTAACTACTCCAAAATAGGTGCCCAAAGTATCGCCTACTACGTATCATCAAATGATAAGCGCTGAGCACTGGGAGACTAGATATCCACTGAAGAATCACCATCACCATCCTACGAATTAAGAAACACACAATGGATTAGTGTACTAAACAATAGAGTTAGTAGCTGAATGACACAATATCACTAGTATTACTACCAAGTGCCACATTAGCAATTAAAACACATTCAAAATTTGAGATTTCAGTTAAGCATTCGAACATTCTATTCCTCCAAAAACTCTCAAATTTATTTCCTTCCAAATGGTCCATTAAAGGCAAGCCAGAGTAGCTCCCCACTAAGTAAATCAAGTCTTTTTACCACACAGTCCAAACCAAATAATGAGCAGGTCTGGCACCAAACATAGCCTTGAATTGTAGTAAGGTACTTAGACTAGTGTGGTAAAAAGTGTAGAGAAAAGGTTCAAACCTTAACTCTAACTCTCCTAAAAAGACCCAAGCAATACATAAAGTTATATGAGAAACATGTTTTAGATATCACATTCTATATTAGCAAAACCCTTAAATAAGTTCAATTAAATAAGCTACATCTTTCAAACTTATTTCCTTCAAGTGGGCACTCTCATGTTGCGCTATCCAACTTATTCAGTTCACTCATAAAGTCACTCATAATTAACAAACTAAAAACTGCTTAGCAAAAGTGACACCACTCTTCAACTAGTACATAAAAGCAAACTTCCCTAGTATCAATCAATTACTATGCCTTACAAATCACAATATTTTATATCTCTCCATCCTTCCTTCCCCTCTCTTCTACTTCTTTCTCAAATTCAAATAAACCCAATTGTCTTATTTTGCTAAAAGGAAACTAATTCCTGAGTGGTTGTAAAGGCAAAAAACATATATAACAATCTTTGACTACACTATCAAGAGTAAAGTGAGATATAAGGTTCCTCTCATTAATAATTTATCACATATCAAATTTATAGGCTTTTGATGTGCATGTTTGTGACTCATTTTACTAACAAATTTTGACAATTCTATGTTAATAGAAATGTGAAAATTCCACCTCAGAAGTGTCAAAAAGTTTAGCTATCATATCCAATGTATTAGACTTTCTAATGCCAAAAATGATGCATGTTTGCCTGGAAAACCCTAATGCCATTTTGGTGATAGAATGGTGATTTAAGCTTGAGGAAATCAGCAAATATAGGACTGCTGAATGCAAAGATCAACAACTTGTTTGCATAAGCATGCAATTATTAGATTTGACAAATTGAACCACAACTAATGTCCTTGGGGGTCTAGCACCATATTATTAACCCTAAAATATGGTGCATCTTATTATTTACTTATTTGTGCAACACAACAAAAAAAGAAAAAGAAAAAAAAAACATTTATTATTTGTCATGTCTACTGGCTTTCCATTATTTTTTTTCCAACAACAATGTCATTACATTCAGAAAAATAGAGCGACGGTGTTGAAACACATTTACTTCTACTTTAAAACGCAAAATGATTTAAGTTTGATTATTTTTTGGCATGTTACTAATATATAAATTTTAATTCTTACAAGGAGACCAACCGTTTGGGCATAGCTTTTGAAACCACAAGTATGTATCTCATGCTTCTCAATTATTGCCAAATGGCCTTTTGGCCACTTTTACAAATCATATTTTCCATGAAAGACATAAAACAAGCACAAAATAAAAATTCAATCTATAGCCAACTAAGAGCACATTTTAAAGAAATAACAATCAACACTCCCAATAAATATCACCATGCAAGCCATCTGCTTACTCCAAATCAACAACCCACCACAACAGTAATTTTGACATATAATTATAGAGTAGTAGGATATTATGAAGTAGATTTTATTCACCCTTTAGCAACTCATTGCCTGCCTCACGAAAAGAGGAACCCAAACTTACAGCAAGCTGCTAATCCTACAAAAGCTAAGTCTAAATTATAAACTACTAAGATAACCAGTGCATAAAGATAAAGTAAAGAAGGTATGAATAGGATGCATCAATTTACTTCCTCAACAACAAAAGTCTGTAGTGAGAATAATAATTATCATCATCATCATAATTTTTTTTTTGTAGTTTTTTCATTCTTAGTATATTAGGCTAGGAAGTGTTGACCAAATTATAGAGCCCACATCAGCCATGAACAATATAACATATAATTGATTTAATCTTTTTTATTCAATGAATTAATCCCAATTTAGATTTTTCCCACCATCCAAGCTTCAAGGGGCCAACAAACAACACCGAAACCAGAATTTAACTTTGGTTGAAACAAAAACCGTATAGAATAAACCCACTTTAAACCTACCATAGAAATTATTTCATTTTATCCCTGTGCTAAGTTCCAAAATAAAGAGCAAATTGACTTTGGAAGTTCACAGTACATAGACTTCCACATAAAATGAGTTGCACTCACACAACAGAAATTGTAGCAAGACTAATCCTCTATCATTTCTTAAACGTGGATATAAAATGCAAATAAAATAAATAAATAAATAACAACAAACCTAGTTTTATTGCAAATAAAATCACAACTACATTTTTTTTTCTATACTCAAACCAGTTTTTATATTTGAGAACAAAATCTAAAAACAAAGATTGTAAAAGATGAGAAAGTTGAAAAGGAATGAGGATAGAGAGGAAGTAGTAGTTCATGAGCTACTTAGTAATGCTAGGATAAATATCAAATTAATGGGAAATAATGAAAGTAAATTACTAAGATATATATATATATATATATATATATATATATATATATATATATATAGACTTACAAGTTCACAATTTCCTTTATTAAACCACATCAATCCTTGATCTCCTTGATTGGCTTAGATTTAAATCTACACTTAAAACACCAATGTTTAATTACACCTTAAGTACTTAATTAAAACACCAACAATTATATATCTAATAACTTAACCACCTAATAGCCACATATATTGCTTTGTACTTAGTATATAATCATAATACAATTAGTCATTCACTTACTTATACATATATGTAGTCAATTATGCATATCAATTAAAGCTTAGTTTTTAGGTTTAATCTAATCTATGATCACTAGTTTTATTGCAAATAAAATCACAACTACATTTTTTTTTCATACTCAAACCAGTTTTTATATTTGAGAACAAAATCTGCAAACAAAGATTGTAAAAGATGAGAAAGTTGAAAAGGAATGAGGATAGAGAGGAAGTAGTAGTTCATGAGCTACTTAGTAATGCTAGGATAAATATCAAAATAAAACCAAACAGGATGTTCACAGCCAGAAATACATACTGACCAATTAAAAGAATTTGACCTACCTCAAGTCTTTAAAACTAGTAGTTTTACCTTGGATGGAATCCATACCAGCTGTTGTGGTATGGGTTCAATCTCTCTAACTTGGATTGACCATATCCATCTTTACTTCTGCACCCTCTTGGAAGCAACAACCCCTGAACAAAATATATGGAATTTTAATCTTTTCTCCAACTAGAAAAGAAAAAAGGAATAATGAATATAAGGTTAGTAGATTCTAATGACACTCAAAACTAACCCATGATTTAAGGATATGTCTTGCATCAATAAATACATCTACTAACTACATAACATTAAAATTAAAAAAAATAAAAATAGAAAGGATTTGGTGCAAATGTCACATAAGAAAATTTATTGTTTGAACTCTTATATAAAGGCAAATCTCATTGCAATTTTAATTTAAAGATGATAGGATGTATGGTCCCCATTTCTTATTGAATTATAAGTCAAGGAGATCCAATACAAGCAACCATTAATAGGTGTTCAAGCACCCATACCATCAATGTTCAACTAAACCTCATAATTAAAAGGGCCTACTTATCCAGCAAAACTTTAGTTTACCATCAGCTCAACATTTTAATTCTTTCAATAATAGCACCTGAAATTAAGAGATCAAAACAAAAAAAAAAAAGAAAAAAAAAAAAGAGAAAATCCGGAAGAAGAAATGAAATGCACAATTATAAACATCCACCTGTTGGGCAAACAATATGAAAAGAAATCAAGAAACAGCTACCCCCCCCCCCCCCCCCCCAACAAATCCACCCAAAAAGAAAAGGCCTCTCTCAGAAATTATGCCATTAAGCATATATTTTCTGGACTTACTATTTTCCTAAAATTAATTTACAATCTAGAATTTTTTTTTTTCACATTCTTTGACATTTCACAAAAAGCCATCAACTATCCAAATTTCTGAACTTACAGGCAAGGGTCATTGGAGAATTAATTACCCTCTTATAGTCTTCTCATAATTCCACCAATGCCCAGTGTTTAAGACCAACACATCTACATCTCTCCACTTCACAGAGTTCCAATCCATTTTATCCAACTTCAAGGTTGTCCTCACCTTTTATGGAGCTCTTGCAGGGGGGTGGCTTTGCAATACAAGAAATGGGGACTTGTAGTACTCCACCGTGCAATGAAATTCATCCCTCCAAGTAATTTTTGCTCAGTAACAGCACAAACAGCTTGGCAAAGTCATTAATTTGGAACCTGCTCTATATCAAATACCACACAAGACTCTTAACTACAACCAATATATTGGACCTTATAAATGAAAATTTCTAGGTATATTCAACTTCTGCCATATGAATAGGGTTGTTAATGATGCACCTACTTCTATAGCATATACCACCAAATTACAGGGCTAAACTAACGCTTTAGCTATTAATTATTTTTGGTAGAAAATTCACTACACATAAATGGCAAACTAATAAATGCATCAATGACTATTCAATACTAACTGATAAATGCATTTTCATAATTTTCAAACAATCCTTAATTTACAAAAATCTAAATAGAACACAATAAATTATGAAGTTAACATCAGAAAACAATTATTGATAATCAATGTTACTTGAAAGTCAAAGCACAATTATTCCAAATAAAACTATACTACAATAAATAATATTGTGGGCCATATAAAAAAATGTAACCAGTTCTTACTTTACCTAAAATATAGTTCATATAGGCTAGAAAATTAATAAAATTCGTGATGGATCACATAATCAGATGGTAAATAATAATTCAAAAAATCAACATTAAAGAGTTTCCATCATTACTAGCATGTTTATGATATATTATCATGCCATTGTATGTACTATGAACATATTCACTCCAAATTCTATCCACTAATTAAAAATCCTTTTTTTATAGGTATGACTATCTTCAATCCAGTTTATAACAACATATACTTAAAATTACATTGGATGAAACTCTACCATTTTTGTCCATTGCAAGAATATCCCATTCTGAAAGAAATTTAATTTTAAGGTGAAGCTAAATAAGTTTGTCACTTTCATGGAACAATAGAGTACTTTAGCTCGATAATCAGGTCCATTAGCCATGGACACTACTATCACATGTGGTTAAAAATTAAATTCCAAAATAGAGCAAATTTTTGTTAGCACTACTGCCACCTACAGTTCCTCCAAAATAGAGCAAACTTTAACCAAAATAAAAAATAAAAAGCCACAAAATCAACTAAACTTTAACCAAAACCAAAACTAAAACCCACACAATCAACCAACAGTTACACAAAAATATACACATAACCCAAACCAAACTTCAACAAAAATCAAAACTAAAAAACCAAAAATTTAACAACAAATATATATACAAATATTGCTACAAAATAGAAATGAGAGCTAGAGAGACTTACCTTGCTTTGGGTAGGGTTTGCGGTTTTCGGTAGTATTTTTGTGTTTGAAATTTTGGAAAAGTAATGGTGGGTTTTGAGTAAAGAAGAAGAGAGGAGGAGGGGAAGTGGGTTAAGGAAGAGAGAGAGGGAGAGGGAGAGAAAATGTGGGTGAGAGGAAAACATCTGAAGTAAAGAAGTGGGAGACCAAAAATGAGAGGCCAAAGTGGTGGGAAGGTGAAAAAAATAAGTGGAAAGTTTGAAAATTTTTAAGTGGTACGAGGGACCTATCCTAGCACTTTTGGAAGCGCTGGAATAGGTGGACCCTATTCCAGCACTTTCAAAAGCCCTGAGATAGGTCTATCCCCATAAGGGAATGAGTGACCCTATCCCGGCGCTTTTGGAAGCGCTGGAATAGGGTCCACCTATTCCAGCACTTTCAAAAGCGCTGGGACAAGTCTCTCCATTCCCTTATGGAGAGAGGCCTATACCAACGCATTTTGAAGCACTGGAATAGGTGGACCCTATTCCAGCGCTTTTAAAAATGCTAGGATAGGTCTTTCCATTAGCATTTTCTTGATTAATAGTAATATAAATAATTCAAATTATAAATAGTAATATTTAATATTTTCTTGATTAATAAGATTGAATATAATACTTCAAATTAATAAAATATAATTTAACAGTACAAATTAATAAAATAAATTATATTAATTAATAAAAATATTTTTTAATAATTCAATTTAACAAAATTTAATTTAATTTAATACTTCAAACTAATTTAATATATTTTAATTTAATACTTCAAATTAATAAAATATAATTCCTCACAAAAATTAGTAAAATATAATGTAATAGCTAAAAAAAAATGTAAGATGAGACTCGAGGACCAACATTATTAAAATATAATTTAATATTTTAATTGGGTTGGGTATATAAAACTCATTTGCCCATTAAAACCCATTTAACTAATTGTTTCTAACCCAAACCCAACTCAACCCAATTATTATGGGTAAACCCCAACCCACCCAATTATCCAATTATCAAAATTACCAAAATGCCTTTAAGTGTAAATGACCAAAGTACTCTAAAATCTTCAAAAATGACCAAAATACCCTTGAAACCTAAAAATTACCAAAATACCCCCAAAACCCATAAAATGACTAAAATAACCCCAAAACCAAAAAATTACCAAAATACCCCCGAAACCAAAAAAAAGAGACCAAAATACCCCCGAAACATAAAAAATGACGAAAATACCCATGAAACCCAAAAAATGACCAAAATACCTCTGAAACAAAAAAATGACCAAAATACCCCCAAAACCCTAAAAAAATGTCCAAAATACCCTCAAAACCTAAAAAATTACCAAAATACCTTTGAAACCTAAAAAATGGCCAAAATAACCTTGAAGCCTAAAAATTAACCAAAATAACTCTGAAACCTAAAAATGACCAAAATACCTCCAAAACCTTAAAAATGGCCAAAATAACCCCGAAGCCTGAAAATTGACCAAAATAACCTAGAAAACTAAAAATGATCGAAATACCCTCAAAACCTAAAAAATGATCGAAGTACCCTGAAAGCCTAGAAATTAACTGAAATACCCCCTGAAACTTAAAAAATGACCAAAGTACCCCTGAAACCTATATATGACCAAAATAACCCCTAAACCTTAAAATGACCAAAATATCATCGAAACCTAAAAAACAACCAAAATACTCCGAAACCTATAAAATGACGAAAATGCCCCTTAAACCTGTAAGTCGATAAAAATACACTCTAAACCTAAAAAATTACCAAAATCCCCCCTAAAACAAAGAAATGACCAAAATACTCCCTAAACATAACAAATGACCAAAATACCCCCTAAACCCCTATTTTGGTAATTTTAGAGGTTTTGGGTGTATTTTGTTCATCTTATAGGATTAGTGGTATATTGGTCATTTTAGATATTTTGAGGGGTATTCTGGTCGTTTTATAGGTTTAGAGGTATTTTGGTCGTTTTAGGGGTTTCAGGTTGTTTGTGGCCATTTTTGAGGTTTTGGGTTTATTTGGGTCATTTCAAAGGTTTAGGGGCAATTTCATCACTTTATAGGTTTGAGGGTATTTTGATCATTTTTTAGGTTTCAGGGGTATTTTGGAAATTTTTTAGGTTTACGGGGGTATTTTGGTCATTTTTAGGTTTCGGGATTATTTTCGTCAATTTTTAGGCTTCGGGGTTATTTTGGTCATTTTTTAGGTTCTGGAGGGTATTTTGGTCATTTTTAGGTTTCAAGGTTATTTTGATCAACTTTTAGGCTTCAGGGTTATTTTGGCCATTTTTTTAGGTTTCGATGGTATTTTGGTCATTTTTTAGGTTTCGGGGGGTATTTGGGTAATTTTTTTGGATTTCAGGGGTATTTTCATAATTTTTAGGTTTTGGGGGTATTTTGGTAATTTTTAGGTTTTTTGGGTATTTTGGTCATTTTATCAGTTTCAGGGGTATTTCGGGCATTTTTTGTGTTTGGGGTATTTTGGTAATTTTTTAGGTTTTGAGGGTATTTTGGTCATTTTTTGGACTTTGGGGGTATTTTGGTCATTTTTTGGGTTTCAAGGGATATTTCAGTCATTTTTTTATGTGTTCGGGGTATTTTTTTGGTAATTTTTAGGTTTTGGAGGTATTTTGGTAATTTTTTGGGTTTCGAGGGATATTTTGGTCATATTGTAGGTTTTTAGGTCTTTTTTTTTTTGGGTTTTGGGTGTATTTTGGTCATTTTTTTTAGGTTTAAGGGGTATTTTGGTAATTTTAGTGGTTTTGGGGTATTTTAAAGTTTGTTGATTTGTAGAAATAATACTTGGATAATAATTGGGTCTAATTGGGTACTCATTTAAAACCCAATAAACATTAATGTTAATTGGGTGTGTTTGGGTGGGCAAATGGATTTGGGTTGATTTTGCCACCCCTAGTGTTATTCAAGTAATCAAAGGGTTTTCCACCTTTTTTATGCATGGGGGGTGCTTTTGTCATTTTCTATGTTTCGGGGGTGTATCAGTCATTTTCTAGGTGTTAGGTGTGTTTTGGACTTTTTTTGTCTTTCTAGGGGCATTTTGGTCATTTATCAGACTTATATGGGTATTTTGTTCTTATTCAAGTAATCGAGGGTATTTTGGCTAGTTTTAGACACAAGGAGTACTCCAGTCATTTTTGATGCCTTAGGGGGTGCTTAGGTCATTTTTGATGTTTTGGGGGTATTTCAATCATTTATTAGGTTTCGGGGGTATATTGGTCTTTTTCTAGGTATCGGGGTGTTTTTGCTCTTTTTCAATGTTTTAGGGGGTACTTTGGTCTTTTTTTAGGTTTAGGGGAGTATTGGTCATTTGATAATTAACAAATCCCTTCACAAGTATGAGTGCTTGTGAGGTGTGAGGGGCAAGCGCCGGGGTTCAAGTCTCTAGGAGGGAGCTTTATACACATATACACTTAGATTAGGTTAGAGTAGAAATTTTATCTTGTGTAAAAAATTAAAAAAAAAAAATCCCTATAGGTGACCTATCCCAGCGCTTTTAGAAGCGCTGGAATAGGTAGACCCTATTCCAGCGCTTCAAAAAGCTGGGATAAGATCACTCCATTCTGTAATGGAGAAAGACCTGTCCCAGCGCTATTAGAAGCGCTGGAATAGGGTAACCTATTCCAGCGCTTTCAAAAGCGTTGGGATAGGTCTTTCTCCATAAGGGAATGGAGGGACCTGTCCCAGCGCTTTTTGAAGCGCTGGAATAGGTTGACCCTATTCTAGCGCTTTTAAAAGTGTTGGGATAGGTCTTTCCCCCTAAGGGAAATCAGTAACCCTATCCCAACGCTTTTGGGCTTCCTATACCAACATTTTTGAGAAATGCCGCTATAGGCCTCTTATTGCAGCGCTTTGTAAAGCGCCGATTTTGAGCCGCTGTAATAGGATTTCCTATACCAGCATTTTCAAAAAGCACTAGTACAGGCTTATCTATTACGACGGTTTGTAAAAACGCCAAGAAAAAAACGCTGGGACAGGACAATTTTTTTGTAGTGTTACTTTAATGTCATATATTCTTATTTAAAATGTGAGTTTTTACTTTGAAAAACATACCTCAAGCCCCTTCATGAATGACATCCCCATGTTTATGAGAATAGTATCAAACAAAGCCCTAGAACGGTAAAGATCAACGACTTCTTTTCTATTTTCTTAATAAATATACTTAGGAGGGTCTTACAGATTTTTTTAATCATGGGGTCATCATCCATAATGAATAGAACTTCTCTTGTAACACAACATAATTTTATTACTAATTTCTTTCTTATACATAAATTAAAAAAAGAAGCCCACAATTAAATGGATTTAATTGGTTTGGGCCTAAGATATTTCAATATGATAATTATTATGGTATAAGAGGCCCAAGTGGGATGGCATAAGTATATATATATATATATATATATATATATATATATATATATATATATATATATATATATATATATATATATTTATATATATGGGCCTTGATAAACTTTAAAAAAAAACTCTAGCCTTTTACCTCTTAAGCTACACATGTATATACGTAGGAGGTTTCCTTTTGTTTCAGCCGCAACACATTATTGAACTTTTCTTTTCTTCTCTGCGGCTATGCATGGAAGCTGCAGGTAAGGTTTCTCCTACTCTAAATTTAGGAAGTTTGAATATTCAATGGCTAGCAATTGTCCCACACTAACAAGAAAGACATGGGTTTGCACAGGAAGTTATTTTAGTACCTATAGGCACCAGTCCATGAACCTAATCTATCATTATATTAATGGAAAAAGGCTACTATAATTGTTATTATATTAGATTAGGAATGATGCAACGGCTGTATGTCAGGAGAGGGGTACTCCATAGGCTTTGGGAGTTGTATCTGATAGAGTAATAGGCTTGGACTTTATCAATTTAAGTTTGTCACCATGTGAAAGGGAAAAGATTGTTTTATGGTTGATATTTATCTTCTTTATCATCCTCCAAGTGACGTGTATTCATCTCTAATTTATTGTAGAAGGCAGCAATGCTTTTCAAGTCTAGAATATATTTTTAGCCCCTATAACGTAGGAATAAGAAATTATATATTATCTAAGTTAACCAAATTGTCATCCATGCACTGCCATTGTTTAGAAAGTTGACCAACAATATCTTTAAGCTTTGCGGCATCAAGGGAATAATGGGTTAACTATGGGATTGATAAATTAAGATATAATATTAGCTTCAACTATAAATTAGATAGATAAGATATCTATCATTCAACCATATTGAAGTTTCATGAATATCTATGATTATATTAATGGAAAAAATCTGATTAGGCAGCAATATTTTTTTTAAGCCCAAAAATTTGATCAAAGCTGAAAGTGAACTGGATAATTAAGTGAATAGATGGAAAATTTTGGAAATATTAGTGTTGTCCAAGACTATATTATTTAAGTATGAAAACAGATTTTAGTGGGAAATTTGTGTATTGATGGACCTATGTTTGGTGTTGCTAGGTTCTAATTCTACTGATCTATTGTGACTCAAGGGTGGTTGATTTCATTTTTGCAACTAAGATGTAATTGGTGTTTTTTTTAGGGGGTTTTTCCAAAATAGTTTTGATTATCAAACTATCTTTATAACAAAGAAATATGTTAATATTCTATAAATATATTGATATCCTATAAATGTTTGATGTTCATATTATATGGAAACGTTGACTATTTGTTATATGAAAAACTTGTGGGACAACCTAAACTTATTTAAATTGTATGTGTGGAGAAATATTTGTATTTTTGAGTATTATGATTGGATTATTTGTTGTGAGCATCTTGAATTTGTTTTGAATCCTATGGCAAGTCGTGATTAAAAGCTCAGTGTTGTATTAATACTTAACAAGAGATAATCATATTGTAACTAGTCCTTAGCAAGAGACGGTCCCAAAAAAGGGGGACAGTGCACAATTGGTAGCTCCTTAGCAAGGGAGTATACCATTAAGGATATGAAAATGGAGCTCCTTAGCAAGGGAGTGCACCTTTAGATTCCAAAGGAACTACCCGTAAGAAATAGGATGAAAAGGGAGTTCCAGTCCAAAAAAGGGACAGCACAACCCTGTCAACAGGGCATAAATGTTGACCACGAGAAAAGCCTAGGAAATTATTTGTATAATGGTGTGGTAAATCATAATGGCTCACAATACAATGATATTTTTATATGAAATACTTGATGTTAAAATATTGATGGGTTACAAGTTATAACTTTGTTGTATGAATTATTTATTTAAAAAGGTTTGTTCCCATATCCCAATGTTAGTGAATTCCACTTATTGAGTTATCTCATCCCCCCTTTTATTCCGCGTTACAGATATATTAGAGGGATCATGAGAGTAGAGATTCTTGAAAGACAACAGTTATAAATTATTTTATGAAACTGAGGATTTCATTATTATTTTTATGGTATTGAATATTGTACTAGAAAATTATTTTGAGGATATTTTATCTTTGGTGGAATTAGAGCTCTGACAATTGTGATGAGATTTTAGGTTGTTGGTTACATTTATTTAATATTTTTATGGATTATTTAGATTGAATAGACATTTATTATTTATGTTTTTGGGGCATTACATCTCTCATCCTGCATTTTTTAAACAATGCTTTAGCAAGGTTCTAAGACTTGTAGAAAGATTACTTGTCACTTGCCTTTAGGTTTGATTACTTAGCTAGAAAAGTAAAAGGGATGTCAAATGTGTAATCTAATTATTTGGATTGTTTCTAGCTTTAATATATTGATATTCAAGAAAATCTGAAGAATTCTACTTTTTAAAATGCATTCAACGTGTTTTTAAATCCACAATTAGATAGAATGTAAAAATAATAATTTCATATATCTTTATGAATATGCAATAAATTTTGGATTCCAGCATCCGTTTTTAAAATTTAAATATCTTAAAAGTGGCTTACTTACTTGAACTTTTTCTCAAAATTTTGGTGGTATCTATCAAAACTATGAGCATTTTATATTCATAGACTTTGGCACTTGAGTTAGCAAGCATTTTGAACAAGGAACACTTAGATTGCTGATTGGAGGCTTCCAAGTTCTGTTTAGATCTGTGTTTCATGATTGGCACTTGGGCTAGCTAACTTGTTTTGACTTCCTTTTAGGTTGTTCTACCTTTTTTGGGGTTCTTAACACGTTTTATTGACCTATTATTTAAATTAAGATGAAGGAGGTGATCAATGTATAATATCATTCTTAAATAAACATAGTGTGTCATCATATTTTTTGTTTCTTGGTCAAATGTTTGGTATGTGTGAATTTATTATTAAATAAAATAAAATTATTGATAATTTCATTTAAATAAAGACTATAAAGGTTTAGTGTTGGTTTTGCAAAAATGAGGAAAGTAAATTCGAAATTATAAATTTTGCAAACTTGTAAATTAAGTAGGAAACATAATTTGGGTGTCCTTTCGAAAAAAACCTTAGTTTTATAATTCCCAGCTTTCTTGAGAAATCAATTAATTTTGTTATTCTTATATATATATATATATATATATATATATATATATATATATATATATATATATATATATTGTTTAGAAAACTATTTCTCATTTCCCTATTCTAACTTATGATATTGGAGAAAATTGTGGTAATTATGAAATCTATTCCAATAATTTCCTTAATGATTTTAGTTATATGGACAAGCTGATCCATCTCATCTTGAATGCATAGTTTTAGAATGGAGTTCCAATATATATTGATTTGATATATAATAATTTTATCAATTTTTGGGTATAGTGAAAAGCTTATTAATACACATACTTCTTATTCTTCTTCTTCTTCTGCTTCTGCTTCTTTTTTTTTTTTTTTTTTTTGCGCATGAAAACATATTTTTCTTATGCACTACTCATTTTCTTTTATGGACAAAGTTTAGCTACAAAAATCTAGTCATTGGATCACATATTTTTTACGCTCTTAATACACATGTCAAATTTTGTGCCAATTGAATATTATGTACTATATGATCTATAAGATTATATTTTATGCATAATTTTAAACTATAAAAACTTACAATTTAAACAATTTATTGATGACATAACTATTGATCTTTAATTTTTTAGAAATTTTGGAAGTATGGAGGATATTAGAAGAAAATGTAATTCAATGGTAGATTTATCAAAATTTACCTCCAATAAAAAGATATTGATTAAGATTATAGCCCTAAGCTACAACTAATTTTGTAGCTAAACTTTGTCCTTCTTTTATATAACGTCCTACTTTTTTTTTCTTGATAACTTTGCCTACTTGGTGGCACCATAAACTAAATAATCTTTTACAATATATTAGTTCCTTTTTGTGTATTAAACCTCTTTTTTTTTTTTTAAATGATTTGTCTCCTACTTTTTTTAATAGAGGAATTGAATGTTCTTCTTTATCTACACTAATTATTAATGTGTATCACATTTTGGTGTTATATACTTTCAGGTTCGATTGGAGGAATCTTAGGGTTGGTGCAGTCTGTGCAGTTGATTCTCAAAGTGTCCTTTGTTTTCTATTATGTCGATTTGAGTCTTGTAATAATAGTATTAAAAAAAATGTTACATCATTATATATTGTGGTATAATTGAGCAACCTATGTTGTTTGAGGTATTTCTGAACTAAACTGATGTTGTGTGGAATTTCAATTTCATGTTATATTATATTGAGTTGGATATTTTTTTTGTTTATTGCCGCTATCCTATTTTGACCTCCTAGTTTTGTCAAGCATTTCTTGCAATCTTTTTATTTTTTATTTTTAAGGAAGAACATTTCTTGCAATCTCAGCATCTAAAAATTGCCATTTTTACAAAATTGCCTGAAAATCAAGGTTGTATCAAGATAAATTAAAGCCTATTTACCCTTATTAGACATCGTAATATTGGATTACACAAATTAATGGTTAAACCCTAAATTTAGCCAAGTTTAACAATGTTTGATTGCTTTTAAACAAAAATCTAATAGTCTGGTTAAAGTAAATATGGTTCTTTTTTATTGAACTTGAGATTCCCTTTAACTATTTGCATAAAGTATATGTAACTGATGTTTCATCTTTTATTGTAAATCAAATATGTGACAATTGCCTTGTAGCTTAATAATATTGATTGATCTCTTTTATTAGGACAACAAAAGTTCAAACTCTCAGATGATGCCAAAATCATCAATTGGATCACTCATAAAATCCGGAGCTTTAGACAATCTTGTAGGACCTGCAAGATAAAGAGAGTTGATCGAAGAGACCACCGGATTGTGCCTGGTGGGGGAGCCTTCGATGCTTAAGTTAGTAACAGCTCATATCTTTTGTATATAGATAGCATTTTGTAGTGGTTTTTGACATACCTTAGCTAGTGAGACCGATTGTCCCTTTTATAGGTGACTTAGGTAGCTGTTGTACATAAATTAGGGTGATTATTACCTTGATTGTAATGTTTTTTGTCTTGATGAGAGTTTAAGACCTTTGATAGTTGTTATTGAATGTATTGAGCGGTTATCTTTGATGGTCTACTAATGATGCAAGACCGTCCATATTAACGAACGACCTTAATGATTTTTCTGGATTCATCACTCTCCACCCTCATTTGTAGTATTGCACGAATTATTATTAAAATTGCACTAATATATGTGTTTTAAGCTTCAAGCAATCACCATGACATATTTATGTAAATAGCCTAAAATTCAAATTTAAAACTATCCAAATATATAAGCATTAAAAAATAATCAAAATTAAAAATAGAAATCACTATAGCATTCTCTCTCTCATACATACATGAAAAAGCCAGAATTCAATAATTAAAAAGAATCCAAAAAACAATAGAAAGCAAAGTTAAGTAAAGAAAGACTCATGATAATCAAATTAATCGATGCAACTAGATAAGTTGTCCTTGAAAGTAGGCAAGTGAACTCAGGTGAGTTTCACACAATAAGAAAAATAGAGGATATATAAACTTGAATAAATTTCATTAAATAAGGGATTTCAAATTGTTATGAAGTTAAGATTTTTAATCAACTTAAGGACTCAAATTTTATCCTTTGTTGATAATAGAGTCATCAAATGTCTGTTGTAATTGATTTTATCTCTACTCTTCCATGATTGGCAAATGATATCAATTGTTTTGCTATTCAAACTAAGGTTTTTCCATAGGTTGTAATTTCATGGCACTTGCCAAGACATTAGGTGCTTAACAAGAACCGTAACTTATAAATAATAATAATAATAATAATAATAAAGGATGAAGAAGAAAAAGAAGAAAAGGGAAGCATGAAAGTTGAAACTAGGAAAAAGTGGGGGAAAAAAGTGTAAAATAAAAAAGAAAAAAAAAGTACTAATAGTGGCGTAATACTAAACGCCCATTTAGGAAAAAATATTTTAACAGTACCATTTGAGTAGTAGAGTAATGTTGCACTGTTAACTACATTTTGAGTAGTAGAGTAATCCAATAAGAATAATTAAAAAAAAACAATTAATAAGAACAAAAGACTCATGTGTTAATCTCTTTTTGTCAAATGAGAGATCATAAATATAAGTTCTTGTGGGGTTGGGGACAAGAGTCAGGATTTAAATCTACGATAGGGAGTTTTACATACATATACATTTAGATTATATTAGAATAGATTTCTATCTAAACTAAAAAAAAAAAAAAAAAAAAAAAAAAAAAAAAAAAAAAAAAAAAACCTCTCCTTATTTTTGTATTTACGAATACCTGTTATACACTATGCTCATAAAAATTAAAAACACACGCACACACTCACACTCACACTCACGGATCTACTAACATATGGGCCATACATCACAGCCCCTCCACTCAACCATCATATTTGCAAATCAGACACTAGCCCCAAAATCCAAGCTTCCCCATCCCAAGACAAGCCCATTTTATGTCATTCAAACCCGTACCAAACCAAATTAGCCAATACCCATTAAAGAACCAAGCCCAATTCAGTTCTACCAAAAAACCAAGTTCAGCTCCTTTTTTTCTGAGCCCGATATGAACCTACATGAAGCCCAATGTCCATTATCAACCTAACTCAATAAACCCATTTGAGCCTACATGGTTTAACCCACTGATACTATAAACCTTTAGAACACAATCCTAATTTCTTTAGCCCAAGTAATCCTAAACCTGTGTAATTAATCCAATCAATACCAAATGCAAAGCCCAACCCCAAAGCTCATCAGAACAAAAACTTCACGAAAATTACAACTTTGCAATACACTTCACTGAAATGACAAATAGGCCCATATACTTCACATAATTCATTATTATGTCCTTGAGCTTCAGGTTAATTATATGTATGCGCCTATACTTTATTAAAATTAACGATATATCCTTCAACTTCACAGAAATACATAAAAAACCTCAATTGCCAAAGCACCAAAATCACCAAACCAACCCGAAACTTCATCATAATAACCGAAATAACCCCAAGACCACAAAAATACCAAATCAACCTACTAAAGTTAAACAAAATGACCAAAAATAATTTCAAACCATAAATGTTTAATTTAAAAATACCATTATCCAAAAGGCATGTAGAAATCACCCATAAGGATGCAATTTTCTAATTAATCAATAAGTAACATTTTGTAGGGCAGTTCAGTACAAACAGAACACTTAATACACTAGCACTGAAAACTTGCTTATTTTCCAAAGCCTATAAACCGGGCTTAAATTTCCATGACAATAAGAAAAATAATTGACTGCTTAAACATGAACATATATAACTAAGACGAGTTGATCATCAAGAAGTGCAGAAGATTATCAAGCCTTGGAGTCCAAAGCCATAATGGTGCTGAGATTCATTGGGTGCATGTACTTTGTGGATCCAATCATAAATGCTTGTACTATCAGTCTGTTGGCCCTTTCAGATGGATGGAAGGGATCCCAAAATGCATAAACATCTCTGTTCGGGCACAAATTTGATAAAGGTGTGCATAGTCCAATTCCATTGTATGGTCCTTGTCCACAACATGCTACCTTTGATGTAACAAATCCTGCAAAACCATGACACTCATGTTAATTACTACTCTCTTTTTAGCTTTAAGACTTAGAGTATTTTTAATCACAGGAAAATCCTACTTCTGCAGAAAGTGGACTTAGATTATATTATTTGAAGCCCGCAGTTACTCAATATGTTGTCTAGTTAGTGCATAGCATTATTAGCATTTAATCACATTTCACCAAAATTTTCAAGTAATATAAAGAAAATAAAACAAAAAATTGGGTTAATTTGTTGACATCTTAAATATTTTTATATTATTCACGGTTTGTTATTAAATCCAGGTAGAAGTTATATCAACAATTGAAGAATTAATTATATATTTTATATCTCTATATCATAAAAACATTGATAGATTACTATAATTTTTTCACAATTGGGAGATATCTCTTTCAACAAGAAAAAGGTGATATAAGGTGACCCTAGTATATAAGACTGCCCTATCTTTTTTTTTTTTTTGAGAAACAGAAGACTGCCCTATCTTATTATGATATTTACTCCCAGTGGTCCCATGAATTTTCTATTGAATATTGTTGCCTTTCTGTCTGGTCACCAAATGGCCATGGGTTGTTGCATCTACCATTCCTGAATGACGTTTCATTAAATACATGGATAAAGTTTTTTTTTTTTTTTTTTTTTGATGGGAATACATGGATAAAGTTGAAGTGTTCCTAAACATTTCCCTCGATTTCTTATCCAAACTATAGTATCTAGTATCATATGTAAATTAAAGATAATCTTTCAATAATATAATTAAAAAGAAATAATACTAAAATGAGTTTTCAAATAATAGATTAAAAATAATTTTAAATTACAAACAAAGGTAGATCATGTAAATCTAAGTTCTAACCAACTTCAAAAATAATAATAGATTATAAAATAATTGAAAAATAAATAATAATATATCATTTAAATACCTTGAAACTTTTGGTTTTTGAGGTTTAATTAGGGTTTGATAGTATTTAATTTTTTTAAAGACTTTGGAAATAGAGTTTCCCTTAAAGTAACTATGTTAGTAATTTTACTTATGTTTTATGTGACTTGTAATACTTATATTGAGACACATTGTCATGTAACTTATAATATTTATATTGAGTTGTATAGTGCACACGTTGTGTATGCAACCCAACTTTTATATTAAAAGATAAAATTATGGTAGATTATTTAAAAATATGAATAGATAATAAAACTTATTTTAAATATTTAGATGCTTTGGTCGTATAATATTAATTGGGTAGATTTTTTTTATTAAAAAAAAAAAAAAAAAACTCTGAGACTATAGTTTCCCATTGTTTTCGATGAGGTATTATAGTTTCACTTACAAAAACTTGTTCTTTATTTTAATACTTCATACTCATAGTAGCTAGGTTATGTGACTTTAAGGAGAGAAGAGAAGAAATAATAAAAAATTAAGAGGGCATCCACTTGGTAGTTGGTACAATCAAAGTGTGTGGGACGCCGTCTTTATTACATAGTGTATCAAAACTCATAGTAGAATATATTTTTGATATTTTGAAGTTTGTGAAACAACTTTTCTAGAAAGTATGGTAAATTGTTAATAACTTTTCTGAAAACTATAATAATTTATTTATGGAGGTTGACATACCATATGCTTGAGGATCACTAATGAAATCCATTTTCATTTCGAAAGCATTTGCAGAAACAAAGACATCTGAACCAATCTCACTATTAAGTTGATTAAGCATTTGAACGAGTTGTGGGTTGAACAATGCCGCAGCTCTTTGTAGCTCAGCTGAGCACTCGCCATTTCTGCTACGCTGGGCCAATTCTGCTGGTACACAACCCAATGGTCCAGTACCAGTCACCAAAACCCGCCGTGCTCCCAACTCATATAGCCTCTGCATGCATTATTTTTATACATAAGTCTATTTTTTCTATATAAGTCTATTTTCTCTTTGATAATTCAATAGTTGGAGTAGGGAGATTTAAACCCTGAATGTATTTAGTGAAAATATTATAAGGTATCAATTGAATTATACAACTGCCAGTAACTTAAACTTGTGTTTAGTGCAAGGAAAGGTAGTATTTTGTCGTAAAAGGAATTGCATGACATTAATGATACAAGGAGTGGCAATTCAATTCCTTTAGCAAGGAGAGAGAGAGTCCTATCACACTCTATTATGTTTGGTTCCTTAAAAGAGCTTTAATTAGCGCAATTTTGAATCATTATTTGTCTCCATAAAAGCATTCATGAAAATAACAAGCACAATTATACTTGTTGGCCTCACCAACCAAAAGTCATAGCATAACTCGATAAGCCTCCTATGCCCCACACAAATCTTTATCATAAATAATTCGTTTATACGTCCCCTTCACCATTATTTTCCTCCTACTTTCCTGTGATTCTTGTCTCGACATTGTGTTATTTATGGTGTAAACATGTGCATGCAGCAATACTTAAATCACATATATAATTCATCAAACAGGTAACAATGTTTAAAAAAAAAAAAAAAAAAAAGATAAAGCTAGGAAAATTTAGGTACACTATCATAAATGTACTGCAATAGGTTTTTCTATTAAATTCAGTTACATATTTGCATTAAATATAATTATTCTTGAAAAAATATAAAAATGTTTGTTTTTATTGGTCTATGTCACTGATGATAAAATAATGCAGTGATTATGACATCAAAAAATGCTAAGAGTACTAAGACATATATTTATGAAAACGGGGTTGAAGTTCACAAATCATTTTCAATGTCACAACCATTTTTAGCATGTTAAAATTACTAATAGAGAAAAGGAACAGGAAGTTACCGCTAGAACTTTTCGATACTCGGAAATGAGAAAGACAACATAGTCTGGGAGAGAAAACTGGCGAGACCTTGCAGAGAAGGGCACTAAGTAATAGTTGTTCACGAAATCGTTTCCTCCTAGAGTAATGAGGACGAGAGCCTGATTCACAAGTCGCTCAGTCTGCTCAGCCCCATAAAGAGCACTCACCCGTTGTTGGTATTGTTGAAAGTACTCCAATTGTTTGAAAATTCGGATTATGTTTATCTGCAAAATTAAATAAAACAAGTTTGGACACAAAGTATTAGTTACATTATTCATCAATCCTTTTGCTCTCTCTAATTTAGCTACATCTTAAAAGAATATAACTCAACAGAAGTTATTCTAGTTTCAAATGTAAGATAAATACTTGCACTTTTCCTTACTTGAAAAAGAAAATAATTATAATAATCGTAACCACAATAGTAGTAGTAGTACATAATATGAACAATAATAGTAACGATAACATTAACAATAACAACAAAAAATTTGTTTTGAATGTAAAATAATAACAAATTGAATATCGTTCTTCGACTTACAAATTGAATTCCGGTGTCATTGAGAATTCCAATCCCAGCAGAAGCAAAGTTGGCTCCAACAAGTAGTCTCTCATCTTTGAGCTCAGGGCTCAAATATGGCAAAGTGGGTTCTGACCCAATTTGCTCACCTAATGACAAATGCAACATTTTTAATGTATATAACTATAAATACTAAAATCAAACCCCACATACAAGATTATGTTAAATTAGTAAACAAGAAACGGTTTAAAGAAGTAAATTATAAATAACTACAATAAACATAACACAAACATAAAAACCCTACTGATAATGTCAGGGATGTTAAGGCCATTAGAGAAACGGCCAGTGGGTCTGTGAGTTGGATAGTCAATGCCATAAGGGGGTGAGTCGGCACGAGCAGTGGTGGCAAGGTAGTCATTGTTGCCACTATCGACAAGTGAGTCTCCAAAAACAAAGAAAGCTCGAGCCTCAGCTTGAGAGGAAATAAGACTCAATGTGATTACCAGACCTACTACACTAAACAAAAAGCGGTCCATAGAGATTGTTTTGTTAGAAACTCAAGGACTGCTCTTATGTGTGTACACTACCACATGTGAATGAGTCAGTAGGGCTAGCTTTATATAAGGTTCATGCTCTGGTTTTTCACTTTTCATATCACATTAAATTGCTTGTTTCTACCACCATTGGGTACAGACAAAGGGACCACCTTTAAACTAGTTTACAGTGGTTTCGTTTTCTCGATGGACAGAATATTAACATTATTAACCTTTAAACTAGTTGTGCTTATAAGCAACTTGTCTTGAATTGTCCATTTCGATATAACTAACAGTCTGGCATGGCAGGACTTGTACTATATCTATAACGACCCAAGGAAAAGCGCTAATTACATCTGCGCTATACCTCAAAAGGACTAGTCACAATTGAGGCTCCTTGCAGTTGTTAATAAAGTCCAGTTCAACCCAGTAATTACCCGATGTGGGACTCATCACACACCTACACACATCACACAATCAATCAAATTGGGGCATCACAATATCTGTATGACAAAATAAATAAAACTTTCTGAAAGTAAAAGATTATATTCTTATATTAAACTTGTCTTAAGGTGGGAAAAAAAAAAAATTCTCATTAGAAATCATGTTAATTCTTTATTTTATTTTTCAATTCAATTGTCACAACGAGATAATGGAGATTTAAACCCTAATTCTTTTATAACTTTTGAATCTTTGAACTCTTCAATCATGTGAATGTTCCATGGATGATGCACCTGGGCTTCACGACTGAAACTTCCGACCAACTTTAAGAACCTCTTAGAGATTTGATTTATCACAAAGACACATTAGGATTCGCACTAAGGCAGTAACAACATCATATATAGAAGATATCTCTACAGGCTCTTTATACTGGTTGAAAAGATGGCAGCTTTGATGTTCTCTCTAAATATGTCTTAAAAATATGCCTTACAACCATAAGGAAGTTGTCCATAATAGTCCTGTACCTAGGAGACTTCAATTAAAATGCATCAACAAAATTGAATCCAAAATTTTTGATTGCTCTTCGATTGATTGTACGCCAGTTAAAGATCAGTTGAATGTTTTTACTAACATTCGAACATTAGTTGAAATTATAGATTCTACATTCTTTTAATATATTTCTTGGACAATTCAGCTTGAACTAATGATGATTCAATACAAACTTAATCAAGATTACATTATTATATAATTTGCCAACTCTAAACCTTACAATGTCAATTTTAAGTTTCTTAGCTACTATTATTTGTTTCGAAGATAATTTAGAAGTATATTATAGTTTCACAATCAATCTTGTGTGAGAGTGCTTTCGACGACTCTTTTGCACAACAAACTAGCTAGCACCAGAGCCAAAGTTTGCTACCTACGCATTTGGATTTTTTTCTCTTTGAATATTTTGTTGCATGATTCGTTGATTTGAATATTGGGAAAAGGACCTCAGGTGAATCATCTACAACTGCTGCTAACAATTAACACTTTTGTTTCTAATGTCAAATTCGAAGTATAAAAATTTGATGGAATTCTAGGTATAAAAATTTGATGGAACTCTTTATGTAGTAACTCTAAATTATTGATGTCATAATCCAACAACAATTGGATTTTTCTTTGGAATTGGAATACAAACTTGCAAAGATATATTTACAAAGGTAGTCACTGGGTCATGTTCCAAAACTGCTTGGACTTGATCAATATATATCATGTTTGAGCACATTTGAGTATGCTTGACGAGTACTATAGCACTACAAGAAAATTGAGCAATTGCGGCGGACCTATTGCGGCGGGTGCAAAAACCGCCGCTATATGTCGCCTATTGCGGCGCTTTTTTGGCCCGCCGCTGTAAATGAGATCTATTGCGGCGTTCCATATGCCCGCCGCAATAGCTCTAGTATTTTGCGGCGTACTACAGCGGCGGGCCAATGACCCGCCGCAATAGACCTGTTTTAGCGGCATTCAGCTTAGATATAGCGGCGGGTCAATGAACCGCCGCAATAGCTCAAATATTTTGCGGCGGACTACAGCGGCGGGCGAATGACCCGCCGCAATAGACCTATTTTAGCGGCATTAATCTTAGATATAGCGGCGGGTCATTGACCCGCCGCAATATGTACACCTTTTTGCGGCGGGTTGGACCGCCGCAATAGACATTTAAATTTCCCTCTATTTTTTCGTCTTCTCATTTAAAGATCAAATAGTAAATTACACCCGATTGGCATGAAAATTGGCATGCATGTTAAGAACATATAGAAAATGTGATCCAACGGTTGAATTTTCAAAATTTGAATTCAACAATAAGTTATTGGTTGGTGTAACATTTTTTAGAGTTACATCAAGTGTAACTAGAACCCAACGATATATTTCTTAATTCGATGTTAATTTTGACAAATGTACCGTTAGATTACATTATCTTCATATATTTTTCATGCATACAAAATTTCAAGGTGATTAAATATTAATAGTCATGTCATCAATTAATTATTTAAATTCAAGTTTTTGTAATTTAAAATAACGCATAAAAGATGAGTTTAAAGATCAAATGGTAAATTACACCTGATTGGCATAAAAATTGGCATGCATGTTAAAAACAAATAGAAAATGTGATCCAACGGTTGGATTTTCAAAATATGAATTCAACAATAAGTTATTGGTTGGTGTAACATTTTTTAGAGTTATATCAAGTGTAACTTGAACCCAACGCTATATTTCTTAATTCGATGTGAATTTTCACAAATATACCGTTAGATTACATTATCTTCATATATTTTTCAATCATACAAAATTTCAAGGTGATCAAAAATTAATAGTTATGTCATCAATCAATTGTTTAAATTCAACTTTTTGTAATTTAAAATAACGCATAAAATATGAGTTTAAAGATCAAATGGTAAATTACACCCGATTGGCATGAAAATTGGCATGCATGTTAAGAACATATATAAAATGTGATCAAACGGTTGGATTTTCAAAATATGAATTCAACAATATGTTATTGGTTGGTGAAATATTTTTTAGAGTTACATCAAGTGTAACTTGAACCCAACGCTATATTTCTTAATTCGATGTGAATTTTGACAAATCTACCGTTAGATTACATTATCTACATATATTTTTTACGCATACAAAATTTCAAGGTGATCAAAGATTAATAGTTATGTCATCAATCAATTGTTTAAATTCAAGTTTTTGTAATTTAAAATAACACATAAAAGATGAGTTTAAAGATCAAATGGTAAATTACACCCGATAGGCATGAAAATTGGCATGCATGTTAAGAACAAATATAAAATGTGATCCAACGGTTGGATTTTAAAAATATGAATTCAACAATAAGTTATTAGTTTGTGTAATATTTTTTAGAGTTACATCAAGTATAACTTGAACCCAACCCTATATTTCTTAATTCAATGTGAATTTTGAAAAATCTACCGTCAGATTACATTATCTTCATATATTTTTCATGCTTAAAAAATTTCAAGGTGATCAAAAATTAATAGCCATGTCATCAATCAATTGTTTAAATTCAAGTTTTCGAAGTTTAAAATAACGCATAAAAGATGAGTTTAAAGATCAAAGGGTAAATTACATCCGATTGGCAAGAAAATTAGCGTGCATGTTAAAAACATATAGAAAATGTGATCCAACGGTTGGATTTTCAGAATATGAATTCAACAATAAGTTATTGCTTGGTGTGACATTTTTTAGAGTTACATCAAGTGTAACTTGAACCCAACCCAATATTTCTTAATTCGATGTAAATTTTGACAAATCTACCGTTAGATTCTATTATCTTCATATATTTTTCATGCTTACAGAATTTCAAGGTAATCAAAGATTAATAGTCATGTCATCAATCAATTCCTTAAAATCAAGTTTTTGTAGTTTAAAATAATGCATAAAAGATGAGTTTAAAGATCAAATGGTAAATTACATCCGATTGGCATGAAAATTGGCATGCATGTTAAGAACATATAGGAAATATGATCGAACGGTTGGATTTTCAAAATATGAATTCAGCAATAAGTTATTGGTTGGTGTAACATTTTTTAGAGTTACATCACGTGTAACTTGAACCTAACCTTATATTTCTTAATTCGTTGTGAATTTTTACAAATCTATCGTTAGATTATATTATCATCATATATTTTTCATACGTACAAAATTTCAAGGTTATCAAAAATTAATAGGCATGTCATCAATCAATTGTTTAAATTCAAGTTCTTGTAGTTTAAAATAACGCATAAAAGATGAGTTTAAAGACCAAATGGTAAATTACATCCGGTTAGCATGAAGATTGGCATGCATGTTAAGAACATATAGAAAATGTGATCTAACAGTTGGATTTTCAAAATATGAATTCAACAATAAGTTATTAGTTGGTGTAACATTTTTTAGAGTTATATCACGTGTAACTTGAACCCAACCTTATATTTCTTAATTCGATGTGAATTTTGACAAATCTACCGTTAGATTATATTATCTTCATATATTTTTCATGCTTAAAAAATTTCAAGGTGATTAAAGATTAATAGTCATGTCATCAATCAATTCTTTAAATTCAAGTTTTTGTAGTTTAAAATAACACATAAAAGATGAGTTTAAAGATCAAATGGTAAATTACATCTGATTGACATGAAAATTGGCATGCTTGTTAAGAACATATAGAAAATGTGATCCAACGGTTGGATTTTCAAAATATGAATTCATCAATAAGTTATTGGTTAGTGTAACATTTTTTAGAGTTACGTCAAGTGTAACTTGAACCCAACCCCACATTTCTTAATTCGATGTGAATTTTGACAAATCTACCGTTAGATTACATTATCTTCATATATTTTTCATGCTTAATAAATTTAAAGGTGATCAAATATTAATAGCCATGTCATCAATCAATTGGTTAAATTCTAGTTTTTGTAGTTTAAAATAACACATAAAAAATGAGTTTAAAGATCAAATGGTAAATTACATCCGATTGGCATGAAAATTGGCATGCTTGTTAAGAACATATAGAAAATGTGATCCAACGGTTGGATTTTCAAAATATGAATTCAACAATAAGTTATTAGTTGGTGTAACATTTTTTAAAGTTATATCATGTGTAACTTGAACCTAACCCTATATTTTTTAATTCGATGTGAATTTTGACAAATCTACCGTTAGATTACATTATCTTCATATATTTTTCATGCTTAAAAAATTTCAAGGTGATCAAAGATTAATAGTTATGTCATCAATCAATTGTTTAAATTCAAGTTCTTGTAGTTTAAAATAATGCGTAAAAAATGAGATTAAATATCAAGTGGTAAATTACATCCAATTGGCCTGAAAATTGGCATGCATGTTAAGAACATATAGGAAATGTGATCCAACGGTTAGATTTTCAAAATATGAATTCAACAATAAGTTATTGGTTAGTGTAACATTTTTTAGAGTTACATCACGTTTAACTTGAATCTAACCTTATATTTCTTAATTCGATGTGAATTTTGACAAATCTACCGTTAGATTACATTATCTTCACATATTTTTCATACTTACAAAATTTCAAGGTGATCAAATATTAATTGACATGTCATCAATCAATTGTTTAAATTTAATTTTTTGTAGTTTAAAATAATGCATAAAAGTTGAGTTTTAAAGATCAAATGGTAAATTACTTCCGATTGACATGAAAATTGGCATGCATGTTAAGAACATATAGAAAATGTGATCCAACGGTTGGATTTTCAAACTATGAATTCATCAATAAGTTATTGGTTAGTGTAACATTTTTTAGAGTTACGTCAAGTGTAACTTGAACCCAACCCCACATTTCTTAATTCGATGTAAATTTTGACAAATCTATCGTTAGATTACATTATCTTCATATATTTTTCATGCTTTCAAAATTTCATGGTGATCAAAGATTAATAGTCAATGTCATCAATCAATTGTTTAAATTCAAGTTCTTGTAGTTTAAAATAACGCATAAAAGATGAGTTTAAAGATCAAATGGTAAATTAGATCCGATTGGCATGAAAATTGGCATGCATGTTAAGAACATATAGGAAATGTGATCCAATGGTTGGATTTTCAAAGTATGAATTCAACAATAAGTTATTGGTTAATGTAACATTTTTTAGAGTTACATCAAGTGTAACTTTAACCCAACCCCACATTTCTTAATTTGATGTGAATTTTGACAAATCTACCGTTATATTACATTATCTTCATATATTTTTCATGCTTAAAAAATGTCAAGGTGATCAAAAATTAATAACCATGTTATCAATCAATTGTTTAAATTCAAGTTTTTGTAGTTGAAAATAACGTATAAACGATGAGTTTAAAGATCAAATGGTAAATTACATGCAATTGGTATGAAAATTGGCATGTATGTTAATAACATATTGAATTATTAAAATATATTTTTATTAAATAATATATTTCATTTTATTAATTTGTAGTGTTAAATTATATTTTATTAATTTGAAGTATTATATTAACTCTTATTAATTATTAAATTATACTCATTAATTTGTAGTATTAAAATATATTTACATAATTGGAAGTATTAATTATATTGTTATGAATTAGTAATTTATAACAACTGAAACACTCTCAAAATACCCCATGCCTGGAAAAATACCAAAATACCCTCGATGACTAATAAAAAAGACTAAAAACGCCTATTATTATTATTATTATTATTATGTAGACTATATATATTATTATAAGTAATGTACATTTATAAATTATATGTTGCCTTGGTGTTAAGCACTTGTGTGTTTCAACTTCATGTCCCAGGTTCGAACCTTCTGAGCAGTTGATTTTTTTTCATTTTTTAGGTTTCTATCAAACCGACCGATATGTATTAAATTTAAATATGTACAAACTGTTTCGCGTTCTGTACCATTAGTCTAGTGGTAAGACACGCGTGTGGGTATACTTGGCCCAGGTTCGAACCTTGTTAAAATCGTTTTAATATATTTTTTTTCTCTCCTACAAAACTACGTCGTTTTATACATCAACTTAAAACATAAAAAGAAAAAACCCTACTCTCTACATTTCACTTTAGCAGCCTCACGTCCTCACCCTCATTCTTTTCTTTTCTTCCACTGCACAGTCCCTCCACTTCTCCGCCGCCGCCGCCGCTCCTCCATTCTCAAAGCTATTAGGTTTTTCTGATTTTCTCTTTCTTTTATCTTTTTGAATTCGTTTCTTCTCTTCATCAAGGTAAGCTTCTATTCTCGTCTTTGCGCTTTGATTTATTTGATTCTCGATCGGAAAATTTTGCATGATTTTAGGGTTTTTTTTTTTTTTTTTTTTTGTGGTTCGATATTATGTGGTTTTTCTTTTTTATGAAAATTGACGATTGTTTATGCTTCTATTCTCTCTTCATTAATATTCAATTTCCGATTTTGTAATTTTTTTTTTCACTGGGGCAACCCTAGAGGAGAAGAAGAAGAAGGAATTGATGATTTGATTTGAATGATATTTTTCAGGTGCATTCGGTGGCTTGGAATTGCACCGGCACAAAGCTCGCTTCCGGTTCTGTCGATCAAACCGGTCGACTTTGGCACATTGAGCCACACGGCCATGTATGAACTCCTACTTCCCCTCTTTAAATTTTTATCTTATTTTGATTTCTTTGAATTTTATTTACCATAAATTAAAAAAAAAAAATCCAATTAGGCATCTTTTGAAGTGGAGTGTTTTCTTTATTTCATGGTCAAGACTTCGTTTTTTGTTAGATTTATATTAAGTTGTAGTACCTATAGGCTATAGCACTACTCTGCATCAGGGAACGATTTTAAATGACATGGAACCATATTCATCTTTAGAAATGTGGAAGAGGGTTTTAACTTTGAAACCATTTTTCATGGAGCTTACCTTTGGCAATACTTGCTTATTATTATATTAATAAATGATAACAAAAATAATAATGGGGATGGCTCCATATGGTTTTTACAGGGTAAGGTTAAGGATATTGAATTGAAGGGTCACACTGATAGTGTAGATCACCTGTGTTGGGATCCCAAACATGGCGATCTAATTGCTACTGCATCAGGTGACAAGACTGTTCGTTTGTGGGATGCTGGAAGTAAGTTACTGCTCTATAGCATAAGCATCTCTGTTGAACTTGTCTGAAATTTAACTTCCTAGTCCTTTAAATTCTCATGATTACATTGCTGTTGTCTTCATAATTCTTAAAAGATGTCTCTTTTTGGTGTTTTGGTTCTTATCATCTAGTCACTAGCTATTTTATCGAAAAGGATGCATTTTGAATTGTGAAAAACGTCTTTGACTTAGCAAATAGCTTATGATTTTTAAATACTCTTCAGATTGCTTATAGTCAGAGTTTGAAATTTCTAGACCTTGTTAAATTATCGGAAAAGTCAGGTAATTATAATAGTTAAAGGGTTTTCCAAGAAAAATCATTTTAGATAAAGAATGTTGATACAGGAAGCACACTAGAGAAGAATAGACAATTGAATCAAGCTAAAAAAAGAAAAAGAAAAAGATGATTCCTTTTAAATGAAATTGGATGTTGCTGCATTCCTTATGGCTTAGGTGGCAAAGGGATGGGTGGGTGGGGTAGTTCGTAGGTTGAAATCTAATCAATATACTATAAATTAATATTTTATATTTGTATATTAAACATTTAAATTCCTGTATTCAATTTATTTATTTTTTTTTTTTTGTATTTTGTATTATGATATCCAGTCTAGTTGGTACACAATGTGTCTCTAGAGAAGATCATAGCTTAATGAAGATGAAAGGATTAGCGGTTGTGGATTGCTCATGGGCACGTTTGAGTGATGGTAAACTTTTTCCCCTAGATTTGAGCTTGTGTCATACAATAATGTGAACATCAATTATCACATTCAGTTTGTGAAATCAGTTCTGGATTTAGTGTTTGTAATTGTACCTTCTTTCTTATTAGTTACTTTCCCTTTAATCTTGCTTGTCTCACAGGAGCACAGGTGTGGAAGAGAAGCTTTCAGATGAATACAAGACAAAATAATTGATTAGAAAAGATTGGCGAATGAGGTAGGTCCTAGGTCTCTAGGGCCATAGGGAACACGTATGACCACTTCTCTTTCTCACACGCACTTATCTTCTACCTTTGAGTCTTTGACATAACCTACACATCTCTTTCTGTCTCTCAAAACTACTGTGCTAGCTGCGGTCTTCAATGACTTTATCATTATTTTCAATCTTGTGCATTTTGATTTTCAAAACAATATGGTTCATGTATCAAAATTTTACTGAAGTGAATGTGTAAATTTTTCTTTAATTTTTATGCTATTTTTAATATGTACATTGGCTTGACTCTTGAGTGAATAAATCAATATCTCAAGTATTTATTACTTGATATGGGATGGGTAATGGTAAATCCTTTATTGTCACGTTTCATGGTCGTTGAAAAGGGATTGTATGAAACTTTGAATGCTGTCTCTTAAAGAACTTCCTTTTGGGAAATTGCATCTTTTTGACATTTGCAAACAAGTCGAAAGCCATTGTTGCTTACTTTTTTACTCAATAGTCATAATCTTTTTGAGAGTCGCTTTACAATGATTTCCAAGGAGAGAGAGAGAGAGAGAAAATCTATTCAAGTTTTGTGAATTACTATAAAAGCCCTTACTGCCACTACTTTTTGTGAATTATGTGAGTGTCTAGTGTCTACTACACTTGACCAAGACTTTAAAAAGTTTTGGTGTTAAATTTTGGGTATAGGAGCTTTGGGATTTGTAGGGTTTATATTGTGTTGTAACGTGTTTAATTTTGTGTGATATAGGCCGAAGGTTTCATCGGCACTTTTCTTCAATTACAACACCTCGATGGGACTGCCATATCGGGTTTTGGTAGATACCAACTTCATCAATTTCTCTATCCAGAATAAAGTGAGTGATTAGTTGTTTTATTCCATTTTATTTTAAATGAGTTTGGTTCAAAAAAATGCATAGTTTGAGAGAAATTTTTATTGTTCATGACTTACTGAATGTGTGTAATTACCAATTGAGAAGGAAAAAAAATCTAAGAATGAGATAGAAATCCTTATTCAATTCTAGAGCTTGTTCTCTTCCCATTAATGCATTGAAGGATATGTTCTGGAAGCATGGATAAAAATAATAACTTTATGTATTTTGACTTGGTAACTTTGCTTTATAATCCTAACTTATGCAATTTCTTTCATTGTTGTGTAGCTGGACTTGGAGAAGGGAATGATGGACTGCCTATATGCAAAATGTGAGTTTAGAATCACTGGTTTCTTCAATTTAATGTGAATATTAATTTGCTGCAAGAATTGTTGTGCCGTGTTGATGAGGTATCATAAGTTCAACATAGTTGTTAATGTGGTTTTATAACAAGCATTGAGTGCCATGTATCATTGGGAAACGCTTAAATATGTTTTGGTTGCTTAATAATGATATTTATCAAAATATTACTCTTGGTTGTGTGGATGTCCATGAGAATGCTTAAGGAATAAAATGAGGATCTTTTTTTAAATTATGATTTTATTGAATCCGTCTACCTTGTGGATTGAAGACACTCCTCGTATCACGCAATGTGTAATGGCGTACAAATGACCACATCTTTTCTTTTGTTAATTTTATGATGATGGTTATAGACAATGTTATGTATTTAATAATATATTTCCATGTTAATATAATGTTAGTTTTGAGACAATTGTGGTGTTATCTGGTTAAATTTGTGGTATTGTTTTAGTGGAGCTAAAATTATTACAGGATTATTTGTAATAGAAATGTGGTTTTAAAACCCTCTAGGAAAGGAAAAAAAAAAAAAAAAAAACCTATAGCGGCGGGCAAAAACCGCCGCTAAAGGTGCACATTTTATGTTTTAAATGATTCCTTATAGCGGCGCTTATTGCCCGCCGCTAAAGGTAGACACAATAGCGGCGGGCATGACCCCGCCGCTAAAAGTCAATGCCACGAATTCTGAACACGTATGGCGGCGGTTTTATGCCCGCCGCAATACACCTTATCCCGCCGCTAAAAGGTACATCTATAGCGGCGCTTTTTGCGACCGCCGCAATCGACCTATAGCGGCACTGCAACACTGACGGGACGGCCCGCCGCAATAGCACCCGCCGCTATAGGTCGAATGTACCTTTAGCGGCGCTTTTTTGGGCTTTAGCGGCGGTTTTGGCCCGCCGCAATAGCTCGATTTTCTTGTAGTGTAGGTGCATTTGGAGTGTAGCTTGAGGTGATTTGCACTTCTATTTGTTGGTCTCTAAATTCGCTGGGCACCTAAGGCATTTGTGGCTTAATAGAATTCTATCCAAGATGGAGATCCGTTAAGGATTTGTATTTGGCGGCTCATTTCATACTAAGGTGGATAGAGTAATTTTATAAGCTTTGGTGGTCTACAAATTTTTTCAATGTGGAAAATTGTTGCAAAGGTTGGTTCAATTTATGACTTTTTCCTTTTGAGTTAAGGTGGAACTTCAATGAAAGAGGAAATATTTTGGTTAAAGTGGAGATTTATTTGAAATTATCTCAAATTTCTATATATATATATATATATATATATATATGGTCAAAATCAAGTTACACCTAGTGTAACATTACTTAAATGTTACTTTAGACAATTTACATTACATAATAATTTTTTATTGAATTAATATTTGAAAATTCTACTACTATTTGATAATATGTTCACTATGTTCTTAATATGCATGACAATTTTGTGTCAATTAGATATTATTTAGTATTCAATTTGTAAACTCATTTATTATACATAATTTTAGCTTATAATAACTTGAAATTTAAATATTTATAGACTAGATAATTATTGATCACTTATTATCTTGAAATTTTGTAAACATAAAGAATATAAGAAAAAAAATGTAATGCAAATGTGGATTTGTTAAATTTGCATTTAATTTAAAAATATTTAGTAGTGTAGTGTAATATTGCTTAAAGTTACATAAATGTAACCCCCATGTGTGTGTGTGTGTTTAATTTTTTCTTGGATTAATATTTTGAATATCTCGTCGTTGGATTATATATTTTTTATATTTTTAAAATATAAATTATATAAATTTCATGTCAATCATATGTTATTTACTATTTAATTAAGAAACTCATCTTTTATGTATGATTTTAAAATACAAAAACTTAAAATCAAAACATTTGATAGATCGCATAGTTATTAATTTTTAATTATTTTGAAAATTTGAAAACATTTAGAGTATAATAAGAAAATATAAATATATATATATATATAATCTAACAATAAACTTTTTAAAATTCGCACTAAGAGAAAAATATTGAATATTGTAATATTGCTTATTAATTTTTAATTATTTTGAAATTTTGCAAACATTTAGAGTATATTAAGAATATATATATATATATATATATATATATATATATATATATATATATATAAAATCTAACAATAAACTTTTCAAAATTCGCACCAAGAGAAAAATATTAAATGGTGTAATATTGATTTTATAATAATAATAATAATAATAATAATAATAATAATAATAATAATAATAATGAATTCAAAAGTTTTTTATTATATGATAAATTCAATGCTTAACCTTTTTTTTTTAAAAAAATTGCTAAATACTAATATAAGCTAACGCTTAAGAATGCACCGTGTATCTATCTTTAAAAAGCCTAGGATTACACGTTTAAAACTTCCAGAGGAATAGAGATAGCAAATGCCAAAAATGACAGGATTTCGATTTTTTGGAAGACTTCTTCTTCTTTTAATGATAGGAAAAAATCCCTATAAAAAGAAATGATAGCCCAAAACTTAACGCTATTTTGAGCTAGCTTTAAATTCCACAACACTTTTGGGCCAAAATTTAACGCTAGCTCAAAATAGAGCTAGAAAATGCCAAAAATGACACATTCATATTGTTAGGTTTACAATATTTTCATAACTTTTTCATTACAATTTTTTTTTTTTTTTTTTATATAGGATTTCACTACAAATCTTAAGTATCAAATTTATTACTGATATATGAAAAAAACAATTTCAACGGTAAGTTCAAATTAAAACCGATAATAACTTTTTTTTTTAATGAAAAAAATCAATAATAACTTATTTCTTAGGATTTGTTCTAAAAATATTGTGAAAATAACACTCTTTTTAATGAATTCATTTGCAGGAAGATTAGCATGGCCAACCACCACTCTTGGAGACTTTAAAATTTGTACATTGGTAAGTCTATCATGAAGCATCTGATTAACATTCTCACAGCCTCACTTACACAATTTGTATTTGGATAATTAATGGAAGCATTAATTCAATCCGTGCACATTGTATATGATATGGTTATACATTTCCTCTAATATTTAAGACGCGATGTGACAGATATAGATAGATTGGGTTGGACTTTAAATGTTTCCAAAATCACGCCGGCATCTCAGATAAAAAAAATTTACATCAAGTAACTAAGAAATAACTCATTCTATCGATTTTTATATTTGGGTTTGTCAAATGACAATAATTGTGCTCATAAAATGGGATTTGGATCCGAGTAATGCTTAGGCATAAATTATTTTATAATATTTTTACAAATTATTGATGTAGTAAATTTTTATTAGTTCTAATTTGGACCATCATTAATATCACATTTTTATTTACCAATAATTATTTAGTAAATGCTAAGCCATATCAGCAGTTTGTAAAAATGTTGTAAAATAGTTTGTATCTGTAGTGTTACTCTTAGATCTCGTATCCTCTCAAAACATTTTTTGTTCTTTTCTTTTACTTATTTTTTATATATAGGGTTATGCTAATGAGTGTCTTTAGCGTATTAGTTAACAATCCAGTTAAAAAAAGTTTTTATGAAAAAAAAAAAGAAAAAAAAATAGCAATTAATGTTTTGATAGCTTTTTTCATTTCTCATAAAAGTGATGTCAAAATTTTCTTAAAATAGATTATTAACCAATGCTCTAAGAGCACTCGTTAACATTTTGCTTTTTTATATTCAATAGTTTTACAACTTTAAATCTCAATCATTCCTATTAAGGTACTGTACCTGGTCTCTTAAAATTCAATCAATCCTCCCTTCCGCCAAAATCTTGCAGTTCGAGGTCAGACTTTTTTATTATTTTTTCTGAATTTTTTTATTGATTGATTCGTATTTTATTTTTTCTGAATGTTGGAGCTGCAGATTTTTTCGTATCTATAATTTAATGCTTTTTTTTTTTTTAACAATTAATCATTCTAACTTTTTTATAGTTAATAATTCTAATTCTGTGACTTACTATATAGTTGATAATTTGATATTGTTCAGCAAAATAATATATAGACTAATTTATTTGTCGACATATAATCATGGAGCATAAATGCAGCACTTACTCACGTTTCTTTTTGCAATAAATTCGTTAAAGCGATCACCGATATTGTTCTCTTTTTTAACTCTTTGGTTCTTCTTTTGGGAACCGAACAATAATGTTTTTAGTAAATAACTTTTTGCAGTAAAGCGATCACAATAACTTTTTGCAGTAAATACTTACTCTTTAGTAAGAATTAATAATGTTTTTATTTCATTCCATGCTCAAAATTTTATGGCTGTGAAAAAATTGCAGGGATTGATGTTAAGAGGTGGAAGCAAGATAGAGAACACAAGGGAATTAATTATGTGGTTAGATTATCTAACGCTCTACGTTTACGGGATAAAATCCGTAGTTCTACATAAGTTGTATTCTTAAGTATTATTTACAATAAACCTTATATAGCCTATATAGAGGCTATAGAAGTTAGGGTTAGCCCTGCATAAGCTTACAACATAATTTGGTCTATTGGGTGATTACACATTTTAAATAAACTAGCATCTTTAATATTTTCCCTCAAACTTACAGTAGGAGTCGGTGAAACCATGAGTTTGGAATATAATGTGAAGGTCTCTCGAAGATGCCATGATTGATACTTCAACAACAACTATTAGGGTCATATTTTCTATGTTTTGGCTTATCCTTTAACAAAATGTATTTTATTTGTAATTAGGTAGATCTAAGATGAGTTTAATATATCAAAATTTATGTAACTCTTACATAACAAGTGGTATCATTAAAGACATGAAGATTGAACCAAGAAACAAGTGAAGAAAAGCTGATTTAGTGAAGCTCAACACTAGCATCTATCGAGATTTAATGAAGGATTCTTGACACAAGCTCGACACCTCTCGATCTATCGAGCTCTACGATTTCAGAATTCTCAGATCTGAATTTTGGCTCATGATGACTTAGATTGCTAGGATTTCATGCACTAAATCTCTAGACCATAAAAAAACTTTATTTTAAAGTCATTAAATATACAGAGATTCAATTAGAGAACTCATACACTTTGTGAGAAGCTATTGTGTTCTTGTGTGCCTTAGGGTTGTGTAACTAAGTGCTTTCAGATCTTTAATGTACTTTGAAGTGAAGAACTTTACATCCAACAACAATCAATCAGTTGTTAGGAAGTCAAACATGTACTGGGTCTGTGCATACAGGAATAAGTCTCTATAAGAGCAAGTCCAATTGGGGATTGGAGTAAATGTTCAACTGTAGATTGGTATTTTGGGATAGTCTATGATAATAGTAAGTTTCTTTATACTTGTAACCGCATGTTCTTGATTAGTGCATTCTTGGGAGTAGTGACCTGAAAATCACTCGGTAGAGTTTTTGCCTTACGAAAGGTTTTTCCCATTTGTTAACAAATCAACGTGTCTATTTTATTTCCGCTGCACTTAGTTTATTTGGTGATTTGTTGGTACCTCCACAATTTACATGTAATTTGACATAATTAATTAACTTTTTAATTAACCGGGATCAATCTATAACCCAACAACAACAAGATTAGATGAAAAATGCGGCGAGCACAATGTAAAATGAGTTTATGAGTGGGATGGCAAATTTTGTATTCATGAATAATACTAAAAAGTGCAATAGGACAAATAAATAGTACTAAAAAAAAACTAAAAACTAAATAAGTCGAAGGAAATAAGCTCATCCCAAACTCATCCGAAGTCACCTCCACCATATAAAAACACACAGTAATCCATACCATCATAATCAGATGATTTCTGTGTCTTTCGAATGCTTTATGTAGAAAATGAATAACTTCAAGTCTTAAGACAAATAAAGTTTGTACTGGCTCGTTGTGGCAAGAAGGACGTCATGTCTTAGCCAGAAGAGAACTTTGTTTGCACTAATTAAGTACCAATTTGTCACTTTTATCAGTTTTATGTGGACTGCTAGAGTGACTGAACTTGCCAACACATTTTCAACTGGTCAAGCACATGTGATGCGTATTATTGAGCCCTCATTTCATCTCAATCTCATTAATGAATGGCTGGCCGCCGGGAGGGGGCGCGCAAATCAATAGATGGAAGAAGTTGAAAGCATGTGACCAACATAAATGGGTGGGGTTGAATTTTAACTACTTTTAATTTTACCCTACAATTTTAAAATTAAAATTTCAATTATGCAAGTGAAATGTATTGCAAAATAAAATCTCTTTAGGAATGATAAACCATCTCACACACGACTCAACTGGTTAGTTTAGAAAGATGTATTTGAATAGAATGATTTTAATTTTAATTTTTTAGTTTAAATAACTTGAATAATGTAAAAAGAATTATTTTCTTCCATAGATAAAATTTATGAATAGATTTCATTATTAATATATGCAACTGAAATTATCAATTTTTTTTTTAGAAACAAAATTAAGTTAATTTTAACCTAAATAAGTTAACTTTTAAGGATATAATTGACTTTTTTTTTTAAAAAAGAATTTAAACGTATACTATCCGCTTCTGATAATTACACTCTTTGTCATTAGATCAAAACACCGATCGGTTTTTGGTATAGGAAAAAATTTAATCTCAGATCTTTTATTCAATCATCAGAGATTTTACCGGTTGAGATAATTGGAATCCACATATTATCAAATATAAAATGTCATTTTAAATTCATAATGTCATAAAAAATATTATAACTTGTGCAAAATATCCAAAGCTCAAATCCTAATAATCATTTTTAAAATTCCTAAATTATGAATCCTTAAATCCAAACACAATCCACAAGTTTTCAATTTAAGTAGGTTAGTTCAATAATAAGTAGTAGGTAAATATTGATTAAATGAACTTAGAACAATGCTAGAGATATAAATTATTTTATAAAAAAATTTACAAATTGCTGATGTGGTGAGTAATTATTGGTAAATGAAAATGTGATATTAATTATGAGTCTAAATAAAAATCAATAAGAGATTGGCTACATCAATATTTTATAAAAATATTGACAAATAGTTTGTGACTGTAGTATTAGTCAATGACTTTACCCTCTCTTAAAGTTCAGTGAAAATATTTTTTTGGAATTTCAACTTTATTGGGGAGATTAAATTCAGTAGTGTTGAACTAGATAAATGAAGTATTTATGAGCTGTACAAAATTCAATAACCCCAACGACTTTTGCAACAAATCCATTCACATAATTACACGGCACCCAAATGAAATAAATATGTATCATAAGAAACAACCACCAGGCCAGCAACAGATGTTACGGATCCCAACCCAGGAGGCTGAAATATTACTTCAAGCCTATATTTTCAGGCTCTTAAATTCCCATCTAAAACAGTACATAGGGAATTGATCATTGAACCTCATTTTCCTAAACTTTCGGATTCACTGACATAGTACAATAACTATTTTCCTATTCTTGATATCCAAGTACAATGTTTCTCTGGAACTCATAAACCAATATAATATACAGAAAATGTTAATGGATACCCTAAAGTTATTTGTTAGTAAATTATTTAAGAAAAAATTTTATGAGAAAAAAAAAATTATGTTTTAACAGTTTTTTCTATTTTTTTATAAAACTAGTGTCAAAATTATCTTAAAATAACTTGTTAAAAATTGTTTTAAAGACACCCGTTAACAAGACTTTTATACTAAAGACGTTTTTTGTAAATTAAAATAGGAACAAAATAACCATAGTCATCAAACCAAGATCACAATTAAGTTATATATGGTTCTCTATCTTTTAGCCCTTTTCCGTTTAATTATGAAAGATGTTGAATTGAGTTTGATAATGAAATCAAGAACATACATGAAAAGCTTTTCCATTTGGCTTCGAATACATAAATTTTGGCGGTTAAGTTACATCTTACAAATCATAATCAAATGTATCTTAAGAACAATGGAACATATTCAATTCAATCACTTTCATATCTAGGTAACATCC
This sequence comes from Quercus tomentella, assembly GCA_028535165.1. Classification (NCBI taxonomy): domain Eukaryota; kingdom Viridiplantae; phylum Streptophyta; class Magnoliopsida; order Fagales; family Fagaceae; genus Quercus; species Quercus tomentella. Next base: position 24,951,158 of record JAPQVY010000089.1, on the reverse strand, counting down.
AAGTATGGTTTGGGCAAAACACATCTGGATTGGTTGACAATGATCATTGCCATTGAATTTCGATAACACTTTCTTCAATTCAGTTATGAAAAGCACTTCAATGAGTGATAAATATGTGCCATTTTAAGCGGTCCGTTTTCAGCCATCTGATTTAATTTTATTGTTGGTAGAAATGGTATTGATTGCTACGTATACATGTTTGATGCATAAAACATAGGGGCTAATTCAATCAAGCTATGATGACAATGATGTCTATTTATTTGCTTGCTTTAATTTGTTAGTAGATATGCTATAGAAATTATAGGGTTGCGAAGAGACCACCACACATGACCGCTTCAAAAGGTAGTTTATCCAAAAGAATTTAATTTCATTTGATTTTTTTTTTTAAAAGACCTATCACTTATTTTAATAGTTTTAAAGAAAATATAAAATAAAAACAAAAAGTTCTTTTAATTTATTTGATTAACTCCATTATTGATAGAGTAAGATAGTCTATATAATCTACCAAGTATGATGGCTCCTAAAAAAATACTTTGTCTTATTTTTAGTATTCCATTTTATACTCCAGTAGCATGTCACATATTCTTTTTTCTCTTCTCTTATAAAATTACTAAAGTTTAAAATGAAAAAAAAAAAAAAAAAAAAAAAAAAAAAACGTGGAAATTTATGATGGATAGAATATAAAATAAAACACAAAGTAGAAAAGAAATTTTATATTCATGATTTTTTTTTTTTTTAGAATTTTCTATTCTTGACCTTTGATTTAGTTAATTAAACATGAAACACACCCTTTTTTCTTTTTCTTTTTTCTTTTTTTGAGGACGAAAGGTGTAATTAAACCAATATATATATATATATATATATATATATATATATATATATATATATATATATATAGGAAAATGGTGTTGGGTGCCCATTCCCTGCCCAAATATTTTATGCAACCCTATTAGTTAAAAGATTTTGTTTTTATAAAAAAATAATTCCCAAGGCTTCAACGACCACACCACCAATCCCATTTCCCTTAATCAAACATGGGATTGGTGAATTATTCATACTTATAGCAAAGATATTAAATCTAACCAAGTTTGACAAGAGGTTAACCAAAAATCCAGCTATACAAAGTAGAAACAAGGACGAAGCTGCATATGGGCCCAAGAGGGCCATGGCCCCCTTAGGCCCAAGTGTTTTTTTAAAATGATTTTTATATTTTTTTCGTTAAATTCAAAATTTTTTAATAGTTTGGCCTCCTGAAAAGACCCCCCCCCCCCCCCCCCCCAAATTTGTGGAACTCAAAAGACAAGTGATAAAATAATAGTATCTCATAAAAAAAATAATAAGATTACAAATAGATTATACCAATGGTATAAAAATCACACTCAAATACGTAGTGTTTTTTTGTGAAAATAATACACGGCTATTCATTTTAAATTCTAAGATAAAATGCATATTTGGTATGAGTAATAAAATCTTGTCTAAAAGTTTTAAGTTTTGTTAACCTAGTTCTAACAATGCAGTTTTTGGACTATGTATCAATAATTTGTTGGAATTTTAACTTCCAAAATTAATTGTTAATTGGTGTATTGTTTTGTTATTTGTGGGTAGACTAATTGTTATATATGCTAGCCATTTAGTGTATTCTACAAATTTGTTAGTATTGTGAGTGAAAAATGATTTTTTTTTTGAAGTTAAAGTTTTTTTTTTTTTTTTGAGAATGTTTTGAAGTTAAAGTTGAAACGTGTAAAAGTTTCACTAAAACAAAAACTATCTAATAGTACAAGAATACAACTAAAAATATATTACAAATGCAACGTAAGTGCTCAATTTAATTTTTTATTTTTTTTATAAAACTTTTTCAAACTATGATAACATATGACTTATTCAATTTTATATGAAATAAATTAGTTTATAAAAAAAAAATTATAATATCAAAACATCTAAAAATAGAAACCAAACTAAAATATTTTTTACTGTATAATTAAGTTAAGTTCTCTTGCAAAATGTAGCTTACCGTTTCAAAGAAAATAGCAAAAGCATACATAACTACGTACAAGCGTATGCGTATGTGTGTATTTCATAACATGATATGAGCTTTTATAATATCATTTTGGCCTTAAAATTGCCCCATTTCTAGCTCCATCACTGCATACAAAAGAACTAGACGTGGCTTTATCTTAAAGAACATGAACTTCCCTTTCATTTAACTATATATTCAAGGACCAAAATAGAGGTGGGAATGAGTAAAGATATCTTAAAAACAAGAAAAATAGTTTGACTCTAATTTGGTTCTCGGTCAATTAATTTCGTATCCACATGAATGATATTATTGGAAAGGGTATCATAGTCATACTAGCTTAAATTTGAGAGGCTTTGAGGATGGAAATTAATTAGAAGCGAATAACTTTAACTCACAAAAATAAGAAAATTTAACCCAAAAGTGTATGAGTTGCAAAGTTCCTGAACCTTCTCAAATTGGAAATTAAAATAATGGTGCAAGGTTGATATGAATATAACATTGGCACTAGAAGTTTACTAATAGTACCTCATTTGGATTAATTCATGGTAGGGAAGACGAGAAAGTTGAAAGTTTTGTTGGAATTCTTGGATTTTTGTGCAAAATCTACTTAATTGTCGTACCAACTTTACGCCCAAATGTGCTGTAAACCACACATAGGTAATTCATAAAGCAATGAGTTTCTTAAACTACGCAAGCGCTAAAATTTGTTTGAGCCAATATTTTCTAGGAAAGTCTGGATTGTCAGGAAATTTGTGCCAAGTAGAAAGAAATCCTCATATAAAATTTTTGGCAAAATTGTCATATTAACTTCCCTACTTTTGAGGGTTATAATTAACCTTGTAAATGCTATATATGCTAAAATGTACATAACTGCTGACATTGAAAAGTAGGCTTCAAGAGGTTTCTAAAAGCAATGAGGAACATCTAAATCAGGGATCAAGAAGTACCCCGACGAAGCCCTAGAAGTTGGTGTTGGAACTTGGAACATTCACGTTTGAAGGGTGCGTAGACGTGTAGTTATTAAGTAGTCAAAGTCATATATATGAATAATTATGCAAGTCTAAGTAATTTTTTTATTATGAAAAATGCTAAAGTCACCAAATATTTTACAAATTACTGATATAGTAAATGATTATTGATAAATGAAAAAATGAAATTAACAATAGATTAGATAAAAATCACCACATTAATTATTTGTAAAATTGTAAAATAATTTATAACTATAGTATTACTCTTTTAAAATAAATATATACAATACTATAGATGCACTAAATTAAATTTTCTATTTAAATTCAAACTAGGCAATAACCTTGCGCATTGTGCGGTAAATTATTAAACAAAAATATTTATTTATTTTAAATAATAAAAGTCTTTTAAATATCTATTATTCATTGCAAACTGAAACAAAAAGAGATGCATATTTACAATTTTAATTTGAATGTGAAAAATACAATCCATATGGAATGTATATGCAAAAAAATCTTGATTTTGATGGACATCAATTTAATTAAAAACACTTGAGAGTACCTCAATAGCTAAGAGATTTGTACCTCAATTGACACATCATAGTCTTTCCTACATATACGGTTAAAGTTCAAATCCTCGTTCTACAACTATTGAATGAGAGAAAAAACAATAGTTATTGACATTGTTCCTTACTGTTAAAATAATAGTTGCATGATGATATGAATTGTGGCACTATAAATTGAAGAATGAATTCAACAAAGTTAAAAAAGTGTCATACATATCCACTTGTATAAACTTTATTGACATGAATCTCTTTTAAAGAGAGAATGGTAAGGGATGGAGGCTTTGCTAATACGCTTTATTGACATAAATCTCTTTTAAAGAGAGAATGGTAAGGGATGGAGGCTTTGCTAATACGTCTTTGGTCTGACGACACCTCTCTAGGTACTAGGAGAGAAGGGGTCTGTGGTTCAAGACCCACCCGCCACACCCGTCAGAAGGTAGGCTAAATTTAGGGTATGTTTCTAAGTTCTATTCATAATTTATATATTAAAAAAAAAATGGCTCTTTTGCTCTCTTCAAATTCTTTCTTTCAACATTTTATTTAAGGTAATGTTTATGCACATAAACACTTACATTTTTTGCTGAAAACTTCATTACATGTGTTTCTCATTAGTTTCTTCCAATGAAGAGACATAAGATGATGATAAAATTATAATAGTAAACAAATCACTTTTACTAATCTCACTTTTATTATTAGCCAACAATGGTGGAATGTAAAAGAGTTCGACAAATTTTTATATCCCTAAACCATTTTTCTTTTAGAATAGAAAAATAAATTACTTATTTTAGTTAATTAACCGACAAAGAAAAAAAATAAAAATAAAAAAACGGAAGGAAAAAAAAAATGCTTCTGTAATTTACTTATTTTACAGTCTGAGATTAGTGAAAACTCTTCAACGTAGAAACTAGAAAGTAGTCTACAATCTACACGCCACCAAGACAAGACAAACTATCTAATCCACGAAAACCTTACAAGCTCCATGGAACCTGCAAGTGCAAGGTATCCCAGTCCAAAAACTCTCCCTCATCCATTAGACCACTCATGGGATCCCCACTATCATTCACCTCCAGAAAATTGTTTCCAGACAACAACTCATCAATCAAACCCGGAACCGATGACCCTTCCCATAAACTCTCTCTAGACACATCTCCCATGAATGTCTTCTCCTCTTCTTTAACCGAACCATTATCACTCCCACAAGAGCCCGAAGATGATGAGTTGTTCCCCATAGATAAGCTCGTGACTACTGGCTCGCTCGAGCAAGGTGATGAGTGGTCTGGCAAGTTGAGTTTGGCTGAGGGGCCATAGAGCTTGCGAGCAGCACCATCATAAGCAAGTGCAGCTTCTATGGAAGTGTTGAAAGTGCCTAACCAAAGGCGAGCGCCGCGGTTTGGTTCTCGGATTTCAGCCACCCATTTGCCCCAAGTTCTTTGCCTAACTCCTCTGTAATTGCAAAGAGCATTTTCTGGCCCTCCTTTCCCTCTCATACACCCTTTTCTTGATCTTCCCATTGATGGTTCCTTTGTCACTTTTCTTGCTTCATTCTCCATGTTAAAACTTTCAATACTAACTCCAACTCTAGCTCTCTTTTCTCTCACACAATGGCCACTGGTCATTGTCTATATAGTGCCAAATAAGCAAGGCCAACACTAGAGAACTAGGTGATTGACACGTGTAAAGTGAGAACTAAGTTTTTGCTTCTGCATGGTTTTGTAGCTGACACTTGTAAAAAGAGCAAAAACCCTTGTCTTGATTATTGGAAGGTACTTCAGCTCGAAGGATGTGAATTTTACATATGTATTATATTCCATGCTATCTTCATTTCTTATTCTCATGCTGAAGTTGGACACGTGTGTGTAATGCATGAAAAAATCAATAGGAAGTTGGACAGGTGTGTGTAATTTGTAGGGGCTGGGTGTCACTGCTAGAGAGAAACAGCGGCACATGCACGTTGTAGGTTAAGCAGAAAACGAGGAATTTCGAAGAAAAAACAGCTCGTAGCTTCATGAAAATAAAACGTGTAGTTGTTCAACACTGGTTACGCTTACACCGGGAAAATAAAAATAAAAATAAAAAATAACAATTGGCGCCGTGTCATAATCTGGTGGAGAAGTGTTTTATGACAATTAATGAAGCTACCAAATATGACATAATAATGCTAAAATGTATTATAAAATTTTCCTAGATAAATCTTATAAATTATGGCAATGAATGTATTTGTTGGATCCGGATCCAAATCTGTATTTGTTGGGCTTTAATTGTGTAATTGGGGGCCTTGACGATGCCTGTCTTGTGATGATGTGTGTACAATGTGTGACACTTGGGTAAATGTATGTGCATTAGTAAGTCTCTTTTTATTTATTTTTTTCATTTTAAGGGATCCCCACCAACCATAGGGTTTGATTGGTCATCATTTATGTCTAATTCATTTTATTTCTTAATTAATTAAAGAATTTCCTAAGAGCTCCTAAGCTAAATAGGAAAGGAATGTCTCAAACAAATGACATGAACTAAAAAGTTTAGTTACATGTGGGAGAGGGATTAGACATCCCACCATTATCCTAAAATAGTATCTTATTTTGATTCAATTCTAATTACACACTATTTTAAAAAATAACTTTGATACTTTACATTTGTTTTTTATTTATTATTTTTTTTATTTTTATTTTTACAAATAACATTCTATTTATGCTTTGTTTGCTTGGAAAATAAATTGAACATTAAATAAGCTAAAAATTTTCCTTTAGTGGTCAGCTTGGATGAAGGAGGAGTAGAGTTGATGCTCTGTTTGTTTAGGTGAAAATATTTTCTAGAAAACACATCATTTTCCAAAAAGTATTTCCCATAAATATCTCGTTTTCCTATGTTTGGTAACAATCTTAAATGAGTTGAAAAACAATCTTATAACTTTCCTTATTTGGCTTGCTATGAGATAGAGTTGTTTTTTAAAAAAAATTAGTGGAAAACAATATCTAAAAATAAGACATACTTTTTATGTTGACAAAAAATAGTTTTCCTTTGACTCATTTTTCTAATGCTACCAAACACTTAAAAATACGAAAAATTATTTTTACACAAGATTTTCTATCAAGAGAAACGGAAACTTGGCTGAAAATTGGTCATCCAAATGAATATAAAATAATTAGCAATCATAATTTTAATTTCCAAGGTGTTAATCTCATGCAAAGACTACAAAAACCAAAATGATTAGATTTGTGATATAAAATAATTAGCAATCATAATTTTAATTTCCAAGGTGTTAATCTCATGCAAAGACTACAAAAACCAAAATGATTAGATTTGTGAAGGGAGGATTTGTTGGTTTGATTCGGAGTCTATTAGTTCAATTAATTTGAACTACTGACGATATGTACTTTATTTAAATTTTTATTTGCGCTATTGATGCACTATCTTGGAATTTTCTAAACCATTAAAAAAAAAGGTTTTTTGAAAAACATGATTTGGAAAAGAAATCATATTATTCATGTTTTTTTTTGGATTTTTTAAAATCATTCTCCTATTCAAAAAGTATGGCTTTTAGATTTTCGGAGGAATGCCAATTTGTCCACTATTAATAGTTAAAATGATTTCTTTAACTTCTGAATCCCAAACAATTCGATTAAGTGTCAATACACAAAAATTTTAACTGAATAACTAAATAGAATGTATAAACCTTTCTCTTAGCTTCTCAGTCGATGAATCTTTTCAATTGAAAGATTGTCTATATGGATAATACGGACAAAATGGGCTTCTGCCCTCTTTGGGCAAATTAATTAGCCTTTTGCCCTTTTTCCCAAACTAAATAGGGAAATGCCCCTCTTTTGAAAATCGAGTTTTTCAAAATTGATTTAGGACCTATAGTGACGTTTTCAAAGACCTATAGTAACGTTTATAAGGACCTATAGTGGCGTTTTGTATTGCCTATAACTCGCTTTCATGGATATCAAGTTATAAAACGTCACTATAGGTTCTTAAAACGTCACTATAGGTCCTTAAAAACGTCACTATAGGGCTCCAGAAATTTTTTTTTTTTTAACTCGATTTTGAGAAACTCGATTTTCAAAAGAGGGGCATTTCCCTATTTAGTTTGGGAAGAAAGGCAAAAAGCTAATTAATTTGCCCAAAAAGGGCAGAAGCCCATTTTGTCCTGGATAATACACATTCCAGTTGACTGTGAGCCTAATTCTAATTTCTAATTGTTTTGTTTCAAAGCAAGATATCTATAAGACAGTTTGTCCTATTCAGATATTCACGACCAAGAATTACTGGATTCTTTTTCAGATAGGCTTGGAAAGGAGAAAGTAGTTCGAATGCCAACAGACCCCTCTTATTGAATTGCTCATCCAGATATTATGCCTTGAAAAATGAAGATTCCCTAGATATTTCATAAAAGATATTTTTTTTCTAAAAAGGAAGATTCCCTAGATATTTTACATAAGATATTTTCCGAAGGCTATGCAAATCTCCTGAGATTTTGGAAAGATATTTTTAAATAATTCAAATACTCATGAATTTTTCAGAGAAATGATATGTTCATAATATTTTTACAATAAATTTTAAGTGACAAGTTGTTACTGGTTATTATTGTTGGGGTAAAAAAGTAATCTTGGTGTTATGTTCAAATTTGAACCAATAACAACTAACCACTCATGATTTGTTGTGAAAATATTGTGAACGTAGCACCTCTCTGGAAAAAAGTAATTTTTGAAAAAGTAATTTTTCAAAGGCAACTTGAAATCCTAGGGAATATTCTAGAAAATTGAAGAAAAAAAATCCAAGAGTTTTGAAAAACATTTTTCAAAAATGGAAAATTCCATGTGTTTTGGAAAATCATTTTCAAGAGTAGTATTTCACATCTCATTTTGAAAAATTATTTTCAAGGGAATATATTATGATTTTTTAAAAAACAAAATTTCGGTGAAAACCCCATGATTCCTTGTAAAGCAATTTTTAGATGTGAATTCCCTGGTTTCATCAAAAAGAAAAATTTTAGATGCAAATCTCAAGGTTGTTTGAAAAACAATTTTCCATGGGCTTTAAGAAATGTGATTTTGAAAAATACATGCACATTCCGAGGTTTTTGAGCAAAGTATTTTCAAGGAAATGAAATCCCATGAATTTAGGAAACATCTTTCAAGAGGGAATACTACCGGCCGGTTTCTTGTAAAACATCTTTCAAGAGAAAATCTCATGGGTTTTCTTAGAAAATATTCTTTTTAATTGGGAATTTCATGTTTTCGTAAGGAAGAATTTTCAATGTTGAGAAATCTCATGATTTTCGTGAGATATTTTCAAGGAATGTAAAATATCATGATCTTTGAAAACTACTTTAGAAATACGATTTTAGAAAACACAAGGATCATTTGGAAAACAACTTATAAAATAAATTGCAAACAACTTTGAACAATATTTTTGGAAAATATTAAGAAAATTCAAGTTGAAAACTACTTGTAAAATTCATTTGTGAAAATAACTTTAAATCAAGCCATTTTGATGTTTGATAGTTGGTATTTATAATACTAACTTCAAAATTAGCACGCAAATACACACATCTTACCCTAATACATGAGAAATATCATAAGGAAAGTAAAAACAACTTAATGCTCTGTTTGTTTCAACATTAACGTTTTTTGGAAAATTGTTCATTTTCCAAAGAGCATTTTCTAGAAAACTGTCTCATTTTTCAATGTTTGGTAACGACTTTAAAAATGAGCTTGAGAATGTTTTCTGGTGTTTGGTATGCAATTTTTTAAAAATATTTCTTTTATAATTTAAAACATGTATATTATGTAAACCAATTAATGTAATCATTATAAATAAAAAAACCAAGAATGCATATGATTTTCATACTAAAATTTTGACAATAGATACAATCAAAATTAATTAGTTGTCAAATTTTCATGATCTCTACCACTCATCTTGCTCATATATATAGACAAAAAAGAGCTTACATACCATCTTGCTCAAGAGACTTGGATAGTTGGATAGGTGCATCTAAAATAGGGATTTCTTCAGCTTGGCTTGCTCATGCGGGACTTTGGAAAGAAAGTAACCAGGGAATTCATATACAAATCGTCTAATCCAACTCGAGAAGTTTTATTTTGAAAAGTAGATCTGGAGTTCAAGCATATGTTAAATTAGGGTGAGGTTTACTATTCTAGTCTACAGGCCACTTAGCTAAACGAAATCTTGAGTATCGATTGTCGTGTGAGTCTTGACTGGAAATGGCAAAACGGGCGGGTTGGGTTCGGGTTCGGGTTCGGGTTCGGGTCAGGTCAATCAGGTTGTGGGTCAAAAATGGTCATTTTAAGTGGGTTAAAAAGGGGTTCGGGTCAATCGGGTTTCGGGTTGGGTCGGGCTGACCCGTATTTTTCACATGAATTTTTTTTTTTTTTTTTTTTGAAGAAAACAACATGTATTGGCCATTTAAAAAGTCATGCAACAAATTACTTAATGTAAAATGCAATACTTTGAATTCACCACTTATATCAAGAATGAATTACATTTATTAATACTTATTCAATAATTTTAAAATTATACAAATCCTAACATTGCTATCTAAAACAAAATAACACAAAGATAAGTAAAACAAATACACAAGTTTTATTTCTACACAATATCAACATCCCAAAATATAAAACAAAATTACAAATTACTTATTGGATAATTCATTTGACAAAGAATAAAAATATATAAGAAATTGACAATTTTGAAAATTAATTTTATAATCTATTGTCAATTGTGGTTGGCAGTCTATATCAATTTGAGATATATATTAAAGTTTAATTGTTTACTTATTTATATATGGTCTTTTTTATGAATATCATATCATTGTTAAGCAACACACGCTCTTGAAAATATCATAATTTATTTTGAAAAGCCGTTTATTTTGAACATAAATTGTTAAAAAATAGGTCTAAGCATTCATAATTTATGTTAATTTGATACTTTGGCTTTACTATTTTCACACTTGTGATTGTTTCTCACACATGTCTACATCGATGTTTTTAACTGTACTGTAAACAGATTATCTTAGCATGTACTTTGCTATTTGATATCTAAAAATTTTTACTCATTACAGAATGCTTAATCATTCATCTTTCAATTAATTTGCATATAGTTATATAAATGTCTCAATTGTTTCCTTAAACCTCACAACAAATAATTAAACCAATATTGTCTTAATTTTATTTTATTTTTTACCCAAAAAAAAGTTTTAAAAAAGGGTTCGGGTTCGGGTTCGGGTCTGGTTGACCTGCAAAAAACACGTGTCGGATCACGAGTCAACCCGTTTTTACTTCGGGTTAAAAAAAATCATGTTCAGGTCAGGTATTTTTCGGGTCGGGTCAGAAAATTTTGACCTATTTTGCCATGTCTGGTCTTGACCAATGTGTAGCTGCCGTTAAAAGGCTATAAGTAACGGCATTCTCAGTTAAGATAACAGGATTCAAGCTTGCTTGTGTGTACGTGCTTGTTATAAGTAGATGTAGATGTGAAGGTGCCTAAGGTTTAGGTTGGAACCTGTGCTTCAATATCTCATTCATACTTACCCTTTGTTTGAGAGTTCATGAAGGAATGGAAAATGTCACCCTTCTCTCCATTTGTTCTATCACATATTATACCCTGAATGCGTAGGTGTAGTATAGATGTAAGAAACAGAGACTTGCAGCGGCATATATACAATCGGTTTTTCGGCATACCTCCCTTGGCCTAAACTGATGATTCACACGGGAGTTTCGAGATTGTTCTACGCTGTCTAGAGCCAGCCTCCTCGCAGACCTGCTATTCAAACACATTCTGAATTCTAGTTTGTATAACCCACGAACCAAAAACGTTTCTCCGACGATGTTGCACACTACTAAAGTGATGCAAACATAACCCACAACCTAAGAGCCTCACAACACTCTGTAAACCCTATGAGAAATGCAAAATTCATTCACTGTACAATGGGTTGGTCTCTTAGTGTTTATATACACACCACTCCATTAATATTGAGTGTGATAGTGGACTTAGTGGGATAGAGTAACGGTCCAAACCATTACTCCATAACTCCTAGATTTTACAATTATCCTAAGGTATACAGAAAGACATGCCCACTTTAGGTGTCCATCCATATTCTTTTTTTTTTTTTTCCTTTTTTTGAGAGATAATTACAACATGCTGCTAACCCCGCAGTTCGAATCCTTTCCCCCTTAAACTCTCAAGTACTTTGTACATGAGGAGGTGTCAATTCAGTTACAAGACCTTTGGCCCATCCATATTCTTTTCAGTTTCTAACAATAGATGTTTTCAAATTACTTGGTAATAATAATTTCAATACCATGGGTTTCCTACTGCTCAATCCCACAAAGGAATCCTTCAGAGCTTGGATTTGATTGTATTGCTTGCATATGCATGGAAGTAGGTAGTGTTTTCACAGCTTGGGCTCTTCTCCTCCTACTCAATCAAGCAGCATTGTGTTTCCTAAATCTGCCCGTATGGTTTTTTGCGTGCAACGCAGCTCCAATATTTTAACAGCTACAAGCGGTTGCTTTTTTTCTTTTTCTTTTTGAAAAGGTATGTACATGCTATAGCTATACCCTGAGATATCATTTCGCCACGCATTTGCAATCAGTATTCAATACCTAACACTTTTGTTACTCAACCAAAGCTTTTCAAAGTTCAAACATAAATTTCTTACTTTCTCTGGCGTTCATACACACTGCAGTTTAGGCTATCTTTTATTCCCCTCATATTGGATGTCAAAATGATTTCTTGAAAATACTACTGGACTGTTTGGTTTGTGTCGAGGTTGTATTCATTTTCTATTTTTATTTTTTGTACTCATTTTCTATACTCAAATCTTGTACTCATTTTTTGTTTCCATTTATTTTTTGTTTAGTATCATTTTCTACTTTGTCTTTCCCTTCACTTTTTTTTTACGATAACCACCACAAACAGAGAGAAAGAGTGTTCTTTAATGTGACAAGTTAGTGATATTGGGACCCATAGATTTGATTTTTTTATGACAAATGTCATTGTATTCATTTTCTAGAAAATGAAGACACCAAAAAGTTTTATTCAATTTTTGATTTTTTTTTTTTTTTTGGTAATTACACTAAACCCACCTGTGGTTTGGCCCGAAATCACTTTACCTATCCATGGTTTAAAAAGTGTTACTTAACCCACTTGAGGCATGTCCTGTTTGTTTTCCGTAACCCACCTCTGTTAAAATCAGGGGTAAATAGGTATTTTTGCTCAAATTTTATGTCTCTCTCCTCTCAAAACAAAAAATAGCGCAAAAATGCAAGAGAAACAAGATCAAAAGGGAGGGTTTTGAGGTAAAAAAAGAAAAAAAATTGCCTGATCAGCAGCACTGTATCTCTTCCCTGTACTATCAAAAGTAGAACCTCCAATCTTGGTTCCCATCGAGTGATCCAAACTAAACCCAATATAAGGATCAACACCAGCTTTCAATAACCCATCTCGAACTGTTGATTGCCAATGCTTGAGCTCTGGTCTAAACACAATAGCCCTCTCAACCCATTTATAGGATTGGTTCACAACCCTAAGATCCCAATTCACTCCTGATTTCTTATAAAAATCATCATCAGCTCGGCTATAAAACCCAGCATTTATTGCACTGCTGCCACCAAGAACCCGTCCACGGGGCATTTTGAACGCCATCTTTTGATGTGAAGGTTTGGGCAGGGGAGTCATATGTGTCAGCTTCTAGTGTTGGGCACAATTTTTGTAGATGTTATCAAATATCAATTCCTTCCCTTTTCTTGAACTTTCTCATCAACCAAACTCAAAGAATGGATCAAGAAATTAAAGAAATGGGTTTTAGAGAATCTGTTCTTCTTAATAAACTTAAAGCATAACAAAAGAAAATCCTGAATGATTTTGCCAAATAGTGATATTTACACTCAGTTAAATACAGAATTGCAATTTCTACTCTTTTCTTGCACTTTCTCAATGACCAAATAGATTGAACATATGAAGACAAGAAATGATGGGCTTTTTGAAAGATTGGGGTTTGAGAAATATAAACAAGAATAATATATGAAAATCCCATCATGGTTCTTTTGTTTTAACTTCAATAAAGCCACATAGTTGTGTCAATTCCAGCAGAATATAGCACATAAAGGCATAGCGACTATTTGGTTTCTGAGAAAAAGCAGAAGGTTTTAGCATTTTCAATTGCATATCTTCTCTTTTCTTTCCTAAAACTTCTAAGTAACTGCTACGAAAAAGAAGAAAGAAAGTAAAAGATGGAAAGAAAAAAGGTTTCACCTTGGTGAGATTGTGGTGGTCGTGGTGGCCATGGCAAAGCATAAGAAACGATGGGGCCTATGAACATCAAGAATGCAAAGTACTGTAGCCAAAAGCAAATGGGTCTTGCCATTGTTGTGCTCTCTTTTTACCTCAAAACCCTCCATTTTTTATCTTGTTTCTCTTGCATTTTTGTGCTTTTTTTTTTTTGTTTTGGGAGGAGAGAGACGTAAAATTTGAGCAAAAATACCTATTTACCCTTGATTTTAACAAAGGTGGGTTACGAAAAATAAACGAGACATACCTCAGGTGGGTTAAGCGACACTTTTTAAACCACGGGTAGGTAAAGTGATTTTGGGCCAAACCATAGGTGGGTTTAGTGTAATTATCTTTTTTATTTTTTTTTTTTTTTTATCTCACACCGTCTAGGGTATCTTTGTTAGGGTATTCTCTGGCTGGGTCTCCCGGAGCCGTGTGTAGAATTTCGTCCTTCCCGTCGTGGAGGTTTCTTAGTGCCCCTCAGCCCTTGGGTCTAGTAGGATGGTGAGTGGTTTTCCTAGTTCTTTTCTCTGTTCTGTTGTTGGTTTCTTGTTTCTCCCTCTTATTTGCACCATGGCAAACATCGACGATCTTTGGTCCCAGTTTTCGCTCACGGAAGAAGAAGGACACGGGGCTGATGTACCCTGAAAAAGAGAGGTGAGTATTTTTCAATTAGCTGCAAATTTTTTTACCAAGAGAATGGTGAATGTTGAAGTAGTGGCTTGGACTTTCAAACCGCTATGGAAGCCGATTGGTGAGTTTAAGATCAGAGACATCAGTGGGAACGTGTTATTGTTTGAGTTCGGTGATGCGATGGATTTAGAAAAAGTGCTGGAGTTTGAACCATGGTCTTATGATAAAAGTATGGCGGTATTTCAACGTGCTATGGATGTGGAATCAATTCCCTTGCTAGCCTTTGATTCTACTACATTTTGGGTGCAACTCCATAATATTCCAGAACAATGTCTAACATCGGAGACGAATGAAGCAGTGGGTAATACCATTAGGTCTATAATGCAAGTGGCTGATTCGGAAGACGATGGCAAGGGTGGTGAGTTCTTGCGAATTTGCGTTAATATAGATATCACCAAGCCTCTCCCAAGGTGTTGCAAGTTGTGGCCGTAGGGGAGCACGTCAGCTGGGCTCTTCTCAAATTGGAACGACTTCCTAACTTCTGCTATTGGTGCAGAAGGGTAAACCACAGTGAGAGAGATTATGCAGTGTGGCTTCAAGGTAAGGGGAAATTGAAGAAAGACAATCAGCAGTATAGAGAATGGTTACGTGCTGACCTAGTAAGGCAATCTCAAAAAACTATTGTGGTGGTATCATGCAGCTCTCGTGGGACACCACAGTGGAAAAAAGGGCCAGCTATGGAGAAAAAACAATTGTCAACCAAGGTACCGAATGATCAGAGGGGCTTTGCATGTAGTGAAGATAATGTGGATGGCATGGACCAGTTTTCGGATGATGTAACAACCATGGATGCCGAGCCAACATGTATGGATTTCTCCCATTTCTCTAATACCATTGAAGTCTTTCCAAAGACGTCTGTTGTGGATATGGTGGACTTGAATAGGGAGATAGCAGTTTTGGGAGGTAAGCAACCTGATCTCACAACCCCACATACTGTGGAGCATGTTGCTGGGGGGGTAGTAGATATGAAAGGGTTGGCTAGTCCTTTCACTTTCAATGCTAAAAAAGCTTCCCTAGTGGACATAACAAATCAGGTAGTAACAACAATTCCATTGGAGTCCAAGAAAACATGGAAAAAATTGGCACGAGAAGGTGGGGAAAATAGTACAAGTATTGATATGGATGCCCAAGAGAGTCATAGACCAACATTGGAGCTCATATATCTTAAGGCCACAAAAAAGAAACGTGTGATTGCAGTGAGTGATGTGAACAAAGAAAATATTCAGGTGGTTTCTGGTCTCCAGCACCACTAAGCTCAATGAGTTACCTTAGCTGGAACTGTTATGGGCTTAGGAACCCACAGACAGAAGCCGAACTGGTTTCTTTAGTTAGCAACAAAGATCCCAAATTGGCCTTCCTAATAGAGACCAAGGTTGAAAAGGAGGTTATTGCGAGGATTAGCTGTAAGATGCAGTTTGTTAATTTTTTTGCTGTACCCCATCATAACAGGGGTGGTGGGCTAGCTTTACTGTGGAAAGATGATATAGACCTGGATGTACTTACATCTTCTGATAATCATATTGATGGGGTGGTGAATCAAGGAATGGATGATGCCTAGAGTTTCACAGGTTTCTATAAGGACCCTGATATAGCCAGTCGGGAAAATTTCTGGAATTCGCTTAGAGATTTGAGCCAATGACTCACCCTACCATGGTTTTGTGTGGGGGATTTCAATGAGATTCTTAAACTAGAAGAGAAACAAGGATGGTTGGATCGACCTGAGAGACAGATGCAGGGGTTTCGAGATGCTTTAGATTTTTGTGGTTTTAAAGACATTGGGTTTAATGGCTTCCCATTCACTTGGTGTAACAGAAGACCGAGAGATCACAATGTATGGATCTAGCTAGACCGTGGGGTAGCAACAGTGGACTAGATCCTTCGTTTTCCTACATCTCGGATTCACCACTTGGAATGCTTCCATTCAGACTATAGACCGATTCTCCTTATTTCAGATGCTTAGCAAAAACAGTTTTATAAGAAAGGGCGACCATTTAGATTTGAGGCAATGTGGCTAAAAGATAAAACTTGTGAGGATGTGATTAAAGAATCATGGGCAGATGTGAATGACATAGTGCTGGAGTGTGTGTTGTCAAAAAAAATCTCCACCTATCAAGAAAACCTTAAGATTTGGAACCGTGTCACTTTTGGGCAAGTGAGGACTACTCTGGCTAAGAAGTTAAAGGATTTGTGTTATGCCGAAGAAGCTTGTCTGTACAGAACAAACCCCACTCGAATTCATGTGCTCCGTGATGACATCCAAGTGCTTAAGGCAAAAGAAGAAGCAATGTGGAAACAAAGATCCCATATTGAGTGGTTGAAGGAGGGTGACCAAAATACTAGGTACTTCCACTGTAGGGCCAATCAACGTAACAAAATAAATTACATACTGGGGTTTGAGGATGAGTTTGGCCACTAGTTTGAAGATGAAGACCATATGGGCAGCTTGGTTGATAACTATTTCACTAATATGTTCACTACTTCGAATCCCACGAGCTTTGATGAAATCTTAAGTGGCATACTCCCTTCTGTCACTGAGGAGATGAATAGTAGGCTGGTTCCACCCTACATGGCAGAGGAGATCCAAAAAGCACTCAATCATATGGCACCCCTAACTGCTCCAAGTCCGGATGGTATGTCCCCCATTTTGTATAAATCTTTTCGGCATAATGTTGGCAAAGATGTAACTGAAGTTGTTTTGATGGCCCTAAACTCAGGTATTATCCCTGAATCTTTAAACACTACTTTCATTGCCCTTATCCCCAAAATTAAAGATCCTAGGAAAGTTTCAGATTTTAGACCTATTAGTCTTTGTAATTGTTGACACCCTTTTTTGCAACCCGCATTTAATCTCACACGGAGGCTAAAAGGGTAATTTCACCTTAGAAATATGCATCTTGATTCTGGTCATTAGATCATTAATCTCATTTCACCAAAATGATCTTGATGTTGTAACGATTAAATCAACTGGTCATAAGCCTGAATCGGACCACCAGATTGAAAGTTATCATCAAATCAAGTTTTAATGGCTGAAATGCACCATCATAAATTGAGTCCAACTATATGTGATTATGAACAATTAATTTCAATTGGTTATAAGTATAATCAATTTGAGATCAATGATGTGTCATAATTTGATTGGTTAGGACAACATTATATGGTAGGGTTGCACACACCTAATTAACTAGATAGTTAAACATTAATTATTCAATGAGTAATTTGTGCAATTATTTTTTAATTAGAGCAAATTTGGAACCAGTTAAGTCTGAAATAGTAGTGATTGGAGCCATTTAATGTTAATTGGGAGCTAATTTGGGACGTATTAATGTTAATTGTGCTGAAACCATTTTCTAAGAAATGATCTCTGCTCACTATTTCATCAATATCGCTCAGAATATTTTGAATCTGTAAATGAGATTAATTTTCCCAAAAACTAGACATCTAGGGTTTCAATTTGAGTACAAGAATGAGACAATTCCGATTAGAATTGAGTCAGATATGATTTTTCGAATTTGGCTCTACGGGCTGTTACAGCAGCTACGGAAAAACCGAACTTTGCTTGCTCCTCACTCTCATCAATCTCCACATTTAATGCACCAAATTTCCCCAAAGGCTAAAATGAAGTCTAGGTTCATGATTCTTTGTCAACCCTCATTAAATGACATTTCATTTATATTTCCTCCACCACTACTATATAAACTCCTCCTCTCCTTCATTTCAAGGTACACAAAAAACCTCTCTCTTCTCCTCTCTTGAGTTTTAGTGAAGTTGAGTAGTCTTCTCATATCTTGGTCTTCCTGAGACTCAAGGTATTGAGTGAGACTTACTCTTCCTCTCATAACTCTTCCTTTCCTCCACCCTTAGGACCTCTACCAAGAGTCTCCTCTTCCACCATATGGATCTTGCATGAGGTATAATCTCTTTCCCTAACTTGTTTTTGTGTTGCCATGATGGGAATTTAGGATTAAAGCATGATAGTAACTATTTAAATTATCTTGAATATGTTTTAATGTTCTTAAATGTTCTTATGTGTTCTTTATATGTTCTTGGTTGTTCGTCACATGTTCATGCATAACAGTAGCTTCGATCTTAAATCCACATCAAAAAACATGAAAAAGATGTTTGTTTAATAATTCTTTTAAATTCTTGAATCTAGGATATCACCATCCACACACATTCACTAGAGTTTATTTTTCAATCCAAATGTCATACTTAATAAATTGAATTAGGGTTTATCACATGCACACACATTAAAATTCAACATGCAAATGGATTGATAACATATTGGATGATGTGATATGAGTGTTGGCCACCATAGTTTAGAAGACCGGTTTCACCGGGCAAGGTGGGTTCCTAACACCTTCCCACCTTGTAACATAGCCTCTGAACTTATATCAAGGGTTGATAGACTAATGCTTATCCTTGTAATTTTCAATTTCTAGATTGTAACTAAGAAACAAAGTTATGTACTTTATCTTAGATTGTATCTAGGACCAAAGTCATGTAATTTTCCTATAATCAATGCAAATTCAATTACAAATTAATAAAATGAGGAATTTTTCAATTTTGGTTTTCTTATTTATTCCAATAATTAAATAAATGGCGACTCCATTGTAAAACCCTTAATCTAAAGGGGAAAATATAACTAGTCGGACCTCTATTTTGATAGGCAATAACACAACTCCACCCATTCATGTGGGTTTGGCCCAACACATCCTATAAAAACGGGGCCAAGGGCGTAGTCTCTCACAGTAATGTGGTCTACAAAACTCATTGCTAAAGTCTTAGTTAACCGTCTGAAATTAATTTTGCCATATGTAGTTTCTAATTCATAGAGTGCTTTTCTTTCGGAGAGGCTCATTACTGACAATGAATTGGTGACATTTGAAATACTCCATTACCTGAAGCGAAAAACCCAAGGGAAGTTGGGGTATATGGCTCTCAAGCTCGACATGAGTAAAGCTTATGACAGAGTTGAATGAGATTTCCTAGAAAAGGCAATGTTGCACATGGGGTTTCATGGGAGGTTTGTGGCTACTATCATGTCTTGTATTAAATCAATGTCTTATTCTGTATTACTCAATGGAGTTCCAAGTGGTCACATCAAACCCAGCAAGGGATTGTGACAAGGAGGCCCACTGTCACCATATTTGTTCCTAGTGTGTGCCATGGGGCTTCAAGGCTTACTTCATAAGGCTGAATCTGATGGTTCCCTTAGAGGGGTGTCAATTTGCAGATTTGGTCCTTGGGTATCTCATCTTCTCTTTGCAAATGACAGTGTTCTTTTTTGCAGAGCAAAAGAATCAGAACGCCAGGTTATACTTGACATCTTACCAGTCTATGAGAAAGGTTCGGGTTAGAAAATTAACAGAGAAAAGACCAACATTTTCTTCAGCAATAATACTTAACCAGATCTTCAAGCGAGTATTCAACAACTTCTAAGGGTGCCATCTATTCGCTAATATGAGAAATACTTGGGGTTACCTACATTTGTAGGTAGAGCAAAGAAACAAAGCTTTGTCTATATTAAGGAGCAAGTTTGGAAGAAGCTTCAGGGTTGGAAGGAAAAACTCATTTCACAAGCAGGCAGAGAGGTTCTTATAAAATTTGTGATCCAAGTCATTCCAACATACTCAATGAGTTGTTTTAGACTTCCAAAAGGTCTAATTAAAGAAATTGAGATTATGATCCAGAAGCTTTGGTGGGGTTATAGTGGTGAAAATAGGAAAGTTCACTGGGTAAAGTGGGAGCGCCTTTGTCTAGCTAAGAAGTTTGGGGGGATGGGTTTTAAGGAGATTGAGAAATTCAATGAGGCTTTGTTAGCCAAGCAAGTATGGAGAATGTTGAAAAATCCAGAGTCGCTGTGTCACAAAGTGTTTAAAGCTAGATTCTTCCCCAATTTCTCTATTCTTGAAGCTACAAACTCGACTAATGGCTCATACGCGTGGAAAAGCATTTTAAGTGCCCGAGATGTGGTGAGGAGAGGAATGGTGTAGAGGATCGGGGATGGTAAGTCAGTGTGCATAACGGAGGACTAATGGCTCCATGACCAACAGGGACGGACCTAGGATTTCAAGCCAGGGGGGCCGGAGATTAGCGAAAAAAAAAATTTCAAATATGCATCCATATAATATTAATAAACTATCAACCAAGACAAATACTCAAAAATCATTGTTTCTTAATATATTAAGATACGATCATCTACCAACAAAAACAAAAGACACGAAAAACTATTTTTTCTTAATACAATCTTCTATGAAAAAGGAACTCGACGCTCTTTCAAATCTTCAAAATCATCTATAATTGAATCCAAACTAAATGTTGAAGCTATATAATTGAATCCAAAATCATTTTCAATGTATCTCTTGCTTATCTTTTATTAATAATATTCTCTTCTTACTTATCAAAAAAAAAAAATGTATAACATCAAAGTGTCCGCCAAAAAATCATTTTCCATTTTGTTTCAAAGGACACTATCGACACTATGATTTTATTATGCACTACCAACAAACACTTTACCATTTCTTGTCCCTATTTTATTGCACAAGTACCACACAACAAACAGTCAAACTCTGATATTTTCTCAAGTCTCTAGAGACTCTACACTCTCTTTACTATATAATATAAGAGAGATAGTCACAAACAAACACAGTCACAATTCACAAAGACACAAAGACAGTCACAAAGCCAAAAAGCCAAAAAAAAAAAAAATAACACAAGCACAGATTCACTAAAACACAAACACCACAAGCATAGATTCTGAGATTTTGAAGGATAGATTAAATACTTGAGTCAGTTGAGTGTGAAGTGTGAAGGCTGGAGCAGATCAAAGCCAGCAGAGGCGTCACGGCGAGATCGGTGTTGCGTGGGTCTGCGAGATGGGTCTCGCGTGGTGGCATGTCACGGCGTGGGCAGCAGCAACAAGCTCTCACCTCGCGTTTTGGCAGCTTCACTCACGGCCTGGACAGCGGCAGAGTCTCTCTCAGTTTCTCGCCTCTCACTCTCTCTGTCTTGGCAGTTGCCTCTTAGCACTTAGGTTTTTTTTTTCTTTTTTTCTTTTGTTTTTCGTTTTCCTTTTGGAGATTATACTCTTCGGACTACTGGCGCTGGGTAGGGTAGCCTGTTACATTTTTTAACTTACCCTTTTTCCCTTTTTTTTTTCTTTTTTTTTTTTTTTTACATGTGGGCTAGCCGGTGAGTTTTGGATTGCTGAGTTTTACATGTGGGCAGTGGGCTAGCCGGCTGGGTTTTACAAATTTGGAGGGGCCAAGTCTTTTTTTATTTATTTTTTGGGATAGAGATGGTTGAGGTGAGGGGGGCCTGAGTTAAAATCCAAGGGGGGCCCAAGCCCTTTTCTTTCTTTTTTTTGAAAAATTTGACATACTAACAATTTTTTTTTTGGGCCCAGGGGGGCCCCGGGCCCCCTTTGGCATACACCTGGGTCCGTCCCACCAAGAATACAGGTCGGTTAGCTCACCACTTCCCTCCATCCCTCTTGATGCAAAGGTAAGCAGCCTTATTGATGCTAAATCTAGGGCATGGAAAATTAATGATATACGGCAACTGATCTTACCTCATGATGCTAAGGTAATCTTGAGCATTCCCCTGAGTATTAGATTGCCCCCCGATAGCCTAATTTGGTCAAAAACGCCTTTAGGTGTCTTTACTACCCGAAGTCAGTGGCGGCTCCAGGAATTTTTCTCAGAGTATTCCTTAAGAAGTATAAATTACACAATTTATAAAATTATTGGGTACGTGGTTTTCTTATCAAATATTTGTCCATAATTCTAGCAAAAGAATAAACAATAAACTATAAGTTTATTTGAAATATTAATAAAATTATTAATTATTGTTTTTTAGTTGTTTCATTAATTTGTTTGTCTTTTATAAACTATAATTTGTTCATTTGTTGTATTGTTGTTTCATTAATTATAAAATTATTAATTATTGTTTAGCCTAACATAATTTAATTTATTTGTCTTTAATTAATCATTTTTCTTTACTAACTAGTAACACACCTCACCGTGCAATAACATACACCCCATGTGCGGCTCAACCCGCTGCCTAGTGGGTAACATAATTTAATTTTGTTTGTATTTGGTCAGTTAGACTAACCCCCTAGTGGGTACCAAGAGTCATTACAAGAGCCAATTAGATAAATTCACAAATCATAATTCACTAAAAGACAAACTCACCAACAGACAAGAGTCACTACAAGAGCCAATATAAATTCACAAATTACAGTATACTAGAAGACAAACTCACCAACGCAATAAAGTTAAAACAGGGGCAAATTTAATAAAGTTATAATTTATAAAGTAAAGCTGAAGCTGTAAAGCCAATTTATTGAATTTAAGTTCAA
Source organism: Quercus tomentella (assembly GCA_028535165.1). Classification (NCBI taxonomy): domain Eukaryota; kingdom Viridiplantae; phylum Streptophyta; class Magnoliopsida; order Fagales; family Fagaceae; genus Quercus; species Quercus tomentella. Next base: position 24,928,265 of record JAPQVY010000089.1, on the reverse strand, counting down.
AGAGAAAGAGAGAATCAGGTAAAGAGAGAGAGAGAGTCTCAGACCACAGCAAACCCAAAGAGGCAAAGATGTAAGAGAGAAAAAGAGTGTAAAGAACTGAAATACCTTAAGGGAGGCCTGAGGGGCGGCGCCGCGGCAGCAGCACGTGAGGCGAGGAAGGCGGAAGGACTCGAGGGTCGAGGCCAAGCGTTGATCGGATCAGACCGATCTCTGATGCCCGATGTGACTGTGCTCGCACGAGGAAGGTGGAAGGACTCGAGGCGCCGTCGCGCTTGCGCCGATGTGCTTCAGGTTCAGTGCTTCTGGTTCGTCGCGCTCATGCCGATGAGGGTTTTTCTTTAGGTTAGGTTTCTAATATCAGTTGTTGTTTTACCATTTGATAAAATCGGCTGAGCGTATTGGGTTTTGGTTTGTATTTTTTTTTTTTTTTTTTTAAGAATTCGTGGGTTTGCTTTACAATCTGTTGGGTTTTTCTTTAGGTTGGGTTTTTTTTTTTAAGGTTGGGTTTGCTTTACCATCTGTTATTTAGGATTGATGTTGGACTTTTTTTTTCCCTTGGGTGGGCTTGCTCTGCTACAATTTTTTTTTTTTTTTTTTTTTTTTTTTTTTTTTTTTTTTTTCAGATTTTAGTTCAAAATTTTTAGCAATAAAAAATCTGAGGGTATTCCTAATTTTTTTCTAGGGTGTTCCTAATTTTTTTTTAAGAGTAAGCAAATAAAAAATTTTAAAATATTATATATAATTTTTTTTTTTTTTTTTAGGTCAATGTGGTCCTGGGACCACCCTGGCGTGAACGTAGCGCCACCCCTGCCCGAAGTGCTTACAAACTGCTGGCTAGTGATGCTTTGGCCAGCAGTCTAGGTAGGTCTAATCCGCACCCCTAGAAGTCCCTTTGGAGAGGTGTTTGGATGCTACGAACCCCTAACAAGGTAAAGCATTTCATTTGGCGTCCTGCAATAACTCTTTCCCTATGATGGACAACCTATTTCGTAGCCACATTGTCCAATCTGATTGCTGCAACATCTGCAGAACCCATACCGAGGACATTCTGCATGTTGTTTGGGGCTGTACAAAAGTAGCAAGCATGTGGAGCACTCTTAGCTGGGCTCACTAATCGGCCTTCCCCCCTCCGGGGGATTTTACTAATCTTTTCTCAAGGTTTTTGCAGGTACATGAAGACTACAGAGTGGAGATTTTTGCACTCACTGCTTGGCTTCTATGGAACCGTAGGAATGCCATTCAACTTGAACATTCGACTCGCCCACTGAACCAGGCCTTCGCCGTATCTACTGGGATGCTGCAGGATTTCCTCAACTGTCAAGATAAAGATCCTGTGATTGTCCAAGTCCCGAACTAGCTTCACTGTAGCCCTCCAGATCAAAACCAGCACAAGGCCAACTTCAGTGGAGCAGTTTTCAAGCACACTAACTCGGCGGGCTTGGGTGTGATCATTCGCGACAACAAAGGTGCTGTCATTGGTGCACTAGCAATGAGCATTCCACTCCCTCAGTCCGTAGCAACAATAGAAGCACTAACTTGTAGACGTGCAATTCAGTTTGCCATTGAGATTGGCCTCCATGATGTGATTTTTGAAGGTGATGCAGCGGTGGTGATTCAAGCTATCAAACATGGTTCGGCAGATCAGTCCCTATATGGCCACATTGTTGGTGACATTATTGATCAATCTTCCCTTTTATTTCATTCAGACTTTTGTTATGTTAATCGTAGCTGTAACAAAGTAGCTAATGCTTTGGCTACTAGTGTTGGTTTAGATTTTCAGGTTTGGTTGGAAGACTGTCCTAGGGATATAGCTCCCTTGGTCCTTTATGATGTCCCTTAAGCCTCTTTCTTTCTATTTTTAATAAAAGCCCAGTCCGGCTTACGGACTGGTTTCTCAAAAAAAAAAAATCCCTTTTTTTTATAATAAATTGAAAAAAAAATTTTGAGAAAATAATAAAATAAAAATTGAATACAAACGCAAAGTCAAACAAATTTTTTTAGAGGTGGATCTCACAAAAAATTAAAAATGAATACAAAATACAAGATTTTTTAGTGGTGGGCCCTACATTGCTACGCCTTCGTCCCCTTCTCGCCATATGTTTTATTACAATAATGAAAAATATAATTAAGGAGATGACGTGGAATTCAGTTATATTAACTATTAAGTAGACAAAAATTGGAGGATCACAGATTAAATCACAACTTTTGTCATAATTATCTATATGAAAAATTATAAATGATGGAGAAAAAGTAGTGATTTTATGTGAAAGTGACATGCAGTCAATCACAATCCACCATAAAAGATAATTATAGTAGAAGTTATAACATTCTATGTAGTACTAGAATTACTAGAATGACTATTAACTAGCTTACTTAGTATAATCTAAGTGTCTTTTCGTTTAAGCATTGTTTTTTTTTTTTTTTTACTTTTAACTTTTTACCTTTTCTTTTCTTATATATACAACTTTAAAATTTTTTTTTTCCTAACCTTTTCTAGGTATAATTATATTTGAATACACTTTCAACGAAAATCAATCAGTATAAAGCTAAGTAAGCCATCACGTTTGTTAATAAATTGATTAAAAAAAATATATGTCCTTTCCGCTGGCTAGAATTGTGTTCCTAATATTCAAAAATTGTCTAGCTTTTCCCATTAAAAAAACAATTTCTTGTCGTCACTTTTTTTTTTTTTTTTTTGAGAAGGATTTTTTGTCTTTACTTCATCAGCACTTTTTTATAAACTAGCATCGGTGTCAAATTGCCAGTCACTAGATAAACCCGCCCACTTCAAATTTTATTAGTTTTTGGTGTAAACTCTTCATAGTTCAGCGTGCATACTTCATACACGTGTTGATAATTGGAAGTAATTGTCATTCAGATACGTGTTAATGTTCTGAATCTTCTGGCGGCCAATGTTAAATTTGTGGTAAACAAAAATTCTTTAGTTACATTGTAGATATACATGACATGACCCCCTTTTTTTTTTACGAGAAATAGATATACATGACACTTTAGAGACTTGAAGCTAGAGGGGGCTCAAACGTTAGGCCATTTAGACAATAATCTAAGGCCCTCAAATGAAATAAGCTTCCTAAAATAAAATATTTAAAAAAATGTAGGACCTCTTACCTAGCCAAAAAAAAAAAAAAAAAAAAAATTTGTTAGTCAATAGAATATCTTATTTATTAGTATTAACTAGCTTGTAACCCAATGCATATATATGGATATACTTAAAGATATACAATAAGATGCATACTATAATTCTCATATATATAATTGAAATACTATTGATAGTCATTTTTATATTTTGTTAACTCTTTAAAAAAATTTATAAGGATATTATTAGATATAAAATATAAATTGTCCATATTTATTATTATTATTGCGAAACACTTTTTTTTTACGATTAATTTATTCTAAACTCTTTAATTTTTATACTTAATAACTTACTTGGATAAATATTTATGATGTAGTCTCACATTTAATTCTAAAATTAAGAAATAAAACTCTTTGAGAATATCACCGCACACTCTTGATGCGATGGTCACTCCACAAGTATAAGTGCTCGTAGAGTGTGGGAAACAAAGGCCGGGGTTCAAGTCTCTAGGAGTGAGATTCACACATATATACACATAGATTATACTAGAGTAAAATTTCTATCTTGTATAAAAAAAAAAAAAATTTAAAAAAAAACCTCTTTAAGAATAAATAATTTAAGACACATGGCGCAAAATTGGAACTCAAATTTAGAATTCTAATTTGAGTTTCTCTCAGTTTTACCTATTATTATATATATAGATAATGTAAAATTTTTAATTAAGGTCCAAAAATATAATGAATACAAACTATGTTTAAAAATATTATATTCTTTTTTAATGTTGTACATTAATTATTAATACGTTTACTATGTTTCTGGTAGTTTAAGAGAGTAAAAGATTTCAATTTTTCAAAAAATTTACTCTTCATTTTTCTCTCTATCAAAATTAAAATTAGAATTGATAGTTTTCTAGAAAAATTCATTATTGAAATTCATTATTCAATACCTAAAGCCCAATAGTGTCAACTGTCATATTTTAGAATTAAAATTTTTAAAATAATTTTATTAATAGATGAAAATAGTAATGCATGTATCACTTATAAAATATTAACTAATAATACATCTTACATTTGCATATGCAAAAAAAAAAAAAAGTTATCTAAAATTAAAATGGATAAAATCCTATTTAAGATAGAATATGTAATAAGAAAGATTAACTGAATTAGTGATATTACTAATTGCAAATGAAATCTTAACTGACATTAAACACAAAAACATAATTTGTACTAATCTTGCATCTCAAAAAGAAAGAAAAATAAATTTTTAATTGAAAAAAATTATCAAAACATAAATATTATTCAATTAATATTTAAAATAAGAGAAGTCCCCAGTAAAAATTGTCGCATTATACGCCAAAATGTGTTGAGTTGGTCCTAGACTGGGCCCTATTATTGCGGACTGCAAATTCGAAATGTCTGAAATGAAGCTATTTGAAGTTGAATTGATCTATTTGAAAGAAACAAAACCATTTAGAGTTTACAAATTTTTAAAATATATATTTTATATATAAAATACTTTATGCATATAAAAAATTCACATAATAATATGGCCATATTATATATGAAACACATTTAACATGTTTCATGATTTTGGCATGACCATCATGGTATTAGTACAAACAAAAAAAATAATAATCAATTTGGTTGAGGCACTGTGAGATTTTCTAAGAACCAGAAGAAAATCTCAGAGTAGAGAGAGAGAGTTTGAGAAAAAGAGAATTGAATAATACCTTTCATAAATCATAATGAGTAATACATAAGAGTTTATATAGGTCCAAACTAATAATCACGTGGACCTTTGGCTCTAACAGATTCCAATTTATACGGGTAACAAAATCTAGAATCCTAACAGAATTCTAAACTAATCGTAACAGACTTTGGCGCCATTGCTCCTAACAGAATAGTGAAAAAACGGTGTCACTTGGTTCTTAGTCTTGTGCTTGTTTTTAGTTTTTATCTTTGTTCTTTATGGAGAAACATTGCCGTTTGAATAAGTGCTGTCACATGTGGGAGCTTCCTCTTTTCCAGTCTCACATGTATCATTACTCTGACAAGATACGGCACCGTTTCTCTTACTTCAACAAATCTGTCAACCTAGAGTCCAATCCTTACACTTATCATAGATACTTGAAACATAATACTCGATGAGATTGTGACAACCTAGTTGTCAACAAGATTGTTTCAAAGTCTAATTTGTACCTCTCACTGGTCCATTTTCTATATGGCTATATGGTTTTTGTTAGGGGAGCGCGAATGCACCGATTAAGGAGAAATTTGATAGGCCAGGTAACAAAATAAATAAACAAATGTTTTTATTATTGGGCACATTAACACATCCCTTAAAAATGAATTTATTGGGCTCCACTGTATTGGGAAGAAAAAAATAAATAAATCACTTCTTTAATTGACTCATGTGCAACTCTCTAAAAAACTATAATAAAAAAAAGGGAAATGCTAACGAGTGCTTTTAGGGCACTGGTTAAGAATTCAGTTAAAGAAAGTTCTTATGATAAAAGAAAAAAAAAAAAAACAATTAATGTTTTGACAGCTTTTTTCATTTCCAATAAAAGTAATGTCAAAATTTTCTTAAAATAGATTGTTAACGTCTGTCCTAAGGGCACTCGTTAATGTTAACCACAACCTCTAAATGTTCGTTAGCTGGATCCATAAAGAAGTACTTCTTAAAATGAATGTTGTGTGAGTCCCCAAATAACTAAATGTTGTGCAACTCTAAAAGAAAGTTGATCAATGATAATAAAAAACTCAACATTATTAACCAAAGCATTAAAACACATGCTTACGGAACCCTTATAATTGTTGATAGGTTTTGATTAGTATGATAAAAGTTATGTCAATAGTAATCCTATGTCAAAGTGGTAACCATTTTAAATTTTGAAATTTATTGTATATTTAGTGTTGTTGTTTTTAAATATGAGAAGAAAAATTCGCACTTTTTTTTAATAATAATTGGCGTCTTTTCCACGTGTTATAACTATTGACATCACTTTTATCTTACGCTAATCACAACCTATACCAAATTTAAAAATAGATATAATTGTAAAATTTATTTTGTAGTTAGATTTAATCATTTACTTAATATTTGGTGTCTATTTCCACATGACTCATGTTTATTTTTTCATTTTTCAACACAAAGATAAAATAAAATAAAAGCAAGATAAGGATCAAATCTTGACATTTATTGTTCCACATCTAGAATTAATCATCTTTAATTTGTTGCACAAATATTTCACGGTCAAAGGTGTTAGGACATATGTGTTTCACATGTTAAGAACATATGTCATGATTTTATGTAATTGGCTTATCCTTTGACAAAACGCACTTTACTTGTATTTGGGTAGATTTAGGATGTGTTTAAATACTTCAAGAAACTATGTTTCGAGATCAAGTGTTGAAGCCTTCAAGTCTGTTCAAGAAAACAAGTTCATAGTGCAAAATCATTAAAGCTCGACAGTTGGCTCGACAGCTATATCTATCGAGCTTAAGGAAGCTGTTCTACATTTGGTGTGCTCGACACCTGCTCGACAGCTTCTCGACACCTTCTATCTGTCGAGGTTTAAGATTTTCAGAATTCCAATATGATTTTCTTGGGATCCGTGAATTTGTCTTTGGGTTTTCTTTTCTCCTAACCCTAGACATATAAAAGGATCAGTTTAAGGGCCGTCAAACAGTTCACAAGTTGCACAAGCTTTAAGCAAACTTTGTTCAAGCAAATTATGACCGGAGACGAAGTTCTTGCCCTAGTTCATCTCTTTTTCTTGAAGAAGTTGTTGTGTATGTGCACCGTAAGGTTTTATGACCAAGCATCTTCCTGATTTTCATCGTGTGAATATTTAATTTTCGCTGCATATTTACTTAGTTGGTGATTTTTTTGTGCTACCACGCGTTTGCATGATAAATTGATTAATTAATAACTTGGCTAATTAATTAATTAATTTCTATCACAATGGGTCATTTAGTTTGTGGCCTATCAAAAGGTCCCTTGATTCTTTTTGAAAATTTGATTTTATTTATTTAATAAATTTTATAACAAGTATGTAAAGGATATTCAAATTCTAGTTCTACTCATAAAAGAAACCAAGCAATGCTACTAAAATACATAACTATTGGCAAAATTTGAATTATAGATTTATATAGTTTTTTTTTTTCATATATTATTCAATTGTTATAACAAAGAGAAGAGGATTTGAACCTTAATTCATCTCATAAAGGTTATCAAATAATGTCCTAACTACATTACTCTTTCTTCGGGCGGAAAAATAAAACTAAGCTACATGACTCTTGGAATTGATGTATCTATACTACATCAATGAAATAACAATATTTTATTTTCATAAATAATAATATAAACTTGGACAAAATTTAGAAAATTAGTTGTAGTTTAAGGTTATAAACTCACTCAATATCTTTTTATTGGAGGTGAATTTTCGCAAATCTACCATTGGATTACATCTTTTTCTTATATCCTCCATATTTGCAAAATTTCAAAAAAATTAAAGATCAATAGCTATGTCATCAATAAATTTTTTAAATTGCAAGTTTTTGTAATTTAAAATTATACACAAAATATAAGCTTATAAATTATATAGTAAATAATATCCAATTGAGACAAAATTTAACATATGTATTAAGAGCATAAAGAACATGCAATTTTACGGTTAGATTTTCAAAATATATAGTAATATTTATTTTATTGAGTGAGTTTGTAACCTTAAGTTATAACCAATTTTATAGCTAAACTTTGTCCTATAAAGTTTGAAGGTGAGAAATTGAATTTCATCTAGACAACAATGGCAAAAGTAAATCCATCTTCTCCCTTTATATTTCAGTGACGTTGTTTTTGACATTCTTTGGTCTATCCTTGCGGAGAATCAATGTTTAAATCCATCTCTCCCATTTATTATAACAACTAAAACAAAAGGGAAAAAAAAAAAAAGTCAAGTAGAATAACAATCCCAAGACTACCTATATTCTGCTCCTACAAATATATACTTAGAGCATTTTCATCAACCTAGCTAAAACAACATTTAGTTAAAAAAATAAAAAATAATAATAATAATAACCTAAACTCAGTCAAAACTGTTGTATATATAGGTATATACATGGATATGTTATAATAATGATGTTTGAGTTTGGAGAATATTATTTCATAAAGTGAAAATTCAAAGTTAGGCATTTTCGATTGGTCGAAGCTTTGGCTCGATCGATTAAAATGGTAAAGAAAAAATTCTAGAGTTTCTAGATGGTTTGATCGCTATTCGATTCCTGTTTGATCGATCGAAAAGAGCATTCGATCGATCAAAAGGACCTCTTGTAACGCCCCTCACTTAAATTACTTCTGGAGTGAAATTGATAAATTATTTATTTTGAAGGTGATATTATTTTATATTATGATATCTACAGAGAAAATAAATAAAAGAAGATGTAACGTGAGAGTTATTTTTGTGAATTATCCATACTTAACTTTTAGTCTCCTTATCAGTTAAGGAAAAGGATAAGAGATTAAAACCTATTTGAATTAGGAGTTTAAGTGTTACTAGTCGCTAACCCGTGCTATGCACGGGAAAGTTTGGCAATTTTATTTTAATTATTTTACATATTTGTTTTCTTTATTAAGTACTAATAAATTAAAAAATGTCAATTAATTTCATATTAACATGATATAATATTATATATGTTATCTCTAGAGTATATATGAACAAATAAATCAAGGTTAATAGTAACTTAAGGGTTATTTCATAGGTTCATATAACAATTTCCACATTAAAATTGCAATAATATAACAACAAAAACTCACATACAAATAAATATGAAAATAATTTGTTTATGCTTGTATGCTTCCACTTCTCATGGATGGAAATACAGTCGTATCTCTATATTGCTGTACATTCTGTAGAGGGATTGTATTTTTGTATGATGTAGTCTCATTTTTCACCTCAAGGTAAAGTTAAACATGGCCCCAAACAGCAACAAAAAGTTGTTTTTAGACCCTTAGCAGTGTTCTTTCTTTTCCATGGTACCCTAGATACTTTCAAAAGTGTAGCTTATATGCCTTGAAAAAGAAAATAACTTATAAACTTCCTTGACAATAACAAACAATAAAAAAGACCTCCTTATGAAAAGGTCCACTTAACAAAATAATAATCATATTCTTTAGTTTCACTAATCCATAGTTGAAGAAAAGTGAGGTTTTAATATTAGAAAAAAAATACACATTCCACCAGTTTCTTCCTTCACCATTTTAACAAAATCCTCCATCTTATAATTGATGCAAACATTAGCTCCACGATCCTTGCAAACAGCTACTTTTTCATCATTCCCTGCCAAACACAATCTAAAATATATTATACATGGAAACTAAACTTATGCATGCATTGGAAAGAAAAGTGTTATTGTACTATCATCAACAGTACTGGATTGCAAATGTACCAATACTCCCATGAAAATGAAGTTTTAATATTCATTTGTTACGCATGGGAGGTACCATATATCATACATAGTTGTTAATACTAACATCAATCACATATATTGTCTAACTTCTCTTATCATAGATATTTCAGATTTTATGGGGGGAAATTAAAAGAGAAAATGTGTTTTTTTTTTTTTTTTAGAAAGAGCTACAATGGCAACCTTCTAGGCTGGACCATGTTGTCCTTTATTTTATGGCTGTAGTCAATAAAAATCAACATTAAGCAAGCAAGCATTTTAGTTCAAGTTGATCAAATGATGCGCGTGAAGAGTGGCAGAAAAACATCTTTGAATGTAAAATAGGATTCCACTCATCATATGATAACTTAAAGATTACTTCCAAACAGCTCTATTACGTTAGTGAAGTCAGCAACAGAATGCATAACGATGTGAAGGTCTATTGACATATTAGAGACTTGCAGTAGAATTTAAATTGCATTTTCTTTGTGCCTAACATCATAAAGAGAAAAACATGACTTAATATACAAAGAAAACAGAAACTTGGAAGAGAACAACTTTTTGATAAAATAGTATTAAAATTACTACAACTTGAATCCACCCAAAAAATTACACCCATGACAAACTAAACACTTTACAATTGAACAGATATAGCATAGCCTCCTCTAATAATACTTTGCCACTAAACACCCTTGCATTTTTCTAAATCCAAATATATATATAGGCAGCCCAAGCCAACTTGAATAATGAGGAATTACGTTTAGGATGTAACCAACTTATTTGAGGACTAATTTGTACATGAGTTTTGACATCTGACATGATTTGTATCAATTTATAAACCAATAACCCACAAATTGGAAAAAAAAAAATTATTAATTTCAAGAAAATTTCTAAAATTAGAATGTAGCATAAAACCAAGAATGCACAATCCAAACAAAAATCAAAAGGTGTAGGAATGAACACATTAGATAGTCTAAATAATTATATTTCCACTATTCAAAACCAAGACAGCATATCCCCAGTCTGCATAATGCAAAAATGCACACCTCAGGTACAATGTCTAAGATATTTATGATTATTGCGATAAATAAAAGTTAATAAACATAAATACAGAACTTAGTGGGTCATCATCAAATAGTTTATGATAGTTCATCTATACTATAATCCCAGTACTTGTATAGGCTTGTAAACTAACGTAAGTGCAAAAATGTCAAGTAAAACCAATTGCTCTTAGAGGCCTTTTGTCGAACACTTAGCATATATAACCAAGAAATAGAACTTGGTTAATCTAGAGGTGCTGTAATAGAGGGAAGCAATATTTCCAATACCTAAAGAATATTTAGAATAATGGAATATACAAATTAGAAACATATTGATGCCTCCTATTAGAAGCAAGCCTTCCAACATTATTTCTTCATTGGACCAAGTATGGCTTGATCACTTTTTAGCTCAAATACAATGTGAAGTAAAAAAGTGTGACTTGTTCTAAACCCTTTCGAAATACATTTAGGGGATATATGGGTGATTCAGTAGAGTAGTTGAGAAAAGGGTTTTGGTTGCCTTGCAAAGAATCACGCTTGATGAATGATGACGTTGAATAGAAGGACGATGTGAGCTTAATTGTTCTTCTATAGCAAATCGTATAATTATCTCCAATTCATTATCATCAAAGAATGAGGATTCATTAGCAATTATGTTGAAAACAAAGAATGAATGAAAGATAATTTTGGGTTGAGATCTTCACTATTTACATCAAAAGAAGAATTGCTAAGCATGAAAAGCCATAAAATGTTGGCTTCAAGGAGATTTATATGCTTATACAACAGTGGCGGTGCACAATAGAAAAGGCTAACTGTTATAATAGTGCTTTTTTTTGCTTTGTTTCTGCTTCTCTATTTCATCAATAGACATGATCTCTATTTGATGTCGCAGAAGCCTAAAGAAAGCACACACGATACTCTCTTGATGGAGCAAAAACTAAACTGTTAATTCTTGGTAGTAAACTTTGAATCCACGAGACCCTAAATCCACAAAGAGAATAAAATTAGAATCCGCCTGAAGAAAATTTGACAAAACGTCTGTGTTTATTGATAATAGTCTAATTTGCCATTGACGGCTACAAAACATATAAATACTGAGAAAAACGTCTAAAAACTCTAATTCGCACTAATTACGCGATTAGGTAAAAAAAAATATTGAATTTTACCAAAAATGGCAAAATTGAGTTAAATGCAGAATCATAAACTACTGACCTTAAAGGTCGTCCCAAAATAGACGGGGTCTTATTCTGACTTTTAAACTAAAAGTTATAAAGGAAAAACAAATATTACTATAAATAGCAAAAACACTGTTTTCGGGGCCTTAATAAAGGAATTCGCCTAAATTTTGGTGACGTTCATGAATCTGGATCAAAACGTCGTTTCCCTTCAACCTGCCAAATTTCATGCAATTCCGACATTGTTACCCCAATGGCCCCTACTAGCACCCCTTTGATCTTTCATTGTGACTTCCTATACTCCTGCTGCTCCAGGAAGGCATGTGCTGTTTGTTCTACATCACTATCTCAAGTAATTCAGCCTCAACATTGCAAGTGAAGGCTGTGGCCAACCCTAGAAGTATATTTCTACAGGGAGTAAGGGAATCAATTAAGCTAGCCCATTCAGTTGCACACTCTATTGTCTCTACATCTTTGTACTACATCAACCCTTCTAATTCACAAAGCCTGAAATTGTTTTTCAAAATTATATACCAAATGGCTAGGACCAAGTCCAAGTTCAATGTCAATCCCACAACCAATACTCAAGCAAATCAGTAAAAATCTCCAAGGTACGACCTTATATTCACATACTCATAGTTCATTTCCAAATTTACGCTAAAGAACACCAAGCCACCTCTAAATTAGACCCAAATTCATTCTCAATGAAAAATTTTAATTTGCAGAGAAATTCCCGAACTCTAATGTTAATGCACAAACCCACCATAAATGAATCATAAAAAAAATCATACCTATTTCTTAGTTTTCCCAATAAAAATTATTATCTAAAACTTCCTATCGAATTTTGAATCTATCTGTAAATCAAAGGCTCACAAATCAGTGCCTACATAGAAACCTAAAAAAAAAAGAATCCAAATTTACAAAGGGAAGGAAACCACATTAAAATTGCAATAATATAACAACAAAAACCACTATCAGAAATCGAACTGAGAAATTTTAGGGCAACACTCACTTGGATGTGCGGAAACTGGAGAGGGACTTTCCCATTGATCCAGGATGGTTTGTTCTTGAAGAGGTATTGTGAGGCAGCCTAGAGAGAAGAAGGTTAGAGAGAGAAGGTTGATGATTAAATTTGGGTTCCAAGAGACGCGAGAAGAGAAGGTTTTAGGGAAGTATTGGTTTTAGAGAAGAGAGAGGAGAAGAAGACGGCGTTTGGGATTCTTTTCAGAGTTGGGTTTTGGGGAGAAGGGTAGAGAAATAGAGAGAGAGGATTCAAAGTTGGGATTGTGGAAAAATTTTGACTACAGTTAGAGAGAGAGAGAGAGAGGGTATCGGGTTTGCTTTCCACGATTGTGGAAAAATTTATGGGCTGCTTATTATTATTATTTTTTTTAATTTAATTAATGCTAATGTGGAAAATTGTGAGAGTTTCAAAAGCTTCTGTTTTGTATATATATATATATATATATATTAGAATTCTTTAAAGTTCTAGCCGATCTAAACAACCTTAATTTGAGTTTAGTTGGGAATTAAAGTCTTGGAAGCTTATTTAAGTTTTAGTGGGTCTTAAACTCTAGCCCAAGTAGGAGTGTTATTTAAAAGTACTAATTGGAGTGGGATTGATCTTCCTAGACTCAATTGGAATGTTATTATAGAGGTATATATACTGGTTCTTTTAAGTCAGTCACCTGAAAGGTAGAGAGAGGCGCTAGATACTAAAAGCTATGGCAAAAAGGATTATTGCCAAACTTGACAAAGACGACATCAAGGTAACTATTAACAAGCTGATTATTGATTGTGTGTGGTATCATAGGTTAAAGATACGTGTTTTTTATCTCCATACAGCAGAGTTTATATTACAATATCACATGGTGCAAGATATCTTGAAGTTGATGGTGTAGGATTTCTTGAAGTTTCTGCATTATGACTTATTAAGTGGCATGATAGGCATCTATATATATATAGGTAGAGAGTAAAGAGTCATAATTGATGCACATAGCATGGTGAGTCATAAGATTCATGATATAAATACCCCAATTGAGATCGAATTCCCTATATCCTATTTAAATAGACTATCACGAGATGTAAGTAAATACTGATGCTTGTGGATTATTTCGGATCTGATTGTAAAGTATTAAATACTAATGATAGGCCTTTGGTTAAAAACATTGTTAGGATCTGACATGTAGGTATGATGTTTAAAGGTCCATATTTGATTTGGGAAGAGGGATAGCATGAATGGATTATTATATAAATAGAGTAAGTATGGCTTAACACATCAAAATCACCTCTATAGCTAATGCAAGAGCTTTTGGTGGCTGGTTTATTTATTTTATTTTAGTAAGAGGATTTTTAATTAGTAGTGGAAAGCTTAGCACTTATTAAGTCATCTATTTATGTATTAGGTTCGAGTGACATCGGCTTAGGTAGTTGAGGTCTAACGTGTTTTGGGGATTTGAGGTAAGTGGACTTCAGAACATGACGTCTCTCAAGACGTGTATATTTATATATATTTTTGGTAAAAATATATTTTTATATATACATAATTGCAAAAGTGAAGTTTTAAAAACTTATACCATTGTCAATGCTTTATACATACATGAATTTTATTATTTCTTGTATATTACTTTGAAACTGTATATGTTAAGAATGACTCAAAACTATATTTTTGAGAAAGTATTTGTCATACGATATATGATTGGTATTGACAATATTGTAATAAAGTAAGAATGTTTTCAAACGGTTAGCTAGACAGTCTGCAACCTTTGCCAACATAGGATTAAGTGTTGGTCTTCGGCCGATGTAGTGTTATTGTGATATGGTGCAGTGTTATCGTTTGCTCTTTAGAGCCAGTGTTGCCTCTTTGAAGTTAGTGTTATTGTTCCCCATGGGAATCACCTACCGAGTGTTTAGCAGTTTATGTCTTTCTCTGGTTAATGTTTAATGTTTTCCATATCAAACTATTGTTTTATTGGTATCGACCTTTATAAGTGGAAAAATTGTTTATTACTATAATATATTGTTTCTACCTATTTAGTGTATTTTGGCTAATTAAAGTGGTTATTATTTTATTTAATGATTACAGTGTTATAGTTAAATGTTTTATTCTTGATAGTTTTATAGAATATATTATATTACTGTTAAAACTATTTGTTAATGTTTTGTAAAGACTATATTTTGTCAATGATACTAGTGTGTTTTGTTTTAAAAGACATCCTCATGTTATGTAATCTCTTATTGAGCTTCTAGCTCACCCCCCATTTTTCCACCCTTTTAGATTAGAGCAGTGGAATATCTTTTGGTGGTAGATCATTGGAGACATAGATTGAAGACTTCTTTTGGAGCTATGTTGGTTGATGGACTATTTTAGTATATTTTCTTAGGATAGTGAGTTTGGCATTTGTGGAACTCTTTGAGATCGTACTTGGAGACTTTATTGTTAAAGTTTTTGTTTTATGGATTTCATAGGAAAGATTTTGATGGTTTGAAGTATATTTGTGGATATTTAACTATGTTCTGTTCCATTATATTATTGTTGATTATTTATAAGACAGGTCGTGCATCTAAATCCTTGGTATGGGTTTAGGGTGTTACACCTCTTGATCGATCGAAACACAAAAACTGAATTTTCTGTAGAATTTTTCTGATGACTGTTCGGAAAGGTTAAAGAGGTTTCAAGTCTTGTGAGCGGTTTTATAAAACATTTTAACTCTCCATACGTGCCTTTTGAAGAAATATAACCCTATGGGTATAAATAGAGGCTTATGTTCACTTGAAAAATAATAACACAAGATAGTAAGTTAGAAAGAAATACAAGAAATCCTGTGGTCATTCTCCAGAATTGCTATCTGTAGAACTCAACATCTTGATTGTATCTTGGGGACAATTTTACAATAACCCTTTAGCAACAATAGTGTGGGGGGCAAATATTGTTTAAGGAAAACAATATTGTGCCTCCAAGTTATCTATTTTCTATTTGTCTTTTGTGCTAACCTTGTTTTTCCATTATTACTTTGTATAATATCCCCAACAAAAACTTTCAAGGATCAAACTCAATATTTTGTCGGAAAAAACATAACAATGAACAGTGTGCTCAATACACTTATTGAGCACTGTTCACTCATACATCAAATAAAATTCTTATTTTGTTCACATGTAACTAAAGTAATAATCTCCCCAACAAAAACTTTCAAGGATCAAACTTAATATTTTGTCCGAAAAAACATAACAATGAACAGTGTGCTCAATACACTTATTGAGCACTGTTCACTCATGCATCAAATAAAATTCTTATTTTATTCACATGTAATCTCTCTCTCTCTCAAGAACCAATCCACATATAGATTGGACACATGGTGTTGGGAAAATTACACCCGTAACATGGTGTACTTCCTCCTGGTAGTGGTGCAAGATACTTCGATTTAGTTCTTCGATAGGTGTAAGAGTATAGTAAGTATGAGTGTTGTATAGGTATGTGTGCAATACAGTAATATATAAGTGATGGACAAGCTGCAGTGGACCTATGGTCCAAGGAGCTTGTGTACTAACATTTATGACTCACATGAAGCCACTATTTTTACTCTACCACTCACAACTCATTAAGAACCACAATTATTAACACAATTTTCCCATAATTCACCATGTGGCAAGTTGAGAGTGGTGGTGGTATGGACTCACATGGAGCCATTGTTTTTTTTCCACCACTCATAACTAGCCACATGACGAGTTATAGCAAAAATTATGTAAATAGTTATGATTCTAACATTGCTCAATGCGAAAACAGGAAGTGGGATAATGCTTATTTTCCTTTCATATATAGTACAAGTTTGGTGCCTTATTTGAAAAACAATAGCAAAATACATTATACGTAGTAGGGTTGTAAATGAACCAAGCCGATCATGAACAACTCGAGCTCGGTTCGATAAAAAGCTCGTTCATGTTTGTTTGTTTATAAATAAGTCAAGCTTGATCCTTAGTTTTAGGCTCGTTTAATAAACAAGCCAAGCCCAAGCAAAAAAATTTGTTCACGTAGAAGCTCGTGAGCTATTAGGCATGATACACAACAATTTAAGCATAGACTCATTTATAAGTTTATATGTGTTAGCTAAATATACTCATTACACATATCTTAATAATGACATGGTCAACATGGGACCACTACCTATATTACTTTAATTTTTTCCTTCCCTCTAAACTGATCAAAAACCACTTTAGACTATACTTACATTTAAAAATAAATAAATAATTAAGTAGGCCACATATGATCCTTCCCTATCAATCATCTAAAGTAAAGTTATAAAACATGTTAGTATTTTCTCATTCATAATAGTTACAAATAGGTATTTTTCTAGTTCTTCACCATCTAACGTAAATATAAAAATTGTATTTTGAACAATTGTTGAAACTATATACAAGAAATGATAAATGAATGAATTTAATTATGTAAAATTTTAATTTGAATAATGGCTAATCATAAGTAAGACTAGATGCATGATAAACTGAATATACTATTTTCTTTTTCTTTTTTTCTTAATTTTAGATATTTAAGCATTTGATAATGTAAGCTTTTTAGATCTCAAGTTCAAAAGCTTGACCTGAGCTCGAATTTGAGCTTGATATTAAACTTGAGCTTGGCTTGACTAATTAATCAAGCCAAGCCAAGCCCAGCTCAAACTTTTTGGCTTTTCCACAAACTCAAGCTCAAACACGATTTTTAGGCTTGTCACAAGCTCAAGCCAAGCTTGAACTTTTGATTTTTCCTAACGAGCCAAACTTGAACATGCACTACTCGACAAAGCTCGGCTCATTTACAGTCCTAATACAAAGAATAAGAACATGCGACAAGTCTGATACGAAGAATAAGAACAATAGGAAAGGTCAAGATATGTCAACTTCTTGAGAGAGCCAAGGAAATATGGGAATGATACTCCTCGGAAAATGATGTTGCTTAGGTTTAAGTAACTCAAATATTTCAGATTATGTAAAGAAGGATCTAACTTATCGCTCAAACAATTAGTCTGATCAGGAGTACATTGGCTTCCTCCTTCAAAACCACATAGATTTGAGCTTCCAAGATCAAGCTTTACAACGTTGCTCGTTTGTTTTTATAACCTATGCCCTCCCAATTGCAACAATCTTGACCCACCCAAGAAGAAAGCCTGTTGAATGGATCCTTAAGACCTTTTCTGAATTTTTGAAGGGCTACTCTCTCTATCTCAATGCAACGCACGTTGGCATTTACAGCAATAGAATTGGATGGTACAGCTTCAAGTGAAATAGATTCGGTTATCAAAAGAAGGTAAAGAAGATTAAGATGAAGTACAAAGGTGGTATTCATGTTGGCCATTTTCCCTTATCTCCTTACAAGAATCGTTGTTATAGATGCTTATTTATAAGCATGCGGATTGTCTATTAACTTTTCTTTTCTCACTTGAATCATTGGTACTTAGAATTTGCAGGATATTAATTGTTTATTATAGAATAGTTTTGTTTAAGAAATAGATATAAATTAATTTTGTTTCTGTTTTATTTGCTAAATTATTAGTCTTCTACTTATATCAATGGATACTATATTGTTAAAAAACATTTGTTTTCTGAACAAGCAGTAAAAAAGGAAAAAAAAAAAAAAACTGTAAGAGGTTATATGAAATTAATTTTTATTACATCAATCAAGCAACATATATACTAATGTCTTTTATATTTTGTTATGCTTTTCATTAGAAACACGCATATATAATAACATTTGAATAATAAAATAGATGATAAAAATAAAACAAATAAAGTTATTTTTTTCAACGGAACAAAGTTTAAGTTACATGAAGAATGTGCATCGATTGGGATTAAGTTTATATATATGTAAAAGGAAAAAAAAAAAAATCCAGAGTTTCTAATAGATTATAAAATAATTTAAAACAATAAATAATAATTGCCTAGCTTTGAATTTCTTGAAACTTTTGATAATTAAATTTTAATCAGTTTAATGATTTTATTTAAACAAAGCTTAGCTACAAAGTTGGTTATAGTTTAAGGCTACAATCTTACTTAATAAAATAAACATTACTACATATTTTAAAAATATAACAGTTGAATTGTATATTCTTTACACTCTTAATACACATGTCAAATTTTGTGTCAATCAGATATTATTTAGTATATGATTTATAAGTTTATATTTTATGCATAATCTTAAACTACAAAAAATAACAATTAAAACAATTTATTGATGGCATAACTATTGATTTTTAATTTTCTTAAAATTTTGCAAGTATGAAGGATATAAGAAGGATATGTAACCTAATGGTGAAATTCTTCAAATTCACCTTTAATAAAAAAATATCAAATAAGGTTGTAACCTTAGACTACAACCAATTTTGTAGCTAAACTTTATTCATTTTATTTTATGTAAAACTTTGGTTCACTTAAAGTAAATTATCTTAGTAATTTTTAATATAATCACTTAACAAAATTATAGCATATATACCAAATAATGCATGCACGATGTGTAAGACCTATCTTCAAAAGATTTCATTCAAATAGATATATACAACAACTGAAAAATTGAAGTGCAAAATATAACACATTTGATTCATTGCTTATTGCAAAGCCATGCCATGCATGAGATTCATGAAAAATGATAGTACGATAATCTATTTTGGCACCATGCACATAATTCAAATTTTTTTTTTTCAAAACTCACCAAACAAATACTATAACTAAATAGAAAAGACACTAGCATTTATTCTAAAATAAAACATTAAAAATAAAAAAAGACTCCCGCACTATATATATTAGCCCTACCTTTTCTTTTTCTTTTTTTGATTTTTTTTATAATGTTTTAAAAGGGAGATGTATGTTAACATGTGTATGTCTACTTAGTATAATGTCTTCCAACAATGGATAAAATATATAACTTCTTTTTTTCTAGAGAGTTTCAACCTATAGTGTCTGTTTTTTATAATAGTTCTTTATCATTAGACTAAGACACCAATTGATTTTTGGTGTAAATGGGGATTGAATTCTAGATCTCTTATTCAATCATCAGAGATTTTATCAGTTGAGATAACTGGAAACCACTAAAATATACAACTTCTTATTACCCAATTTTGTTTTTTTATTGTCCTTTTCTTCACCTCGTGCAATGAATAAAACAATACCTATTTGTATTCTATTATGTGTATTTTATTATAAAGGAAGCTTTTATTTATGTTTTTATTCTTTTTATTTTCATATTAGTATTTTGATTTTAAAATATACTTAATAATAATGTTACCAAAAGTAATTTTTTTTTTATAAATATTAATATACTTTTAATTAATCACATGAAAAAAATTATGTGTTTTGATTGAGTCACATCAGATAAAGACAAGATGCATGCAGTATGCCCCGAACATTTATTATTAAAAAAAAGATATTACTGTAAATTATTAAACTACTAGAAAATAAAGGATTTGGTTTATCTCCAGTACTTTTTTAACTGAACATGTCATTTTGTTTTAAATATACAATGGCAAGTGGTAGTAGATTTTAATCTCCATATTTTATTTAGTTAGTAGATGATATGACAACTTCTCATTAAAATAAAAAGAAGATTTCGGTAAGAAATGCACTGGAAGTAAGCTAAACCTAAAATAAATAATAAAACATCCCTTTAATATACATATAAAAATAATTGGCACTAGAATTTAATGGAAGTAGTATTTCTTAAGCTTTTTGAAACTTTCAATAGAGTTTCCTTTATAGCAACCATGTTATTTATTTTAATGTACTTATCATGCCATATTACTTAAGGAGAAAATATTGAAACGTCTATAATAATAAAACGGGAGAGAAAATTGAAACATAATAATAAAACAGGAGAGGCATCCACTTAGCACAACCAAAACCAAAATGTAAAGAACACAGTAAAAAAAAAAAAAAAAAAAAAATTGATATGATAGGACATTAGTTTATACTAACTTGGAACCCCACGCATATATATATATGAATATATTTAAAAGATACTCATTAAGATACATAGTATAATAATCTTACATGTACAATTTAAATATTATTGATAGTTGTGGGGGAGGATTTGTTCCAAACCCGCAAGCAGTTTGTCTGCTTTGGGGCTGAAGGACCCGCACGGCTTTGTTCTTTGCAAGCAACGTGAGCCGTTTTTTAGACTTGCTCTCACATCAAAGAAAGATGCGCTTCACTCATGCCTTATAAGCCTTAGTTGAAGGCAAGAGTATCCCACTACTACAAGACTTTTCCAACCCGCAATAGTCATTCTTATATATATATATATATTTTAACTCTTTAAAAAGTCTTGTAAGAATGTTATTAGATAGAAAATGCAAATTGTCCATTTTTTTTAAAATATTTTTATGTTTATTAATTCCAGACTCTTTAGTTTTTATACACAACAACTCACTTGAATGGATATTTATGATATAGTTCCACATTTGATTCCAAAATTAAAAAATAAAACTCTCTCTAAAAATAAATAATTTAGGACACATGGCACAAAATTAGACTTCAATTGTAAAATCTAGTTAGATTTTCTCTAAACTTTACCTATTAATATATAAATATATATATATATATATATATATATATATATATATATATATATATAATTTTTGTGCCAAATGAATTGTTTTTAGTTATAAAAAAAAGGCTCATAAATATAAAATCATTCAAACTCTCTCATCCTCTAATTTTATATATAAAATTAGATATATGATTATGTTTTTTTTATGATTTATTTATATTGGACTCATCGTTTTCTACTCTAAATTAACTCATTTGGCACAAAAATTAAAAAACTTCATTTCGATAGAACACGTACCATAAAATTAAACTTTAATTGAAATCCAATTTTTACACTAAATTAACTAAATTGGTTCAAAATTTTAAAAATTTTGATTAGATGTGACACGTGGTGCAAAATTAGATTCTAATTGAATTCCAATTTAAAATCTAATTGTATTTTCTCTCAACTTTACTTTTATATATATATATATATATAGAGAGAGAGAGAGAGAGAGAGAGAGAGAGAGAGAGAGAGAGAGAGAGAGAGAGAGAGAGGACTTATAAACTTGAATTGTTTTTAGTTCTACAAAAAAAAAAAAAAAAGACTCATAAATATAAAATTATTCAAAAATTATATTTTTTATGGTTTACTTATTTTGGATTCCTCGTTTTTTACACTAAATTAACTCATTTGGTACAAAAATTAAAAAACTTACATTAGATGGGACATATGTCACAAAATTAAATTCTAATTGAAATCCAATTTTTACATTGAATTAACTCAATTGGCAAAAAATTTAAAAACTTAGATTAGATGAGACATGTGGCGCAAAATTAGACACTAATTGAATTCTAGTTTGAAATCTAATTAGATTTTCTCTCAGCTTTGCCTATTATTTATATATATAGATAACATTAATTTTACTATTAATGTTTTAATCACATTTCTTATATAGTGTGCGAAATGTCTTATAATTTTTACATCGGATGTTTTAATTTTTAATTTTTGTTGTTGTTGTTTTTGTATTTAGATAGGTTTTAGTTTTGCTAAAAATTTTGTAACGCAACTAATTGACACCTCTTAATTCTAATAAAGACATATAGGATTCAAATCCCACGTATCCCAATTATCCATTATAAAAGAAAAAGATGAAAAAAAAAAGAGTTAGGTTTTAGTCACAAATTATATGGATTTCTGGTATTTTTAAAATTTTATTCTTTTAATTAAAAATTATTCAGAATTAGTTTTTAATTTGAAATTATCAAAAACTATAACGAAATTATATAACTTATCAAAGTCCATAAATAAGGGTAGCAACTTGTTGTCACAATGAGAGTGTAACTATTTTTTTTTTTTTTTTTTTTATAAATTTAATGGGAGAGTGTAACTACTTATAAAAAGAGAAGATAACCACGAGTTATAATCATAGTTATTAAGACCTATTTTTTAAATTACAAAGTATATCATGTCATCCATCCCGTTGTAGAAACAATACCAGAGCCTGTTTCTTAATTTTCATATTTTGTTGTTAATAAAATCTCTCATTGTAATTAAATAAAAATAAAAGTTCAAATCACATTATTTAATACTACATATTCTGTAATTAAATAGCGTTTTTATGAAAGGCATTAAACTATAGAAATGGTAAAAAAATCAAGAAAAGTTATCTTCCAAAATTTTTAATTAATTTGTAGTGGACTCCAGCTCAAGTCATACGAGACATTATCATAGACGAAAAGAAAAAGAAAAACAATGGAGTCAGCTGGTTGGACTGCAAGCCAATTCCAACCCATCGTAAATTCCATTTAACTCTACATAATTACTTTTGAAGTAGTCATTGCAGCTTCCAGTAGTTTGATCTTTTCTAGAATGAGGACTTCAATTGCATTGATTGTCTTCTAATGTTATTTTCGATATATACAACTCCACCTTCAAGTCAAGCAAGCGTCACTCCCCATTATATATAAGAGGCGACAGTTACATAACGAGGATCATCAACATTATAGGAAGTGGAAACAGTATTACCACCATTTATATATGGCCCATTACAACTCCCAACAAATACCAATTATGAAAAAAAAAATATGGTCACAATTCTTCTTTACATAATTACTTTTGAAGTAGTCATTGCAGCTTCCAGTAGTTTGATCTTTTCTCGAATGAGGACTTCAATTGCATTGATTGTCTTCTAATGTTGTTTTCGATATATACAACTCCACCTTCAAGTCAAGCAACCGTCACTCCCCATTATGAGAGGCAATAGTTACATTACGAGGATCATCAACATTATAGGAAGTGGGAACAGTATTACCACCATTTATATATGGCCCATTACAACTCCCAACAAATACCAATTTTGAAAAAAAATATATGGTCACGATTCTTCTTTACATAATTACTTTTGAGGTAGT
Organism: Quercus tomentella; assembly: GCA_028535165.1. Taxonomy (NCBI): domain Eukaryota; kingdom Viridiplantae; phylum Streptophyta; class Magnoliopsida; order Fagales; family Fagaceae; genus Quercus; species Quercus tomentella. Next base: position 24,904,585 of record JAPQVY010000089.1, on the reverse strand, counting down.
CATTGCAGCTTCCTGTAGTTTGATCTTTTCTCGAATGAGGACTTCAATTGCATTGATTGTCTTCTAATGTTGTTTTGGATATATACAACTCCACCTTCAAGTCAAGCAACAGTCACTCCCCATTATGAGAGGTGACAGTTACATATATAACAAGGATCATCAACATTATAGGAAGTGGGAACAGTATTACCACCATTTATATATGGCCCATTACAACTCCAACAAATACCAATTATGAAAAAAAAAAAAAAAATTTACATATATTTTTACATTTTTTTTTCATAATTGGTATTTGTTGGAGTTGTAATGGGCCATATATAAATGGTGGTAATAGTACTGTTCCCACTTCCTATAATGTTGATGATCCTCATTATGTAACTGTCGCCTCTCATATGGGGAGTGACGGTTGCTTAACTTGAAGGTGGAGTTGTATATATCGAAAACAACATTAGAAGACAATCAATGCAATTGAAGTCCTCATTCGAGAAAAGATCAAACTATGGAAGCTGCAATGACTACTTCAAAAGTAATTATGTAAAGAAGAATCGTGACCATATATTTTTTTTCGTAATTGGTATTTGTTGGGAGTTGTAATGGGCCATATATGAATTATGTGCATGGTGCCAAAATAGATTATCGTACTATCATTTTTCATGAATCTCATGCATGGCATGGCTTTGCAATTAGTAATGAATCAAATGTGTTATATTTTGCACTTCAATTTTTCAGTTGTTATATCTATTTGAATGAAATCTTTTTTAAGATAGGTCTTACACATCGTGCATGCATTATTTGGTATATATGCTATAATTTTGTCAAGTGATTATATTAAAAATTACTAAGATAATTTACGTTAAGTGAACCAAAGTTTTACATAAAATAAAATGAACAAAGTTTAGCTACAAAATTAGTTGTAGTCTAAGGTTATAACCTTACTTGATATCTTTTTATTAAAGGTAAATTTTAAGAATTCCACCATTAGATTACATATTCTTCTTATATCCTCCATACTTGCAAAATTTCAAGAAAATTAAAAATCAATAGTTATGCCATCAATAAATTGTTTTTGTAGGGACACGATTTTTAACGACCCAAGGAAGACGTTGGGCTCGTGTGTAAAGGGCCCGAACAATACGATTTGTAGAGAGTGGGTTTGGAAAGGCATGCCCTTGAACGCTGGGCAACGGTTTGGTCCTAGTTTCACGAGAGCTAATACAAAGGCAGGTTTGGACAGTATGACTGAGCCTTACATCGATGTGGTTTGAGAGATTTGGCTCCTCGGAATTAGTCCGAGGAGCATTACATTCTCACCATTCTCCCCCTGATGCCTAAGGCATCTCCTTCTCTACATGTTATTGCAGGCTTTTCCTCGTACCAACACCCCCCTTTTCTTTATGCTCTCTTTCATTTTTATACTAGTATTTCCCTCCCGTTCTTCATCTACGTGTCAGTTTTTTCTGGTTTGGGGTAATTATTCGTCCTGTCAATCCATACGTCAGAATAGTTGGGAAAAGCTGGATAGCATGGTATGAGTATGAGCTTGTCAGGTGCTGGGCTCCACATTATGGTGTTGGCAGCTTTCTCCCGCGTATTGCTCTTGTACTAAGTTTGTCCTTTTCTTCATGCATTTTTATGAGGTGTTGAGCGTGAGATTGTCCTCAGCCACATCCTTGGGCCTTCAAGGAGCTTTCATCGCGCGTCCTTGGCAGTAGGGCTCCTCGGCCTAAGCTTTGGGCCCTCAACACAAAGTGGGCCGGGATGCCAAGTTTCAGGCCCCACAATAGCCCCTCAAAATCCTGCTTCCCGACTTTTTAGTTAGGAAGGAGGGTTTTGGTGATGCTGAGCCCACCTCGTGACTTACTCAAGTTCCGTACCTTACTGCTGCTTGTGTTCTTCCATTTGCGTGGGAGATGTGCCGAATTAAGAGGCATTACTTTATTCTTCACCCGCGCAATGTCCTTTGACGTTTCAGTATTCGAGGTGCGCCTTCATGAGGACCTTTAAATCTTGTGGTGGTGGATAGTGTTGGAAATCGTGCCAGAGCTACCTTGTCCGCAGCGTTCCTTGGGAATCTGCTCAAATTAAATGACATCATCTTACTCTTTATATAAGTAGGATAAGGGGTTATTCTCCGGGCGTACAAACCCTTTGGCTTTCTTCAGAGTCACAAATCTTCAGCTATAATCAGAGTCTCCATATCCTTAGCGCAATATGTTTGAGACACGGATAGGGGTAAAGGATTTACACCCGCCACAGAGGCACCGGGTCCTCCTGAGACTCAAGGTGGTGTGGCCTGGACAGGGGAGGCACAGATTTAAGATAATCTTCCGTTTTGGCAAGGGGGAAATGGTATTCCTCCCTCTTTCAGTCAAAATCCGAAGCAGGTACTGGTCGCATCAAATTCTTGGTGCGTCAGAAGTAAGGTTTTCCACCATCAGCGCCCTCTGCTCTATCGCAGGCGTGGGTACGTGGAGGCTCATCAACCTCCGGCTCCCTGCACCTTTTCCTCAACGGTGCTAGCCCGAAGTTGGGCTCTTTTGCTGCCTGAGTTATAGGCATGTAAAAGTATTGAGGAATGGCTCCCCTAGACGAAATTTTGAAATGGCAGCACGTCTCTCCCTTGCACCTATTCTTCGGCTTGTTCTTAATTCCCTTGTATTTTCTCTTTTTGTTCTGGGTAGTTAGTTTCAGTACAAGCTTATTTGAGCTCTTTCAATGTACGCTGTACTGTTTCTTTGTCTTAATAAAAGATGAATTTATTTCTTTTTAAATATTTTTCCTTTCTGTAACAATTATTTTGTGCATGGGATGCTACATGTGTGCTTTCCTTTGATGATACTTAGAGTAGGAAACCTTGAAACAGAAACCTACTAATTCTAATTTACCAACATTAACAAGCATAATAATGATAATTCCCAGTGAATTAAAACTCATAAAACTAACCGGGATAATGGCTGAGTGCTTCGTAATGCATGCAAGGCGATCGTCCGAGAACGATAAACTCTAAATAATTCGTCCGAGAGGGTAGCCGAGCAGTGAGGGACTTCGACTGTGTGTTTTTGGCAACATATTGCCCTATACTGCATCAATCCTCTAGGTATTGAGGATCCGAGGATAGATCGGGGAATCCATGTAGTTTAGGGATTAGCCCGATTATCAACGGGGAATTCTCCTCGGATAGATTCTAAGGTCCAGGTAACGTCCAGGTCGTGCCCAAACCCCATGTTGGCTCTTCTAGGTAGTTGGTTTCATCACAGGCTTGAGTCCGAGGACCATACAAGGCCTTGGTTCTGTCCAAAACTTGTAATTTCTCTTTTGCGTACTTGATTTCCCCATAGGCTTGAGTCCGAGGACCATACAAGGCCTTGACTCTGTCCAAAACTTGTAATTTTTCTTCTGTGTACTTGGTTTCCCCATAGGCTTGAGTCCGAGGACCATACAAGGCCTTGGTTCTGTCCAAAACTTATAATTTTTCTTCTGTGTACTTGGTTTCCCCATAGGCTTGAGTCCGAGGACCATACAAGGCCTTGGTTCTGTCCAAAACTTGTAATTTTTCTTTTGTGTACTTGGTTTCCCCATAGGCTTGAGTCCGAGGACCATACAAGGCCTTGGTTCTGTCCAAAACTTGTAATTTTTCTTCTGTGTACTTGGTTTCCCCATAGGCTTGAGTCCGAGGACCATACAAGGCCTTGGTTCTGTCCAAAACTTGTAATTTTTCTTCTGTGTACTTGGTTTCCCCATAGGCTTGAGTCCGAGGACCATACAAGGACTTGGTTCTGTCCAAAACTTGTAATTTTTCTTCTGCGTACTTGGTTTCCCCATAGGCTTGAGTCCGAGGACCATACAAGGCCTTGGTTCTGTCCAAAACTTGTAATTTTTCTTCTGCGTACTTGGTTTCCCCATAGGCTTGAGTCCGAGGACCATACAAGGCCTTGGTTCTGTCCAAAACTTGTAATTTTTCTTCTGTGTACTTGGTTTCCCCATAGGCTTGAGTCCGAGGACCATACAAGGCCTTGGTTCTGTCCAAAACTTGTAATTTTTCTTCTGTGTACTTGGTTTCCCCATAGGCTTGAGTCCGAGGACCATACAAGGCCTTGGTTCTGTCCAAAACTTGTAATTTTTCTTCTGCGTACTTGGTTTCCCCATAGGCTTGAGTCCGAGGACCATACAAGGCCTTGGTTCTGTCCAAAACTTGTAATTTTTGTTTTGAGTAGTTTTTTTTTTTTTTTTTTTTTGTATTTATTTGTTTTTCGAAGGTCAGCCCCTAGACCAGGGCGGGGAGTGTTGGCTTGAGGCCGGGAGCCCCTAGAGCTGCTCGCGCCATTGGCACTGCAAGGCGTAGCCCCTAGCAGAAGTTTATGTCGGAGCGACAATTGCATGTCGCCGGAGATGGAGGAAACCCCGCGAACCTCTGCTTGCCAGAGAGTTGACTCCACCGCCACCTGCGCCAATGCTCAAGCCTTCCCACAGACGGCGCCAATTGTAGGGACACGATTTTTAACGACCCAAGGAAGACGTTGGGCTCGTGTGTAAAGGGCCCGAACAATACGATTTGTAGAGAGTGGGTTTGGAAAGGCATGCCCTTGAACGCTGGGCAACGATTTGGTCCTAGTTTCACGAGAGCTAATACAAAGGCAGGTTTGGACAGTATGACTGAGCCTTACATCGATGTGGTTTGAGAGATTTGGCTCCTCGGAATTAGTCCGAGGAGCATTACATTCTCACCATTCTCCCCCTGATGCCTAAGGCGTCTCCTTCTCTACATGTTATTGCAGGCTTTTCCTCGTACCAACACCCTCTTTTTCTTTATGCTCTCTTTCATTTTTATACTAGTATTTCCCTCCCGTTCTTCATCTACGTGTCAGTTTTTTCTGGTTTGGGGTAATTATTCGTCCTGTCAATCCATACGTCAGAATAGTTGGGAAAAGCTGGATAGCATGGTATGAGTATGGGCTTGTTAGGTGCTGGGCTCCACATTATGGTGTTGGCAGCTTTCTCCCGCGTATTGCTCTTGTACTAAGTTTGTCCTTTTCTTCATGCGATTTTATAAGGTGTTGAGCGTGAGATTGTCCTCAGCCACATCCTTGGGCCTTCAAGGAGCTTTCATCGCGCGTCCTCGGCAGTAGGGCTCCTCGGCCTGGGTTTTGGGCCCTCAACACAAAGTGGGCCGGGATGCCAAGTTTCAGGCCCCACAGTTTTAATTATTAATTTTTGTAGTTTAAGATTATACATAAAATATAAGCTTATAGATCATATACTAAATAATATTTGATTGACACAAAATTTGACGTGTGTATTAAGAGTGTAAAGAATATACAATTCAACTGTTATATTTTTAAAATATGTAGTAATGTTTATTTTATTAAATAAGATTGTAGCCTTAAACTATAACCAACTTTGTACCTAAGTTTTGTTTAAATAAAATCGTTACACTGATTAAAATTTAATTATCAAAAGTTTCAAGAAATTCAAAGGCAATTATTATTTACTGTTTTAAATTATTTTATAATCTATTAGAAAGTCTGGGTTTTTTTTTTTCCTTTTACATATATAAAAACTTAATCCCAATCGATGCACATTCTACATGTAACTAAAACTTTGTTCCATTGAAAAAATAACTTTATTTGTTTTATTTTTATCATCTATTTTATTATTTAAATGTTATTATATATGCGTGCGTGTTTCTAATGAAAAGCATAACAAAATATAAAAGACATTAGTATATATGTTGCTTGATTGATGTAATAAAAATTAATTTCATATAACCTCTTACAGTTTTTTTTTTTTTGTCCTTTTTTACTGCTTGTTCAGAAAACAAATGTTTTTTAACAATATATATAGTATCCATTGATATAAGTAGAAGACTAATAATTTAGCAAATAAAACAGAAACAAAATTAATTTATATCTATTTCTTAAACAAAACTATTCTATAATAAATAATTAATATCCTGCAAATTCTAAGCACCAATGATTCAAGTGAGAAAAGAAAAGTTAATAGACAATCCGCATGCTTATAAATAAGCATCTATAAAAACGATTCTTGTAAGGAGATAAGGGAAAATGGCCAACATGAATACCACCTTTGTACTTCTTAATCTTCTTTACCTTCTTTTGATAACCGAATCTATTTCACCTGAAGCTGTACCATCCAATTCTATTGCTGTAAATGCCAACGTGCGTTGCATTAAGATAGAGAGAGTAGCCCTTCAAAAATTCAGAAAAGGTCTTAAGGATCCATTCAACAGGCTTTCTTCTTGGGTGGGTCAAGATTGTTGCAATTGGGAAGGCATAGGCTGTAGCAATCAAACGAGCAACGTAGTAAAGCTTGATCTTGGAAGCTCAAATCTATGTGGTTTTGAAGAAGGAAGCCAATATACTCCTGATCAGACTAATTGTTTGAGTGGTAAGTTAGATCCTTCTTTACATAATCTGAAATATTTGAGTTACTTAGACCTAAGCAACATCAATTTCCAAGGAGTATCATTCCCATATTTCCTTGGCTCCCTCAAGAAGTTGACATACCTTGACCTTTCCTTTACAATGTTTTCTGGAGTAGTGTCTCCCAGTCTCGGAAATTTAACAAATTTGAGCTATCTTAATCTCATTCCCTCTCAATTTTCTGAAAACACTCTTTCGGTTTCAAATATATATTGGCTCACCAATCTCTCTTCCTTACAATACTTGAATTTGCAAAACATAGACCTTAGCAAAGCAGAAACTCATTGGCTGCAAGTTGTTAATATGCTTCCTTCACTATCAGAGTTGTATTTGTCAAGTTGTGGTCTTCATCATCTCCCTCAAACTCTTCCATTTGTGAATTTTACGTCCCTTTCGGTCCTCGATCTCTCAAATAATGGCTTCAACTCTTCTTCTATTCCCCCATGGTTGTTTAATCTTACTGCCCTCATTAATCTCAAGATCAATTATTGTGACCTAAAAGGCCCCATCCCTAACATAGCAAGGGCTAGCCTATGCAATTTGAAGAATTTAGATATGTCGTTCAATTTTATTATCAGTGGCCCAATAACTGAATTTATCCAAGCATTATCCGGATGTGGCAACCATAGGCTAGAACTATTAAATTTGGGATCAAACCAACTTAGTGGTGTTTTGCCTCATTCCTTGGGGTATTTTACACATTTAAGAGAGCTCCATCTCACCAACAATTCATTCTCAGGCCCAATTCCATCAAGTATGCAACATTTATCACGTTTGGAGATACTAGATCTCTCTTACAACTTTATGAATGGAACCATCCCAGAATTTATTGGACAACTTACGGAGTTGAGCACTTTGGATCTCTTTAGTAATTCTTGGGAAGGTACCATGACTGAAACTCATTTCCTAAATCTCAAAAAACTAATTTGGTTTTCCTTGTCATCAACTAGGAAATCTTTAGTTCTCAATGTGACACACGACTGGACTCCCCCTTTTAGTCTCCAAAATGTCGAATTCAGAAACTGCCAAATGGGTCCTGCATTTCCAGCATGGCTCAAAACTCAAAAGGATCTTCATGAGATCTCCCTTGTAAACTCTTCAATTTCGGCTAAAATACCAAATTGGTTGTGGAATTTGTCTTCGTTGCTTTGGAATTTAGATCTTTCTCCTAACCAATTGAGGGGAGACCTTCCTAAGTCATTATCTTTTATGTGGGTAGATCTAAGTAACAATAATTTAACCGGTTCACTCCCACTATGGCCTAGTGTGTCATATCTCTCATTGAGGAAAAATTTTCTTTCTGGACCATTACCAATAAACATCTTCCAACGTATGAAAAACTTGGTCACCCTAGATCTTGGAGGAAACTTTCTAAATGGTAGTATCCCCTCATTGACCATTGGGCCGACGTATTTGTGGTTTGTTGATTTATCGGACAATCTTTTATCTGGAAACATCCCTAGGCATTGGAAGAGTATGCAATATTTAGGGGCCATTGATCTGTCGCAAAACAATCTATTGGGTAACATCCCAACCTCATTGTGCTCACTACCTACTCTTAACTGGCTGCAACTAAGCTACAACAATTTTTCTGGAGATCTCTTTTCCACCTTGCAAAACTGCTCGAGCTTATATGCACTTGATGTTGGAGGTAACAGATTCGCAGGGACTTTGCCAAAATGGATTGGAAAAAGGCTGCCTTCAATATCAGAATTGCGCCTACAAGGAAACTTGCTCTCAGGACCCATTTTGGAACAATTGTGTTCTCTCACTCATCTACATGTTTTGGACCTAGCACATAATAATTTTTCAGGATCCATCCCTACTTGTTTGGGCAATTTGGTTGGTTTGAAATCTTTGGCCGAATATGCTACATCACCAATCCGAAGTATCTTTCTTCCACTATCCTACTTGGAGCATATGGATTTGACTGCAAAGGGTACCCAACTTGAATATTACAGCCAAATTTTCTTGATGAATAGTATAGATCTTTCAAGAAACAATCTAACTGGAGAGATTCCAGAAGCACTAACAAAGCTCTCATTACTATCTACCTTAAATTTGTCATGGAATCAATTGACCGGCAAGATACCAGAGAATATAGGAGCGTTGCATAGTTTAGAAACTCTTGACCTCTCATGCAACCATCTTTTAGGTCCCATTCCTCCAAGTATGTCTTCTTTGACTTTTTTAAGTCATTTGAACTTGTCATATAACAACTTGTCTGGACCTATTCCATCAGCCAACCAATTTCAAACCTTCATTGATCCATCCATTTATGAGTGTAACCCAAAACTTTGCGGTCCTCCATTGATAACAAATTGCTCATTAATGCCAAGTGATGGGGATACAAAAGCTGTAGATGAAGACAATGAGGAATCCAGGTCTGAAAAGTTATGGTTCTATGTAAGTGTTGTATTGGGGTTCATTGTGGGATTTTGGATTGTTTGCGGTAGTTTGGCGATAAAGAAGTCTTGGAGACATGCTTACTTCCATTTTGTTGATGAAAAGAAAGATAGGCTTTTTGTGGCTATCAAAGTTAATATGGCTCGTTTGCAAGGGAAGATTGAAGCATAGAGACGCAAAGATTGAAGGTAATTAAAAAAGAAATCACTTTGCTGCTTCTTTTTATGACTTCATTTCTTCTTTTTAATTTCTCTTTATTATTTATCAGTGCAGTTGTGCTTCATTATCATGTGGAAGTCCCAGTACTTGCAGATCCTATGATTTACAGTACGTGTTTCTTCAGTTCATCATGCACTTGGAGAAGTACTCTGTTAGAGATTAAATAAGTTATGTTAGTTTGTTTGTTGTAACATAGACAGTTGTGTAGTTGTATCAATGGAAAAGCTCAGGCGTGGTATTTTGATTAGTATAAATAGATAGCTCACTATAATTAATGAAGAGTAATTAGTTGTATAATTTTTCTCAGTTTGATCCAATACTACGAGTTTCTTCTCTCTCTCTCTCTCTCTCTCTCTCTCTCTCTCTCTCTCACATTAATAAACATGAAAAATAAATAAATCTTTCAAACACAAGATGAATCTTACATGTTCGATTGTACTTCTATAATATTTTCTGAGCATTCACTTGCGGCTAGCTATATTGTAATGGAAAATACTGAAGCCATAAACTATTTTATAAATTTTTTTACGAATCACTAATGTGATAAGTGATTATTAGTATGTAAAAAAGTGATGTTGATGATGGGCACAAATAAAAACTATTAATAATTTATTATATTAATAGATTGTAAAATAGTTTATGACAAATGTCATGGACTATACTACACATTACGATGAATAGGGACGAAGCTAGGGTAGGGCCCAAGGGCCCTGGCCCTCATTGAGTTTAGTAAATAAAAAATTAAAGAATAAAAAAATAATAAATAAAAAAACCAAAACCAAATCCTATGCATATTTATCTAAATTAAACTTGGCCCCCCGTCCTACATAATCTTGGCGGCCCTAAAAATCCAAAAATGGCCCAAAGAATAACGCTACACAGCTGATACACAAGACAGCCTAAACATCAACAAAATTCGTCCAAAAAAAGTTAAAAAAAAAAAAACAAAAAGCCCAATTTTTTAGCCTTGCAAAATATCAAATAAAAAATAAAAACTCAAGACCGAGGCAGTAGTTGAGAGGACCTAGATCTTTAATCTCGAATTGTCAGCCAAGAAACCGCTTAAAATCCTGGATGCTCTGCACATCATCCCATTTAATGATCACTAGTTAGGGCAGCAAATGCAAGACATGTATTTGTTGTGGAACAAAAGTAGTGATTAAGGTCAATTCTAGATTTTATTTATATCACTAAACAAATATATAAATCATTTGATTTTTAAAGTAAATAGAGATTTACATTATCAAAAGAGATATTAATTTTAAGAATTTTAATAATTATATCATAAAAAGTTAATTTTATTCGTATAAGAATTTTGATCACACAAAGTTAAGGTAGTTATTTAACATATAAATATTTATTTTACTATAATAGTTTTTTAGTACCTATTTACAGAAGGCAAAATATCCACTCACTAAAAATTTCTAAGAATAATAATGAATATTACCATCTTGCAACAATAAGCAACTGAGTTTTGCTAAGAAAAAAAAAAGATAACAAAAGGCATATGTCATCAAATTTTCCATTAGATATATTATAATATGTTTCGAAAATTTGAACCTATAAAATCAATGTTCTTTAGATAACAAATAAAACATCTTATATCATTGTAAACACAAATTTTTCAATGGTAGAAAATCAAACAAATTGAAAAAGGTGTCACAAATATATTTTTGTATTAATCAAGTAATGAGTACAATCTCTATTTTTTTACTCTTTTACAAAAAGTGCTTCTCTGATTCTATCTCCGTTGTGGTCTTAACTCGAACGCGAAATTTTCTTCAATTTGGTTGGAAGATGGATTGAATGGTCTTCACAACGAATCTTTGACTTTGAGCTTGTTAGAAATTTGTTGTCTTTCAAGTTCTTCAAGCCCTTCGAATGTTCTTCAAGTTCTTCAAAGATTCTTAAGACGAAATTTCTCCAGAGCTTGGACTTCTTGAAAACTCTTCAAAATGAGAGGGGATGTCCTCTATTATAGTGGTTTCAAAGGATAAGCTCTACTTTAAATTGATATGCTTGAAAATATGTAGTAGACTCTTGACTGGTCCAAATTTTATTTAGAGATAATTTTCTCTATTTATCTACTTTGATAGAGATCATATTTTGATAAAGATAATAAATAAAGATAAATAATTATCTCTATTTTATTTATTTATTTTAGTAAATATAATCATCCATCAATTTTGAATAGAAAATTTATCTTTATTTTATTTGTTTATTTTAATAGAGATAATTATCCATCAATTTTGAATAGAAAATTTATCTTTATTTTATTTATTTATTTTAATAAATATAATTATCCATAAATCTTGAATAGGAAATTCATCTTTATCTTGTGGGCCAAATGACACATGGCAAATTTTAATATACCAATGTAATGTCAATTTGGATGACTCATGTCATCATTTGATTTAATTAAAATAGAATTTGTCACTAAATTTTGATGTGGGATTTTATAATTGGCTTAAAAATTTGCCTCCTATAATTATCATTCCAACTTTCCAAACATTACTGCTATCTTAAACTCAAAATACATGGGATGTTAAAATTTAATAGGAGTATTTTAGATATTACACAATAAAATATTTTAAGAAACATAAGCTTTTATTGGGGTTTAACTGAGAGAATAACATATGACATATCTGCTCTTTTCCAAATATTAAGGGAAAAATTGCTTAAATTTAAAATTTAAGGATAAATTGTAAACTACCCCAAACATAAAGGATGAAAAATGTTTTTATCCTAAGTTTTTGTTTTTGTGTGTAAAACTATGTGGTTTTACTTAAAATGGTGCGTCAAGAAAAAAATACAAAAAGTCAACCCAAGAAAACTGTATGTGAAATAGTGAAAAGCTCAACAAGGTTGACTAAATGAAAAAAAAAATTAATAGAAACACAACAGAATGGCACAGCATTTTCATAATACCTTTATAAATTTTTATATTTTATTTTGACTTGTAAAGAATTGACCGCTCAAATAGTTTTAAAAATATTGTAACGACAAGATATCTTAACATTTTCACAAAAGAAATGCTATGTCTATGATATTTTCACAACAAATTATAAGTAGAAGGTTGTTACATGTTATTATTGGTGGGCAAAAAAATAATTTTATTGATAAATTTAAATTAGAATCAATAACAATTTACCATCTATAATTTGTTATAAAAGTGTTGTGAAAAATGTTGTGGATATAGCATTTCTTTTTTCACAATACCTTTATTTTTAGTTGTGTTTAGTTCTAGGATGATATTTTATTATTTTATTTTGACCTATAAGGACACCTCAACAATTGTAAAAATATTGTGCTAATTTGATGACTTAATATATTTTATTACATTGTATAGTGCGAAAATTGAACAAATCATAGCAAAGTTACTGTAGCTTTACGCATTCACCACAAAAAAAAAAAAAAAGAAAGAAAGAAAGAAAGAAAGAAAGAAGCTGCCAGCAAAACAATGCAAATTGAACAAACCAAAAACACTGTTAGCTTTTTACTATTTCTTTAGAGCATTGGCTCTTTTTATATTTAGATATTATCGACGCATAACAAGAGATTGGTGATACCACGATCTCAACAACAAAAGAATAGAGTTGAGTCATAGAAACTAGTTGATAAACTATGTTGGGAGCTGGTAGAGCTAAACTTGGCAAACCAAGCATGTGGAGCTTACTTGAATCCATAAAGTGCTCTTTTTAGTTGACACACTTTGTGAGAGAAGCTTAAAAGATGAGAGAATCTTGGAGGGAGTTGCATGTAGCCTTCCTCTAAGAGTTATCAATTAAGGAAAGGTGTTCTTCACTTCCACTTTCATATGAAATAGCAATAAGCAAGAGGAAGAAACCGCAATGAGTGTTCTGACAGAGGAAAGATGAGTAACCGAGACAAATGTCTCCCCATAGTCAATCCCATACTCTAAGCAAATCCCTTTTCCACCAGGAGAGTCGTGTAGTGATCTATAGTTGTTGATCTTGTACACATATTTGCAACTTATGGTAGATTTTCCAAGTTGGGAGATTAACCAAATCCCAAGTCTCTATTTTATTGCTTTGCATCCAACTCTTCTTTCATAGCTTGCTGCCATAATGGGTTAGATTCATGAAGACATGTAAGGGCAAAAAAGCAATGAAAGTCACAAAGATGAAATGAAAGAGTACTTACCCAATAAGAGCAATGAGCTCACTAACAGGATTGCGGGAAGGATATGTAGTCTGAGTAGAGGTAAAGAACAGAGAGACAAATCAGGAATTGGACCAACTTGAGGAGTGGTGGAAGTCTAATCCGTGAAATCAGATAAGGAATGAAACATCTTGTGTTCCAAGAACACCATGACTATTGATCCTAAGGCGTTTGGCAATGGGATCATAACATCCTTTTGTTCAACATCGTACCCAAAAAAAAACATAACTAGAAATTAATAATTCTATATTAACTGAAATTCTATATATCCTATTAATTGTTAGTATAGTTTAATTTAGATAAAATGTTATCTTCTTTCTACAACGAATGGCTACAATCTCAAATTAAACTCTAATACGGAAGTCAAAAAATTAATGTGTTTTCTTCATGTTTGCACGTGCTATGCATAAGACTAGTTTCAAATAAAATTTAACATTTAGTTGCGACAAATTTAATATGGTGTGGCAAAATTTGAAATTCAGATCTCTTATTCGGTGCAATTTGTGCACAAAGTTTGTCAATACTCACTATGAACATATGTCATGTAAGTATCTAATGTGGGTTGAAGCCAAAACCTAAGAAGCACAGACACAAACAACATGAGCAATTTTTTAAAAATTATAAAATTTTAACAAATTAATAGTTTTAAATTTACTAAAACTTTAACAATAGGATTTATATGTTTACTATGTTTCTAGTAGATTAAAAGAGTAAAAGATTTCAAGTTTTCAAAAAATTTAGGCGAAAACACTATTTTGGTTCTTACATTTTGGAGTCACTGTCAATTTAGTCTCTACATTTTGATAGCAATCTGTAGGGGCCAATTATCTCGAAGGTACTATTAAAACTGTATAAATTGGGCCTATGGCCCAATCCGAGGAAATTAACCAGTCTGAGGATGGTCAAATAAATTTGTAATGGGAAATGGTATAAGAAGAAGAAATAAAGATTGTATGTGACAGTCCAAAATACGTCCGAGGAGAAAAGTCATCTCGGAAACGGAGATTCGAGGTCAATTAGAATACCTTATCATCCCGGACATCCTTCCAAGTTGTATCACAACTAAGAGTCAGACATTGGATAAGAGATGAGCAAAGGGAGGCAAAAGATATCTTCAAAAGCTGCTACCTCCACATTAAATGCCTCCCAACTAACTCTCTGACCGCATTAATGTGGAGGTGATACCTGAACAGTGGCTAAGCAACCTTACAGCCACTATTTGATGGTTCTAGGAGGTTTTGGATGGGACAGGAAGAAGATCCTCAAATCTAACCTACACGTGTATGGTAGAGATGACAACAAGATTGTAATATATAGCTTGGGAAGGTCGCCAAGAGGGGGGATCGAAAAAAAATCAAGAAATCTTTGTAACAACATTGTGAATTCTTTTAACTGTGTTCATCAACGAGATATTATAACATGAGCTCCTTAGGTCGTGCCGAGGACGGATTTTCTCATCTTATTTTGTATTTAATAATCTTAAATCATCAACTTTTATCGTTTATTTTCTGAAGTAGAACTAGTTCTTTTACCCATGCTCTATAAATTCATTGTTTGGGCTTGTTGGGCTAAAACCCAACCCTATACTGGGTTCAATCCAAATTCAATTCTTACACAATCAATTTGGTCCTTATTATTTTCAACTTACAATCAATTTGGTCCTTACCGTTAACTCTCTAACGGAAAATATCTACGTGGCAAACAATTTGCGTTGTTGACATGTCTAATATTTAAATATTAAATAAAATGCTAATGTGGCAGAATTTTAGTGGCCAAATCAGTGCTTAGATGGCAAGAAAAATTCATATCAGTTTTTTAAAAACAATTTTCTTTTCATTACCAATTTTGTTCCTATCTTTTTTTTTTTCTTTTAATTTTATTACAATTTCTTTATCCATTCATTGTTTAGAAACTATTCATTCATTGTTTTGGAAACGGGTCACCACGAGAGGCTATGTCTAGTTACAACACCTGGGTAAAATCTTTTTGTTCTGGAAATGAATTATAAAAGAACATTTCCTCTGATGACAGTGACACCTCTTACCAATTCTAAACAGGAATGGGAGGGTGCCTCCATTTACCATTTAGATCACTGCACTAGAATTGAACCACCTTTAATTCTAAGAGTTGAAGCAACATTTTGAAACCCAATCTTCACTTTCTAGTAATCTTAATAATCAAAATATGCTTACAGATCAAGAAGATGGTCAGATGATCCATGTACCCCAAAATCACTACATCTAAAAAAGAATACACAACAAGAGAACTCAAAATTGAAACACACTTCAATCAAATCCATTATCCATGTATTCATTTTGAAGATCGAAACCCCTTTTGCATATCACGTGATGACGGCAACAAAGAATACGAGAGATAGGAGCATCAGCCTCCCAACAATGGTCATTGTCGTCGCTACCATCGCCACCGCCACCACAATAGCACAAGCATCCGCCTCTCTTTGTCCGTTAATCTATGGATCTCACCACCGCCAAAGCTCCTTTTTCATTTTTTTTTTTTTTATCTCTCTCTCTCTCTCTCACAGCCTTCTTTGACTCTTTTGACCAGCCACCATGGTTAGATCAGCATTGTCGCCACTACTAACGTCAATGGCTTCTATCTCTTCCCCTCTCCTCAAATAAACCCTCAATCCTCACAATCAAACTTAAATCTAACCCTTTATCACTTATTCTAATTCTCTCTAAACGCAAGGCTCCTGTTCTCTATCTCTCACATGGGTTTCCTAGATCGTGATGGAGGAGATTTTTAGGCACTACGGAGGACTTGTTGTCAAAGATTGGTGGTGTGAATGGGTGCTTGGCTAAAAGAAATTGTAATAAAATTAAATGAAAAAAAATAAAGATAGGAACAAAATTGGTAAAGAAAAGAAAATAATTTTTTTTAAAGCTGATGTGGATTTTTCTTGCCATCTAAGCATTGATGTAGCTACTAAAATTCTACCACATTAGCATTTTATTTAATATTTAAATATTAGCCATGCCAATAATGCAAACTGTTTGCCACATAGACATTTTTCGTTAGTGAGTTAACGGTAGGGACCAAATTGACTATAAGTTGAAAATAACAAGGGCCAAATTGACTGCTACCAAAATGTAAGGGCTAAATTGACCATGACTCTAAAATATAGGGACCAAAATGGTATTTTTGCCAAAAATTTACTCTTCATTTCTCTCTCTATACAAATTAAATAAAGAATTAATTCCCATTGAAAAAAAAAATTGATAGTTTTCCAAATAAATTCAATATTGAAATTCAATGCTCAATACCTAAAATCCAATTGTAGGGACCTAATTTGAGGCCCAAGCCCAAAATGTATGGAGTCTTGATCCAAGGGGCCCAATACAATGAATTTGTAGAGAATGGGTTGAAGAACTAGGGCCTAATGAGTTGTACAACGGCAAGTCTTGAATTAAATGACAATCAAGCACAAATAAGAGATATTGATGTCAATGGACTTTAAGTCCAAGGAGGTTACAATTGTATATGTTTATCAAAGTTGGATATTGAGACAACTTAAGTTGCTACAGTGTTCTCTCTCTTTTTCCGATTCCCATCTCATGGGGGTCTCTTACATTATATAGTCCTTTTTGAGCCATCTTGATCCTACACTTGTTGATCATCTAAGTCCCCACTTGAGTGCCCGTCCCATCAGACACCACCCTTCAGCCTTCTGTGAGTTGTGGTAGCCAAGGCAGCACTGTTCAGAGGTCATCTCCACATAAATGCGGTCAGAAAAGTAGTTGCAATGCATTTAATGCGGTAGTAGCAGCTTTTTTTTAGATATTTTGTGTTTCCTTCTTTCCCGTATGTTTATGAGGCACATTCCTATCACTAGGGCCTTTCGGAGGGGCCATCTAATTGCTAGAGTACGCATTTGAACTACATCCATCACATCCGATGAGGTATTCCTCCTCAGATCATCTTTCATGTATTCCCTGTTTATGAGACTTTAACTGGGAGTCCCTTTAACAACTTTTTTCCTCTCCTCGGACTTGTCAATTGTCTCGGGTGAAGCCCAAAACCCAATATATGATTTTGGGCTTTTACCCCCACACCAATAGTGTCAACTGTCAAGAGACACAATAGCTATCTCAACATGATATTAATTATGATATTGATTATTTAGATTTATTTTTAGAATTAAAACTTTTAAAATATATTTTATTAATAGATGAAAATAGTAATACATGTATCACTCAAAACATATTAACTAACAATACATCTTACATTTGCATATGCAAAAAGAAGTTATCCAAAATTGAAATGGATAAAATCCTATTTAAGATAGAATATGTATTAAGAAATATTAAGTGAATTAGCAATATTATCATTTGAAAATGAAATTTTAACTGAATTTAAACACGAAAACATAATTAGTGCTTGATGTTGCGTCTCAAAAAGTAAGAAAAATATATTTTTAAATGAAAAATATTAAAACATAAATATTATTCAATAATATTTAAAAAAAGAGAAGTTCATGCGAATTTGAAATATTTGAAATGAAGCTATTTGAAGTTGAATTGAGACATTTGATAGAAACAAAACTGTAGGGGATTTTTCCCCTGCAAGCTTATTGTCCTCTTTGGGGAGCCAAGCCCGCAAGGTTTTGTTTCTCGGCCCCGAGTGTGGTCTTTGGGATTTTCACCTCAGGCACGTTGGCCGATATTGGCTTGACACCCTAGTCCCACATCGGTTGGAGATGCGCCCCACTCATGGTTTA
Organism: Quercus tomentella; assembly: GCA_028535165.1. Taxonomy (NCBI): domain Eukaryota; kingdom Viridiplantae; phylum Streptophyta; class Magnoliopsida; order Fagales; family Fagaceae; genus Quercus; species Quercus tomentella. The sequence goes on along the minus strand of JAPQVY010000089.1, from coordinate 24,886,600 downwards.
TAAGCCCTTGGAGTGACCATGAATGTACCACTACTACGCACATGTGTGTAGTAGTGGTAGAGGCGTGCCCCTGGAGGGTAACAAAGCCGTGCGGGTATCATGCGATTGCGGACATAGCCAAGCTAATCCCACCCTTGCCCCAAAGCGGACAATACTCTTGATGGGGCACATCCCCTCAAAAGCGTCTTTTTGTAGGGGATTTTTCCCCCGCAAGCTTATTGTCCTCTTTGGGGAGCCAAGCCCGCAAGATTTTGTTTCTCGGCCCCGAGTGTGGTCTTTGGAATTTTCACCTCAGGCACTTTGGCCGATATTGGCTTAACTCCCTAGTCCCACATCGGTTGGAGATAGGGCTGTCCAAACATATCTGGTGATCCGACCCACCCGGAGACCCGATCGAAACCGATCCGAAACTGGCCGACCCGACCTACTCCGGCGGTCGGCGGCGGATTTTCTCCACCAGAAACCGACTCCAGCGGGTCAGTTTCGGTTTCTCTCCCCAAAAACTCGAAAAACCCGAACCGACCGGCGAAAAACCCATAATCCGGCGAAAAACCCAGATTTCGGCGAGAAATCCAGATTCTGACGAGAAAATTCCGGATTTCGGCGATAAAAACCCAAATTCCGACGATAAAAAACCTAGATCTCGACCAAAAAACCTTGATTCAGGTGCTATTTCACGTAGATCTGATGAAATTTTGAGCGAATCTAGCGAAATCTCATCGAATCCGGTGAGATTACCGTCGGATCTGGCGAAATCTCATAGATTCCGATGAGATTTTTGCCGGATCTGGGTTTTTCTCACCTTTTCTCGCAGTTTCCTCGCCCTTTTTTTGCCGTTTTCTCAGATCTTTGACGCCGACCGACCCGTCCGCGCACCCGTTGAAGTCTAATCCGGCCGACCCGTTTACTTCGGCGGTCGGCGGCGGGTGAGTTTTTCCAAAACCCGATTCCGTCGGGTCAGTTCCGGGTTGGGCACAAACCCGACCCGGACCGACCCGTGGACAACCCTAGTTAGAGATGCGCCCCACTCATGGTTTATAAGAACGTGTCCATGATCCGGGACTACAGATCCAAGATCGAGTCGAAGCTCTCCAACATCTGCGATGGAATCCTCAAGCTCCTTGACACTAGACTCATCCCCTCCGCCGCCACCGGCGACTCCAAGGTCTTCTACCTCAAGATGAAGGGCGATTATCACCGCTACTTGGCGGAGTTCAAGACCGACTCCGATCGCAAAGAGGCCGCTGAGAGCACCCTCACTGCCTACAAAACCGCTCAGGTCAGATCTTAGGGTTTCTCATTTCTATCTTTCGTATCTTATATACAATCATATTTATACATTCGATTTAAATGCAGATCTATTATGCTTAGCCCTTAGGGAGTTAGGGTTTGTTTGGATCCAAAATTTAAATGCATGTTATTTCATTTGAGAAATTTGTGCGAAATATATATATTGATTTTGAGGACCTTACTGTTTTAATTAAATCTGATTTCTTAATTATTTTCACGTTAATTTCTGATCGTGGGGTTTGGGACTGAGGCCTTGTTGTTATTGTTGCATTTATTTAAATTAATTTGGTATAATTTTATTTCCTGCTAATAATTTTTTGCAATATATTTCATTTTTATTTGTTTGGTTTTGCGAATTGTTCGAAGATATTCATTGAATGTAGGTTTGTTTATGCAGGATATTGCAAACACTGAGCTGGCTCCTACACATCCGATCCGGCTTGGACTTGCTCTGAACTTCTGTGTTTTATTATAAGATTCTGAATTCCCCGGATCACACTTGCAACCTTGCTGAACAGGTTGGGAAACCTGAATTCCATATCACTTTGTATATATTGTCTTACATTTGATCTAGATTGTTCATAGGCTAGCTTCACAGGTTAGGCAATGGTTTGTTTGGTTTCGGAGTTGTGTTGTTTTGGGAAGACTAGTAGAGTCATGCGTGTTACTTATTAGTGCTTATATTTTTTTGCTGTGCCAATCAGGCTTTTGACGAAGCAATTGCTGAGTTGGATACCCTGGGCGAGGAGTCTTACAAGGATAGCACTTTGATCATGCAACTTCTCCGTGATAACCTCACTCTTTGGACCTCTGACATGCAGGTTTAGCACTTGAACCCTATTTTAAATCTATATCTTTGCTCTCATGCCTTCAATGTTGTTTTTATCTAATCTTATGTTGGTTCTGCATTAATATTGATTTTGATGTAGGATGATGGTGCTGATAAGATCAAAGAAGCAGCAGCAACACACACAGACATGCATGCACATACTGTAAAGGCTTGTTCTGACTTATTATGAAACGACACGCACACACATGCTCACACACACATTTGAAACGCTTATCCTGACTTATTGGTTACATTTCCTGCCTTGCAATACACACCCAAACTTGATAGTATAAACTTGCTCTTTTTATGAAATTGATCACTGTACAATCATTTTATAACTAGGGTATACATAACCTTGACATTTAATGATAGTTATCTGCTCAGGTAAAAGGATTAGAGGTATTAACTTATGGTGGGGCCCCTGTTGCATATGCTTTATCTCCCACAGAAACAGTAAGAATCTTATTTTTTATACATATTTTGTTATTGTTTAAATACCAATCAATACCCTTTTTCTACTCTACCTTCCATTTAAAAGTTAAAAATCTTATGTTTTGGGCCCATCTTATTAAAGTAGAAGGGGGGGGGGAGCTCAGCCCAAACTTAAGGGGGAGTGTTAGAATGATGATTAAATGCTTAAATTCACAATTTCCTAGCTTTTGGGACAATTTGTAGTTTACTAGTTTTTGTTTATTTATTTTATAGGTAAAATAATTTTATTGAAATAAGACTACCTCGTGAAAATAGACAAAGTAACCTAAAGAATTACAAATGGAGAACTATCTACATATGGATTGAATCTATGAAAGAATGAATAGAGTTACTATCTGTGAGACCCGACACAAAAGCCCACTCATAAAGAGAACTAATGAAGAGTTCTTGCAATTGTGTTGATGTGCACTCCATGTCTTCAAATTGATCTCGAGTATAATGTAGGAGTACATGCTTACAAAGCATACATTTCTATTTGGCCAAGTAACAATGGGTAGGAGCAGTTGGTGGCATTCCTACCCATGGCCTCAAAAAGGCATCCCTAAGAAGGGTATACTTGCCTGACCCCATAGAGCTAGCTACCTCCCACCATAACTCTAGTGGACTGGGATTCAAACCGCGACCATTGATTGAGGAGAACAAGTGCAATTACCACTCATCCGCTTGCTGCAGTGGTGCTTAGAAGCATACTCATTTCGGTGGTGTCAAATTTTTACTGTCAGTCTTTCTAAAATATTGTTGATCTTACATCTCTCTTTCTTAAGTATTGTTGATCTTACATACCATGGGTTATGAGAAAAACACCAAAGGTTCTTCTTACTTTTAAAAATGTTTTGTTAGGTGGTGTTTTGTTAAAAAGATCAATCTAAGATCTCAGATACATTAAGATTTTGATAGAAATGACCATAAAGCAGTCAATTATTGATAACTGTGCTCAGGAAAGCAGATTTAATTTTAGAAGTCAATTATATTTAGATTTTTATTTAATTTTAGAAGTCAATTGTATTTTTATTGGTCAAATTTGGTTAAGAGGTTTCTGTTAAAAGAATAATCCAGACAAAATATGCGCTTGGAAAAAGTTTAATTTTGTTTTTGTCCTTAAATGCATATGGTGCTTCCTCTGTTACAAACCTAGGAAATACAAACTATCTTAAATGGTATATTGGTATTGTCATTATTATTGCTATTATTGTTGTTGTTATTATTATATTTTGCAATGGAAGATGTTAAAGCAAGTCCAAAACAATGGGTTCTTTACATGGAAAGGTGTGGGACACCTCTACCACAATAAGAATTCAACCCATCACTTCCCTAGTTGTCCATGCTAGGGAATTTGACCAAATCTTTTTTTTTTTTTGTATAAACAATTTGACCAAATCTTTTCCTCTTCACAATTGCACTCCCCATCTAAATACCCTTCACTCACTCCTTCCCCTTTAAACATTACTAAAGTGCACTTTGCACTGCTCATGAAAAATAAACATTACTAAAGTGCAATGTGAGTTAATTGCCCTCCTCTCTTGCATTTTATCTTTGCAAGAGATATTACTATACACATACTTTCTGAGTTTTTACAGTAAATGTGAGACTACTGCAAGATTAAAACTGTATAATGAGGGCCTGCTTTGTGGTGATTGTACTAGTGTAATGGATTTTGTCTATGTAAGACTGTACGTATGAATAATATACATGCAAAAAAATTGTTTTGGTTGTGGGTAAATACTATAAATACTAGTTCTGTCCATGAATGTCTTCATAGAATAAATACTAGACTGTACTATAAGAACTTATTTTATTAGTTCTATCCATGAACAGTTACATGTAACAGCCTGGTAGACAAGCATATCTGCAAGCAATTACAAATTCATTTTCCTTTTCTTTTCTTTTTAATGCAGGCTGTTCAATTTCTCCTGCGCTCTCGTGAACGACTGAATTCTCATAACTCTGATAGTAACAGTGGAGAGACAAAATACACATGTAAGTGTATTTGTCTAGATACACATGTAAGTGGACAACTCTCTTCTCTAATGGGTAGGCATAATTGCATTTGTCTAGATACACATGTAAGTGGACAAAATACTAGTGAACCAGTACAATCTATCTCAAATTGTTTTCCCCAATAAATGGTAAGAATTTTCCATATAAAATTCACCATGTCCTTAGGCTGCCAAAAGACAAAAAGAAGTAAAATATAAGGAACAAAAAAACTTGACATGTTTCACAGAAGTAGTCAGGACACTTTTGTTTAGTCAAGTATAACACTCATTTTTATTGTAGATATTCTATTTTCTTTACCTAAGATTTGCATAGAACTATTTGAATCATTGTCAATTTTCACTCATTTTTAGGTCTTTTAAATGCTTCTCTTTCATGGAAATTTCAAATAAGGGAATGCTAGATAGGTTTTGCACATATTATTGCTAGTATAATTTCAGCTTTTTTCACTTTTTAATTCATTTGTCAATGATATTTGTATCGACATGATTCTTCTTTTTTTGTCCTTTCCATGGCTGGTAACGTATCATTCAATGTGATTTTAATTTTAGCTAAGGTGACTTAGTTGACATCAACAAGAATGTTCCCAGAAATGCTTTCCATTTTTTGAATTTTTATTTATTTATTTTTAAAACAACTGGAACAGGTGGTTGTCCTGGAAGTTTCAGAGGTTGGTTGACATGGTTGTTTTGTTTATTCTCCATAACTTTTTATGAAGTTTCAATGTTCGATGTGTTTTGGACAATCTTAATATAAACATGTTTGGCTTCCTAATTGGCCAAAAAGTTAGTGCTGAACTTTCTCATGTTTAAGAGGGCATATTTACAAGTAGTTCCTGCTCAGATTTTAACTTGTGGGAAAACAAAGGAATGCATTTTTTTAATTCAATTATGCAAAATAAAGGCAGTATTTTTTGAATTACAACTATTCTAGTCGAAGTGTTTTGTATCAGCAGTGACTTAGAACCAAGTATTGATTGTGTACTAAAAACTAAATAGCACAATTTAATCTTAACAAATATTTGCTACAAAGAATTTTATAGTTCCTTTGAAATTTGTATTAAATTGGGTCTGATTTGATTTGCAGCAAGCCAAGAGTGAGGCAACAGCTGCACATTGAATTCCAAGTAACTGCTAGATGTGCCCACTAGGCTCTAGATGTGCCCACTGTGCTACTTCAGAGTCAGTTATAATCATAAATTCAAATAGTAAAATGTTCCAAATTCCTAACATTTTGTTGCAGATGATTCACATTTGTGTACGCAGTACATAACAGTTACTCAATAAAATGTTGAACATTTTATTGCAGATGATTTGCCTTTCAGGGAGTGTTCTAGAAAACTTACAATGCTAAGGTTTTAGCCTTTAGATTCACTAAAGCATTACATTTGTTCAACCAATGAAAATGACTTTGGTTTTATGTGGATAATGAGTTTAGAAAGCATGCCTTCACAAAAATGCTGTCATCATCTCTGTTAATACTTATGGAGTAATAATAAGATACCATATATATGACAATAATAAGTCATATCTGTGAAACAGCATTTATGCATTCAATCTTTTACATTAGTTTTCTTTGTTAAATGCAGCCAAGAATCATGTTATTAGTTTTCTTTCTTAAATGCAGCGAAGAATCATGTTATTATGTGATCGTGTTTTTAGCTTATAATACTTAATAATTAGCAAGTAAAAGGCCACTGAATAACAAGGAGCAAGACCAAGACATCTGGCGAGGAAAAAAACAAAACTATAAAAACGCGGCTATAGCTGTCCCCTATAGCTGCTTTTTGAAAGTGCTAGAGTATGTACTATAGCCACGTTTCTAAAAACGTGGCCTTTGGTCTGGCCTATTACAAATGGGGCTATAGACGGAATTTTTTGGTAGTGACATTGCAGGAAGGATCTGTAGCCTGGTTAGAGATAAAGGACTAAGATGAAGGTGAGAGCAACTGGCTCATCATAAAGGAGTTGGTGGACAAAATCTTAGGAAATAAATCGTGAATTGGATTGATTGGCAATGGGATCATAACATCCTTTTTTCAAAATCGTACCCAAGAAAGAAACATAATTATATTTAGGTAAAACTTATGTACAATTTCCTATGTGCAACTATATTAGGTTTCACAATTAAGCCAAACAAATAGCTAGATTGATTTAATAGTAATTGGAAAAGATAACACTGTTTTTTTTACATTGGTCAATGTAATCAAGTGGTTAATTTAATTGGAGAACCTAATATATTGGAACTAAGGAAGTGTGCCTAAGTTTTATTTTTTTCTTTTTTTTCTTTGAATTGTAGAATATATAATTCCATATACAAACATACTCATAATTACCATAATTATAAAATTTTATATTTAGAGAAAAAAAATCATGTTATATTAAACTTTTCTTTACAATGCCTAGAAAGTTATACATGCACTTCCTGTTCTGAATAAAAGTAGGCTTATTCAAATGAATACTACAATAAAATTCTAGAAGCAGGAAAACAAAAAGGTCACTTTTTTATTACTATATTATTTACTAGTCGCAGACCTATATAATTCACGAGAAAGCTACTAAAAACAATAGGATACAAATTAAGTTACAAACTGTGAAGCTTTACAATTAGAATTATTTGCAAGTTAGACTACAAAATTGGGTAAAAAGAATCAAATGCATTTTACAAACTGTCCAACCTTTTATTAGTAGCAGAATCACTTGCATGTTCAAATTTGATCTCAATGGATCAAGTGTAAATCCTTCATTTAGATACTCTAGTATCAATTTGATAAGTAAGAATTAAAGATAAAATACCAAAACAATCATTCTTGAAAGCTAACATACCTGCAATGATTTTGTTTAATACAGTGCACTTTGTTTTGCGGTTTCATAAACACAATTTTACACCCATCTCTCAAAACTGAATAATACCAAAAATTGGAACACATAGCACATTAAAAGATGCATACAAAAAAAAAAACCATCTATTGTTTACTTAAGTAACTCAAAAATGTAAAATCTCCAAAAGAAACAGCACATATTAATGCATGCACATGTCTACATAACTTTTGATTAATCCAAATGCAGCAGCATTAGAAGCAACTTTTAGGCTTCTTCCCTACTTTCAATGGCTCCTAAATAGTGTCTTTTTTCCTTCTCAGTTCTATTCATCACAATCAACATGTATACATCTCATAAAATCCATAAGAAATTTTTTTTTTTTTTTTTCCTTTCACCCATCTCAGTTTGACTGTATAAGAAAAACCAAAGTGAATAAAAAAAAACTTTTTTAAAAAAATTTAAAACTTAAAACTGAAATCTCAAAGTTTACTTAGAGTAGAATCAATAGATACAAAACAATGTTTTTATGTCCAGTTTCAGATTCTTCCTGGAACCATATTACCAATATGAAGCAGCAAGAAGTAGCAGTGAAAAAGGGATAAAGCTAGTTAATACCTGGCAGTCTGGCACTACTACACTTGAACTAATGAATATAGGCCTCTACCTGTTTAAAAAATCAACAATTTTCTTTTCACTACACAAGTGAAAAAGAAATTTGTTAACATTTAACCTATTAGTGAAGTATTTCCTTTTATCCACAGACAAAAAATTAATCAATAAACAAACTTTTGTTAAAATCAACCACATAAATAACAAATACTCAGAGAGCTTTAGAAATAGACACAACCTCAACCGTATTTCCGAGCTGTTGTTACCTTACAATTCCCGAATTGTTCAAATTTCAAACTGGCCATCCAAATATCTCCTCTTTATCACCAAAAAAAACCCATCATCAGAATTCCTCTACCAACCAAAATAATTAAATAAATAGAGTGGTTAAATACAATTTGTTCCAACAAAAATACCCTAGTTTGGTTCCAATGATGAAACAATTCCGCTTGCGAAGAGCCATCCCAAAGCTAGGCGTAAAACCATGTACAAAAATTAGATTGATATCCGTAACTGTAAGGCATAAATTACTACGTCTTCTTATATAAATTACTCAGTAGCAGCAAGTAAACAAACATATAAAGAAGAAACCATACAGATTGAACAAGAAATTCAAAGTCCATAGTTCATATGGGATTACTCCAACGACATTCAGAGCAAAAACCTTCCTAATAGGAAAAAAACAACAGCAACGTTTTCAACCATGAAACAAAGATTCATAAACCGAAGAAACTCAAGATAATTTGAAGTGTAGTGTCTGTAACATACCAAATTTCTCAGAACCTGAAAAAAAAAATTCAAAACAAAATCAAAACGAAACGAAACAAAAAAAAAAATTGACATCTCAGATTTAAAAAAATTCACACTAAACCCATGTAATATTGCACCAACCAATTTTTGCAGAAGTTGCTACCAAATTCAATATTCTATGGCGAAGTGAAGAGCAGAAGATCTTAACCAATCCACCCACAATACCCATAAGCTAATTGGGACTTTGGGACAAGAGGAATAGGGGCTGTCTGGGTTTGAAGTGGAATTGAGAGAGTTATTTTATTTTATAATAATTTAGTACATTTTTAAATTAATGCAAAACAATATTCTAGAGGCCGTAGAGGAAAACAAACCGTCACTAATTTTATATATTATTATTTAAGAGTGAGAAAGTCAAACGTTGTTTTCCGAGTACGAAAAGGAATAAAAATTTATCGTTCAAATGGAAGGAAATTGAGTCCGAATAGGAAAGCCATTATTTTGGCTGAATTGTAGTCCTATATATATTCTGACCCTGGAATGAATATAAAGAACTTGTAACAACTTCTCTAAAAAAAGGTCTTAAACCACCCCCAAAACACTGAGGCAGTAAGCAGTGCAGTCATTAGAGAGTTTGAGTATTCTAGTTTGTGTTCTGTTCTTCATGGCATTGTTGAACAACATGAAAGACTCTTCTTCTTCTTCCTCCAACCCAGAACCAGATTTTTTGCCAATTGGGTATAGGTTCAGTCCCTCTCCAGCCCAATTTGTTAAATTGTTCTTGTGTAATTGGATACTGAGCCGTCAACTCCCTCTCAATCATATTAAATACATCAAATATTTGTTCCAACTTGATGCCGATCAAGTGCCAAAAGGTATGTCAACTTACATTGTGGAATTTTTTGAAATTTCTTTTTCTTTTTCTTTTTCTAAGATCTTTACAGATGATATAGAACTTCAATCTATAGCATTGGTTCCAAGATAATGCCTCTTCATCGTCAAGCCAAAACACCAAATTGATTTTTGGTGTGGGTGGAATTTGAATCTTAGATCTCTTATTTGACAATTTGTACACAAAGTGATGAGATGGGTACAGTTAACAATACAACACACAGCACCCGTGCTTCCTAGCCTAAAACTCCAAACAAATTGTTACATCTATTTTGCACATTTTTTTAGCCTTTTCTTTTTGAAAAAAAAAAAAAAAAACACTTTTTTCATTCTTTAATCTATATTGTATGACACAAAAACACACACATATATATAGTAGTTACTAATAGTCTAATCCTAATACATGATTTTAAGTTATGAGATGGCTATTCATTCCCATGGTGAAGTGTCTGACTTTGGTCTTGTTGGATGCATTTTGACTAAAGAAAGTACTTTTCCTATCTAAATATTTTAGAATAAAACACTTACATTGTGCTAACCTCTATTATTAAAACTAAAAAAAAAAATGATAAATGATTAAAATCATTTAAAACTAAAATCATTTGAAATAATAGAACTTTTTTTACTGGAATTTTTATTGTTTATAAAAACTTTTATACATAAGATATAATGAAACAGAAGATATGGATAAATAGTGAAAATTTATAAAATTTTAACAAATTAATAATAGTTTTAAATTTACTAAAACTTTAAAAATAGTATTTATTTAGAGCAAATTATATTAATAATTTTAATATATTTATAGTTTTTTGCACAGGAAAAAATTCAAAAATTAAAATTATAAAAAGAAAAAAAAAAAAAAAGGAATACACATTGCAATACGTAGGATATAATTTTTATTATATATTATATGTTGTGAAAGAATGTTATTGTGTTGTTATTTTCAAAAAATTAATTTTTTTATTATTTGCTTAATTTTGACCTACTTTTTTAAGGTTTTACATGCTTCACTCTAAGGTATTGAAATTGACCAAAACAAGCTTGGGATGTGTTTGATAGAATTACTTAGTGAAGTGTTATTACTTATTAGTTTGAACTTCGAATACAAATGTCTCTTCATGTTTCTTGTACATCTTCATTGCTCCTCTATCCAATTTTTTTATTTTAGAAACTTATAACAATTTAGAGCATTACTACTTTGAATTGGATCGATTGGATTTGTCTTGAACAAAGAGAAATTTCAAAACCCATTCAATATTTTTCATATATGCTCATACTAATTATCTTGGAAATACTATCATTTTGTAATTGGAAGATTAATTTATTGCGATTGTATTGCTCTGTTTTATATATATATATATTGAACAAGCCTATTCTAAGTTCAAATTACCATTTGTTTGTGTGACTGGAAGGTCAATCCAAGTATATATGCGAAGACGAAGCATTTTATTTCACTGAGATCAATCCAAATGAAATGCTATCAATTCGAACCACTAAGAATGGTTATTGGGAGACAAATGGTGAAGAGGAAGAAGTTATTCATGGCAATAACATTGTTGGGTTCAAGACAATTTGGAATTTCTTTTGGGGACGAGCACCAAATGGGGAAATTAGCCATTGGAGAATTGAAGAATACAGGCTCCATCCAAGTGTAATTCCAGCTGATGAACTTAGTAATAGCATGATGGAAAAGGTAAGAACCATATTTCTCTATTTTAGACCTACTTTTTACTTCTTATTTATAAATATAAGTTTTAAATTACTACTTTAGAACTAACACCATGCTTGTGCATTTTGTTTTTTTTTTTTTTTTTTTTTTGGTCAGATTGGGAGATGTGTAGCATGCAAAATTAAAAATATAGAGAAAGAAGAGGAAGCTTACAGGTTTTCAATGATGGAAAACCAAGCAGAGTCAGATGAGATGCTAGAGTCATCGGAGTCAGACTATGATGAGAATATTGGAGGAAATTAAAAGATAGCATAGTAGTGATCTTGGTTCTAGCCATTATCACGTTTATTGATTGATTGTTTTTCAAATATTATTTTTTTCAATGAGTAAACTTTTGTTGACAACATTACAATTGTTATGGCATACGTATGAGCAGAATTTTATTTGAAATAATAATAATTATTAGTTTATTAGCATTCTTTGTTTTCCTCTCAGTTGACCTCTTTCTCCCTTTTATCTACTTGCTAATCAAGCTTTACATCACCTTCAAACTTGTTTTGTACCCTACGTATCATTTTATGCACTCACTACTTTGGAATCTTGGATGGGATGGCACTTTTTTTCATAAAGAAAATGGGATGGTTTTGGAATGAACTAAAAGCTCACTGTTTCAAACTCGACAGAGAGGAATTTTTCTTTTTAATAATTCAATATTTATAATTGAGGGATTTGAACCTTGGCCTTTTTTGTTGGAAATATTAGGATGTTTCAATTGAACTATAAGGCTATTTACAAGGAATAATGTAAAACTCATAGTGGTTAAATTCTAAAAGAAATCTGACACATCAAGATGAGTAATGTCCACCCCATTTGGGGTATCGAGATAAGCTAGGGGATTACGAGTTTATTGTAACAATAAAAACATCAAGATGGTTTGTAGTTCAACTAATTGACATCACCTAGTGTTTTTGTTAATGGTCATTTTTGCGACAAATTTTACAGTTCGACAAAACAGCTAAGCTCAATTGCTTAGCGGATCCAATCAATATATCTTATCAATTGTATTTTGCTTTGTTGCATGGCCCAAGCCCATGCAAACAACTGGGAAAATGAGTGAGAATGGTTCGATGGGTTTGGGTTAGTTCCTATCGAACCCTTTACGTGAGCCCAATCCATACGTGCCATAAAGCAGGCTAGAGATGCTAGGGGCACTTAGGGCCCATGAAGGAGGTCCAGTACCTGAAATTTCCACCACAAGATTGGCTCCATGCTCTGGCTAACTGTGCCCCTAATTTTCGACCCAACTCCATTTTCCACACCAAAGCATAACTAACTCTAAAAAGCTTAATAGCCTAGCCCACTCAGCCACCCGAATGTAGTTTTCCAAGGGCCTACAAAGATCAGAAATAGTAGCCACGTAGAGGAAGAAACTTTGTTTCAAAATCATGTAAAAAGTAACCAAACCCTCTCCTAAGCATCAAACAGAATACACCAAATCATAGAAATAGCACTTGAAAGGTCCAAAGCCTTCCACCCATCTAAAAACTAGTCATAAGCATCCCCAAAACTTGGTATAAATATTCATCACCAACCCACAAGATAAGCAGAACATTTCCCTACAAACCCAAAACTTTGATATAAAAGCCTGATCAGCTACCAAGTGTTGGGACGATTTGGAATTCTAAGGGTGGAAATACTAGTATAGAGGAACTCTCCCGTTCTTACTCGAGACCTCTCTTAGTTTCCCCCTCTCGCCAACTGGGGTTGAGATTTCGGACTTACATATATTTCTACACTTTCTTGTGTTTCTATTTGTTTTGGTTTCACTTTCCACAAAGCACCATTAGCCTTTGCGTACTACGCATTGCGAATTTTGGGATTGACTTTCCAATAACAGACAAATTTAACAAACCCAATGGGGGTTTTAGGCTCATTCTACAATCTCGACTCTTGTCGTAAAACATACCTCGACATTTTGGCGACTTCACTAGGGAGTCAAGCAGCTAAGGAAGGAGAAATCAAGCCTCCCAAGTCAAAAAAACCAATGTACCTCCTACATTATCACTCCATCTCAAGGAGCAGTTGCTGATGCTTCTTCTTTAAGGGTAGTACGTCTTGATGGGGAGGTTGCGAATGAAGGAATTATTTGAAATGATGCAAAGCATGTAGCAAAACTGACCAACCTCGCTCAGGCTATTTAGTGCATTGAAGAATCCAACAAGGCTCGCAATAAGGAGAATCCACGGCAAGAGGAGCTCGCACTTGAAAAGGATCAAAATGAAAAAGGTGGCTAACAATGGCAAAAAGACTCAACAAGACAAAGCCAACAGGGTTCTTGATGCTAATAATGATCCTCAATATGTCACACTTGCTGATGTAGCAAAGTTCATTAAGAGGGAACAAGTGAAAATCTCCAAGGTGCCATGGCAATTCGTTCGTCAACCTCCTTATCTGTCTTAGCTGTTGCACAAACCATACTCTCAAAATTATGAAGTTCCCACATTCTCAATCTATGATGGATGACAAGGAAATGCTCTTGAGCATGTAAGCAAGTTCGTAGATACTATGGGCCCACACGCTGGTGATTAGGAGTTATGCCTTTGTGAGTTTTCCAAGTCACTCTCTGACAATGATTATTCATGGCACATCACAATCCCAACTAGATCGATCAAGTCATGGGAGGACATGGTAGAGTGCTTCTGTGGAAAGTACTACCAAGAGCAAGAAGAGGTTACTTTGATTAGGCAACACAACACTAAGCAAAGGACCGATGAAGATTTACTCAATTACATACAGCGATTCCGAGATACAACCCTTGAATTCCATGTGAAGTATGAGGAGCATGAGTTGGTTGAAATTTGCATTGAAAATATGTTTTCTGAATACAAAATTCACCACGAGAATTTAAAGATCAAGCAAATTGCTCTACTCCTCAAAAAGGCCAACAAAACGCAGCATCTTGGAAGACGAACGAGAGATCTTGGAAGACAAGTAAGCAGCCAAAGACTGACAAAAGGAATGCTCCCCAAGCGCTCTTGGTGGCTGCCAATGATCCCGCTAGCAAGAAGAAGCGTGAGAAAGGCAAGGCAGTCGAAGAATATCCACCCATATCTTGCACGTCAGAGAAGTTGAGTGTCATCCTTGATCGATGGATCGCAGACAAAGTGATAAAAGTATACAAGATTGATAGAGAGCCAACTGAGGAAGACAAGAAACATTCACGCTTCTGTCGCTACAACATATATGTTCATCACCCAACTGTAGAATGTCGCTACATACAAAGGATATTTAATGAGAAATTGGCAGATGACACTCGAAGTAGGCCATGGCACTCAAGGTGTACAAAGAAATCCTCTACCTCATCATGACAAGGGAAAGAGGATAGTCATCATGGTCAAACATGCTGGCGACGAGGAGGAAGAGCCCATGATGTCTGCTATGCTAACTCCAGCAATAGAATAAATAAACAATTGAATTGGATTCAATTGGATTGTACCAACGAAATCTAGTGCATTCCATTAAGAAGCTACAAAGGAGTCCCACACTTCGTTCACTATTCAACCAATTGGGACTAACTCCCGAGGCTAGAACAGCAACAACAAAAGCCATAGTTGGCATTGCGTCCTCATCTGGATCCCATTGTTTTACAGTAGAAGCTCATGCAAGTCAAGCCTTTCTAGAGACAACCAATGCGATCAACTTCACCGATGAGGACATGGAAGTCCAATACCCCAATCACAAGAGGTCGATGTATGTCTCAACAATGATAAATGAAGTTCATGTGAGGAGAGCCCTTGTGGACACCGGCTCATCCCTTAACGTTGTACCATTACGTACTTTTGTCGCAATGGATATTTCCCAAAGAAAAATACAAGGATTGCCAATGGAGATTACCGGATCTGAAGAAGGATGCAAACATACCATTTGACACATTCAGCTAGTACTAAAAGTCCGACCACTCATTGAGCTCACCAAATTCCACATCCTTGATTCTTCTGTGTCCTACCATGTGTTATTAGAAAGGCCATGGCTACACAAGCACAAGCTTGTATCATCTACCTACCATTAATAAGTGAAGGAACGCTTACACAAAAAACCAATTTGTATCCCAAACAATCGTACTCCCTTCAACCAATCGAAGGCTCATTATGTAGAAACGACCTTCTATGATCAATTGACCATAAGTGGGGAGGACACAATTGCAAAGCCCATAGGCACCCCCTTACCTAGTTGGGAGGATATTAAAGGAGGGTCTAAAGTTGACTTGCAAGATCTCCTTGAAAAGAGGAAGAAACGCAAAGAGCGAAAAGGAGACCCACAACATTCCAAGATGTGAGAAGGTTCAGTTGCTTAATGGTCGCACCAGTTATCACTTATGAACGCACACTGGGCCTGAATGTGCTAAGCAAAAGGGCCCTGGACCAACATAAGGGGGTTGTTCATCCTCCTACTGTATGTTAAAAGAAACATCTGATCCAACTTAAAAAGAAACGGTATCGCAGGAAGTGTTAACCACACCTAAGCTATCACCAGCCAATAATGAACTTGAAACTATCAATTTCAATGATGATCATAATATATAGCTTCCTATCTTCATCAATCTCTTACTCACACCATCTGAGAAAAATGAATTAGTTTCTTTGCTAAAAGAGTATAGCAATGTGTTCACATGGTAGTACGAAGAAATGCCGGGTCTAGATCCTAGAATGGTGGCTCATGCTTTTAACATTGAACCGGGGGTTAAACTAGTGGTGCAACCAAGAAAGATTTTTCATCCCAACGTCGAAGTTCAAATAGTTCAAGAAGTTAAGAAGTTGTTAGCAGAAGGATTTATCAAGCCTATTAAACACCCGCAGTGGCTCTCAAATATAGTTCCTGTAAAGAAAATGAATGTAAAAATAAGATGTTGTGCCGACTTTCGAGACTTGAACAAGATTTGCCCAAAAGACGAGTTTCATCTCCCTAATATGGACTTGCTTATTGACTCAGCCGTGGGTCATGAGATGTTCTTCTTCATGGATGGTTTTAGTGGCTACTATCAAATCAAAATGGCACCAAGAGACGCAATAAAGACCGCGTTTTGTACTCCTATTAGAAATTTCTACTATACCATGATACCATTTGGGCTTAAGAATGCGGGTGCCATGTATCAAAGAGCTAAGACCGCTATCTTCCACGACATAATGCATTGGGAACTTAAGGACTATGTTGATGATGTAGTCGTAAAGTAAAAACTAGAGAGAGTCATGTGGAAACCCTCAAGAAAGTTTTTGAGAGGTGTCATCATTATAAGCTGCGCATGAATCCTTTGAAGTGTGCATTTTGAGTGACAACTAGAAAATTCCTAGGATTCCTTGTTTATCAAAGAGGAATTGATGTGGACCCATTGAAAGTGAAAGCCATAGTCACGATGAAACCCTCGACATCGGTCAAAGAATTAAAGTCTTTCATAAGGAAGCTTTCTTACATTCGGAGGTTCATACTAGGGCTAGCAGCAACAATCGCTCCATTTACTCCATTATTGAAGAAAGGTGTGAAATTTCGATGGACCAATGAGCACCAGCTTGCTTTTCACAAATTACAAGAGATGATGACCAGCCTACCCACTGTTAAGGCGCCAACACTGAGCATACCACAACAACTATATCTTGCCTTGAATGATAAGGCTGTTGGAGCTCTAATCTCACAGGAAAGTGAAGATGGTACCGAACAGCCCATATACTACATGAGTAGAGCCCTTAGAGACATAGAAACTCATTATCCAAGAGCTGAACATACTTGTCCATCTTTGATATATGCAGCGCAAAAATTGTGACATTATCTCTTGGCCCACATGGTGCACCTAATGGCAAAGTCCAACCTGATAAGGACGCTTTTGCAAAGGCCCGTTCTCTCGGGTAGGCTAGCTCAATGGTTACTCCGATTCTTTGAATATCATGTCCATCATACCAAGGGCAGTTAAGGGTCAAGCAATAGTGGAGCTTTTAGCCCAATTCTTTAGGGAAGACATCTCAAAAATCACGGATGAAGTGCTTAAAGAAGTCGCAAATGTGGCGTGCCTAGAAGTGAATAGATGTCTATGGGAGATGACATTTGACAGATCTTCCATTTCTACTAGTGGAGGAGCTGGTATTATCTTAGCCAAGGAGGAAAACGAAGCCCTATCCATGTCTTTCAAGTGGGATTTCCTTTGTTCTTATAATGTAGCGGAATATGAAGCATATCTTACCGGCCTAGTAATAGCGTGAGAATTGGGAATTAAGAGGCTCAAGGTGCGAGGAGACTCAAATCTTGTAGTGAGTCAAGCGAGGGGTGATTTCTCTCTAAGAGAACCCTCATTGGCCTTGTATCAAGCGATGGCTCAGAGATTGGAGGACCACTTCAATGAGCTGACCATAGAACACACGCAAAGATTAGACAACCACCATGCCGATGCCTTAGCCACACTCGGGTCCAAGATCATGTTCGAAGGGGAAAGTACTAAAGTCTCCATTCTCAAAAGAAGCATCCCCATTACGCAACTCTTGCAAGAGAGTTTAAAAAAAGGACCACGGGAGCTGAAGATTGGTGAGCACCTTTGAGAAATGACTTATTGGAATCGGGGCTAGAAATTGTTGTGCTTGGTTGGATAGTTGTCAGTATCGTACGATATGCAATACGTATCGTATTGTGTGAAAAAAGTGTTGTATCGTTGATACATATTGTAGGTGCTTATGAATACGACGATACAGTTGTATGTATTGTACGTATCGTGTGTATCGGTTGTATCGGACAATACATAAACAATAAGCTTAATAGACTTTTTTAACCAAAATTTCAGCCTAAATGTTTTTCAAGTTTAGCTCAAAACGTTTTTCCATTTTTAAAAAAAAAAAAAAAAATTGGGCTATTTTGGTGGTTTGGCCCCATACAAAAGCCTTATTAAATTTTATTTAATTACTTCCTTTAGCCCTAAAAAATTTGAACCACAATTAAGTTGATTAACCCACACCACATGGCCACACCCACATGTTTTTTATTCTGATATTTTCCTCTGTATCTTAAGTTCTCAACTTTCCCAAAACCCTTTGGCTTCCTCTCTCTTTGTTTTCATCTTTTTAGCTTTTAGATCATCAACTTTCAAGAGATCTCTCATCAAGGGACCACAAGCTCCACAAGGACCATAATCTTGTCTTTTTCTTCTATTCCTTTTCCTAACCCAAAAGTCCCACTCTCTCACACGCTACTAGAGCAAGACAACAACAACAACAACAACAAGTGGTGCCTCACCTTCGAACCACTGTGTGTGTAAGGTTAGTTTTCTTTTTTCTTAATAAAATTTTTTGATTAATTCTTTATACTAAAAAATTATTGTAATTATTTATTGTTATTAACGTATTATATTAGTTAATTTAGTTTAATATAGCCAAGTGTTTTATAAAAAATTAGTTTAGTATAAATGAATATGTATCAATGTACATATTCAGTTATATGTATCAATGAGTTTACCAAAAAAAAAGAATATGTATCAATGTATGTATATGAGTGTTTATATATAAATATTTTATATTTATATATGTATTTTGTAATGTTAATATTGATACTGTGAATCTGTGATAGTGTGACTGTGATGATTAATTTGTGTACATAAAAGTTTTTAATTGACTATAAATTCATGTGTTCATATTTATTTTTAGGTATATATAAAAAAGGGTGATAAGAGGAAAAGAAATAAGGAAAAAGATCACACTTGGGTTCATTGTTTATGTATTAATGATGATAAGACAAGTAAACCTAAGCTTAAATGTAATTATTGCTCAAATGAATATTGGGGTGGAGTCATAAGAATGAAAAACCATCTTGCACATACTCATTAGGATGTTAAACCATGCTTGAAGTGCCCAAAGATGTTAAAAATTATTTTGACAAGCTTTTGGCAAAAATTTAAAAAAAAAAAAAAAAATGAGCAATTTGATGATGAGTTTGATGTTGAATGTCTTCAAGAAGATGAATTACAAAAGATTGGTGATGATAATACAAAAAAGGGAACCATGGATGAGTATTTAAAAGGAAAATCAAATCCTAAACAAGTGACTTTACCTTCCTTGGTGAAAGATCGTACTGCAACTTGTTTGGCTATTTGTAGATTTTTTTATGCTCATGCTATACCTTTTTATTTAGTTAAGAGCCCTTTGTTTAAAAAAATGATAGATTCAGTTGCTAATTATGGCAAGGGATTGAAACTCCCTACTTATAATGAAACAAGGGTTACTTTCTTGAAAAAAGAGGTAGAAAAATATGCACTTCACATTGGATAAGTGAAAAAATGATTGGAAAAAAAACAGGTTGCACTTTGATGTCAGATGGATGGACGAATAATAAGAGAAGGGTCTATCACAAACTTCCTTGTCAATAGTTCAAAGGGAACGGTTTTTCTTAAATCTATTGACACCTCCGATATTTCCAAGAATGCTAAAAATTTATTTCAATTGCTTGATTCTTTGGTGCAAGAAATTAGAAAGAAGAATGTGGTACAAATGGTGACAGATAGTGCTTTTGCTTATGTTTTAACTAGTGAAAAATTAATGAAAAAAAGACGTAAGAACTTTTGGAATCCTTGTGCTGCCTATTGATTTGATGCTTCATGACATTGGTGATTTGCCTGTGCATGCAAATACTATAAAAAAAAAAAAAAAAAAAAAAGCAAAGAAGATCACTTTGTTTATTTACCGTCATATTCAGGTGCTTGATTTGATGAGAAAATATACAAAATTGAGGGAATTGGTAAGACAAGGTGTCACAAGATTTGCCACTACCTACTTAGCTTTGAAGAGTATATATCAACAAAAAATTAGACTAAGGTCTATGTTTGCATCTGAAGAATGGGCTAAGAGTTCCTATGCAAAGAAAAGTGATGGCATTAATGTCCAATTAATTATCTTGAGTGATCCAAAGTTTTGGCCTACTATTAAATTTTGCTTGAAATGTGTGATCCCTTTACTAAAAGTTTTAAGGCTTGTAGATGGTGGTGCAAAACCAGCAATGTGCTATATATATGAACCTATGGATTGAGCAAAAGAGCAAATCCGGAAAAATTTTAATGATGTGCAAAGGAGATATAGACCTATATTGAGAATTATTGAAACTAGATGGGAGCTTCAACTTCATAGGTCTTTACATGTAGCAGCTTATTTTCTCAATTCTAAGTAAGTTTATTATTTGAATTGTTATATATTTTAATCTTAATCTTTATGTTTTGTATGCATATTTATTTAGAAGATATAAAATTGTGATAGGTTTCATTATGATCCCAACTTTGCTGCAAGTGAAGAAGTGAGACTTGGACTATATGAAGTGATTGAAAGGATGCGTCCTACAACTTTGGAGAGGTGTAGGATTGATCTACAATTGGAGAAATTTGATAAAGCTGAGGATTTTTTTGGAAAAGAAATGGCTATACTTACAAGAACAAAGAAGTAGCCAAGTATGTGCTATTGTAATTATTATTATTATTATTGATTATTATCATCATCTTAATGTAGCTTTTTATTTGTTGTTATCGTAATTATATTGTAGCCCTTTACAATTTCTCTTGTTGGCAATATAGTATTTGAAAGCTCGAAAATGTGTTAAAAACACAAGAGTTGTTTAGACCCCCAGATTAAAGTTACGACTCGATAGATTTTACATTAACTTAATTCTAAGTACGAAATAGTGTAAATGCAAGCGGATAAACAAACAAGCTACTCTAATTCATAAACAAGACAACACTGCAGTAAAAAGGAATGTAAAAGAGTAGGGAAGAGAGATGCAAATACAAGATAACACCCCGATGTGTTATTGAAGAGGAAACTGAAGAACTCGGCGAAAAACCTCTTTACCGCCCTCCAAGCGGTAATCGATCCATTAGACAATCAGTTAAGATACATGGGTTAGCAAGAGACACTCAAAGCCTAATCTACCCGATGTACCTAAGCCCTCCAAGCTCCTACTCCAACAAGGCTTCTCGGAACCGTGTCTTGTCTAGTTCTACGGATCCCGCAACAAGCTCCATGTTGCATCTGCCATCCTTGGCTTATTCCAATACTTCCCAGCAGCACTAAAACCTCACTTGACACTCTGAAAGGGTGTGCTAAGTGTTTGGACTATCAATCTCTCAATGGTATGGAAATGAAGAGGTAGGAGTTGAGGAAAATCCATAAGCAATTATGTAGAGGATTGTGGGTATAACAATCTCTAATTCTCAAGGTGTTTGGCTAAGGTTTTCTCTCAAAAGAACTCCTCAACATTTGTGGGTAATGTGGGTATAAATAGTGTAGGCACAGAAAGTGTGTATCAGAATTGACAGTTTGGCAAAACAGAATGTCTCACGGGTGTCTCATGGGAAGGCCTTACCCACGAGATACTCGTGAGACACAGCTGTCTCTATCCTGTTCTGACTCTTTGCATTCCAGCATGTGCAAGTCACATGGGTCACTTCGCAGGATGCTTAGTCGCGAGATACCCGCGAAAACTCTTCATCTTCAATTGCTTGAGTCTTCACACTCTCTCTCTCTATCACACAACCCTTACAATCAAATCCCACAATAAATACAAGGTACAAACGTTTGAATAAAATTACAATCAAATTTGGCACGAAATTAAAGCTAACAAAACACATAGTTGTAAATTACAACTTTACAATATTGTGGTGGAAAAGTTATGGAGTACATTGCAAAGAGCTTCAAAACTTAGCAGTACGTGTCTTAAGCCTAAATTGTAGTGCAATGGGATGTGAAAGAAATTTGAGTACTTTTGATCATATACACACCAAAAAAAGAAATCGTCTTGAGCAACAAAGAGTGAATGTTTTGGTGTTTGTAAACTATAATATTAATTTGGAGTTGAGACAAATAAAGAGAGAAGAGAATGGTGACTCATACGATCCAATTTGTCTATCAGATATTGAATTTGATGATGAATGGATTACCAAAAAGGAAGAACCTTGCTTGCCAGAAGATACTTCATGGATGGACATTCATGAATGTTTTGAAGTTAATGAGGAAGGATATAGTAGAAAAAGAAAGAGAGGTATAGATTTATATTAAATTGAAATTCTCTTTTCTATATTATGAATAAAATTTTAATTTTGACAATATATATATATATATATATATATATTTTGTTATTATTTTTATAGGTCTAAGAAATTTGAAATGCCAAAAAGAAAAGTAAAGAAAAAGCTATTGAAGTTGAAGAACTAGAAGAGATAGTGGATGTTGGAGATGATGAAGAAGAAGTACAAGAAGATGTCAATGATGAAATGATTTTGCAAGATGATGAAGATGATAACTTCATTGACTTGGACTATGGAGATGATTTTGATTAGGCAGTAATGAATATGATTAGGAAAAAAAGTATTTTGACTAATATAATATGTAGTGACTTTGAACTCTAATGAATTTGGATATGGATGTTTTTATCTTTTGGATATGGATGTTAAAAATATATTTCCATTTGGTTTATTTGGTTAGCTTAGTCAAATGCTATAATATAAGTGACAATTAAAGTAGTCATTATTTGCATATGTTTCAATTTTATAATAAATATATGTATATGTATATGTATATTTTATATAGTGTTTGTGTATCTTACGATACACGATACGATACGATACATGATGTATAAAAATGAAAAAAATGATTCACGATTTGACAACTATGGGTTGGAGAGTGAAAAAGTAGAGGGATAGAAAATAGAGGTGGTATAAATTTACTCACATACCCTAATTACATAACTTTTTTTATTATAAATGTTTTATTAAAGAAATAAAGTATTGTTAGAATAAATAAAGAAAGTAACTCAAATGTTCAAAATGAAAGAGAAAAAAAAAAGGCTGAAAAAAAAAAAATCACATTAGTTTTATTTAGGGGTGGGGGAAGGGGTAGATGGGTAACTTCAATCCAACTGCCTCTCCTCCCTCATTTTCTCTCTAATTTATTTTTTTATTTTTTATTTTTGTGGGGGGGAGGGCTTGGAAAGTGGTGGGTCTGGGGAGAAAACAATCGAGTCCTACCATTTTCTCTACAACTAAACATCTCTCCCATCCAAAATCACTCATAAGTTCTCTCATTTATTTTTCATCCTCCCTATTTTCACTCCAACCAAACATAATCTTAGAGCACCCGCACCAATGGGTGCAGAATTTTCTTTCTATTTTACAATACAAACCTACTTTTTTTATTTTACACAACCGATTTGCAAAAGCATCCACATTGGATTATTTATAATACACCCTCTTTTATTTAAATAATACTTTCTCACCCTTTTTTTATTATTTCACTTACCCACAGCTCCACCACTTTACCCCACACACACTCCACCTGAACACTCTCTCTTTGTCTTTTTCTTTTTCTCCTTCTTTCTTCCTTTGCATTTTTTCTTCTTTGGCATCTTCTTCTTTCTTTCTTTCTTCTTCTTCTTTTTATTTTGCTATTCTTTCTTTCTTCTTAATCTTTTTCATTTCTAATTTTTTTTTTTCTCTTTCTCTCCTCATTTCTCTCTATCAAACCGGTGCTCTCTTCAAATCTTGAAAAAAAAAAAATTCTCTCTACCAAGCCTCCATGGCTCAATACACTCACACTTTCTCTCTCATGGCAGCAGCAAGCATCCCATGGTAGTGGTGGCTTGGGTTTTGAGTTGATTTGTATTTTGCCAAATGGGTTTTTCAGTGTTTTATTTTGAGTTGATTTTAAGTTGGGTTTGTGATGATTTTTCATTAATTTTGGGTTGATTGTGTTTGGATTAAATTGATATTGTAATGGGTTGGCTGTGGTGTTGATTGTGGTTGGTTAATTGTGATGGTGGGTGGATGTTGGTGGTGGTTGATGGTGGTTGGTTGTGATGTTGGGTAGATGTTGTGGTTGTCTTCTTCTTCTTCTTCTTCTTCTTGATATTGAAGAGAGGGTGAGAGAGAGTTTGACAAGGCAAGGGAGAGGAGAGAGGAAAAAAATCATATACAAAGTTACAGTAACCGTGCATATATGCATGGTTATTGTATCAATTTTGCATACATGCAAAGTTTTACAAGCACTGATGCAAGTTATTTTATGCTATATTGTGCAAATTTTTGCACATTTTGTATTTTGCACCCATTGGTGCGGATGCTCTTAGTGTACGTTTGGTTTCAAATTAAAAAGTCAGCTTATTTTACCATTCAACTTATTTTTGCTACTATTCATGGGTCCCACTGTACTTTTTGGTATTATTTATGGGTCCTACTGTACTATTTCAGCTAACTTTTACCTTTATCTACAGTATTTTCAATAAAAAGTTTTCAGTTTCAACAAAATAAGCGGATCCCAAATAGACCCATAGAGTGTGTTTGGCAAAAATTAATTTTGCCAACTTATTTTATTATTCAACTTATTTTTTGTACTATTCATGGGTCCCACTGCACTTTTTAGTACTATTCATGGGTCTCACTGTAATATTTCAGTTAACTTTTACCTTTATCTATAATACTTTCAGCAAAAAAATTTCAGTTTCAACAAAATAAGCGGGTCCCAAACAGACCTTTAGTGTGTTTGGTTGGAGGTGGAAAAGTGTGGAAGATGAAAAAAATGGAGGGATGAAAGACTCTTTTGTTTCGTTAAGAAGAAAAATGAAATGATAAAAAAATGTAATTGATATAAACTTGCTTCAATCCATATTACATAATATAAAAAATAATTTATTTGTAACCATTAAAAAAAACTATTACTTATTATCAATTTAATTAATAGAATAACATTTTATAAAAATTAATTAATTACCACCTATATTATATTATTTTTCTTTGTTATTATATTATATTATTTTTAATATAACAATCCACCATTTGATTTTGTTTTTAAAAAGGCATAATTGATTTTTTGTCCTTAAAAAAAATCCTCACTTGATTAAAATAGAAAATGAGAAAACAACAACATTTAAGTAGAGGGAGTGAGGGTAGTTTTGGTATTTTCACATCTACTCTTTTCTTCGTCCATTTTCTCTCCTATTGTCTCTCTAATTGGAGAGTAGGATTTTGGTTGACTCACCCAAGCCCAACAAAATCTCCTATATTTTCTCCTCCATCCAAACAACAATTTTTTTTTTCTCTCTTATTTTCCCCTCGTCCTTTTCTATCCCCATAAAATTACCCAACCAAATGGGGCTAGTTTCCAATTGTCATGTTGCTAATAATTATGTATGCACCATATTTTCCCCTCATCCTTGAATGAAAATTTACTATAAGGCAAGTATAATATTTTGTTGGAAAGTTGACCTTATTATTTCAAGATGTGTATCATTTCAAGATTTGTATAAATTTAATAATATGACTTGTTATTATATAGGTGGAAATACCTTTTTGGTCCCTACATTTTAATCATATTCCCATTTTAGTCCATACTTTTTAATTTTATCGCATTTAGATCCTAAAATAAAATTAAAAAAAAAAAAAAAACGATATCATTTTGGTCCTTACCTTCATCTCACTAATGAATACAGTCTACGTAGCAAACGGAGTGCACTGTTGGCACACTAAATTAGGGGTGTCCACGGGTCGGTCCGGGTCGGGTTTGTGCCCAACCCGAGACCGACCCGATAGAATCGGGTTGAGAAAATCTTGACCCACCGTCGACCGGCGAGGGAGTCGGATCGGCGCGGTCGGTTTTGCGTCGGAAACACGGTCGGTTCGGTCGGAACCGTCCACGGTGAAAAAACCAGTCAAAATAGTTGATTTCAGGAGAAAAACGCCAAATCCGGCAGAGATCTAACCGGATCTGGTGAGATCTCGCTAGATCCGGTGAGATTTCACTAGATTTGGACGAAATATCACTAGATCTACTTGATAAGTTGCCGAAATATGAAAATTTGACGCCGGAATCTGGAAATTTGACGCCGGAATCTGGAAAATATCGCTGGATTCTGGAAACTTCCGCCGGATTCTGGAAATTTTTTGATGGAAATCTTAGCACATCGGTCGGATCGGGTTTTTTCGGGTTTTGGGGAGGAAAACCGAGACCGACCCGACGGAGTCGGTTTTTGGAACAAATGACCCGTCGCCGACCGGTGACTTGATCGGATGGGCCGGTTTTCGGGTCGGATACGGTCGGAATCTTTGGGTGAGTCGGGTCTTCGGATTGGATGGACAGCCCTACACTAAATGTTGACGTGACCATTAAAATAATAGTAAAAATTTTTATTTAGCATTTTAAAAATGCCACATCATCTTTTAAATATAAAAAATTAATTTATCAAATTTAACTAAATAAAAAATAAAGGAAAAAATAGAACTAAAAACCAAAAATCAATTAATCATATAAATTGAGATCTAGCTTTATCTTGAAGAAGAATAGACAAGAACACAAACCAAGAAAATTCAAAACCCAAAAACATCTAGTGTTGTGAAATTTTAAAGTACTCGCAAGTGTACGAATTGTACCGAAGTATAGTTTGACAAGAACGACGTCAAACCCACAAGGACTTGTATGAATGTAGGAAAATTAATCAAATCTTAACCAAATTAATCCTAATCTAGTATAATAAAAATTTGTTGTTTTGAAATTAAATATACTAAGCAAATAATTAAACCAAGCAAAGATATAATATAAAGTAGTAAAGAGATGTAAACAATCCAAAAAAAGGAATTAAGGTTTTAGAATTTGCCTTATAAGTCATATTAGCATATTTTTATGATCATTAATTTTTCCCAACTACTGTATGATAATCTAGAAATCAATCTTGCTATCATGAAAAATATTCTCCTTAAAATCCTTATTTTAAAAATAAAAAACATGTTCTTCTTCACTTCTTAAGTATAAAATCAAATCATCAATTGTATCCGTTGACAAACAAATCACAAGAGATATCCAATTTTATAATCAAGAAATAATAAACCAAGCATTTAATTAATTAAGATAAATCCTAAATCATGAGAAAAACATGATTGAACTCATATCTAGAATCTCATCATAGTCAATTAATATGAAGCAAAAACAATTTAAATCATTAAAGAACAACTATTGTGGGAAAAAATCAAAGTACATAAATATTACTAATAATTCTTAACAAGGTTTCATCCTCAACCCTAATTATAAATTTAGCTACTCATGGTAATTGAAATAAAACACAAGAATAAAATAGTAAACATTAAACTAGACAAATAAAATAGAAAAATAAATAGTCACAATGCTATCATGGAGAAAAGCTACAGAGAAGCCACATGCGGCACTACCTCTTGCTCCAATTTTCTATTTTGCATCTCAGCCCTAGCACTAGCATCAGCCTCCTCTGAATTTTGCCCTAAAGAGCGTTTAAATAGGTTAAGGAATCCTATTACAAGTTGAATTCTTGTTTGGAGAAAATCCCAGATTTTTAGGTTTCATTTAACTGGTGATTTTGACCCATTTAACTTCGAAATTAGGACTTTTGGTAAAATACAAAGTTGTAGCCCTTTAAGTTAACTTTCCAGCTCAACTTGAATCATCTCAATTGGACATCTGAGCAGAAATTTATGCCAAAAATACTAATTGATGCGCAAGCTGGAATCATAATCCGAACTGGACTTGGATTTGGTGCAAATTGCCTTTGATTCCTTACTCCAATTGGACTTAAATTTAATTGGGTTAGTCTTCTTTAGCTTCATTATGGCCCTTGTAAAAGTAAATTCCATTAGCTTCATCACTTATTTAATTCCATTCTCCTACAAAAGATAAATTCACGCAATAAAATTTAATTAAGTACAAAATTAATTATTCAACATTATTCTAAAACCAAATATAAAATGCATAAATTAACTCAAAATAAGTATGATAATACTTTCTAACAATGATATAGATATGCAAAATTAAGCTATTATCAATGCACATCATCTAGCTTTATCAATTTTATCTTCGCGTTAATTTTTATTTAAAGATAATTGACCAGATGTTTTTGATTTTTAAATTTTCTAGGTTTGTGTTCTTGTCTGTTCTTCTTCAACATAAAGCTATATCTCAATTTATATGATTTTTGGTTTTTATTTCAGTTTTTTCCTTTTTTTTTATTTGGTTAAAATTGATAAATTTTTTTTTACATTTAAAAGATGACTTGGTATCTTTAAAATGATAAATAAAAAAATTTATTAGTATTATAATAGTCATGTCAATATTTAGTGTGCCAACAGTATACTCCGTTTGCCACATAGACTACTTCTATTAGTGAGATGATGGTAGGGACCAAAACAAGTTCGCTTTTTTATTTTAAGGACTAAATACAATAAAATTAAAAAGTTGGGATTAAAATGGGAATAGGGTCAAAATATAGGGACCAAAAAGGTATTTTCGCCTATAATATATATACCACATAACTTGCCAAATTATCAATTCTCCAAAAAAATTTAAGCTATTAGAAGATTGTGAATTTTTATTTGTTCTTCATGTGTGGGTCACCTAAGCTGCCATTGAGTGGAGGCCTAACACGTGAAAATCTAAACATGAGTTGAGGTAGTGACAAATGATTGAACCCATGACATTTTGTTCAGAATCCCATGTAAAATTATTGATTCTTTCAAAAATTTAAATTATTAAGAGATTATGAATTTATTCATTTAATCTAACACTAATGAAAAAAAGTATGACATCAAAATTATGTCAAAACAGGATTTCTGTTTGCTAATTGATAATTACAACAATAAGGTATAAGAGATGTGAACTCTAGTTTCCCTAATAGATAAGAGTAGGCTATGTCACTAAGTTATATGTCTCTTGGTATCAAAATAGGATTCTCAATACATTATATAACACTAAAATTTATAGACATGCATCAGCATGATAACCTAAAATTAGATGGCAATGTGCTTGGTTGGGGTGGAAACATAGAGGATAGAAAATAGAGGAGAGAAAAGAGCTTGATTGAGGTGGAAAATTGGAGAGATTTTGGTGGCATTTAGGTATTTTCTCCATGAGCTCACTAAAATGCAACCTCTTCAACTAGAAAAATCTTTTTTGCACTCGGCACATGAGACATCTGTTTCATTGACAAGTAGGACCCATAGGGCACATGAGATATTGCCTCCTCCAAATCATAGAGAAAACCAGGAACAATACTTTAGTGCATTTTGGATAAAAATACCCCCTTACAATGCTCTTTTCTTTCTTTTTGCTTTTGCCATCTTTCATTTTGTCTTTTCTCCTGCCTCTTCTTATTTCTTATGTTCTTCAAATCCTTGTATTTTTTGTTATCTGTTTTGGTTTGTTGTTCTTTTTTTTCCTCATCAATTTTGTTTTCAAGCATTTCCTTATGTATTTTGGGCTATTGTACCTTTTTCAAAGAAGTTTCTATCCATACACAATTTTTAATAAAAATATAACGTGATACTTTTTTTTTTTTTTTTAATCTAATAAGGGCATGAGATAAAATTTATATATAAATTATATTTTCTATCATTTCATTTTTCTTCTTAACTAAATAAATTTATTTTATCACTCCACTTTTTCACCTCCAACCAAACATTATAAAGGAAAACTAAAATCTTTTCTATTCTTCTATTTTTTTTTTTATCTTCTTATTTTTCACTTGCAACCAAACAGACCCTTAAAGAGAGACTTGCAGTGAGGCAAGCTTGTCATACAGATAACTTTGGACAGCAAAAAAGAAAAGGAGAATGATTTTATTTTGAAATGGGCTAAAGCAACATATTGATAATGCATTGTGAAATATAATGCAGTGTGAAATATAAAAAACTGACTAAATTGAAAGGGAGATGACAAAATATAAGGAATTCTAACAATCATTAATAATTTAATATAAATCACCACAAAGCTTTAGGGCTAGCTCAAAAAATTGCGGGGCCTACGGAAAAAAACGAAGGCTTTTTCTAATATTTAAATATTAATTAAATTATCTTTACTTAATTTTTTTACTTAAAATACATTTTTACTTACTTAATTAGTACAAAATTACTAATTAATCTTTGGCGAAATTACACTTTACCCATCTGTGGTTTGTTCGAAAAACACTTTACTTATTTGTGGTTTAAAAATTGGCACTTTATCCACCTGAGATTAGTTTTATTTGTCTTCCATTATCCACCTCTATTAAAAACAGGAGTAAATTTGTATTTTTATTACTTTTTTATGTTTCTCTCATCTCAAAACATAAAAAATTAAAAAAATCAAGAGAAAAGAAGATAAGCTAGGTTTTAATTTTTACAAAACTTAACTTTTAGATCTTCTTTTCATGTATTAATTTTAGATTATGTAATCAGATTTATGTACGATGGGGCTACAATTAAATAACATTGCAATTCCAATGTCTACCACTGTTGGACCAGTTTGCCGTCATTCATTTGGCAATACCTTTGAATCGTGTACCCTTATATAATCATTGTAGAGATATCAGAAACATCAGCAACTTTCGAAATTATGCAGCCTCCAGAATTAATAAAACAAACAATATTTAAGAGCTACAGGCTCAGATGGATGTGAGATCTATTATAAGCCGTGAAGTCTTTGACTCTTTCTCTCTGCAGAACCTGAACGTTGGATTTCAGATATTTATATTTGATTAAGATATCTATCATTAAACAAAAAACTTACGAGAACATAGCCAAAAAAACATATACAAATTAAATAGCTTACTTTAGAATAAAAAGGACCAATTCTATCTTATTATTAAAAAAAAGGACCAGCACAAATGGGAAAAGTCAAAAGTAATTTAATAAATTATCTAAAAATTGTAACAAAAATGGCAAGGCTAGCTAGCTCATACACGATCCACCTACACTTAATCATCCATTGATGAGCAGCTACTACAAAGATAACTTAAAAAAAGGATCAAGATAAGGAACAGTAAGGTGAGCAGTGAGAAAAAAAAAATTGGGGATTTAATTTCTTCAGGAATTAAGATGGAGAGATAGAGAGAACGTTTTTTTTTTTTTGGTCTTATTTTAATTTTCTTTCTTCACCTTCTATGTTTTTGGATACAATGAAGGGTTTTTTAATAGACATTTAATTCTATTGTCCAATAGATAGCAAAACTTCCACCGATAATTGGTGAGAAGTGCTACTTTCACACTTTCATAACAAATCATAGTTGGTAAATTATTATTGTATCTAATTTGAATATACCACTTAACTTTTTTTTTTTAATAATAACAACTTATAACAATCTGCCATTTAAGATTTGTTAGTGAAAATGTTGTTAGTGATATAGTATTTCTCATAATTGATTCAAGTAGGAATGGGGGTATTGGTTCATGTAAGAGTGTGCATAGAATACCAAAAGGGGTTATTCATATTCAAGCAAGTTTCAACAATACCATTATGACTGTTATAGATGTACAAGGTCGAGTAATTTCTTGGTTTTGAGCTAGTACTTGTGGACTCAAGGGTACAAGAAAAGGGACATCATTTGCAACCCAAATTGTAACAAGAAATGCTATCTGGATGGTAGTGGATAGAGGTATGCAAAAATTAAGGCCTTAAAGGCTATTTGCAGGCCTTAATTTTTATATATTTATTAATTTTTATGGGGGTGAAACAACCTTAATTAAAATGTTAAGACAAATAAATATAATATATTATATTAGTTAACAGGAGGTGTTGTCTTTTATTTGTGGCCTTTAGGCCATTGCCTAAGTTGGTCTATATGGTTGAGTCGGTCTTACAAAGCTTAAGAGAAGGAAACTCAAAGTGGTCATCCACCAAATTGATGAGTGCATTTATAACAGGATATAATTTGTCATTAATATGGATGATAAAAATTCTCATTCCACTTGAATAGCATGTCTCACTCTCACTCTACCCGCATGCTTTTTTCTTGTTTTGGAAAGGTGATAGGTTTAGAATAGGTTTTTGCTCGTGACGTCATGTCTTAACCCACTCCACCTTGAGGGAAATATATATGTAAAACATACTGTTAAAGACTTATAGTATGTTTATATATATACTTAATAGTATTTCTAAAAGATATACTATTTACAACAAAGGACTTGGATAATATATTTATATATAAACAAAATATATAATTTAATAATAATTCTTATAGATATGCTACTTAATGCAAAAGAACTGGATAGTATGTTTATATATACTTTAATAGTATTTTTTTAAAAATATGTTATTTATAGCAAAACACTTGGATTAGGTTCAATGTCTAATTGCACTGGATTCATTTAAATGAAAATATTCGGATGATGAAGCGTATCATCCAAATGGATTTAGTACAATTTAACATTGGATCCAACCCTTGCACAACCGCAAAACACTTGCGTTATTTCTCTTTCTAAACACTCTCACCATTGTCCCTTCCATTTCTTTGATCATTTTTACCTTGTTATCAAAGCCCCCTCATTACAAAGCAAGTCGAGCAATCGGGCTGGACCCTGACTCACGTGGGCTGCAATGCAAATCTACAAAACCATGAGATGAGAGAGCCCATAGCCATAGCCGGACAGGCGTCCACTACACTACACTACACTTCCTCTTCCATTTGCATTTGCATTTCAATATCCACAGTATATAAATCATTTTCCGTATGTGTCTTCTCTTTGTCAGAGTGAGTCTCAGCACACCAGCATCTCCTCCCTAAAACCCTAACCAAAAAAAACCAAAACCAACCCTCACCACCACTGAACTCAACCCCCCACCTCTCTTTCACTCCCTCTCCCTCGGATCCTCAATTCGGATCCCAATGGCGGAGAATTCTTTGGATTCTCTCGTTTCCATTGCCGGGTTGGTATCCACCCAGTCCACCAAGACCCGGGTCCGGATCTTCCGCCATGAACTCCCACCGGTTCTTGACAATCCAGGTTCGTCACTGACTCCAAAACCTTGTTGCCGAATTCAAATTCTATGAAATGCTAAAGTGGAATCCATGTGTAATACATCTGAGAATTCCCGATGGGTCGTGTTGCGCAAAAGCCATGGATTCCCAATTCTTTATATCTGACGCAACTTTGCCTAAATACCCGTTTCAAATATTGCTCACAAGGCTAATGGGTCTAAGATATTTCACTTGCAAGTGCACTATTTTTATGTGTATCAGTGATATAGAAAGATAGTATTCCAACTTTTTTTCTAAACATAACTTTATCATGGAACTTAGTGAAGAAAGAAACGCATTGTTTCTGTTCGAAACACGCTCGAACCCAACTGGAAGAAATCAAATTGTAAATCCATCCGTGCTTTTTAATGCCTTAAGGACATCTTTGTCCTCAAAATGGTCTTCTGGATAGGCCTTCGATTCTTCTATGTGCATTATTTGTTTGTGTGATATTATTTGTTTTTATTGTTTTTTATTGAATTGGTCAGTGTTATGAATTAAATTCTTAGTTATTTCAATTTAAATTAGATGATATTATGACAAGAAAGAGAGAGAGAGAGAGAGAGGAGAATAATTTGCTTAGCTATTAAACCGAAAAAGTTTTTATTAATTAGTGAAGAACCCGATGATTGCGTTATGCCTTTACCTTTTTGGAGGCTTAAGTGTCAAATGATACGTTATGGATTGTATGAAGCAATTAGCGACGAGAGAGTACATTTGCAACTTAATGTTTTACCATCTGTGGTTTTCGTGCATAGAAATAGATGATCAAACTTAGGAAAGCCTAACAGTGTAGGTTTAAAATTACAGCATAAAAAACAGATGTTTATGTCCATTTCAAGCGTCTGAACTTTTTGGAGTTTGTGTAAAATACCCTGCATTCATGTTAGTAAAACGTTAGTTCTGTCCATGGCCGAATTTGATGTGAATTTTTTTCTGAAGCATCGACAAGGAGGGAGTGTGAATGATTTGCATTTCCTTTTTTAGCATTCTCAGGATGATTCCTAATTGTGATTTTATCCCAGCAAGAAAGAGGAAAATTCAGTTCTCCGTTACTATTTTATAAGAATATTTTTTCCTGTAAACACCATGAGGACTTACAAGTGAAAGCAATGGTGTGAATGTGTTGAGCTTTTCTTTGGGTGTGTGTGTGTTTCGTTTTTGCTATGTAAGAAGTCATTCCTTTTTTTTTTTTGTTTTTTTTTTTGTTTATGATAGGTGCAAAAAATAAAATCATTCATACATATTTTTCTCTCTGTGTGTGTGTTTAGTTTTTATGAATGAAGTCATTCATTTTTTTTCCCCTTTTGGTGTCTGTTTTGCTATGAACAAAGTCATTTAATTTTCCTTTTGATAGGTGCTTTGCTGCTACTAAAATCATTCATACATATTCTTGTGTGTTCTATTTTCGCTATGAATGAAGTCATTCATTTTTTTCCCTTTTGATACGTATGAAGTCCTTTGTACATATTCTTGTCCTAAACTGTTGTAATTCTGAATTTGCAGCAATGTGTACAGAGCTTGCATCACTTTTGGTAGATATAATATTTAGAACCTTGTCAATTTATGATGATCGTGGATCAAGGAAGGCTGTTGATGATCTGATTGCAAAAGCTTTGGGTGACGTATTGTTCATGAAGAATTTTGCATCAGCACTTGTCCAAGTAATGGAGAGGCAATTGAAGGTCCAATCCCATGTAGGTTGCTACGGACTTCTCAGATGGTCATGCCTTCTCTTAAGCAGGAGTCAGTTTGCCACAGTTTCAAAGAATGCATTGTGTAGAGTAGCTGCAGCGCAAGCATCTTTACTTAATATTGTTGTACAAAGATCTTTCCGTGAGCGAAGGGCTTGCAAGCAAACTTTTTTTAATTTGTTTTCTCAGGTTTTGCTCATGTAACCTTCACTGATTGTAGAGAAGATTTCCCTGCTGGTACCTTCAAAATTTAATACCATTTTATAAATTTATTTTTTCAGTCTCCAAACATTTATAAAATATACATTGAAGAATTAAAGGATGGGCGTATTTCGTACAAAGATTGTCCTGAGTTAATACGGTTGTTACTAGAGTTCTCAAGTACATCACCGTCTTTGTTTGAACAATGCAAGGTGAAGAATTTATTTTTTACCTTGTGTATTTTCTTATTTTATGGAGATGCTTAAGTGCTCTTTCTCCCTGAATTCTGATTTTATTTCTTGTTTGTACAGCCTACATATCTTGATATGTATGTTAAAACAGTGCTAAATGCCAGAGAAAAGCCAGCACAGGTTCTATGTGAAGCTTTTTATTCACTTTTTACATGTATGTCACATGAAGATTTTCAAAGTATTGTGGTTCCGTCTTCTGTTAAAATGCTGAAACGCAACCCTGAGATTGTGTTGGAGTCGGTTGGAATTCTTTTGAAATCAGTGAACCTTGATTTGAGTAAGTATGCCACCGAAATACTCTTGGTAGTACTACCACAGGCTCGGCATGCAGATGAAGGAAGACGGATTGGGGCATTAGCAATAGTCAGAAGTTTGAGCCAAAAGTCTAGTAATCCAGATGTTTTAGAAGCGATGTTCAATGCTGTCAAAGCTGTAATTGGAGGTCTGTGTGTATTCTTTTGTTTATGCTTTCCTATGTTTTCTTTTAGGTGTTTTAAATGCTTTGTAATGTTTTCTATAAATCTCTGGTATTTAAGAAGTTTAATAACTGAATTTGTAAATCTATGTTGACCTTTTGTTTTTTTGGGGCAAACATTCATGTTGTTGATTTGATCAGGCTCAGAAGGAAGACTTGCGTTTCCATACCAGAGAATTGGTATGGTCAATGCGCTCCAGGAATTGTCTAATGCTCCTGAGGGAAAATATGTCAATGGCCTATCACGTGCCATATGTGTCTTCCTTTTGTCTTATTACAAGGATGATGGTAATCTATTTGTTCTCATCATTTTTTTTTTAATTCATAAATTTAATTTAGTTTATGTTTTCATTTTTATTAACTGGTGGGAATTATAAACTTCTCAGAAAATTTTTCTTGATTTGAATCTTCACTTTCTTCTCATCTTTTAATGCTTTCAAGTTTTATTTTTCATGCACACTTCTGATTAGATGTCCAATGTTCTAATTTTTAGGGAATGAAGAGGTAAAGCTTGCAATTTTGTCAGCCATAGCTTCTTGGGCGGCACGATCTGCTGATGCCATTCAACCAGATTTAGTTTCCTTTATTGCTTCTGGACTCAAGGAAAAGGAAGCCTTAAGGAGGGGTCATCTTCGTTGTCTACGAGGCATATGCAAAAATTCTGATGCTGTTTTACAGGTAAGCTGTCTGATTAAAGTATATCTGCTTTTGTTGTTTGGTTCTTGTTGAGGCCGTTGCTTTGATGCTTCTATGTTAAAACACCTCAGGTATCATCTTTGTTGGGTCCTCTTGTCCAACTTGTAAAAACTGGTTTTACTAAGGCAGTGCAGCGTTTGGATGGTATATATGCTTTGCTATTAGTTGGGAAGATTGCGGCTCTTGATATCAAAGCAGGTGTTTAGTGTTTACTACTATTATCCTTGTTGCTTTTGAACTATAGACTTATACTTGGAATGATCCTGCATTTATGTTATTGGTTTTTCATGTGTAGAACTTCAAATTGATTTATTTATTCTTCTTTACTTTTTTCAGAGGAGACCGTTGCAAAGGAAAAGATCTGGTCTTTGATATCCCAAAACGAACCCTCCCTTGTACCAATCTCATTGGTAGCTATTCATAGACTCTTTGATGTTAGAGATATCCAATCTAAGTGTTTTTGTGGGTATTTAACACTGAAATTTGTCACACAGGCCTCAAAGTTATCGACTGAGGATTGCATGGCATGTGTTGATCTTCTGGAAGTGCTGTTGGTGGAACATTTGCGCAGGTTTGCTTTATGAATGTTGCAAACTATTAACATTATTCTTGTCCTTGTAGTCTTTCTTAAGAAATTCATAGTGGCCTATTTCTTGTTCATTCTGCAGAGTATTGGAGACATTTTCAGTCAGATTACTATTACAGGTAAACCAGTGTCTAGTACTACATGGATG
The DNA here is from genome assembly GCA_028535165.1 of Quercus tomentella. NCBI lineage: Eukaryota > Viridiplantae > Streptophyta > Magnoliopsida > Fagales > Fagaceae > Quercus > Quercus tomentella. Next base: position 24,849,413 of record JAPQVY010000089.1, on the reverse strand, counting down.
TATTTCTTAGCTAGGAATTTTATCACTTATAGTTTGTTGATATGGTGCAGTTAATGATATTTTTGATATGTCATCCAAGTTGGGATATAAGGAGAATAGCTTATAATGCTACCAGAAAGATAATTACTGCAGCACCACAGTTATCTGAAGATCTTTTACTCGAATTTACTAATTTTCTTTCTGTAGTTGGAGAAAAAATTTACCTTTCCAAGACAAGGTACAATTGGTATAAAATGACTTGCTGAAATTTTATTGTTGCTGGTAGTTTAAAACCTTTTCTCCGCTCCTCCCCTCACACTCTCTTCATTGAATTATAATGTATGCATCTAGTTAACAAAAAAGAGTGAAATGCACAAGTGCATGTGTATGCATATAGTTACTGAAAAAGGGTGAACTGCATATTTTTTTTTGAAGACAAGGTATAATTTATATTTGATGAATCTTTTGTCTCCTATTATTAATTATAATTATGGTCATAATACACATGCGCTATTAATTATTATGATCATTATACACATGGATGTTTTCCTACTCTTATTAATAAATGTTTTAGTAATAAAAAACAAAATGATCACAATATACATGTGCTTGCATGTTCACACACAGCATATTTATTTTTATATTAGTAAAATGATTTTATTCTAAAAAAAAGAGATCAATCAATACACAAGTTGAAAGAATTACAATCTCAAGTTCAGAAGATCTAAAAAACCTAAAAAGACAAAAGGATTAAGGGGTGCTGCCTGAAATAGTCATGAACTCATGTAGAGCTTGCAACATCACTTGCTTAATTACTTGAATAGGCCATCACAAGTTCCACTTTGCTTCTCTTGCCAAATAGTCCACAACTCACACAAGGAAGTAGCCTTTTAAATCTTCAAGTTTCTTCGATTAAATTTTCCTTGCCAACAATTTAACATCTCAATCACTGCCTTTTATATAACCTAGAGTAAACACTAACCACAAGTCACTCACCATTGAGAAATGCAGAAGAAGGCCGTTGCTGTTACACCTGCAACACCAATCAATAATCATAAGCGATCATTTCCGAATATTATACATTGTGAAAATTATCCAAGCAAAAAAGCTCTCTTGCAAGGTATCTTTATGCTCCAAATTTTCCTCTAAGGGAAGTGAGCCCTTCTAGATCTAGGACTCTTAGAAAGAGCGGTTTTCACTCTTAGTCAATCCCCATGATATCTGGTCTTTAACTTGGCCTTTAGGAAAATGGGAGCACAACAAATCACAGAAACTATCCCCAGCTTCTGACTCCCGATCTTGAAAAGATTGACAAAAACAAAGGTCATGTCAAAACCTAGTTGGCTAATTCTCTTGCTCCAGCTCCAACTCTCAATCTTAAGAATTACTGCAACAAAGGTCATGCTAAAACCTGGTTGGCTGACCCTAGTGCCATCCCTAATGGTATTGTTAAATTAGAGGAATATGCGAAAAACACCCTTTCCTCCTTAGATGCACTTCCATAACCTTACCCCATTCCCAGGCACCTTTGCTGTTGTGCCCTTGGTTCTCCATACTTCATACTTCTTTTTTTGATAGGTAATAGAACTTTTATTGAAAAAATAAACATTGTGTTCATGATGATGAACACTTTGGACATGGAGAAAATACATAAAGCTCAAGAGCTAAAGCAAGCAGCTAACAAATTATAGAAAGCAGGAATTGAAATACATTGTGTAAGACCCCAATTACGAGCCCACTGAAATAAAGTACCAAAAAGAAGATGTTTTAAAAGATCTAAAGATTGCTCATTATCTCCATAGATTTGTATGAAGTATGGTTATCCATACTTAATACAAATAACATGTGTCTATAAATGCTCCCTTTAAATTGCAAATCTACAACTTTCCTAGCTAAGCTTGGTTATAACTACCCAGCTTTTGAATCCCCTTTGATGGCAAACTACCCTCCAGTCTACTGAATGAAATATTTTTGCATCCCACATTCCATCTCGCATAAAATCTCTTGTAATTCTCTAACCTATTGGCCATGTGAATGGGCATGTTAAAGAGTTACATAAAGTATGTAGGAAGAGAAGATAAAGTATTCTTGATAAGAGTGATCCTCCCCCTGTTGAAGGTTAAAGTCTATTCCATCCTGCAAGCCTTCTCTCCATTTTTTTATTATTATAAAATTCATATTCCGGACTGCTTGAGCCTTATAATACAATCCCGAAGGCAAGCCTAAAATATGTCATGGGAAGATGACCCAATCTGCAGCCCATAAAGGCAGCTAGTTGTCTAGCTCTGCTCACATACATTCATATTTATGTATCTAGTTTAGGAAAAACCGTGTGCAAACCCATAATTCTCAATTGGATGACTGAAAATTATGATAAATTTCTGTGTTGGCTTTAAATAATACTATTTTGTGTATGTACTTGATCTGTTGTTTAGTACTAGCTTGATAAATTCTTAATCTGTTAGGCCATTTATTGACTTAATTTGAATTTGTAGTTTTATTAAGGCATGTTTTCAGGCCAAAAAACTCTTGCTCAAATGGCATTTTTCACTCCATAAAGAATGGGGTGGAGGGAGAGGTAGTTGGTTCATGAACTTGCAAAAAAACAGAAGAGTGATTTTAGATACAGTTTTTCCCGGTCATAAATTTTCCATTTGTCCCCTTCCTATGATTATCAGGCATCTGACCTTTTATGCCTGTAGTGATACAGAGATTTCAGTGGACCCTCAAGTTCCTTTCCTTCCATCTGTCGAGGTTTTGGTGAAGGCTTTAGTTCTGATATCTTCAGCAGCTCTAGCTGCTGATCCAAGTTCTTCCGTGCGAGTTATATTCTGCTCACATCATCCATGTGTAGTTGGAACAGCAAAACGAGATGCAGTTTGGAGGGTAAATGTTTTATTCATCAATTTTTTTTGTTCATCATTTAAAATAGCTGACCCCAAAATGTAGGGTTAGGGCTTTGTTTGTTGTTGTTGCTGTATGAAATGCCTTGTACTTTCTGTTTGGTTTTGTTCTTTGGCATATTTTTTTACTTGAAACCAGTGAAGCCCAAGATTGCTGTTTTTATGAAAATGAGGGATTAGGCATGATCAATATTTTCTTTTCCTGCTCTGTTGATTTTTTTATATAAAAAAATAATTATTGAAATAATGAGTTCAAGAAACAATGTTCAATACTATTAGACGCTATCAAATAGCAAACATGACATAATCACCTTGCAAATTTTGGGGTTTGGGGGTGGGGTTTCTATATAATAGGTTTTGTTAAGGTGTATCCTTATACTCTTTCTTTGTTCTTAAAGGCTTTACATCCATGTTCAAGCCTTCAAGGCTGCTTTGATGGTAGATTCATGCTAAATTTCAAACATTATGATACACTGCTAAAAGTTTATTAACGATTTTAATTCTGTTTCAGAGACTTTACAAATGTTTGCAAACACTTGGTTTTGATGTAATTGGCATTTTTTCTGCTGATGTGGGGAATTTGAGCAAGGTAAGTTTTAGATTCTTAATTTATTTTTGGAAGTTTTTGCTGTTTTTTATTGAACTCCATAATAAACCTTCCAGCTATACATGTTTTTATTCATTACTTTCTGCCAAAAAAAAAAAAATATAGCCTAATTACATTATTCTGCTTGGGCATTTTCTGATTGATTGGTTTTCTAGGATAAGCATTATTATGCATCTGTGAATGAGTGAAGAATAGAACATATGTTGGCATATTATGATTGTTTAAAAAAATGCAGCTATGATAATTGGAGCCTAGAATAGCTAATATGTGATTGTTGCCACTTTTCTTGGGAATATCTTGTCCTTGGCTGAAATTATCTTAAATAGTTTTGGTTGACAACTGCAAAAAAAAGAAAAAGAAAAAAGAAACAGAGAAATAGACATTGTGGAAAATGTGGACAAACAAAAAAAATATTGATATAGAAAATGTCAAGAAGATTTTTGGTAATCTCTGGATATCCATGAATAGTTGATATCAATTTATTGGGAAAGAACTGGTAGGTTTTGATGTGATGTATTTGAAAGGAAAAGTGGGGTGTCTTAATGTGTTTCATTGTTTATTGTTTGCTTGGCCTTTCATTCTTTTTTGACGTTTCTCTGTCTCTGTTGGATTTCTTAGATGCTCTTTTTCTTAACGGTTTTGAGTTATTTTGCGGCTTCGTATGTTTACATACTATATTCTTGGAGTGTTTTTATTTTTTATTTTTATTTTTTATAAAGATTTTTGCTACTAATGCATAATTTGTGAGTGAAGTATAAACTTGTTATTGATAAAGGTTATACATTTTGAATGTTCAATATTATAATCTAGATATTCTCAACCAACTCAAACTTATCATTACGTCTTTACTTGAATGAGAACTATTATGCATTTCATTTTCTTTGTCAGTTTATTCTTTGCAACTAGATTTTTTTTTTCCATATATATGCATTGATTATTCATTCCTGAGTATTTATATCAGACCTTGTTGAAGTGTCTACACACTTATGTGCGACCAATGGGCTCTGGCTTAATAATGAATGGGACCTTTTTCCCTTGTTAGGGCAAGATTCAATGTGTTTCTCTTATATTTGTTTGAGTATGCTTTTTGTCTGCTTCTTCCTTGAAAATTTCTTACAAATTTTAATTAGTATGAGCATCATAATTTCTTCTATGAACTGCATCTTCCATTATGTGGTTGTGTTTACGATGTTGTTAAAGGCTAACTGGTGACCTCTTGCTGGTTGAGTTTTGCAGGGCCTACTTGGACCAATGGGGTTGATGAGTGCTAATCCACTTGAACAACAAGCAGCAATATCATCATTATCCACTTTGATGTCTATAACACCCAGAGATACCTATATAGAGTTTGAAAAGGTTTGCTTCTTACATCAATTATATTTTAATTTTTTTTTTTTGTTTAAGTGGGGCCAATGATGTTATATAGTGGAGGTTCTCTCCTGACTGCTGACTGAAACTTGTTTTTCATGCCAGCATTTGCAAAATCTTCCAGACCGTTATTCACACGACATGCTTTCAGAGAATGATGTTCTGGTAAATTCTTCTGCTTTTCTACTTGAATCGAATTGGATTTGTGATAAATAAAAGCAAAATCAGTGTAAAAGGGTAATACTATATTTTTATGTTACAATACTGGTTCTCTCAACATACTGGATTTGATATGTTAGGTTGATCATTAAATTAAGATGTGGAATTATACACCCTTAATTTGGAAATGATTGTTCTTTGTTGGGTATTTTGCAGTATTGTACTCAGGAAACAATAGATATGTGGAGTATATAATTTGTTATCATGATTGTTTTCTTTGGCAAGCTTCCTCATTTCTTTAATTGAGTGCAATCAAGTTACTTATTCTTTCACTTGAGGAAGGGATATCTGGGGCTTGATATAGGTTTTGCTTTTAAAAGTCTAGTAAACAAATTTTTCTTTGGTATTGTGCATTTATATGCTAGAATCTCTTCTTTACCATTAATTGATAAAATATCTTTTGTTGGCGAAGTGCTAAATGGAGGGTGATGTCATGGATTCAAGAACCATTGGATGCGTGTGCAACATACCATTAAATAAAGGATCTCTTTTGATATCTAAGATGGTGATTTGGTTTAATTTATTTGGAATGGGGGCTTTCTACATTGGATTTGGTATTTGGAATGCCAAATATCCCCAAACTTTAGGGTGTAAAATCCAAATTCTGAAACTTTAGGGTGTAAAATTCAAATACCTCCAAATTTTGAGGGTAAAATCTATTTTCTGAAATTTCAGGGTGTAAAATCCAAGCACCCCCAAAATTTAGGGGTATAGTTTGCAATATAGCCTGATATGGGGAATATTCATCTTAATTGCCAACATCTTGGTCAAATTCTTGTCAATGTCATAATTCTATTCAAGGTTAACTATTGTGTTTGAAATTTTTAGAGAAGATCTTTATTTGAGTTTAGATGAGGGGTGTTTATGCAAGTGAATAAGTTTGAGAAGTCATTAAAAATGTGGTAAGAATAAATTTGCACTCTAATTGGGTTGGGAATATTTTTGGTGAAATCATATAGAAAATTGTAAGAAGTATATATTACTAAATCATGAAAGAGACATATAAATCAAAGAAATTACTCATAGAAATAGCCAAGAAACCCAACACAAAATTAAGCAATAATCTCATCTCTAGAAGCTGAGATTTGTGTTAGTGAGGAATGTCAAGATCTATGCAGGTGAAGGAGAGACAAAAAGTAATGGCCGAGATTAAAGGCTCGTGTTTGAGAGATCAAGGAATGAGGTCTCGTTGACATTATAGGTGGCTTCTGTTCAAATATCACCAACTTGCTTCTTGCTTGAGGTGGCCCAGTGTCAGACGAATCTAATAAAAAGTTGAGAGAGAGAGAGAGAGAGAGAGATAACCTTATCCCATGGAAACCAATAGTAATCAGCCATGCATGAGATAGGCACATGCAACAAATGAAATCTTGTCATCTTATACAAAAAAAAAGAAAAAAAAGAAATCTTGTCATGTGCAAAGCGAGTGTGTGTATATATATATATTAAAGGTTTTTGGGCAGGTTGGGGGAAATTTGATCAAACCTGCAACCCTCTTGGCGGCTTGGCCACCCAAAAATTCTAAAACTGATGATTGTTGGGTCAGTCGGGTGGGTCAGTTATACCTGGTGCATCAAATATTGCAAACACAGTTGCTTTTACCTTCTCCATGGTTATTGTATTGATGAGATTGGGGGATTCTTCTTGATAGCAATTTGTAAGGTCAACAAAGACAGTTGATGAAGTTCAATGTAGATTGTGTGTAAAAATTGTAGACAGAATGTTCTTTCCCTATTTTCTGTAAGTGAAGATGTGCCTGCATAATAGTTTGGCCTCATATAGTATTTTTTTGATAGGTAATACGACTCTTATTGAAAAAGAACATCATGTTCACGATTGTGAACACTCTGAACAAGAAACATATACAATCTAATCAAGAACTAAAGGAAATAGAGACTAAGAATTCAGATAAAGAAATACAATTTGTAGTTCAGCTGAAAAAAAATGATATTTATTTATCAGAAAGTTTTGATCTGGTAGCTTCTTGGAGCTGTTTATTCAATTCCTGGCTAAATTTTATGTCTTCAGTTCATATAATATAGAGTAAAAAATGATATTTTTTTTTATCAGAAGTTTTGATCTGGTAGCTTCTTGGAGCTGTTTATTCAATTCCTGGCTAAATTGTGTCTTCAGTTCATATAATATTGAGTAAAAAATGATATTTATTCATCAGAAAGTTTTGATCTGGTAGCTTCATGGAACTGTTTATTCAATTCATGGTACAAAAGATTTGGTTGATGAGTTATATCATTTTGGATCTCATCCTCTGGAAGGCTTCAGTTTCCCAGTCTATGAATTCTGCAGTACCTCTTGCTATTTTCTCTAAATTTCTCTTTGGGTTTTTTGTATGAGCTTATTCTATACTTTTCTATAAAATTAACTTTTAATTTTAAAAGATAACATCCCATAACACTAAGATGCTCTTGTATAAAATTATTCTTAGTTCGCACCTCTCTCTTCTTCTTTTTTTCTTTTCTCACTAAATATTGTATCTTCCCCATTTTTATGCAAATGGTTTGAGATTTTTGTTACATGTGCTTCTGTTTTTCTCTTTTTGTTCAGGTTTTTCATACACCTGAAGGAGTGCTTTCCAATGAGCAAGGTGTTTATGTTGCAGAGTCCATTACTGCCAAGAACACAAAACAAGCAAAGGGTCGTTTTCGGATGTATGAAGACCAAAATGACATGGTACTTCTACATGTTTCTTCTTTGTAGGTTCTTTTTCCCCCCTTTTTTCAATAATAGTTATATATGATGTGTATGTATTTGTTCCAGGATCTTATCGGTTCTAATCATTCTGTAAAGAGAGAACCAGCTACTAGAGAAGTTGCTGGTGTGGGGAAAAAGGATACTGGGAAGTCAACTAAGAGAGCTGGCATGTTACTATTGATCCTGTGTTCTGTTAATGCTCTAATTTGCTTTCGTTGTTATTAGTCATTTCTAACATTTTTTTTATTTTTTATTTTGATCCATCTAGATAAGGGAAAGACAGCAAAAGAAGAGGCACGTGAATTGCTTCTTAGAGAGGAGGCATCCATACGTGAGAAGGTTCAAGAAATACAGAAGAATTTGTCTTTGATGCTGACAGCTCTTGGGGAGATGGCTGTAGCTAATCCTGTATTTGCACACAGTCAATTACGTTCCCTGGTTTGTGTCCCCACAGCCTGCCTTTCTTGATCTTTTCTTTTATTGATAAATTATTTATCTGATTTCTAATTTATCAGTCTCATTTATAATTACTTCATTTTTGCGTCTTAATGAAAGATTTGTTCGGTTTGCTAATTCTTCTTGATTGGTAAGGTCTAAAGCCAAAGATTCATTAATCCCATCTCCTCCCCATTACCACTTTAGTTAGAGAAATAGGAGGATAATACTATGTGTTGTACCCATGTTTTGTATGGGTAGTACCTCTTCCAGAAAGGGTCAGGAAGTTTCTATGAGGTGAGTTGTCCCTACCTGCTGTCCCATTCAAGAATATTTGTTTTCCTATTGTAATTACCCTTTCTATATATATTTATCCAAAAAAAAAAAAAAAAAAAAAAAATTACCCTTTCTAGATAAGGAATGAATGGTAAGAGGGCTGAAATAAAAAATGGGTCCCATATTTTCAGTGCAACATCATCTTTCATTCTTCTTCTTCTTCTTCATGGTATCAAAGCATTAAAAGTCCTTGCCCTCAGCGTTCTTTCCTTCCTTCATTTTCTTCTTTCCCGTACTACTTTCTTTTCCTTTTTGCCTTTATCCGCTTCTAGTGTTTGCCGACTGATACACCTCTGGCATTTTTGGCAGATACTGTTCTTCTTTAGGCTGGTTCATTCATTTTCGCCCATATTTAGCTTGGCTAGATACTTTTTTTTTTCTTCTATTTTCTTGTTGCATATCTGCATTTGCTGCTTGTTTACTTTTACAATGACTAACAGACCTGAGATCATGTATTCCTTGACCACTTTGAGGGCTCCCATGACAACTCTTAATTTCATTGGCAAGAATTATATATTTTGCATAAAAAACAAGGAAAAGCCTTATTTGACCATCTCTTATCTGACAAGCCATCATCTTCTGCTTTTATGAGTGATGCGATTAGCTCCGATGAATCGACTATCATTACCACCATTGCCTCACCAAGCCTTTAGGACCAAGAGGACCATCTGATCATGGCTTTCATGCTCCCTAATATCGAGCCCAATATCAAGGTCACTCTGATGATCTGCAAGGGACATTTGGGAGTGTTTTCAACACGTCATTTCTTGGTCTTAGAATGCCACTCAGTTGTATGATGTCTGTAAGAACCACTTTAATCTTGAGCAAGATGATTAGGGGGCATTTGGTTTAGCCATTTTCATCACTCAAAACTCAAATTTCGTGGGCCCCACCTCATGTTCTCCTTTTTGGTTTAGTTTTTATTCTTAGTTCTCATTTCTGATTACTCAAAAAAATGAGTTATAGTGATGAAAACTGAAAACACATTTTAGATGTTTTCAAGTGATAAAAACTGAGTTCAATGGCAAACTTGTAAAAAAATAAAGGTGTTGGGACCCACATTTATGACTAATCTTTATCAAGTCAGGCTTCACTTTATTATATCTCTCTCTTGCTCCGGTCTCTCACACAAACCAGAAATGCTGGTCTCTTTCTTCTCCACTTTTTCTTTCTTCTTCTTTAACACTCACAAGCCTTCTCATCCCAGAATTTTTTCTTTCTTCCTTGTTCTAATTTCTTTCTTCTTTCTTTTTTTTTTTTTTTTTTTCCTTACCTCTTTGCCTTTCTCATCCCAGAATTTTTTTTCTTCTTTCTTCTTTTCCTTTGTCATCCCAAATTAAAGATCTGTTTCTTGAATTCTCAAAAAAAAGAAAAAAAATATCTGTTTCTCGGTGGGTTTATGTGTTGTTTATGGTGGCATTGGGTTTGTGAGTTGAGATCGGTGTGGTTGTGGGTTGTTTTTGGTGGCGTACTCCTTGGTGGTTGTTGGGTTTTTGTGGTGGTAGTTGTTGGTTTCTGCATTTAACTGTGGTGAGTTTGTGTAGCAGCTGGGTTGAATGGTGGTGGTAGGAGGCCTGCCGACTGGGTTGATTGGAGAGAGAGGGTTGGTGGTTGGAGAGAGGCAGAAAATTATGAAGAGAAAGAGAGAGTTTTAGAGGAAAGTGAAGAAGCAAGAGAGAAAAATGAAAGGAAATAAGGGGATAGAATACTGTTCTGACGAGGACAGTGTGTGGGCTCCATCAGGTCATAAATAATTTGACTATAAAAAGTGAGATATCACCCCTGATTTTGAGATTCATTCCTGACTTCAGCACTCCACTCTCTGATTTTGACACTTTTTTGGTGACTGTTCTGCATTTGTTGTCTCTCGTGATAGTTATGGTCACAATTGATCTACTCTGTATAGAGAAACACTATTAGGATATGGATGTTTGATTTACTAGTGGTTTGAAATTTTATTGGCCACTTTGCGCATAGATTTGATGCTAAGAAGCACAGACACAGGTATGAGTGTGACACGAAGACATTGCAATTTTTGAAAAAATAGGATGCGTGTAATAATGGATAATAAAACAAATCCATGACCATTAAAGGATGTTTAGAAATTAGAATACAAACCAAGAATAAAAGTATTTATTAATTTCCAAATGCACTATTATTATTTAGAGCATGAATGCTCTCTTTGTTTTGTGAAAGGGTACTTGATTCCTCTTATTCTCACGTCCAGGCCGTGTTGGGCATTTTTTTTTTTTTTTATAATTTTTTTTAAAAAAGGACTTGACTAGGACATGCATGTCAAGTGCACTACATGGGTACGGCACCCGAATGAAGTATTTGTGTTTTCTAGATTTTATGTATCTTCAACCTCCCCTCTTTAAATGAGTGTTATTCCTACTTTAGTGCTCCTTTCTCTCTGATTCTAAGACTTTTTTTGGTGACCTTTATGCACTTGTCACCTTTCGTGAAACTTATGGTGGTTCACAAGGGGGGCCATAGTTTGGGTGGTCGCAGTGTGCTCAAGGGGTGTTGGACACTGTAGCATTCGGGAACTGAACAAGTGCACGCATTGTGGGTACTACAACCACACTGGGAACTGAACAAGTGCACATATTGTGGGCACTAAAACCACACTGTTGATTACTGTTGAGACCTCCATAGCAAACCCTCTTGGTCTGCCAATCCAACTTTCACATAGCATGAGCCCACTCCGGCATCTGGACCATCCACTGATGTCCCGGTCACTAGATTAATCTCTATATCCAGAGACGTGAATGCTCAATTGGTTGCCCATCAGTTGCAAGTTGCTTTAACCGTCACAACCACCTAATCCAACCGTCATCAGCTTTCAATTGTCAATTATTGGGTAAAATCCTAACTAATGATCACTTTTGAAAGTGTATATTAGTTATGATAGAGTGGTGTAACTGGTTTCCATGTGTCAGAGGAAAGGAACTATTGATCATCTACCTCTATTGCATGATTTCTAGAGAGGTTTGGACCATGTTACGCTCTTTGTTTGGGGTATTTTGGGTTATGCCAAAAGGTCCTGTGGAGCTTTTAGCCAATTGGCAAGGCGGCAAGTTAAGCAGGTATGCATGACCCCTTATTGTATCATGTGGGGTATTTGTCAGGAGAGGAATGTTCTGATGTTTAAGGATTATGAAAGATCAGTTCATGACCTGAAGCCTTATTCCTCAAGACTTTATTTTTTGTGGATAAATTCTTTGGGCTTGTTCTGTTTTGCTTCTTTTCATGACTTGATTGATCGATATACTTTTAATGTTTAATTTTGGTTTTCCTATTGTATACATCCTTTGTAAATGGATGAGAAGTTGAGAGCGGTGAGAAGCAGCAAACGAGATTGGCAACAAGAGTGAAAATCCGAGGCAGAAAAAAGAAGCAAAGAAATGAATTAAGAAGAGAACAAGCAATGGATGAGAGACAGTGAGGGAAATTTGGGATCTATAGTCTCCTGAGGCAGGAAAAAAAAAATTTAGCAGCAAAAACTGTTTGCCCAATAGTAAGATGAAGAGATGAGTGTGAGTGTAAATCCAGTTGATAGAAGTCCTCTATTTTCTTTAATATTTTTCTTCTTATTTTTGACGTTGTCATGTCGTGACTGCGTCCAGAACTTCTCACTGCTGTTTCAGGAATAAAATTTTTTTTTTTTTTTGCCTACGCCCTGTAGATACACAGGCAACTGTGTCCCAGATATGTTTGTGTGTGACATGTGTTTGACATGGAACACTGAGATTTTAGGCATAGTCTTGCTTCTTAGCTTTCAGGTGTTTATGTTTTGACAATTCATTGGGTTGCATTATCTGATTCAGGTTGGTGACAAGCCATGGAATTGGAAATTGCTGCTTTACATTAACATTGGACATGGGATCTGTTCCTCTTCCAACTGGCAAATGTACCGTTGGTTGTAAATGGTTATAGACGGTTAAGTTTCACCTTGATGGATCTGTTGACTGCCCTAAAGCTTGTTTTGCTGTCAAGGGCTGTACGCAGACCTATGGTATTGATTAGGATGAGACACTCTCATGTGGTCTTGATCTCTTCTATTTGAGTTTTGATATCGGTTTTGACCACCTCGACTAGACTTTGTATCAATTGTTGTAAAAAATGGCTTTCTTCATGGTGATCTCCTTGAGAAATTCTGTATGGAACAACCTCAGGGGTTTTGTTTGCAAATTGTTCCACTTAGTAGCATTGGAAGTCTGTGTAGTTTGCAAACATTGCATAACATCTTTATGCAAAACCAACAAGCAACTAGAAGCCCGTAGTGCCTGGAGCTTTATAACACAGTGGTATTGATTGGTCTCTTTTGTGAGGAGAATTATGATTCAAATCTCTCTTTCCCACTAGTTGTAAAATTAAATTATAAAAATAAAAAATAAAAACCCATACCATTTAGATCATAATTTGTCTCCATTGGCTGTTTGATAGTTTCTGCTAAATTCTCAACAGCCAGTGGATTCTCATGGTGAATTTAACTTAAATATTCTAATTGGCTTACTAACGTTCCAAGGCTTGCAAGGGTATATGATTGTTCTGATGATTCTATGTCTCTCTGGATAGTCCATGAACCCTGAAAATTTGCTAAGTAATGTAGTATGTATGTATGTCTATATAAATTGTTCTCCATTTTAGCTTATATAAGCTCTCACTTTTTTGTGTTATATCAGGTCCGGTTTGTTGATCCTTTACTACGATCACCAATAGTATGTGAAGTGGCATTTGAAACTATGGTGAAGCTGGCTAGATGTACCGCACCACCTCTCTGTAATTGGGCCCTCGACATTGCTACTGCTTTACGCTTAATTGTGACTGAGGAAGATCGTCTTGTGTTCGATCTGATTCCATCAGGTGGTGATGAAGAAGCCAATGAAAGACCATCCTTGGGGCTTTTTGAGCGAATAATAAATGGCTTGTCTGTATCTTGTAAATCTGGACCTCTTCCTGTAGATTCCTTTACTTATGTCTTCCCGGTAAGTTTTCCTACTTGTCCTGTATGGCTGAATCAGTTCAGTGTTGCTTCTTTTACTAATTCTTAAATTTCTCACAGATAATTGAGCGAATTCTGTTATCCTCCAAGAAGACGAGACTTCATGATGACGTGCTGCGGATTGTTTATTTGCACATGGATCCTCTATTACCCCTTCCAAGGCTTCGGATGTTATCAGTTACTTATCTATATTCATTTTTGAACATGCCCAAAAACATGCATAACTGATACATATAATATAGCAATTTTGTTTTCTTCAATATGTTTGGTTCTGTTGTTTCTTATTGCTCACTGTAGTGTTAACTTGCTGTTTTGCAGGTTCTCTATCATGTTCTGGGTGTTGTACCAGCCTATCAAGCATCCATTGCTCCTGCATTAAATGAGTTGAGTCTTGGTCTGCAACCCAATGAAGTGGCACCTGTACGTGCTTTAAAAACCCTTTCAAATTGTTCATATAATGTGTTTAGGTACATTGCTTATGCTATCTATTGAAATGTGGGTTTACAGGCTCTATATGGGGTATATGCAAAAGATGTTCATGTTAGAATGGCCTGCTTAAATGCTGTTAAATGCATTCCTGCTATTTCTAGTCGTTCTCTTCCTGAGAATGTTGAGGTCGCAACAAGTATTTGGATTGCTTTACACGATCCGGAAAAGGTTAGTGTTGCTAATTGTTTTACCTATAATCATAAATTAAATTTAAAATTAACCCTCTCTGTGAGGTTTATTTAGATTCTAACCAGAAAATTAGCAATCACTTAATTTTAGTACAATTCACATATTTCTGTTTGTGTTCTTCCAACAGTTGGGCAGAGATATCATTAGATTAATTGATTATTGCTTTCTATAATCATTTTCTTTCCATGGCTCCTCGATCATATTTTATGTATATCTCTATCATTTCCTCAGTTATGTTGTTTAACATGGTTATCATCATATTGCTCTTCTGCTGAGATGCTCTTCTACTTTGTAGTTCCATTGTTTCTATGGGTGATGTAGGAAGCAATGAGAAGACAGACTTATTATATTTTATTTGATTTTAAGTATCAAGGTCAATTTTATAATTTCATAATATTCTGGAATGGGCTATGCTAACAGTCCATTAGATCTTCCTTTGGGTTATATTTAAGTTTGGTTATTTAGTTGGGCTTAGTAGTAAAAGCCTAAGGAGTCCAAGTACAAGTCTTATTAGGGTTTTAAGAAATCCTACTTCTACTGATATTATTTTTGGTCTTCTACCCTTTTGCGTTCCCTCAACTTGGACCAACTCACTCTTTCTTACTGGTGCATTAGTTGAACATGACCAAACCATCTTGAGTGACCCTCCTTCATCTTTTCATTAACAGGGGTTACCCCTATCTTTATGCGAATGTTCTGATTTCGAATCTTATGTTTTTGTGTATTTCCTCTCATCCATATTAACATTCTCATTTAAGCTACACTCATTTTATGAATATGTTTCTTTTTTAAAGCCCCAACATTCAATACCATAGAGCATAGCTGGTCGTATAGCAGTCTTATGATGACTAGGAAATTCTTATACTTCTCTTTTTCTGCTCCCATTTTAAAATATAAGGTGCTTGTCTGCAACCACACAATTAAGACTTTGTATTGGCATACTTCTTTGTTTACTTGATGCGCCCTCCAGAATAGATGTAAATAAGCGCTGATTTTTTTCACGATACATCTTTCTTCCAACAGTCGTATGAGCTTTTGAATTCTGATTTCATTATATATGTGCTCTATGAGAAGTTCTGATGCCGATCTATTTATATTTTGTATTTTAGTTGATGCATCTTTGTTGAATTTGTGCATCAAAATATTTCTCTTCTGGTTTTAGAAATTATGTTTTTCTGTTTATTTAATTTATTTTCTTCTCTAACCAACCTCATTGCACTTTGTTATCCTGATGTTCATTATGTTTCAGTCAATTGCAGAAGTGGCAGAGGACATATGGGATCGCTATGGGCATGACTTTGGGACTGACTACTCAGGGCTTTTCAAAGCGCTTTCACATTCAAATTATAATGTCCGCTTGGCTGCTGCAGAGGCATTAGCTACTGCATTGGATGAAAACCCAGATTCTATACAGGTTAGTTTTGTTTCAAATGTCCACCATAATTTATTGATGTAGTTTTCTTATATTTTTATGTTATTTTCAGGAATCTCTTTCCACTTTGTTTTCTTTGTATATCCGTGATGCTGGTTTTGGAGACGAAAGTGTTGATTCTGATTGGCTGGGCAGACAAGGAATAGCATTGGCATTACATTCTGCAGCTGATGTTCTGAGAACCAAAGACCTTCCTGTTGTTATGACATTTCTCATATCACGGGCACTGGTAAGATCTGTGTTATTCATCTCAAAGGATGAAACTTGTTTTTATTCTTGATGTGCGTATCTTTTGTTAATTTGTTTTTATTATTTGTTGAAAAAAAGAGATGTTTTTACTTTTTGGTGTAACAGTCTTGTTGAGCTGTTTATAGTCTATTTATTTCATTTTTTTTTGGTTTTGGATAATCTTTAAAGCTAAGCCAAATGTATATCATAAGGATTTTTTTGATTCTGCAGGCTGATCCTAATGCAGATGTTCGAGGAAGAATGATCAATGCCGGTATCCTGATTATTGACAAGCACGGGAGAGAGAACGTGTCATTGTTATTTCCAATTTTTGAGAACTACTTAAACAAAACGGTTAGCTTTTGTTGTGATTGATTTTTTTTTTTAAATATAATTCTTATTAATTTTTAAATTCATTTTTGCAGTGTGGTGTAATTAGAACCACTTTGCCCTATAAGCAATTGGGGGTCTCTTGTTTTGTTCCCATGTCTTAAATACTGAACTACTGATTGTGTGTTAATTTGTAGGAATATCACTAATATATTTCTATCTCTTCTCTTAGGCATCGGATGAAGAAAAGTATGATTTGGTCCGTGAGGGTGTAGTTATCTTCACAGGAGCTCTGGCCAAACATTTGGCAAAGGTGTGAGTTTTACTATTTTGGGGAATTAACTGTGCTGCTTTACTTTTCCAGTTTGATTTTATTAAATTGCTTGTTGAAACTCTTACCCAAAACCCAAAAAAAAAAAAAAAAAATGGCATTTTGGAACAGGATGATCCTAAAGTTCATGCTGTTGTTGAGAAATTGTTGGATGTGTTAAACACGCCATCGGAAGCTGTTCAACGGGCTGTCTCAATGTGCCTATCTCCACTAATGCAATCAAAGCAAGTATGTGAAAGGGTGATTGTATATATTATTTGACTTTTTAGCTTTCTTTGTAGACACTTATGCAGTTAAGCTCGATAAATTTGATGTTCTTAAATTTCTTTTGTGTGTATACTTCTCATGTACTAGTGCACTTTTTTTTATTTCTATATAATTTTATTAACCATCAAACAAAATATTTTAGATGTTCTTAAAAATGATGGTATACCCCCGAACATTTGTTTCTTAGTAATGGAGGAAAAGGTTCCAGTGTTACAGGTAGGTTTCAATAAATGGCATGATTAGAATAACAAAAAAAATACATTGCTAGCTGTTACTGTCTGTGCTTAAGTGTTAGGCTTTCCTGGTCTGTAGGCTATGCAATAACCTGTGACATGGTTATTTATGTCCAAAGAGAAGTCTGTGGAAAAAAAAAAAAAACACTGTAGCACAACATTTACTTCCAAATCAGTCACTTAAAATAATAGTTCTTGGTGTTTGAACAAGGCAATACATTCCACAAAGGGTGATACTGTTACATTTCTGTCCATGATTCCTTTTTTCTTCAAATTCTGTTCAGTCATGCTGGCTTCAATTATCGTGTTTAAGATGCTTACTCTGAAGCATAAACTTGTCTATTATAATGATTTGAACCTTTGTATTGGACTGGAGTTTTTTTTTTTTTTTTTGGTTTGCTTTACATTTTTTTTTTTTTTGGTGCTTTAGGATGATGCACCTGCTTTAGTTACTAGGCTGTTGGATCAATTGATGAAGAGGGACAAGTATGGGGAACGGCGTGGAGCGGCTTTTGGACTTGCTGGAGTGGTTAAGGGATTTGGAATTTCTTGCTTGAAGAAGTATGGTATTGTGGCTGTATTACGGGAAGGCCTTGTGGACAGGTTATTGGCAATTGTTTCTTCTAAGTGGCTAATACTACATATTTTATAAAAATGAGATAGTGCTGTTTTTTGCATGCGAATACTTGATTAAAAGGAGGTAATATTTGTGCGTAATTAAATCAATGGAGATAGGCTTTTATAAGTTAGTCTATCTTTAGTAATTTGAATAAGTTGTATATTTTGGGAGAGAAACATTATGATGAGCAAAGGCCATGTAATTTTGTCACTAACGTGGTTTCTTGTTAAAATTCTTGTGTGCATGTATGCATTTAAAATAAAAATTAAAAACCAGGAAGTTATTGTCTTGAATTTTTCATATAATACACAAAGCTAGATTTTGTTATATTTATGTCGTCGAATGTTATGGTCATTGTCTCTGGAGCAGTGGCTTCCTCCCTGAACACACACACACACACACACACACAGATACCTACATATATATATATGTGCTATCTGTCAAAATATATGTTATCATTGTCTCTAGGATTACTTGCTCTGCAAAGTAAGAAATTTAATCAATGTAATTGTTAGTGAACTTCCTGGGGGGTTAGAACTTCTTGCAAAGTCTAAAGCCTTGTCTGGTACTGTGGTTTATCCAGGATATATATATATATATATATATATATATGCATGTATGTATGTAAGTATGTATGTATTAATGTTCTTGTTTTACAAGTTCTTGGACATGTTTTTGATATAACAGATTCTCATATCTCAATTACTCATGCGGAGGCATGTTTGCAGTCTTGGGGAGCTGGCCTTGCCAAGGGCTTGCAATATAATGAACAATGTGTTTTTCTTTATGAACTATTGTGTGGGAAGGTGGCTGGGATAATAATTGATAAAATCATAGAAGGTTTATTGCTTGTGTCAATCAAAATTTAATTCCCATCTGGGATGTAATTTTGGCATCCTGAGTGCAATTAAGTTGTTTTATTTATCTTTAAGGAAGGACCATGTATGCTTTTTACAATAATGAATTTTTATGTGAAGATCTTTCTAAATCTTGTTATCAATTGCTCAAAGTAAAATCTTTTCCCTCTCTGATGGTTGCATTTGTGGTGTTGAATCAAGTTATCATATTTCTGATAGCATTAGTTTTACTATAATCTTTGTCCTACCTAATGGGGAAACTTTTGGAATGTTTGAATTTGGGGCTATATTCTCAATAGAGCCAACCTATGTTAAGGAGAAAGAGGCCATGATAGAAAAACAATTCAATAGATGGATGATAAAAGGTCTGTTAGTTTAGGATTCAGATTTGAGGGATTAAGATTAACTTGATGTGATGATTAATAGAAAAGAAAGTGAAATAGGAGGGCGGGAGTGAGTTTGATGGAATAAAAAAATCCAAGCTGACTGGATTCTGTGGATGTGGATGGAGGAAGCAAGGGAGATTATAAGTTGAAGAAGATAACAGAAAGATGTAGTGGGAAGTGTATGTTGCTGGCTGCACAGCCTAGTGGTTGGAGGATTGGGATGAGCTGTAGACCCAGGGTCCCCTGGATTATCTGAGACATGGTTCTGGTGGATGGGGTCCTGTATCTATGGTTTACTCACTAGTAGTGGGTCCAAGGGGTCCAACCTTGGTGAGGTTCTGCATCATTAAAAAAAAAAAAAAAAAAAAAAAAAAAAAGAGTTGCCAAGCTTAGCTTTGCTTGGACAGTCAGAGAAAAAGTGGGGGAAAGTGGCTCCTTAGGTTTATTTGTCAATAACATATTCAAAGAAAACTCTACTTTTGTTCATTTATAGCCTATTAAAATGAGAACAAGGGAAGTGAGGGGGTCAGGTTGTGGATAGGCCAGTATGATCTAATGGGTCTCAGGCAGTTTCAAACAGGTGGGAAGTCAAGTGGCGTTTGGAGCTTGAAAGGAAAAATAGTCAGTCGTCTGTCAGATAGTGGTTTCTCAAACCTCTACATGAGCAATCTGATCTGACCAAAACGTTGCTATATATGTAGATGTAGATATATATTGAATGCCCAACTGTCACCATTGCCGCCGACTACCCCATAATGGCTGCCTCTCATCGCTCTGTTGACTCAATCTGGCAAGGCATTTTAGTTTCTGTGTTGCTGCCTCTTGTCAGGTCAAGTGATGGGTTGACCTCAAACCCAATCCAACTCGGCCTATGCTCTGTCTTTAGGTGCAGCTCAGGTCAGATTGTTATGAATAAGTCTGACTCAACCCAGCTGGGCTATCCTAAGGGAATTTATGTGTAGTTTTAAAAAAAAAAAAATTCTAAATCAGTAGATTTGTGTGTAGTATGGTGGATTAACTTTTTATTACTATGCAATTGTGAAAGTTGGTATGCTTTTGTAGTTTTTGACTTTGGACCTTTTTATTTCTACTGAGTTTTTTTTTTTTTCCCATATAATGGGAGAATGAAGTTGTAGTGCATTAAGAAAATTTAAATCTATAGTATTTGAATGTAACAAGTTACTGCTTACTGATTATGTTAAGTACAGGAATTCTGCAAAATGTCGTGAAGGAGCTTTACTAGGATTTGAATGCCTTTGTGAAACACTTGGAAGATTGTTTGAACCGTAAGCACGCACATTTTTATGGCCAAAAAACTGACTTGTTCTGTAATCGGTTTGTCTAACTTTTTTCTTGTTTCCCCATGTTGGTCCAGCTATGTGATTCAAATGTTGCCATTACTTTTGGTTTCTTTCTCCGATCAAGTTGTTGCTGTTCGAGATGCTGCTGAATGTGCTGCTCGGGCAATGATGTCTCAACTTAGTGCTCAGGGGGTGAAGCTTGTACTTCCATCTCTTCTAAAGGTGTTTATTTCACAATTTATTTATTATCTATAGTTGTTTTAGGGATATTTACTATTTAACTGGTGGTTTTGTCTTATTAACTATTTACTCCTATCCCAAACTATTTTTTCTTTAAAAATTTGTTAGATTGGATGTCAGTTGGTTCATTGTTTTTCTCTATCTATGGTCAGCAATTTGATAGATATTTGTGTTTTTTGTGCTTGATTGTAGGTATACTTGGGTGACTCTTTTGATCTTAATAAAATTCATTATTTATCAAAAAAAAAAAAAAAAATTTAGTACACAAATTTCCCATTGTTACATCTGATCCCCTAAAGTTTGGATTAAAGAAAATAGTTAGGGTTCCGTCCAAATTTATAGATTTTGCATTTTGTGGACAAACTTTGAATTACAATTTACCCCTCACAATTTAGTCCCTTAAAACTTTTCAATTGCTACATTTTAACCCTTTAAGATTTCAATTAAAATGAGTCTTTTGACGGAACCACAGAGATTTCCTTTTAGTTTAAATCTTAGGGGCTTAAATATAATAATTGGAAGTTTGTGGGCTAAATTGTGATAGAGACAAACCATTGGTTGGGGGGGGGGGGGGAGAGGGATTTCAATTTCTTCTTGTTTCTTTTGTACTTATACTGTTTTTCTTTGTAATCAAATTGAAAATGCATCTCTCCATTTGCTATGATTTTAATATAAATAAGTATGCAAGTGAACACTCTAGTAGTGCTTATCTTTCTTGTGCTTCCTGAACCAGTTTATTGTGGCTAGAAGTTTAGAATAGTAGTCTGTTAGATACAAGGACATACCATATAGTATAGGGTTTACGCTATCTTGAGTTCAGTTTGGATCAGTCAAATAGTTTCCGTTAGGGTCCTGTTTGTTTGACCTAGGACTGGCTAGCAAATAATCATCCATAATTTGAATGTCACCTTTATGTGAAAAGTTATCTGTTTACGTTAGGATTTCCTTTTTTAAATTTGAAAAGCTAAAGTTCCTTGCAAGTGCGTTTTGGATGTAAACAAATAGCTTTAAGTGTGTGAGTTTGTGGATTGTTTTACATTTATCAAGGTTTGATTTTTGAAGGCAAGTGTTACTAAATTTTTTTGGCATTGGCTAATTGATGGTTTTAAATGTGAGTTTGAAAGGGTTGGATTGATGGAAAAAGGCTATGAAATACGAGGCTTCATATTTTTGAAAAGGTGAAAAGAACTGATTGAGGTTTGGGGTTGGGATAAAGCAAAGAAAGTTAAAATTTGGTTGCTGTTAGTTGGTCTGCGGACCATGACTTGAAAACTATGATTTCAGTATTTGTGATTTTGATTTGGCAAATGGTGGTGGGATGGTTGCGTGAAGATTTTAAAAGCTTATGGTAAGAGAACTTGATGGTGGTTGAGCTTTTGGCTTGTTGGCAAGGAAAGTTTGGGTGGCGTCGGAATGGTGCTATTTGGATGGCTGTCCCACATTGTTTTCTATGGTGCCTTTCCAGATCTTATACTCTTCTTCTTTAAGACTCTCTTGGAATGGGTTGCGGTTTTAGGGATCCAATCTTTTTTTTTTCTTCAGTTCATGTTTTAATGGACTATTGTAATTTTTGCACTCGATTGTACTTTGTTCCCGATGTATACTTCTTGTATACATAGTTGACACTCTTCTCATTTTTATTATATGTTTTCGTTACTTATACTTAGCAAAAAATATATATTTTCGTTACTTATCCAAAAAAAACAAAAAACAAAAAAAAACAAAAAAAAAAAAACAAAAAAGCAAAACAAGGAGATGACAGTGAAGGGGAGATATTGGTCTCCTAATCCTACTTTATGTTTGATGTGGACACTTTGGAGAAATAGCTGCACCTTCATTTGGGTGGAGGTTTCAGTTGTTGAGCAAAAGTCAGTGATTTTGGGATCAATGTTTTGAGTGGTTTTATAATTGTTGGATCTTGTGATGCATAGTCAATTGTAGACTTTGTAAAGCTTCACTTTCTTTTCAATTGTAGTTCTACCAGGCTTTAAGCCAGAGCCGTTACTCATTTTTTAGGAGGGTGTTGTGTTCACACCTCGTATGCTCAAAGTCTTTCTTCTATATCAATAAAGTTATCTAATTCTTCATCTTTACAACCCTAAATCAAGCCCTTTCTTTTACCTTTCAAAACCCTAAATCCTCACATACTTCTACCAAGTAACTATCACATAACTCATCAAACCACCTTTAAATTCATAACACAACCCCATGATCCTTTCTTCAACAACTCTAAATAAAAAAAGAAAATCACAAATCCTCCTAAACCTTAATCCACCACAACCACACGGTGACAAATTTTCTAATTTGTCATACGTCTGGGTGTTATTTGCTAGCTTTGTTATAATTGGGGTGGTTATTTCAAGTTTTCATAATTTAGGGTGCTAAGGGCAAGTATCTCGAAAGTTTGGGGTGGTTTTATTTATTTATTTATTTATTTTTTAAGTAATAAACTTCTTTGAAATTAATAAACAATGCACACTTGCATTGTCCTAAGAGGCAACAAAGAAAAAGAAACTGAACAACAATGACAGTACAAAAATCAAGCATATATTGTGGAATTTGTGGATCATCTACTACTTCACTGTAAGTTTTCTCATGCCTTATGGTGTGAAGCTCTCTTCTCTTTGCTTGGAGAAATTGGATTGGAAAGCACCTATCAACCATATGGAATATGGTCCTGGCATGTTTAATGTGGATAGTTTGGCAGTAACATAATACTCGTATTTTTGAAGACAATGAGAGACCCCTAGACCTCTTAAAATCTCCTCCTCGGTACATTGTTTCTGTGGGCTCGTATTTGGGGTTGTATGAATTGTATTTCAATTTCTGAATTCTTACTCTCTTCCTTTTAGTTCTTGATTTGGTTGTATTTGTTCCTTGTTCAGAGTGTTCACCATCGTGAACATGATATTCAGTTTTTTTCAATAAAAGTATTATTACCTATCAAAAAAAAAAAAAAAATCAAACATATCAGGAAGAGAAATGAAAGTAACAACACCCGAAGCATTTGCCTTTTCAAACTAAGTTTGAAAGAAGAAGAGCTCCAACTCATGAATCAACCTTTCATCCCCTTAAAAAGTATGTGTATTCCTTTCCCTCGATGTGACACACATAAGACAGTGAGGGACCATACTCCAAAGCAACTTGCCTGACCAATTAACCTAATTCTATATGAACAAAAAATGTCAAATCTATTTCTAGATTCATGTGTGTTTGAGAGAGAGAGGTACCCACTAACTTGAATTAAAGTAAAGAGCTACCCTTTTATGGCCAAATTACATGACTGCCTTTTGTTTTTCCCCTCATTCTGAATTTCGTTGAAGCTGTCACCTGAAGCGCTTTTAACTTTGTTTGAGGTGTTTGCCTCATTAAAGGTGCCTCACCTCAGCAGTTTGACTAAAATACAATAATCTAAATAAAATTACAGTGAGCAACATCTTCCAAATTTGGAGGCACTTTTGCCACATTGTTGGTATATAGCTATCTTTAGTTGTGGCCCCTGTACTGTGCCCTGAGAATGTGTATATTTGCTTTGTACCTCTTGGAACCAAGATTTGTTGCATTGGTTTAGTCTTTTCTTTGCTCTTAATGATATTTTTATCATATATATTTTTTGTTTTCTCAGGGTCTTGAAGATAAAGCATGGAGAACAAAGCAAAGTAGTGTACAACTACTTGGTGCTATGGCTTACTGTGCTCCTCAGCAGCTATCTCAGTGCCTCCCCAAGATTGTGCCCAAACTTACAGAGGTCTGTCTAAATCTCAACTTGAGTTTGTTATCTATAATTTAAATTGTTATTTTTTCTCTTCTTTGAAGAAAACAAGTAGTCTTACGCTCCATTTGTTTCGATAGAAAACCTTGTGTAAAAATAGTTTTTCATGTTTTTCAGTGTTTGGTAGTATTAGTAAAAATTAGTCAATGGAAATCTATCTTTGGTCAATGAAAAAAGTATGGTTTATTTTTAAAAATTGTTTTCCTCTAAACTTTTTGGAAAACAACTCTATCTCATAGCAAGCTAAATAAAGGAAGTTAAAAGATTGTTTTTCATTTAAAGTTGCTACCAAACATGGAAAATGAGATAGTTTTATAGAAAATACTTTTGGAAAAATGACTCATTTTCTAGAAAACATTATCGCCAAAACAAACAGAGCATTAATTAACCTTCATTCTTGCTTCTAATTTCAGGTTTTGACTGATACCCATCCCAAAGTCCAGTCGGCAGGGCAAATGGCCCTTCAACAGGTTATGATTGGTGTTATGAATTATCAGTGCTGTTAGTTTTTTTTGGGTGTAATTTCTGAATTTAACTCTGTTTATTTATATACATTTTTGCATAATATTTTCTTGTGCTTCTTAGGTTGGGAGTGTTATAAAGAATCCAGAAATAGCTTCACTTGTCCCTACTCTTCTAATGGGTCTAACGGATCCCAATGACTATACGAAATATTCCCTAGATATTCTTCTCCAAGTATGCTCTATAGACTTAAATCTGTACTGTCAGTTGCCTTGGTTTGTTGTACGGTACTCTAAATTCTCATTGATTCTTTGCAGACAACTTTTATTAATTCAATTGATGCTCCTTCACTTGCCCTTTTGGTACCAATAGTACATAGAGGGCTAAGGGAGAGAAGTGCTGAGACTAAAAAGAAGGCTGCGCAAATTGTTGGAAATATGTGTTCATTAGTTACAGAACCAAAGGATATGATTCCATACATAGGATTGCTCCTTCCTGAAGTGAAAAAGGTATTTTCTTCGCGAGAATTGTACATTTTGACATTTCTTGTATGCCTCTTCTCATTTTTTGTGTTCAATGAAACAGGTTCTTGTGGATCCTATTCCAGAAGTCAGATCAGTTGCAGCTAGGGCCCTGGGATCCCTTATAAGAGGGATGGGTGAAGAAAACTTCACAGATCTTGTTCCATGGTTATTTGATACGCTTAAATCTGATAATAGTAATGTTGAGCGCTCTGGAGCTGCTCAAGGGTTGAGTGAGGTCAGTCCAAATTTACTTCTCAGTTTGAGCTTTTTAAATTTGATATGTTTGGTATTGTCCTGTTTTCTTTCTGGGGTTTTCCATGTACTTTTTTATTACCTTTGATTAGAGATTAGGCATAGTGGGAGATTGTTTTTTGAATTCTCAATGGTATGCTAGAAACTGCATTGGGTAAATAATGTCCTTTGTTCTTCATTGTTTTTTATTCAATGTCGACGTTATGGAAATACAGATTAGAAGTTCATGGTACAGCACAGATATGTTTATATGGCGGGACCAGGGAGTCACTGAGAAACAGATATAGTTACTTTTTTACATGTCAATTTTTTGTTATGTTAAAATATTCTAGTTATACATCAGCCAAACTGATGCAAGACAACCAAAAATGATGGAACAAAAATTGAAGAACTTAAAAAATAGACAGTAAATTAACCCAGGAATCGGCACTAAGCCAGATAAAACAAACCTTGGAATCAATGTCTAGGGTTGAATGAGATCAGATCCAGGCCACTTAGAAAATTTAAATGGAAATGTTATTAATTAAGAAAATTCTAAATTTTAAACTTCTCCATATGAAAACAATAGTGTGCTTATATAGACTACTAGGACTAAATCCTAATTCTAATTGACTTGGGAAGCCAATTATTGAATTACAAAAA
The DNA here is from genome assembly GCA_028535165.1 of Quercus tomentella. Classification (NCBI taxonomy): domain Eukaryota; kingdom Viridiplantae; phylum Streptophyta; class Magnoliopsida; order Fagales; family Fagaceae; genus Quercus; species Quercus tomentella. The sequence goes on along the minus strand of JAPQVY010000089.1, from coordinate 24,823,295 downwards.
TACCCATGACTCTTGGAAATTTAATAAAACACTAATAACCTAATTAACTAATAAGTCCTAAAATTAAATCCAACAAACTAATAGTAAAAAATTCAATTGACTTCTAAAAAAAACCAAATTAAAATTTCTTTTTGCTTCTAGCATCACAGGGATTCTGAATTTATATGGTAGTCAATATACATGTCAGATATTTCCATTTACAACTAGCCTATAGATTGTAAAATGCATGGTAGTTTGAATTCGGTTTACAACTTGGAACATTCTGTCTCTGGGTCTTTGTGTGTGGATATACCGTTTTCTTCACCGTTAAAACTCACCGTATAAACCTTTGTGTCATAACAATATTATCATTGAAGTCATATACTTTTTGGTGAAAAATAACATAATATCAACTCTGGATCATGAAGTACGTAAATTTTGTATAGATGCCTTTGCAAATTGAGCTTTTATGTGTATCTTTTTTTTAAAAAAAAAAAAAACAAAGAAGAGAAGACATTATTTGATTTAGGGGTGGTAAGTGGAAAGTCTAAAAGTGATATTGCTAAAGTTAAAGAGTCTTGGTAAATACTACTTATATGAGATTTAATGAGGAAAGAGATGTGGAAACCGTAATTGAACGAAAAGAAAGGGGCACTGGTGGGTGATGCAAGTGAGGGTTGTTGTCTTGTTGAATTGCTTGCTTCTTGGAAAGGATAGATTGGTTGCCCTAGGAGTGGTGAAATTTGCAATGCCATTGCACATTGTCTCATGTGGTTAATTTGGAGAGAATAGGCATTCAACATTTTCTCATATCCCTTAATTCTTCTATTTTTTGAAATTATTGTTCAACTGGATGTTAGCTTTAGGCAGTATACTCATCTGCCTATTTTCTGAGTTTTTTAGATTATTTAAACTTCAAATTTTAATTCTTTAGGCACTTACCTGTTGACTTGATTGTTTCTCTATCTAATGAAGTAAAATTACTTATAAACAATAGAAAAAGCAATACATCTAAAAAATGACGTTTTTAACAGAAGTCCTTTTGTTACATATTTTATGTGATTATGCTCTATTTCATGTTAGAAATTATGCATCTTTTTGTTCAAGGTGTAATTCTTATGTGTCAGAAGGTATCTGAGTGGTGAGAACTGAGAAGTATCTTTGTAGAAGTATTAGTATCAGCATGTGTATCCAATTCAGATGCAGCTCCCATCTGGAAGTGGTACACAGTTGATCCATTTCTCCTGTCATATTAATAAGAGATCTATATTTGTATGTTACAGGTTTTAGCTGCACTTGGAACTGTGTACTTTGAGCATGTACTTCCTGATATTATTCGAAATTGTTCTCATCAAAGAGCATCTGTACGTGATGGATATTTGACACTTTTCAAGGTAAACACATCTTTGTATGACTCTTTGCTGATATCAGAGGTGTTTGCTTATAGGCTCTCTGTAATTGTTACCTTCTTATGGGAATTTATTGCAGTATTTGCCAAGGTCACTGGGCATCCAATTTCAGAACTATTTGCAACAGGCTCTTCCTGCTATATTAGATGGTACATGTACTATCATTTGGGAATTTTTCTTATGCTTTGTATACTAAGTTGGCACTCTTTCTTTAGAGGTTTTTTGGCGCCATTTTTCTAATATAATATCGGCTTATACTCTTACAGGTCTTGCTGATGAGAACGAGTCAGTACGTGATGCAGCACTAGGTGCTGGACATGTCCTGGTTGAGCATTACGCAACAACGTATGCACTCTTTAGATTTCTTGTGCTGCTCATTATAGGTTTCTCGATGCCAGTGAGCTCTAGCTCAACTGGTATCTCCTCCCCTTGTAAGTGCTAGGTGGAGGGTGACGTTGTGGGTTTGAGATCCACAGGGTGTGTGCGTAACTTACATGTCAAAAAAAGTATATGTTTCTCTATTCCCTCTCTCTTTCCATGCTCACTAAAATGTAGCCATGAAGTCACGATTAAGATTTAAGAAAATATTCTAGGTGTTTCTCAAATTTTGCATTTAATCTGAAAAATACCTTGAATAAGCTGGTTGGTGACTAAGCTTTGAAGGATAATAGCATTTTGAAGTCTTTTTTGTAAAATTTATGCAATTTTTTAAGATTTTGGAATCTTTTGCAATTCCTTAATATTAAAACCTTTCATAAATTGTTCGGTCACAGTTACTCAAACTCTTTTAAAAGTCTGCCATAACTTGGGACATCAACCGAATATCTGTGAATATTATATTGATTGATGGTTCTATTTTCATTTGACAAGTTCTTCCTATTCTCATATTTGTTATTTTCATCCCAGGTCTTTACCTCTGCTCCTGCCAGCTGTTGAAGATGGTATTTTCAATGATAATTGGCGTATTCGACAGAGCTCTGTGGAGCTGTTGGGTGATCTCTTGTTTAAAGTATTAATACTTCCTCACCTACTTCCAGTATTTCCTTTTAGGAATTCCTACAAATTGCTATTTTAGATGATCTGTATTTCTTCCAGGTTGCTGGAACTTCTGGAAAAGCTTTGCTTGAGGGTGGCAGTGACGATGAAGGTGCTAGTACTGAAGCTCAAGGGCGTGCTATCATTGAGGTTTTGGGAAGGGATAAGCGTAATGAAGTTCTTGCTGCATTATATATGGTTCGAACAGATGTCAGCATATCTGTGCGTCAGGTAGGAAGGCAAAGTACTCATTATTTGTTTTTCCTGACTTGGATACATTATTTCATTTTTGGCTACATATGTTCTATGTTAACTGAATTTCCCCATTTTCCAGGCTGCTTTACATGTGTGGAAAACCATAGTGGCAAATACTCCAAAGACTCTCAAGGAAATTATGCCAGTTCTAATGAATACTCTAATTACTTCTCTTGCATCATCATCATCTGAAAGGCGGCAGGTCTGCACTTATATATTGGTGATCCATTTTTGTTGAGCAACAACCTACAAAATTCATAAAATACTATTGCTCTGTTTCAGGTTGCTGGACGATCACTGGGTGAGCTTGTTAGGAAGCTTGGTGAAAGAGTACTTCCTTTGATCATTCCAATTTTATCCAAAGGGCTGAATGACCCTAATACTGGCAGAAGACAGGTAGAATGTTATCCTATTGTTATTCTGATTTCTATCTCATTAGCCTTTTCGGAATTGCAACTGTACTTTTTTAGTTAGAAATTCCTTATAATCATGAAATCTCCCAGCTGGTAAACTCATTTTAGAATTTATACTATGTTTGACCGCATTTAGAATATGCTCAGAGGTCATTAGAAAAATGCTGTAAGTACTTTTAAATGCTGCAAGTAGTTTTAAATTTAACATTCTATATAAAGTAGAATGAGAAAGTAAAAGGCAAACTGGAAATATATTCCAAATTGAAGTTGAATGATCAGGGAAGTCTTTGGGATGCTGAGAGTGGTATTATTTTCAGCTTATTAAATTTGGATGATCAGGGAAGTCTTTCAGACTGAGAGATGTATCATTTCCAACTTATAGCCATCAGGTGTGTTTTCTGTGTGGCTATGACTGGTCCAGGGGTCAAATTTGGCAAAGAGTAATTTAGTACCAATTGCTGGAGTGGGAGGGGTAAATGACTTGGCTACAATATTGTGTTGTAAAGTAGGTTTGTTACCTATGACTTTTGTGGGTTTCCCAGTGGGTTAAACTTTAGGGCTTGAGAAATCTGGAACATCATTAGAAAGAAATGGAAGGTGTCTGGCAAGTTGGGAAAGGTTATTTTTGTTGAAAGGTGAGAGTTAACTCTTACCCTAGTCTTTTTCCTGGTCACATGGTGGAACTGTGCATTTGCACGAGCCTTTTAGGAATGCAAGTTCGTATCTATTGAAGCTTTTCTTTATGTTTTGCACCCCAATTTTTCCTTGGGAGTAGAGGATGGCAAAATTTATTGGTGATTATTGCATTTAGATAAATATATTGTTTTCTATTCTTGTGTTGCTTTGAAAGGAGATGGTAGAGTAGGTTCTAGTTAGCTCAATTGGTTAAGTCTCTTGTCATGGAATAAGGACCCACCTTGAATCCTGCCTACACCAAAAGAAACCTATAGGTGTCTTGGCCTTGTGGTTAAGAGTAATCATTATGGAGTAGATGCTGTCATTTTAAATCTTGTTGTATCTATCAGAAAAAAAGAAAAGAAAGGACACAGTTGAAGTTCCAATGAGCTCAAGACTTACCGAGTGTGTGCATAGTTACCAATAATTTTTAAACAGAGTAGAAATTTTCTTTGGAAGTGTTGATTTGGGTGAAAACTTCTTCATTTCTGTTTGGACAGTTGCGTGGGGGAAACTTTTGATGGTGTCATATTTGTTTGGACAGTTGTGTGGGGAAATTTTTTATGGACATCCTTTTACTCCTCTGTTTGCTGGCAGGAGAATTGTGGTCTTTTTTATTTTCACTCCTTGTAGTTAAAAGGGTGATGCCAAGGACAATTGGCAAATTGGTTGGATGCTGGCAAGAAAAGTTCGGTTGGTCTGAGAGTAGTAAAATTTTGAGGGCTGTTACATTGTGCCTTATGTGGAAAATTTGGAATGGTATAATTGTTGGACTTTTGAAGTTGGACTTTCTCCCATTGTGATTAAATTTCTGTCGTTCATGTCTTTATTTAACTGGACTAATTCTTTAGCCAGGTTACTGTGACCATATTCTTCCTTTTAATAAAATGAAAAAACTTGGTGAGATGTAAAGGATTAGAAGTTATGTGATTTTTTTATAAACTAGATGTTATGTGACTTTGTGAAGAAAAAACTGGAGAGTTTACAGTGTACATGGGCCATGCATTTTTTTGGTTAAAGTGTCTTATTCATTTCTAATATTTACATGACTGGCAGGGTGTATGCATTGGCCTAAGTGAAGTGATGGCCAGTGCTGGTAAGAGTCAGTTATTGAGTTTCATGGATGAGCTGATCCCTACTATTCGGACTGCCCTTTGTGATAAGTATGTTTCACCTCTTTGTGATCTTCTAAATGATAAAGTTGAATATATAGTTGTATATGAACTTTGTAATTATTTGTACCTTTGAACAGCATGCCTGAGGTTCGTGAGTCTGCAGGCTTAGCATTTAGTACTCTCTACAAGGTGATTGATCTATTTTCTGTTCTCATTTCAAATTATATTTTCAAAACTATATTTTTGCAAATTAGAGAATAATAAATTGTCATGATATAGAGTGCTGGATTGCAAGCAATCGATGAAATTGTTCCAACTCTTCTGCACGCTCTGGAGGATGATCAAACTTCTGATACTGCCCTTGATGGGCTCAAGCAAATCTTAAGGTGTGATATGATCTGTGCAACTTACATGTGATCACTTGCTGATTTAATCTCAAGATCTAGATTTTATAACAGCTGTGCTAAATTACTGCCTTTGTCTATTAGTGTCAGGACTACTGCTGTTTTGCCTCATATTTTGCCCAAGCTGGTCCATCTTCCTCTTTCGTATGTGTCTCCTCCTCAAATTTAGAAAATGTGTTTCTATATGATCTTTTTAGTCACTTCTATCACTGAACCTTCTTTGTATGTATTCAGTGCCTTTAATGCACATGCTCTTGGAGCTTTAGCCGAAGTTGCTGGATCTGGTCTCAACTTTCACCTTGGCACTATTCTCCCAGCTTTACTATCTGCAATGGGCAGTGAGGAAAAGGTATGCTGTTTGGATGAGCATTCATATTTCTATGGCAGTTATTCCTTTTAACCTTTGATGAGAGATGAATTCACAATTCTGGTTTCCTATGCCCAACACCCCCCCCCCCCCCCCCCCAAAACACACACACACACACACACTCTCTTTCCCTCTTTAGTTTCATTTGTCTGGCAGTTTATCTGTTTGATCATGGAACATCTTTAAATTGTAGGATGTTCAAAATTTGGCAAAGGAGGCTGCAGAAACAGTGACCTTAGTAATTGATGAGGAAGGTGTTGAGTCTCTAATATCGGAGCTTCTTAAAGGTGTTGGTGATAGTCAGGTAGCTATTGTTAAGGCTCTCCTTTTGTGACCTGCTTTCTCTCTCTCACAGTCTCTCACTTTGTTTCTCTGGTCTCTTATGGTTTCAGGCTTCAATTAGAAGAAGTTCTTCTTATCTGATAGGGTATTTCTTCAAGAACAGCAAGCTATATTTGGTTGATGAAGCTCCAAACATTATATCAACCCTGATTATCTTGCTTAGTGATTCGGATCCATCTACTGTTGTGGTACTTGTTACTAGTAATTAATGTTGTGCTGTTGATCTACATATTTTGGATTGTATCTTATATTCTTTTCAACAGATTGCTTGGGAAGCTTTGTCAAGGGTTATCAGTTCAGTTCCGAAGGAGGTACTTCCTTCATATGTAAAATTAGTACGTGATGCTGTATCTACATCAAGAGACAGAGAGCGTAGGAAAAAGAAGGTGAGAAGTAGTTTAGATGATTACTTACAGTTGATTCTTTGGTTCAATAAATTTCAATTTTGTGTATGTTTAGATGTTGTTCCATGGAAGGTCAATTAATCTAATTGTTTGATATAATGTTTTATTTGATGCAGGGAGGACCAATTTTAATACCTGGATTCTGCCTCCCGAAAGCACTTCAGCCATTACTTCCAATCTTCCTCCAAGTATTCTTGCTATTCTCTTTTGGAATCTCTGCATATTTAGTTGCAATTTGTGTCTCTTCAATTTTTAATATTGTTTATCCCTTTTTTGTTGTTGTGAGAATATAAAGCTTACTGAAAAGTAAATCATCTTTGTCAGCTTCCTCGACTGGGACCTATGACTATACTGTCATATGCTTTTGTCTTGTGCCTTTTTACAAACTTCTGGTGGTTGTATCTAGCATACTGTCATGCAGGTTCCTCCCCTGGGAACTATATTGTTTTTCTCTGGTGTCTGTAAACAAACTTCTGGTAGTTGCACCTAGCATACTGTCATTCTGGCTCAATGATGGAACAAAAAGAGATGAGAACAGTAGCCCTGAGTTTATTATTGCCACATACCTGAAAGATAAACTTACTGTTTATTCCTGTTAACGTATGAAGGATTTTCATTTCTAAATTTTCTTGAACTCTGATATCTAAGTCAATGGGATCTGTTGCTTCATGCTTTATTGACCCATTACATCTAAATCATATGAATTGTTTAATTAAGTATGTTGCGCCTGGCATTATGTGTCACTTTCAAAAGTCACAGGAGCTCTCAACCTTGTTTGTTTCTAGCCATTTCCTTTTCCGTCTGTATATAAAGCAAATTAAACAAGACCTGCATGGATTATTCTTTGACAATAAAGTTATATCTACAACTCAACGTATTCAAATCTGGCTGAATGGCAATCATTTCTTTAGCTCTCTTTGCCATGCTTAAGATTCTAATTCCTATTATTCTCTAATTCCTCTTATTCTGTGGCTCCCGAAAAATTTTCCTTAGCTGTCCCCTTATCTAGTTTTTGTAGTGAAAGTGAGACAGTTAAAACCTATCTGGGTTCTTTTCAGATTTCCAATCCTGAAGGTGGGTGGTTTTGTTGGAAGGGAAGGGGGTTAGGGGCTTGGATGAATATAAAATATGGAATTGGGGCCACATTTAATGTACAAATAATCTTGGGGGACCCGCAGGACAGTTTTTATGATTTGACCTTTTATGGGGTAGGGAGGTTTCATATGGTCCCCCTAGGCTCAACATGGGTCAGCCCCTGGTGGTTTATAACCACTGTTTTCGTTGTCATTAAGTCTTAAAGTTTTCGGCATTTCATGAACCTTTAGTTTCCTTTTAATTTAAAAATGACTGAGATTTTGTTTCTATTTATTTTTATTATTCTTTTATTTTTATTTTTTATAGTTTAGATAGACAAGACATGCACCTTTTAGATTTTTTATTTATTTAAAAAAAGCTAAAGTTTTTTAATCAGAGTAAGGATGATGCTTTATTAAATAACTAAGTAACCTTGGGAGCTTAAAGTGGACTTGGGATTTTGTTTAATGGGCTTCAGTGAATCCTCTTCTTCGAACGTGGCAGAAAAAAAGAAAAAAAGAAGAAGAAACCTTCTGGTCCTATGGGCACTGTCCCACATTGCTAAAGAGGGAGTAAATGCTTTATTGTAGCCTTTAATCTAACTTCTTGTTTATTGGAACCATTGAATTGAATATGGTAAAGTTGCACTCCAGGTTGGGGAATTAATCCTTTGATACCCATCACAATGGCTCTATTTGCAATATTCCTATCTTTTTTGTGTGGATATTTATAATGTAACTCGAGTGGTGAAATAGTATCTCCCTTCAATATTATAATAATATTTATTATTTTTATTATTATTTATACATTTTTACTAGTATGTTCAGCCACTAATATTGTACTGCACCTTCAGGGTCTAATAAGCGGGTCTGCTGAATTAAGAGAGCAGGCAGCATTGGGTCTTGGGGAGCTGATTGAAGTAACTAGTGAGCAAGCTTTGAAGGAATTTGTCATCCCAATAACGGGGTATGTACCATGGAATGTTGAGGATATAGATTGTATCCTAAATCTTGTTTATATCGTTTGATCAACTCCGTTTCTCATCTTAAGCTATGAGGTCATTTGCCATGTCCCCTGAAAATTTGAGCAATTAATTCATTAAACTATTGTGCTTGATGCAATGTCCCACTATTGAGTTTCTCCTTTTCTATTATGTTTAACCTTAATATTCATTGATTACAATTCATACCATGTGTATATTTTTTGGTGTTTTTCCCGCGATCGTGTGATAAATGTGTGGATATTGAGGTTAAGTATGATGGGAATTGGAGAAATTTAAAGTGGGGGATGTTGCAACTAATCAGACTTTAAGGGGCTGGTAGTTCAATTTTAAATTTTAGGGAGAACATTGCAAATTACTTTAATTTTTGGTGGGAAACTGCAGTTATACCTATGTTGTATAAAGCTTTATCCTCTGTGGATAAATTTGCTTATGTTATATACTCATTGTTTCTCCCTGTGTGGCTCGTTATTTTTATTTTTAAAAAAATTTTTTTTTTTTGAGGTAAAAGATAGAAAGACTTGTTATGTTTGACTTAAAAGAAACGGTGCACACTAGCTGTTCTATATGTTACATGTTTCCCATGGTTGTGCTAAAGACACTATTCTTGTGGAAACTGATTGTGGCTGTTGAATGTTTACTTCTACAGGCCTCTTATCCGGATCATTGGTGATCGGTTCCCCTGGCAGGTGAAGAGTGCCATTTTGTCTACTTTAAGCATCATGATAAGAAAAGGTGGGATGGCCTTGAAACCTTTTCTTCCTCAGCTTCAAACAACATTTGTCAAATGTCTACAGGATAGTACAAGGTTCGCTGGATGTACTCAACTAGTATTTTTTTTATTTTTTATTTTTTAACATTTTCGCTACTCTTGGTTCTTCCATCTGTAATATGACTATTATATCCTAGGCACAGGTGCCATGCTTTCTGTTGTAGATTTTCTTGATTCCCTCTCTTTTTTAATGTAATTCTACATGAGATACTACTCTATTCCAAAACTGTCTTATTACTTATAAAACAAATGAGTGTTAGATCCGCTTATCCAAAAAGAAAGAGTATCATATCCTCTGTTTTTGGGTGCTGTACATATTCATAGATGCTTCCGTTGTGACATTGACAATGTTTTTATTTTTTATTTTTTTATGAACGTGGTATTAACAATGTTTTTATATAACATGAAGTAAACATTATTTACCTTGATTATTGAGTTTGATTTAGTTTGCCCTAATAACAGTAGAATGTAATCACTCGCGTGCATTATTTACCTAATTTACATGCTTTATTCTTTGGTTACTTATTAGATTGTATTTGAGTGCAGAACTGTTCGTTCAAGCGCTGCCCTTGCTCTTGGAAAGCTCAGTGCACTCAGTACCAGGGTTGACCCTTTAGTTGGTGACCTCCTGTCCAGTTTGCAGGTGAGGATTGTCATTTTTTAATCACACTGCATGTTGAATTCAAAGCTGGATTATGTAATGCTGCTGGTTTTTGACTTTTAGGCATCAGAAGGTGGTGTTCGGGAGGCCATTCTAACTGCTTTAAAAGGTGTCATAAAGCATGCTGGGAAGAGTGTGGGCAGTGCTGTTAGAAGCCGTGTCTTCGTTCTCCTAAGGGATTTGATTCATAATGATGATGACCAAGTTCGAATATCTGCTGCAAGCATATTGGGCATCATATCACAGGTAATTTTTGGACAATATAAGGAATTTTTTAAACTAATTCTGTTGAGTCTAAATTTTTGTTAATGTTTCTCTGAAAATGAGAAAGCAATTAAATATTTTTAGGTTTTTTTACTGGGTTTCATCCTTACTAATCTTTAATGGTAATTCAATACTGCTACTGCCAATATGGTGCCTGCATTGTTCTTTTTTATTCCTGTAACTTGATTGCTAGTTGCTGCTTCTTTATACAGGCCATTTCCATTTAACATTCCAGTGATCTGATATTGATTTGTCATTTAACCTTTCTTTACTGATATCACAGTATATGGAAGATGCTCAGCTGACTGACCTGCTCCAGGAACTGTCGAGTTTGCTTTCATCTCCTAGTTGGTCTGCAAGGCATGGTTCGGTACTCACAATCAAATCCATGCTCAGACACAATCCCACTGCAATTTGTATGTCTCCATTCTTCCAGTCTATGGTAGACGACCTTAAGGAAACCTTGAAAGATGAGAAGGTATATATTCCTATGCTGTTACATTTAATGATTTTACTTTTGCCTAGTGTTAACACTTTCTGTCAAACAGTTCCCTCTTCGTGAAACATCAACGAAGGCTTTAGGAAGGCTTGTACTCCATCAAATTCAACACGAACCATCGAGCAGCACTGCACATCTGGATATTCTTTCATCCGTGGTATCTGCTTTGCATGATGACTCCAGTGAAGTGAGAAGAAGGGCATTATCTGCTCTAAAAGCAGTTGCAAAAGTATGTGGTTAAGATTTTGTAATCCTGCATTGAAATTATGTACTGTATTGTGTGGATTTCATTGGAATATTTACACTTTATATGTGGCGAATTGTGTTGCAGGCAAACCCATCAACCATTTTGGCCCATATTTCTGTTATAGGCCCCTCCCTTGCTGAGTGTTTGAAGGACGGAAGTACTCCAGTGAGACTTGCTGCAGAAAGATGTGCTCTGCATGTCTTCCAATTGACAAAGGGTATTTTCTTCTGTTCTTTATCTTTTTATCTCACATTTCTGCTGCACACTTTTTCCTTGGATGACCCATCAACAATAAATTGAGCGAGTTCTTCACTGTTGTTTTGATCATTCAAAAGGGATAGTGTTATTAATCGTCTAATAAGTTTCTTTCCACGACGCTAATTGGTGGAACAAATAAGTGCTATTCATCAATTTGGTTGTTTATGTTTCCAGGTACAGAAAATGTTCAAGGTGCACAGAAATTTATAACAGGCTTGGATGCGAGACGACTATCAAAGTATCCTGAACTGAGGTATATAGCTTCAATTACCTATTGCATCTATATTCATTTGTTCAAATGTACAAAGTGAATGGAATAAATGTTTTTTTTTTCCTATTCTGGTGGGCATAGTTAATTGTTAGGAATTTGTTTTTGCTCTCAAATATATAATTCCTATGTTTGTGGAATATTTTCCCTATCAAAAAAAGTTTTTGAAATATTTCTTTAATGCTATTGCTCATTTTTGTATTCTTCATAATATTTTTTGGGGTCTGGTTTCCATTATTTTCCAATGATATTGTCTCAAAATGTGCTAAATCTTTAAATAATATTCTCATGTGAGTTAATAACTTAATATAGAAATGAAAGAAGATTAGGGGTCACGTGAAATGAAAACAGAAAAATGGGTTTATAGCAGATACAAAGTGCTAGGAAGCACGGACATGAGCACTGGTATGGGTATGACATGGCAATATAAGCAATTTCTGAAAAATAATAACATGACAGAGCTGTTAAAACGCTGATATGACATGGGTATGGAACCCCAAATGAAGTGTCCGTGTTTCCTGGACGAGTGTAATAATGAAATCTGGCGTTGAATTGAGAGGTGTAGTTTTGCGGGAGTCTCAGAAGAATGGTTTGCTGTAATTGGATGCTAGACAGTGATTGGGAAAAAAGAAAAAAGAAAATGGATATTTTCTCCCTTGCCTTTGGGGGAAACCCTGATGCAGATACCCTGGTTATAGTGAGATGCATCAGACTAATAATTGGAAACCTCTGTAGAAAACAAGAATTTGGACCAAATGGCATAACTTTCCCATGAAAAAGGTGAGGAGGCCCTGGAGGACAAGGGCATGGGTTCAATCTTGTATGGGTGTATGGCGTGCACCCTATAATCGAAGAGAGAATAAAATGTGGATCAGTGTTTTCAAATGAAATCTTTTGAGTACATCACAAAGAGACAGGATTGAATCCAGATATCTGGATAAAAAATGTGGGATTGGCTTTTTTATTTTTTATTTTTGATAGATAATAAGAATTTTATTGATGGAAAAGAACAATGTGTTTACGATTGTAAACTCACTGCCCTTGAAACAAATACAAATAAATCATAAGGAAAGACTAATAGAGATAAGGAAATCAGACAAGGAACTACAATGCGTAAGCCCCCAAATACGAGACCACTCAAACAAAGTCCTAGCAAGCAAGGTCTTCAACATATCTATAGGCCTCTCAACGTCCTCAAAAGTTCGGGCATTGCGTTCCTTCCATACTAACCACATAAGGCATCCTGGTACCAAATTCCAAACCTTTGAAGAGTAAGTTCCCAACCAATTCCTCCATGCAAAAAGAAGAGAAACAATAGTGTCCGGCATCACCCATTGAACCCCAAACATAATAAGGACCTCATTCCACAAAGCAGATGCAAACCTACAATGGATCAAAAGGTGATCCACAGTCTCCTCATCACACCTACATAAACAACACCAATTAACAAGGGGCAATTTCTTCTTGACAAGGTTATCTATTGTGAGAATCCCACCCCTAGCAGCAGTCCATAGAAAGAAAGATACCCTTTTAGGTACCTTTACACACCAAATGCTCTGCCAAGGGAAAGAAACAGAAGGGGCTTTCAATAAAGCAATATAAAAGGATCGCGCATCAAAGACACCACACCGATTCAACTGCCACAACAAAATATCCTCACCCTCCCCACTAGGAATCCTGGCAGAGACATGCTCATAGAAAGAATAAAATCTCCTCAACTCCCATTCATTAAAATTGCGTCTGGAGCAAAAATAATCATGTCAGAAATCAGAGCTTCCTGAATCACAGCACATGCAAACAATTCCGGGTATAATTCCTTCAAAGGAGTAGGACCACTCCAAGGGTCATGCCAAAACCGAATACGATTGCCCTCTCCTGCTGCAAACACCACATGACTGAAAAAGTTGTCTGCACCTTTCCTAATATTCTTCCATAACCCACAACCATGAGTCCCTCTCACAACTCTAGTGCACCAACCTCCACTATCCTCTCCATATTTGGTGGCTATAACCTGACGCCATAAATGAGTAGCTTCCTTCCCAAATCTCCAAAGCCACTTCCCAAGTAGAGCTTGGTTAAAAAGCCCAATCTTCCGAATCCCCAAACCCCCTATCTCCACCGGCCAAACAACCTTTTCCCAAGCAATAAGCAGATATCTGAAAACATCATTAGAACTCCCCCACAGGAAATTCCTCTGAATCCTCTCAAGTCTATCTGCTACGTGTTGTGGAATAGTAAACAGCGAGAGATAATAAGTTGGGAGACTCGACAAAGTACTCTTCAATAAAGTAAGCCTACCTCCATTTGACAAATACAACCGCTTCCAACCAGCAAGCTTCTTCTCCACCCTCTCTAAAATAGGATTCCAGATCGAAGCATCCTTAAAATGAGCCCCAAGAGGCATTCCCAAATAAGACATGGGCAAACGCCCAACCTTACAACATAGAATGCGAGCCAAAGCACCAAAATTCCCAACCTCACCAACTGGCACAATTTCACTCTTGCCAACATTTACTTTTAAGCCTGTAATAGCTTCAAAAAAGATCAACACCATCCTTATATATAATAATTGTTCCCTAGAGGCATCACAGAAAAGAATAGTATAATCAACAAACAGAAGATGAGAAATAGCTTTTTTATTTATTTATAGATATCTTATAGAGAGTATGTAACGTATTATGAACAGGGAATTCCCATTACTAATGAGCATGTGGAGGGGTGTATTCTGTAGGCACAGGACTATTGTGCATAAAGAACATTGCCAACCTTTAAATAGCTATGTTTAACATGGGAAAGGTGTGCTAGATAGCTGTAGTTATGCAAAGAAAAATGGCATATGGATTACCAAGGCATTGCAACCATTGCGTCAAACATGTTTTAACTTGTATGCTAACCCTTTAGGTTGATTGATTAATCAAAGGTTACCTAGTATTAGCCTTATGTAACTTGTGCCAAATTCACTGTCATGGCCCTTAACATGGGTACCCAATATAGCGCTAGAAGTACATACATGGTATATATGCCATAGATGTGCCACTCGACATGCATACTTGTGCTATGGTACTGTTATTGTGTGTCTATTGCAAGGGGATTCAGCGAAGCATAGATGTGCTAGTGGACGTGCTTGCTTAAAAGTTATGCCCATTTTTCTGTGTTTTACCAATTTCTTTTTTTATTTTATTTTATTTTTTAATATGCTTTAAAATTTGTGGTTTGCATTAGCTGATTGGTGGAATATTAAATGCAGTGATGACAGTGAAGACAGTGAAGATGACTCGGCAAGTGGCTGATAATCAATTCTTTGCTGAGCCTACTTAAATTTTAATTCTTCACGAGTGGAGGTATGGGGAATTTTAACTAATTGAGAAGTCAGTTGCCAGAGTTTGATAAGGATCTTCTGTTTAATATAGATACACAGATACACAGTTAGAGGCGTGATACCCAATTTTTGCTAACCTGGGTGTTACGATGTCAATTTCTTGTGACTCGGGTTTTGACAATCATGTGTACAAAAATGAGGGCAAACAGTGGCTTGATTTTTGTTTGGCAGTTGTATTTGTTATGTTAGTTTTGAGTTGATATTTAAAGAATGTCTTCTTGTAATTGTATCCACTCCATAATTTCGAATAGTGAAAATATTTATTTTAAATAGAAGCATGTTAACTTACAGGTTAGTGTACAACATGATATAAGTTTTGTTGGGCCAAATTGTTCCAATGAAAATAATAAACATGCAACCATTCAGGAAGTAGAATCATTGAATAATATTATTATACAACTCAAAACAACAGAAAGGAGACCATTGAAAAGTCTCTTGTAAAACAAGTCTTGTTATTGCACCAATGCAAACATTCCTCCAATTGATTCTGAAATATAGCACACAGAAAGAGTCACTAGTAACTATGTGTATAAAGAATAATGTTGAATAAGATTCTTTTCAAATAAAATAAGCAGGTGATTTGAAGCTGAAAAACTAATATTTAACAAAAAAGAAAGAAAAGAAACCCTTGTTATGTCTGTAGTACAAATTATGAATGCCTATCGATAAGCCATAATCATAGATTAATTATGTGTATCTTAAAACTGATATAACTGTCGTGTATATATATTATGCATTCAAGAAGGTGGATAATTTTTCCCCACTATAATGGCAATTTACTGCTCTACTAATTATTTAGGAAATTTGCAATTACATGTATCAGTGCATGTAATCAATGTCCACTATAATGCCTAATAGTTTTGTTTATTTATTTTTTATTCATTTATCAACAAGGCACAATATTTGTAACTTATTAGTTTAGATTTAGTAAAATAGTACATTCAGACTTTTCACGCGTATCATGTTTAAAGAGAGTGAGAATGTCACTTACCAAATGTTTTTTTTTTCCTGTTCTTTGCTTGTAAAGTTTTCTTACGCAAATTGATTGTTGGTAGGGTTGTCGTTTTAATTTTTCGCAATAATCTAGGCATGATTTAACAAGATGATATATTGGTTCATTTACATACACTGGTTTGTTGATGCAGTTTTCAAAAGAGTTCACAATACACCGTGAAAGACTTCGACCGCTTTTAATTTTTTAAAACAACTTCGATTTTCGATGACAATGCAACCATGAAATAGAAAAGGAAGGTTTTCTCATTTAGTGAGATGAACAAGTACTGGAATTGGCAAACGGTTAAGGATACGGGAATTTGTCTGTGCTTCAACAAGAATAGGAATAATTAACACAATCACCCTTAGCAAAAGTCCTTTAGTGAAATTCTTATCCATTGATTCTATCTCACTATAAGTCCTTTAGTGATATTCTTATCCATTGATTCTATCTCACTATAATTGAAACTGCAAATTTTGTACTATATAAATAATTGAACGATTATATAAGTATGAAGTTAATATATATATATATATATATATATATATATATATATATATATATATATATAAACTATTGATTCTTAATCGTGACTTTTGGAAATATGAAAATTTCTAAAATAAGTGCCATGCAATTTTTTAAGTTGTCTTTTCCCTAGGGTCATTAGATTTCAATATAAGTTTTAGGTTAACATGTAATTTTTTGTAAAAGTAATGTATTCCTATAAGAATGCAATACGTAGGTGTGACTATGGCAAACCAATAATCACAATATATATTATGTCAAATACTGTCTTTTTATAAGTTTTGAAAGCTAAAATATTAAAATACTGTCTTTTTATAAGTTTTGAAAGCTAATATATTCAAATATTGTCTTTTTATAAGTTTTGAAAGAAGTTTTCGATTCACAAAGTATAAGAGTATGTAGTGTTCAAATTGCCTTACCTTGAGTTTATTGAGAACTTATTGATTTTGTTGAGAACTTATAGACAATAAAAATTCTATCAAATTATAATGAGATATAAAATTTGAAATCAATAGAATAAACTGAAATCCATCATGTTGAAATTTATTTAAAGTGAATGTATTACTCAAATCTTAAATAAGGTAAACTGTTATATGGTAAAACATTTGTCTAATCAAAATTATTTTTAATTGGATTAAAAAAAAAAAATGAATGAGTGATTATGATATTGAGATACAACTCAGGCTGCCCTTGTTTGTGTGCACTACACCCACCCACACGAAAAGTTGACAATTGGTATGTATGTGCATGGATTAGGATCGGATCATGTCATCATTGGAGTGATTGCATTGTATGATTTTTTTAGATAGAGTTTCAACTTATCAAAAAAAGCACTCTCCGAAGGCATCATTGCCTTTGGAGAGTGCTTTTTTTAGGAAACCCATTTGAGAATAATAAAGACAAACATTATTGTAAATAATTGTTTTTAGGAAAATTCTAACTATCTACAAGCAGAAGATAATACAATAATTTATTTATTAGAAACCAAAACCTTTTGTTCTTGTTCTTTCTTCTTCTTCTTCTTTTTCTTAAAAACAAAAAACAAAAAACAAAATGCGTTTCCCTCCTTTCTTGGGCATTCGAAAAGCCTATAACTAAATACTCCATTAAAAATAATTTTGTGTAAAAAAAGGTTCAAGGTAAAATCCAAGATTGGATTGGACAAGGATAAATAAAACTATGGGCTCGTTACACTTAAAAATTCAATTTGACCTAATTAAATAATTCAATTTCATGTTTCAACCAATTTAAAGTAATATAAGAACTGTCCTCATGTAAGTATCTCACTATCTTCTATAGGAAATTAATAAAATAAATAGCAATTGTATCTTATGGATCCACCAAAATAATAAAAATCTACCATTATAGAGTTTCAAAATCAACGAATTGTGTAGAATAAACAATTTTGTTCTCAAAATGTAAAGCCTGAAACAATAGAATGTCATAAGTTAAAACCCAAACTTCATTCATTGTAGCAGTAGTGCATGTTCAGTACTGGAAATATAATGCTTGTAGAAGCATGCAATTTGAAATTAAAAATTCCTGGAAGATTGCGAAGTGACAATTCACACACTGATGACAATAAAAAGATAAATTTCATTCGGTTAACGCAAATTTTTTGCCTAAGGTCAAAAATCAGAAATGAGTTGAAGCTTGAAAGGATAGTCTGAGAAAAACTGATCTTGACAAAATTGCCAGCTTGATTGAAATTATGTGAGCAAAGACATTTCTTAAAGATAACTCTCATGTAATAAATTTTGGCTTTGTTTGCTTGTTTTTTTTTTTTTTTTTGTTATTCTTTTTTTTCTTCTTAATCTGGAACATCAGATCAGAAATATAATTATAGGATTCACTCATGTAATCCATTTATTCCACTTAGTTGATATTAATTTTGGACAATTACATTTTTAATCATGAGAATTAATTACTAGAACTAGGGCTATAAACGAGCCAAGCTACTGAGTATTAAAAGTTTAGGTTTGCTTATTTAATTTTATTTCAAATTCGAGCCAAGCTTGAACTCATTATCAAACAAAATTACATGTTTAAGCTTGGTTCATTTACTTGTTGAGCAAGCTTGAGCTTGTTTATGAGTTACTTGATTAACTTATACATTTCCTATATATATAGTAAAATCAAGACTAAAATATTTTACATTTTCGCAAATTTATGAATTTTTGTTACGAATAAACTACAAATAATAATTTTGTATATGAACCAATTTACAAACTTATACAACCAAATATCAAGCATATATAAATATATTTTTAGACAAGTATACATATAAATATATAGTATTACATATAGTTAATTTAAGCCTTCATGTTCTCGACCTTGTTTCTGAACTCATTATTATGTTTTAGCTTGGCTCGGTTTTTCCTCAAAAAAAAAAAAAAAAAACCTTGGCTTGTTTAATAATCAAGCCTAAAGTTTGGTTTGATTTTGGCTTGTTTACGAAAGAAAAGAACATAAACAAATTTTTTCTTGAGTCGAATTCAAGCTGTTCATAAATAGCTTGGTTCATTTATAGCTATATCTAGAACTGTTATAAGATCAAATGAGCAGATTATATTAGGGCGTGGACGTTTTCAAGGCCCTTAACATGGGACCCGATATAGCACTAGAATTACAAGATACATGGTATGTATAATATATGCCTTAGTTGTTCTAGTAGACGTGCATACTTGGGCTATGGTACTGTTATCCTGTGTCTATTGCAAGGGGATTCAGTGAAGCATAGATGTGCCAGTAGACATATCTTTGCTTAAAGTTATGCTCATTTTTCTGTGTTCTATCAATTTTCTTTTTGCCTTTTTTTTAGTATGCTTTAAAATTTGTGGTTTGCATTAGCTGATTGGTGGAATATTAAATGCAGTGGTGTCAGTGAAGACAATGAAGATGACTCGGTAAGTGGCTGATAATCAATTCTTTGCTGCGCCTACGTAAATTTTATTTCTTCACGAGTGGAGGTATGAGGAATTTTAATTGATTGAGAAGTCGTTTGCGAGTTTGGTAAGGATCCTTTGTTTAATGCAGATACACAAATAGACGGTTAGAGGCATGACACCCAATTTTTGTTGACTCGGATTTTGACGATCATATGAAGAAAAATGAGGGCAAATAGTGGTTTGTTTTTTCTTTGGAAGTTGAAATTGTTATGTTAATTTTCAATTGATATTTGAAGAATGTTGTATGGGCTAAAAATCCAAAGGCCCAAAATGTAATTGGGCTTGGATTGAGGCCCACCACAATTAATTTATAGAGATGAGTGTCGGACTAACAGTTGGATTGCTCTACGATAATTCTAATTAAAAAATGATAATATGGCAAGAGATTGGTACTAATAATGATTACAAAGGGTAACTTTGTTAATCTTGTCTTCCTCGGACCAGTCGAGGACCCTTTTACAACTTGAGAAAATATAAGTATGAATACTCTTTTTTCTCAATTTAATAATTTGAGTCTTTTTCTTCTGACTCCAATACCTATTCACTGGAGATCTCTTACCTTTTATAGTAGCCTCCTTCCAAACTTGACCCTTCACTTGGAGGGTTGTTGATTCTCCATCAAAATACTTGTCCCATCCCTACTTTAGGGGTCATGTTGAGCAAGTAACAAACTGTGCTGACATTGTTCTGGTGTCATTCAGCTATTAATGCGGCTAGTATGATTGGTGCAATGCATTCAATGCAGAGGTGATGGTAGCTTTTCTGGGAAGTTTCCTTTTCTTCTTATCCACACTAGCTAGTGTTACTTTCTTCGGACCAAGACCTTCAGCCTCTTGCAGATTCCTTCTCACTTTCCTCGAGCTATCCTTATCCGAGCACCTTCCTCGAGCTAATTGCTTTTTCGGCCTTCTTGGGCCCACTTGGATTCGGTGGGTTGATAGTTGGGCCTTTAGACTCCTTGAATCAGGCCCAATGCAACTAATCTTTCTAGCCTCCCACAAATGTCTTTATGTAATTGTATCCACTTCATATTTTTGAATAGTGAAATATTTATTTTAAATAGAAGCGTAGTTAAAAGGGTGATGCCAAGGACAATTGGCAAATTGGTTGGATGCTGGCAAGAAAAGTTTGGTTGGTCTGAGAGTAGTAAAATTTTGAGGGCTGTTACATTTTGCCTTATGTGGAAAATTTGGAATGGTATAATCGTTCATGTCTTTATTTAACTGGACTAATTCTTTAGCCAGTTTACTGTAACCATTCTCTTCCTTTTAATAGAATGAAAAAACTTGGTGAGATGTAAAGGAAATTAGAAGTTATGTGATTTTTTTTTTTTATAAACTAGATGTTATGTGTCTTTGTGAAGAAAAAACTGGAGAGTTCGCAGTGTACATGGGCCATGCACTTTTTTTTGTTAAAATGTCCTCATTTCTAATATTTACATGACTGGCAGGGTGTATGCATTGGCCTAAGTGAAGTGATGGCCAGTGCTGGTAAGAGTCAGTTATTGAGTTTCATGGATGAGCTGACCCCTACTATTTGGACTGACCTTTGTGATAGGTATGTTTCACCTCCTCTCTCACTCCGTGCCACGATAGAGACTTTTATGACCACTCAGGCAACTCATGAATAGCTTATTGATGAGTTATTCATTGAGGTTGCTGCATTGAGAACTGACTTTGCTGAGTATAGGAGTGCATTTCCACCACCTCCACCCTCTGATTCTTGATGCTTGCTTTTGGCAATACGTAACAAAAAGGGAGAGTAGATTTAGATATCGCTCTTGTACTTAGGGGGAGAGTTAGAGAGGTTTTTGTATTTAGGGAGAGTTTTGATGATGTGATGTTTATCTTTTTTGTATACATTTTCCTTTTTTATGTATATTCTCTTCTATTGTTCTTGTTTCACAAACATTGATGGTTTATGATTGACTACGATGGTTTATTTGATGATTATTCATTTGATATATTTGTCTATCTTTTATGTTTTATGAATTCAAGTTCAGTTTTTATATGTTGGATTTATATTGTAATTTCCACACATGTATTTATGGTTTGTTTTGAGTGTTTCAAGAATTTACAGGTTAATTCTTTCTTATCTGCTGTCTATTCTATCAACTAATGGTTATTGGATTGTGATGGAATTGTATTTGGGCAACAATGTGTAAGTTGGGCTAATTCTTGAGTTAAGCAATTCTTTTTTAAGTGTGTTTTGTCACGGATTGCTAAAGGGGGAGATTGTTAAGTTCTAAAGATTTAGGATTATTAAATGTTTATATTTTCAACTTATATGTGTTGGCAAATTGAGAACAAAAACATGTCTAGAATAAGTATTAGACATTGCTCAAAGGTGTACAAGTCAAAACTTAAGAATGTACAAGCTGCATGAAAAAGGGTTAATTTTCTGTGAAGCTCGATCGATCGAATGGTGAAGCTTGATTGATCCAAAATCATAGAAAAATAATTTCTACAAAATTTTAAAGAGGCCCAAGCCCGAGAAAATGTTCAGGGTTTTAGTCCAACACTCCTACGTATAAAAGAAAAACCATAGTCACGTTTTGAAGACTCTTGAAAGACTTGTAATTTACTCTTGTGAGATCTGAGAGGTTCTGTACTTTCTAACTCTACAAGCATCTACCGGAACAAGATCTACAATCAAGTGCTGGAGAAATCTAGTTGCAGCATAGATCAACAAGCCATGATTTGAAATCTTTAAGTGGGATCTCAAAGTTACAAGCGTGGGTGCTTGTGTGCTGTAAAGTCAAGAGACAAGGAGTTCGTGGATTCGGAACTTACACGTGGTTATGTCAGTAAGTTACTACTGGAGGTAACAATAGATTTAGGGTTAAATCTGATTGTAAAAACTTCGATTCTCTATAGTGGATTTGTTTTACCTGGAGGATAGTTAGGTCAAATCCTTCCTAGGTTTTTACCTTGAAACTGTTGGTCTTATTGGTTTTCCTGGGTTATCATATTGTGGTGTTCTTTATTTTCTGTTGCTTGCATGATATGAATTATTATTATTTAACCTAGATCTGAATAATTAACTTAAGTTACTATTTGGCTAATATATTAGGTTAAACAATCTGTTTTAAGGGGTCTAAACAAACAAATAGAATATATAGTTGTATATAAACTTTGTAATTATTTGTACCTTTGAACAACATGCCTGAGGTTTGTGAGTCTGCAGGCTTAGCATTTAGTACTCTCTACAAGGTGATTGATCTATTTTCTATTCTCATTGTTTACCCATTTCTCATTGTTTTGGATGTTTGTGTCCAATTAGTGATTAATATTACCCATAATAATGCAACACCATCTTATAACTAATATCTTATTAGGAAATCTAATCTGCAGGATCGCATGAGCATGCTAGTTTACCTTGCTTTGGTTATAATAAATGTGGTTCACTTTTGAGTTTGTACAAATAGGCAAAACTATTTTAATAAGTTTTATTGCTCTTTTAAAATCTGTAATTACTGAATTTGGTCCAACATGGGTTTTTGTAGGGCTAATAGTTTGTAAAAAATGTTGTGATGCAGATAGAGAGACATGTGAAGAATGCAAGTTTCACACTTCTTATTTATGCCTCAATTTTCTCAAACTAATTAGCATAATAGTGCTAGAGTATGAGATGGAAATTTGTTGAATATCCAATCTACGCGAATAGTGCAAATAATTTTTTTATTAAAAGAAATTAGGCATGTTAGTGACAAAAATTTGCTAAATATCCAATCTACACAAATCTTGAATAGTCGAGATATGCTATTCGATTGGTTGAGCTAAGTGAATTTCGACTGCCTACTTTATCGACACTAACCCGATGGTAGCCCTTTTACTCTTTTTTTGTGGCTCCACATTATTGACACTAACCCGATGCTAAATGACTTATAAACAAATAGTTAGACTTCCAATTAATCTATGTGTAACACTATGATCATAACATTATTATTATTCTTATTAATGAACCATTCACCTGAAATTATCAATTAATTTGAAGAACAACTTTTTTAATAATATTAATTCAAATAAATCTTAAAAATAATTCCAATTTCTCTTTCACCTAAAGTAAAATAGTTCATTAAATATGGAAGTTATCAGTGAATATAAATATCAAAATTATCAATCATATTTGGAAATTATGGGATTTGAATTAATGAAAAATGTTTATCAATCCGTAAAAAAAAATGGTTATTCAACATTTAGATAAATAACCTGGGAAAAAAAAGAAAGAAAGAGATTTTACTATCTTGATTATACTATTGCTTAATTTATAGATAATATCATCATTGTTTATGCTCTGCTAAGTTTTCACCTTAAAATTTTATTTTTCTATATTGTTCGATTCCATGAGTTTGAGTTTGGAAATTGATGTGAAATACGATGTAGATTTTGTGTTTCCACTACAGCACCCAAGTGCAATGCCTTCCTTGGCTCTCACTACAAAAAAAAGGTTCTATGGCTGCGTTTTAAAACGCGGCTATATGTCAAAAAAACGTGGCTATAGCCTATAGCTGCGTTTTTTTAGGCCACGCATTCTAGTGTGGCCTAAAACCTGTGACTATAGGACTCACGGTCCTATGGCCACACTTTTTAACCGCGGCCAGAGACCAGGTCCTATAGCCGCGTTTAAAACGCGGCCTAAGGTTGTGGTCTTGGGCTGCGTTTTAAACGCGGCCCAAGGTTTAACCTTAGGCCACATTTAAAACGCGGCTATATACCCTTAAATTTTTTTTTTAAAAAAAAAAAAAAAAAACTTTGATTACCAAAAATTAATTTTCGGTAATCAAAAGTTTTTTTTTTTAAATTAAAATTAAAATTTTTAAAATTAATACTTTCAAACTTTAAAATTTCAATTTTAAATAAATAAAGAAATTCAAAACAAAAATACAAACCCAGCAAATTCAAATTCAAACAAAAACCCAGAAAATTTCAAAATTAATCAACCACAACATGTTCTAAAATACAAGAAAACAGTACAAGAACACAAACAAAACATCTCCTTCAACGAAATCAACCCAAACTGAACACAAACTATTCAAGGAAAACAAAAGAACAAGCTCAAAAATACAAAAATCCCCATAACAAAAACACAACCAAAAAGAGTCCATATGCTCAAACCAAAAATTAATCAAAACACAATCAAACAAAAGAAAATAATTTTCGGCCATGGGTCAAAGAAAAATAAAGCAAAGAGAGATAATTTTTTGAGGCACTTTAGCTTCATTGATTCAAAATCTTCAAATCTAAAGCAAAGAGAGACTCAATCTTCAGATCTACTGCAAAGAGAGACAAAAAGTTAAAGGGAAAAAAAATGAACAAAACTCAAACAACAATGAACAAAACTCCATATTTTCACAAACCCATTCATACAACATCAGCAAGAAAGAGAGAGATTGAGAGAGTTTTGAGATTAATACGAGTGGTTAAGTCTGTGAGAGAGTTAAAGAGAGAGACTGTGAGGGAGCTTCTTTTTTCCTTTTGCTAGGACCATACGAGTGGTTAAGTTTGAGGTTTCAAATTTTGAAATCTCAGATTTTTTTTTTTTTTTTTTTTTTTTTTTTATGGAATATTTTGGAATATGCCATAGAATATTCTATGGCATATTCCATATTCTCCTTTACGTTGAAGTGCTGAACCCATTCGGTGGGTGTTTTTTTTTTACTTTTTTACGTAAGTCTATAGCCACGTTTAAAACGCGGCTATAGACTTAACCTATAGCCGCGTTTAAAACATGGCTATACGTCCTCCTTAAAAACAAAATTTTTTTACAAGTGCTAAACCCATTCGGTGGGTGTTTTTTTTTTTTTTTTTTTTTTTTTACGTAAGTCTATAGCCACGTTTAAAACGCGGCTATAGACTTAACCTATGGCCGCGTTTAAAACGTGGCTATAGGTCCTCCTTTAAAAATAAATAAATAAATAAATAAAAACACCCACCGAATGGGTTCAGCCCTTGAAAACAATTTTTTTTTTTTAAGGAGGACCTATAGCCACGTTTTAAACGCGGCTATAGGTTAAGTCTATAGCCGCGTTTTAAACGTGGCTATAGACTTACGTAAAAAAATAAAAATAAAAACACGTACCGAATGGGTTCAGCACTTGTAAACACAATTTTTTTTTTTTTTTTTAAAAGGAGGACCTATAGCCACGTTTAAAACGCGGCTATAGATTTAACCTATAGCCACGTTTAAAACGTGGCTATAGGTCCTCCTTTAATAAAATAAAATAAAAAAAATTGTGGCCCTTAGGCCGCGTTTCTAGCTCAAAAAAACGCGGCCTAAGAACCCGTCTATGGCCCCGTTTTTAAAATGCGGCCACAGTTAAGGAAAAGGAAAAAAAAAAAAAAAAGAAGTTTGCCAAAAAATAAAATACGGAGGTCCTTAGGCCGCGTTTTTAGCTCAAAAAAACGCGGCCTAGGAACCCGTCTATGGCCCCGTTTTTAAAATGCGGCCACAGTTAAGGAAAAGAAAAAAAAAAAAAGTTTGCCAAAAAATAAAATACGGAGGTCCTTAGGCCGCGTTTTTAGCTCAAAAAAACGTGGCCTAAGAACCCGTCTATGGCCCCGCTTAAAAAACGCGGCCTAAGAATCCGTCTAAGGCCCCATTTTTGTAAAATGCAGCTTCAGTCTATCTTGGGCCGCGTTTTTTATAGCCACGGCTTAAAAAACGCGGCCCAAGGCCCCCGCGTTTTGTATTGTCTATGTTTTGCCATTGAAAGTCATCGATGGCAACAAAGGCGTCAATATTTGCATTTTATAACTTATGGATTCCAAACACTTTTATTGATGATTCAATCCAAGAAATTTTAGGGAGCTACAACGATTTATGCTGCACCACAAAAACCCTTTTTAATTGCGTTTCTATAGACCTCAAATTTGTACTTTGTTTTTTCCAATTGCTGTACAGTTTTATTATGTTTTTTATCTATATTTTTAGTCTGCTAATTCGTTCAAGTTCAATCTTAATTTGGTGTCTATGTATTAAGATGGAACATGTAAAAACACCTTTTGTAATTTATGATGATGTCGAAAAAATCACCAGTAAGCCACACAGTGCTCGCACGTTCGAAACAGCACCTGCACAACAAAAAAGAAGACCTAGTAGAGAGCGCCGGTGCGGTGCCGGCCAAATACCCTCCGAAGGTTAAGTTAGAACTATTCTCACAACTCTAGAGTGCTAAAGAGGGTAAATTATGCGTACCTCGATTTGTGAGGGTATTGGGGCTTTTATAGTAGTAGAAGGGTGGACTCTCTTCCTTGATGTAGAAGTCTTTTCCTTATAGGAATCCTCTTGAGTAATCCCAAATGTGATGGACAAGTCATTTCCTTGTAGAGAGGATCCTTCATTAACACGCGTATCTTCCGGAATTTTCCATGCACTAGGATTCCGATTTCTCCTTGGGATTCTTCCTGATTTTTGGCGTGTGTGACAAGTATTTTAAGTTAGGGTTCCTGCCATCCCCTGGGCTTACCCATTCTCGGCCCATGGGCTAAGATCCGTCAAGCCCATCAAGGAGAAGGTCCGTCATGACCAATTTTTACACCTTCAGCTGCCCCCTTCACCCTATAGTCTGTCATGCAAAGGTGGACGGACTACTAGGGTGACGGTTAAATAATCTTTTGGGTTTGACGGTTGAATGTTCTTTGACGGTTTCCCAGGAGGACGACGAGAACTGCGATCATTTGTTGACAGGTGGTCAAGCATTTATGGGGTACGACACGTGTCATGTTTTGATTGGATTTTGTCCCGGATTGAAGCGTCGCTTCGTCTTCCGTGCATTTTACCTATATATATTACACTTCTCTTCTCTCATTTCTCCATTTTTCAGCCAAAACGCATTGTCAGAGCGTGATCATCACCCTTGTTAGAGAGCCTTCCGTCGAATATCTGTACCCGTTATCTATACAATCGTCGACCTTCAGTAACTCAGACTTGGTGAGTACTTATTATGATTTTACAAGTCTTTCGTTGGTGCTTTTCGTTTTGTTAGACTTTCATACACCTCTGTCAACGCTCCTAGATCCGTCAGTCTTAGGTTTTGTTATCACTTGTAGGCAATGTCTAGTGCGTCAAGTAATCAGTCGGTAGTCCGTGACAGGGCGGATTACGAGGAAGTATACCCGTCCGGTCATAAAGACCAAGAGAGTCCGTGCGAAGAGAGGAGTCCGTCCACATCTTCCTCGTCCTCAACAAATGAGGATATGGAGATGGCTGAACTAGAGAATATTTCTGATGACGGCGAGGATCAACCATTAAGATCCGTCATCGGTGCTGATGGACTTAGGGAGTTCATCATGTCACCAGAGTGGACGGTGCATAAATTCACATCCGTCATCAAGGAGAAACACTTCAGCATATTTAGGGTCATTTTTCAAATTCTAGACTACATTTCAATCCGTTTACCCTACGTATCAGAGAAATGTTATTATGAGAGGGTAGACGGTGTCGGAGTGTACGAATAGATGTTGAAGGCGGGACTTAGGTTTCCTTTAAGTACCTTGCATAGGGAACTTCTAAATTATTTGGGTCTGTCCGTCACCCAGATATCACCAAATGCCTGGAGGGTCTTCATAGCAATGGAGATTCTCTATGGTGCTATGACAGACGGTGCCAAGAGGCTGACGGTGCGTGAATTTCTTCATTGCTACCGTCCAGATGAGATTGACGGGTCAAAGGGAATGTATAGTTTTGCCAGTAGGAGTCCACTGTTGAAGGTTATTTTTGAAACACCTGACTCAAATAGAGACTGGAAGAGTCGTTACTTCTTCTTAGAGGGCGACGGATGGATGAGTCACCTAGGGGAGACAGATTTTATGCCTGTTGACACAACCTGGGGAGTGTTAGATCCGACCCGTATGCACCCGTCCTAATCTGTAAGCTTTTTTACATTCGCTTAGTTTATTATGATCATCCTTTTGACCGTCCGTTTTTTTCAGGTAGACGGCATCCTCAAGTTAGTGTCGAGGAGTTTGGTTTCCTTGAGAAGATTTTTCAAAAGACCAAGCCGGAGGAAAGGACTTGGGCAAAGTTGGTAAATCCAGACACCATCCACTGGTACTGTGACGGTCCCGCACCTACACCTGAAGCCGTCAAATACAGCGAAAAAATTCACAGACGTAAGTCCGTCAACCTTTATTTGCACACATGGCTTAAATTCAATTAATAACTTTATCTGTCCTTTTATTTTTTATATTTATTTTATTTATTTATTTTTTTTCAGAGATGGACGATGCTAAGAGGAGGGCTCAGATTAAGTTACAGGCTGCCAAGATAAAGGAGTCCGGCGAGCCGGTTCCTACGGGGACGGCTCCGTCGATAAAAAGAAAGCCTCCGTCCAAATCTGATCGTCCACTTAAGCAACCGAAAGTCTCACTGGAACCCGTCGTAGGGTTAATGGCTGCGGTGTGAAGACCATCACCCTAATAAAGCATGGAATAGGCAAGGGTTTGATGAAGGCCCCGTCCACAAGCCAGGAGAAACCTCCTCCTCTGCTTCGAGACGACTCCAAATTTGCTTTGGAGAGGCTTTCGTCTATTATTTCGTCGGAAGACTACGAGGACTTGGGCAATCATTTGACGGAGGCAATGGGGGAGACGGGTCTCTTTGCTGTAGCACAGGTAAGCTTGTCCGTCAACTTTCGCCCGTCCATTCCACCTGTTTTTTTTTTGTCTAACACTCTTCTTAACTTGCTTGTTCCAGTCCCTTGTCATGATGAAGGGCCTAATGGATCGTTGCCTTAACCGTGAAGCGGCTCTGGAACGTGTGCGAGTGAAGGCAGAGCAGACGAAGGAAAAGCTGGGTCATCTTAACAAGTGGAAGTCCACCATGGAGAAGAAGTTTGACCTTTCTAAGCAGGTAAGGAAGGAGCTAGAGCAAAAGACGGATGAGGTGGGGAAAGCCTTGGCGGTTAAAGATAAGGAGATACAAGACCTGAAGAAAAGTCTCCGTCAGGCTAACGAGACAGCGGTCCGTCAATACCATGATTCCGACGCTTTATTGGCCGAGCTAGGAGACTCATTCCTCCAAGGCTTTGACGACGCCCTCCGTCAAGTTAAGAAAACCTACCCTGACCTAGACGTGTCCATGATAACTGTTGAAGATCAAGGTCAGACGTCTACTTTGCCCGTCACCTCGGAGAACACAGAGGATCTATTTGCGGATAATGCGGCTCAAGGCGACGGAGAGTCAGCTCCAGCAAAGAATGCCCAAGATGCCGACCCCAAAATGTAGAAAGCACTTAACATAGCTGTCAATTTTTTGAGAACAATCTGTTCTTAATTTTGTGTATTAAACAATTACCCTTTAAGGGTTTTTATCCGTCAATGTTTTATTCCACAATTTTTATGCCTATTTTATCATTTCTTGTTATTTGAAAGTTGCATGATTGTCCGTCCATGAATCTTATCCCGTCTTTCATTTTGAAATTTTCACCAAGTTCAGTGATCCGTGCAGTTGACGAGTTTGTATCCGTCCTTTTAGAACTAGATACATATACGTTTTATGGGCTTGTCGTCACCGGCCCGTATTGTCTGTCGATGCTTGTGGGTTTTTTATTTTTCATCCGTCTATTTATGGATTTCCACTGTCGCTAGTCTAAGATGATTCGGTAATGTCGTGGATTTTAAGTTTATAGACGGTCCGTCCATTTTTGGAGTTAGTAATAAATTTAACTACTTTTGACCCGTCCATCTCGTGAACTTATGATTATATCCACCTTATGTTTGGTCCGTCTGCTTTGTGGACAATATTTCCATCCTACGGGTGATCCGTCCACTTTAGGGACTGAATTTTCTCACCATGAAGGTGATCCGTCCACTTTATGGACCAAATATTCACACCTTTTTGGCGATCCGTCCACTTCATAGACTTAAATATTTACACCCTGTGGGTGATCCGTCCACTTTGTGGATTTTGTAAATATTTACACCCTATCGGTGATCCGTCCACTTTGTGGACTTGGTAAATTTTCTCACCCTGTGGGTGATCCGTCCACTTTGTGGACTTTGTATATTTTCTCACCTTTTGGGTGATCCGTCCACTTCGTGGACTAAATTTCTCACCGTGGGTGATCCGTCCACTTTGTGGACTGTAAATTTTTTCACCTTGTGGGTGATCCGTCCACTTTGTGGACTTTGTATATTTTCTCACCCTGTGGGTGATCCGTCCACTTTGTGGACTAAATTTTTGACCCTGTGGGTGATCCGTCCACTTTGTGGACGATGTAAGTTTTCTCACCCTGTGGGTGATCCGTCCACTTTGTGGACTTTGTAAGCCATCTGCACCCATGGTTATCCATCCTTTTTTGAGAATTTAAGTAGAAAAATACGATTGTGTCTGAATAAATCCTCTTTAAAAAAGAAAATGAGTTTGTAGGAAAAGTACCTGCCCCCTTGGGCTTAAAAGGCACGAAATATTTTAGCAAAAATTATTAAAGGTAAACTAGTAATTGTAGCTAAAGTTAAATAAGAATCGTTGTTTTTCATATTATCTCTACTGGTAGTATTTCCGTAGATGCTCTGTGTTCCATGGGTGCTGCAGCTTTTGTCCGTCCATCGTCTCGAGGTGGTAGGTCCCTTTCCTCTGCCATGACGTGATTCTGTAGGGTACTTCCCAGTTGGGGCCGAGCTTTCCTTGCGAAGGATCTCTAGCGGTGCCCATTACTTTCCGTAGTACAAGATCGCCGACCTAAAAGTCCCTATGCCTCACTTTGGTGTTGTAGTGTTTTGCCATGAGATTCTGATAACGCGCCAACCTCTGCTCTGTTGCCACTCTGACTTCGTCCATTAGGTCGAGCTGAAGGCGCATGGCCTTCTCGTTCTCATCCATGTCGTAGTTCTCCACTCGATAGCTTGTGAGCCCCACTTCTACAGGAATGATAGCTTCACTTACGTATGTGTGGACACGGCCACGTGATGCCTCTCGGGATGGGTTTTCAAGAAAATAAAGGTTTGATCTTGAGAGTATTTTTTTATTAGAAAAATCATGAGTCTGAAAAAATTCGAGGAGTCGCCACTTATTTTATTATTTTTTTTTTAAGGGAAAATAAAACAAGAAATAAAACCCTTTCTTTTTTATTTGATTGACTCAATGGATAAGAAAAATGGTCTACGTCCACCAAGAACAAGTTCGGGGGTCAAATTACGCCGTGGGAAGGTATGAAGCACCCACGCACGCCCGGTATGTCTACCGGTCTCTACTAAATAAGTAAGGACTATTTGATGTTCAATTAATCATTTAATGGGCACAATATTATTAATTGAATTCATTACACCAAATCAAACAAGTAGTTGATTTTATGACATGGTGGCCTAAAGCTAAATTATAAGACAAAATAACGATGATAAAACTAAGCAACAAGTTAATAACGAAACAAAATAATGATAAAGAAATTAACAACTACTATATATATATATATATATATATATATATATATATATATATAACATGTGTAAGCTTAAACTCTTCCCACTCATGATCTGAGCAAGATGAGAAGATTTCATTTTAAGGGAACCAGTGAAATTACTTTTTTTTAGAAAAGAGTGGGCTTAATCAGATTAGCTTGTGGTTTGGTTTTGATTTGAAGTGAAAATGAAGTATATTTTTATTTTGTTTGTGGAAGCCAAAATCATGAGAGTTGTTGGAAACAACATGAGTCTAACCAACATGTAGAGGCTAGCTACGGTGGGAAAAGAAAAAGAAAGAAAGCTATGTCTTCTCACAAGTTTTCAATGCATAGGCCCAACTTTTAAGAAGTCACATGCATGATTTAACCCCACTATTCTCTTTTAGCTTTCTTTCATTACTTAACCGGTTATCAAAACAAAGCTTTCTTTTATTACAAACAAGTTTTATTCAGTGTTCACAAGACAGCCAAGCCTTAACATTCAGACTGAAAAAAAAAAACAAATACCCAGCAAAACGCCCAGCAAATACCCAGCAAAGCTATGACTTCAAACCACTGAATCACATAAGAATAAAGAGTGGGAAGGTTGAAAACATACCTAGCTCCCTTGGACGAGTTTGATGGTGACTTCGTTGAGACGAACGGCGACGACAACGGCGCTCTCTGATGGATGGCCCTCCCACCACGTGATACTCCACCGGCAATGGTTGATGGAGAACTACTGAAATACTTGTGTACAGTGTGAGATTTGTCCCCCCTCAGGACTGGGTTTACTCCCAAGAAATTTCAATCTCTCAATGTTTTTCTTTTGTGTTTTTTGAAAGCTTTTTTGAAAATTAGAATGCAACAAAAAGGTGTCCTGAAAATGATTTTTTTTTGGAGCTGAGAAATAGATCCGCCCCTTTGTTCTTGAATCCAATGGAAAACAAAAGATGGTCTCTCCGTTTTTCCCCTTTCCCTCTTCTTCCTTTTTTTCTTCCCCCCCCCCCCCCCCCCCCTATTGTTATTTTTCCCGTCCTTATATGGTCTCCACTCCCTTTTTTCAAAATTTTAAAATCCACCCGTTATCAGTCTGTGTGTTTTTGTTTGCACCCTACTGCCCGGCTGGAACAGTGGAATGACAACCAAGACAAAAAAAATCCTGCAGCTCAGGGCACGCCGGACTTGCTTTGCTTAATGTGGGAGGTGTTTGTCCACTGTACCCAAAACGCACGTCTCACCCTTCAGTTTTATTTTGTCCTTTTCTTTTGGGACCACTAAAGCTGGGTTTGGTAGTATTTGAATTAAAATACAATTATTTTTAAGTTAAATTAACAACAGGAGTTTGAGGGACGAAACTTGATTTTTTTGGATATAGTTTTCAAAAATTGAGGATTTTGTGGAAAAATGAAGAAAAGGAAAAAAAAAAAAAGACAAGTGTGCATGAATTAAAAATTGTAGCTTCAAATGCAATCAAAATAAAGATTGATAGTAAAAACTGTGAATAAATAAATAGAGAAGTTGAAAAATAAAATAATTAAGTGTCAAATGAGAGAGATTAGAGAGTTATGCATGTCATTTAATTAGTTCATCATTGGGGGGACACATGCGCAAAAGGCATACATTATAATTGGGGAACGAAAGAGGGTGTCTACAAATATGCCCCTCTTCGACGGAGATCGTGAGTGAGTGAGTGCACATGTGCATGAGCAATGGAATGAGTGAACGTCGAAGTGAAAGAAGGCAACCAATTTCGTTCTCATTATAATGCACAACCGTTTGCCACCGGGTCATTGAGCATGCATTCTCGCCGGCTAGCTTGCATGGCTAAAACAACGAAATTTAGAACACAAGAAACGAAGTATACATGACAGTAGATTAAATGTCACAGAAGATAATTTTTTTAATTTTGTTTTTTGTTTTTTGTTTTTTTTTTTTTTTAGACTAAGCCATGCAAGCCTTACGAAAAGCCATAAATACAAAATACTAAAGACAGTGACAAATAGAAAAAAGGTTGATGACTGATATAAAGAATATAAAATAAAAACATGCAACATGTTAGGAAAGAGACAATGATTCCATGAAACTTATGCAAGCATTGGTATTGAACTTTGAAAAAGTAAATCACCGGGTAGGAAGATGCCAAGCTTGACAAAAAAGTAAAACATGGGGTGGAAAGATGCCCATGTGCCGGGTGGAAAGATGCCGGGCTTGACAAAAAAGTAAAACATGGGTGAAAAGATGCCCATGTGTCGGGTGGAAAGATGCCGGGCTTGACAAAAGAGTAAAACATGGGGTGGAAAGATGCCCATGTGCCGGGTGGAAGGATGCCGGGCTTGACAAAAAAGTAAAACATGGGGTGAAAAGATGCCCATGTGCCGGGTGGAAAGATGCCGGGCTTGACAAAAGAGTAAAACATGGGGTGGAAAGATGCCCATGTGCCGGGTGGAAGGATGCCAGGCTTGACAAAAAAGTAAAACATGGGGTGAAAAGATGCCCATGTGCCGGGTGGAAAGATGCCGGGCTTAACAGAAATGTAAAAGTGACAATGGTAGTGATTGTGTATGTGTAGGTGTATGTATGTACTTTAAAAGAAAAGTGAAGGCAAGCAAAAAAAGGTTTTGGGAGCACATCAGATCATCTTGAGTTTTTTTTTTTTTTTTTGAAAAGCCAAGCCAAATTTATGTGTCATCTCGCCTTAGACCATAGATGGATATTGATAAATGTCCATGCCCCTAGTTCAAAAAGTTCACCAACAAGGTCAAACCTTACCACCAGAACTCATTAGTCTCCTCTTCTAGCCGTTTCTTAAGCTTGATTAAATCCAAAATAAAGGGGTTTCCATGCCCCTGGTATGAAATGCTTTTGTCGCAAGAAGCTCAAATCGATTACCGCAAACCAAGAGAACATCCAGGCTCCTAGTGTTCAAACTTTGTAAGGTCACTTGAAAGATGAGACCTTCATAGCACAGATTCACAACTGAACGTGAGATTTAAGGAACAAAACTCCAAAGTTACCAATTCCAAGCCAATCTGTTGCTAGAAGATAAAAAGTTTGAAGTAATGACCATGACCTCGGCAAGGACTTGTGGATTATGGTGCCACATGCGGGTAAATGTGAAAGAAACGAAGGAAATTAAATCCAATAGCACACCCATGCCCCTAGTGTGGGCATCTCAAGGAATAGGACAAGGTCAAATGTGACAAAGTGATGACAATTGGCTAATGGCAAGATAATCATGAACCAATGGTGAGGTTTGATGATAAATGAGTGGGGAAAGGGTTGATATGAGAAAATGAACACATGAGCAAAGATGGGGATTAATGACAAATGAGACCGAACCTACTTTTAAATAGGTTGCCTACGTATCCAGTGGAATCAGGTCTAACGTAGTTCCGGGGAGATAAATGACCTTTTTTTTTGTTTTGTTTTTGTTTTTTGGGATAAATTTTCTACGATGGACTCCAAGAAGTAATTCCAAGAGACGTCACACTTTGAAGGCCCTACCCAAGGTGAACAAGGGGAAAGTGGGTACTGTAACAATAGAGTTAATAGCAAAGGATCAATGAGGCTAGGTATGTAAGACTAGGCTTAAATAATGAAGATCACCCATCGTTTGGTCATTACTTCAAACATGATATCTTTTAAGTTGGTCAAGATTAGTTGGCTCAAAGAATTGATTCCCATCTAAGTCCATTAGCCAAGCCGCACCTTCGGGGGATAGTTCTCTAATGATAAACGGACCACTCCAATTAGGCCTAAACTTGCCTCTTGGGTCTTTCACCAAGCATCTGATCATCTTTACAACCATATCCCCTTTTTTTAGTCCACGGGATTTCACCCTTTTGCTGAATGCTCTAGCCATTTTCCTCTGATAAGCATGCATGTGATTTACGGCTTGAAGCCTTTTCTCATCCATTAGATTTAGTTCATCAAACCTGGATCTAATCCAATCTTCCTCTGACACACGGTGCTCCAAGGACACTCTCAATGAAGGAACCTCAATCTCAATTGGTAATACCGCCTCCATACCATATACTAAGGAGAAAGGTGTGGTTCCAGTTGCTGTCCTAAAAGATGTTCGATAGGCTCATAGTGCGAATGGTAATTTTTCTTGCCAATCACGATGTGAATCAATCATTTTCTCTAATATCTTCACCACGTTCTTGTTTGCTGCTTCCACAGCTCCATTGGTTTGGGGTCTATAAGGTGATGACTTGTGGTGTTGGATGTTGTATTTTGCTAAGAGAGTAGAAACCTCTTTCTTGAAATGAGAGCCCCGATCGGATATCAACTCATGTGGCACCCCATACCTATAGATAATGTTCAACTTGATAAACTTGAAAACTTCTACTGATGTCAACTTGGCATAAGATGCTGCTTCAACCCATTTCGTGAAGTAATCAATTGCCACTAGAATGTATTCATGGCCATTTGATGCTTTAGGGGTGATTCTCCCAATTATGTCAATGCCCCACATAGAGAAAGGCCAAGGTGTAGTCAGGTAATGAAATTCAGAAGGTGGTATGTGATTGAGATTCCCATAGACTTGGCAACTGCTTAGGAGGTAATGGTGCGATTTTTCTGGCAGCCAAAAGCTTTTCAAAAGCACAACTGAGAGATCCCCAAGTTTGTAAATACACGTGGTGCTCTATCCTGTGGAGGCCGTGAATTAAAAGGAGGTGGAATTTGAATGGCATGGACATGTGTTTGGG
Organism: Quercus tomentella; assembly: GCA_028535165.1. NCBI lineage: Eukaryota > Viridiplantae > Streptophyta > Magnoliopsida > Fagales > Fagaceae > Quercus > Quercus tomentella. The sequence continues at coordinate 24,786,914 of JAPQVY010000089.1, read as the reverse complement.
TGGTTCGAGGACACCAAAAGGTAGGTTGGGGGTATTGTTGATGAACATGACTGTATTGAGTAGGTGTAGGCCGGTGATGGGCAGATTGATTAGGCCTAGAATGAGCAGACCGATGCCCTTTTGAGTGTGAGTAGCCTGGGCTAGTGGGCCCCCACTGCTGAGTGTCAACAACATTTACCTCGGGTTGCCTAGCAAAACCTCTTTTTCTTTGCCCTTTCTGATCATTCAAAGTAGACTCTGACCATAATCCCCTAGAAAATCCTTCCTCAACATCAAATACCAGCTTGGACTAAAGCTCGAAAATCAGGATAACTATTCCCAACCATTTGCCTGGCAAACTGGGGTCTCAAATTCCGTAAAATCATCTGAATCTGCTCCTGCTCTTTAGGTCTATCAACCATCTGAGCCACCTTAGGAGGGAGTTGTGCGCTTTCATTCACTGTTGTCTCCATGTTTTCAACTCGTACCAACAAACTTGCCAACATCTTTTGAATATCCGTCAGAGTTACTGGAGCATTACCCTCTTCTGCCATATGTAACAAAATGCGAAAAGACCACCAACCCAAACAATGAACCTTGCTTCCACTATTGCCAAACCTTTTCACTAGTTTACTGACAACTAGCTGATCCCAAATTTCCAAGCTTTACTGAAGATTTAGTATTGACCCCATTCATGCATAATATGGTTGTACCCATGCACGTGGGAATGCTCAATCAAAGGGCCAAGACCGAAATGACAAACGCATTTGACTTGGTTGTGGATGCAAGATATTTAGGCCAAATGATGAGCGGTTTCGAAAAAAATATCTTTTTAAATGGAATGCCTAATTAAGGATTTGCCTTATCATTCATCCAAAAATAATACCAAACCATATATATGTGTATTTTAGTAAAACGTTGAAAAGGCAAACTCTTAACCATGGCGTGAAGCATGGTTCATCGAATTTTAGCTTAAATTACTTGCATCCACTTTGGCTTTTGATTTTTAAATCGAAGTCATTTGTTCAGGGGAGTCCCAAGATGATCCGAATGCATCCAAGATAAAAACTTATCGAGAACACCATAAAACTGAGAGCATCCATCTTAACGAAATTCCGAAAAAGTAAAACCATGTGCAGGATACCAAATGTGATCCAAACAACTGTGGAGAAATCATGTAATGGAAAACTCTGAGAAGACAAATTGTGCCGAAGAAAAGAGAACGTTGATGAACTTCTGAAGCTTCACTTTCTCTGCTGTGCAACAATGCACCTACGTGACGGCAGGTATCCTAACCATGGTTCTAAGTCCATTCTTAAAGGATATGGTAGGCTCTAAAGGTGGGTAAAAGGTGCCCCGCATACAGTGTTTACACACCTTCTGCGCACCTCCTAGGAAGTGTGGGTGGCGTCCACACGACGAGTCCGGATCCACTTCCGGGATCAAGATGCTACCTGGCCAACCCAAGGAAGTTCCTATGTTTTAGGTTACCTGCTGGTTTAACGCACCTTATGACTCCCCATACATTCATGCATATCGTTCTAGGGTGCTCAGTGTGTGAGGTAGGTGCATTCCCCCATCCTGTCAAACCATAATAATAATAATAATAACAATAAAAAAGCGCAACCAGGAAATAGGGCTCGTAAATATCCATGTCACAGTGAGGGCTATATAGGTCTTCTCAAAAGGTGTTTTGGACCATTCACGATAAAGCGCTCTCCACAAAATGACAAAAGGACCTCCATATTGCGTAACAGTCGTGCTTCTTTTATCAATGGTCCATCTTTCAAATCTCTGTGGTATGACTCTATAACTATATAGCCCAAGCTAATGACCAGGTTCCAAACAACAAGCTTGTCGAGAAACAAACAAATTATACAATCAAGGCCTCAACCCGGCCACTTAATTTAATTACAACCCGAATATGTAATACATAGATATTGAAACGTTACATCAAACCCAAAGAATCGAATTACATAATGCGACCAAGCTTGGTTGTTTGGAACCATGGGGATATGAACGAGCCCACAAACGCATGCAAGAAAGAAAAAATCACACGAGCGGAGAAATAAACATACTACCAGGATGTATCACTAGATCCCAAATGGTAGGCTTGGTCGAAAAGCAAACATGAGTACACGCAAAGACCGTGATTTGGCCAATAATTAATACAATCCAATATCAATGAATTACAATGGAGATGACCATTGCAAGGAAAATTGAATTACATCGAATCTTGTTACATGGAAGGGGTCGACCAAGTTGCTACCATTCGTAATGCCAACGATACAAGCTAGTCACACATGCAATCACACAAGCGCGAAAATCCACCATGCCATTACTCTCACGTGCATGCGCACAACCATCACAAGATCCACATATTTAAAGAAGACAATAGTAGCTAACATGTAAATATATATGAAAGAGCAAGGCAATTCAAGCAAATCACAATATTTCAATTTAAAGATTGCACGTGAGAGTTGTGCCCATCAAACAGTTAACTAAAAAAAATTGCCCCTACTCATGTTCGAGCTTGACCCTCTTAACTCTTCCCCAGTGAAGTCGCCAGTTTGTGGACACGGCCACGTGATGCCTCTCGGGATGGGTTTTCAAGAAAATAAAGGTTTGATCTTGAGAGTATTTTTTTATTAGAAAAATCGAGGAGTCGCCACTTATTTTATTATTTTTTTTTAAGGGAAAATAAAACAAGAAATAAAACCCTTTCTTTTTTATTTGATTGACTCAATGGATAAGAAAAATGGTCTACGTCCACCAAGAACAAGTTCAGGGGTCAAATTACGCCGTGGGAAGGTATGAAGCACCCACGCACGCCCGGTATGTCTACCGGTCTCTACTAAATAAGTAAGGACTATTTGATGTTCAATTAATCATTTAATGGGCACAATATTATTAATTGAATTCATTACACCAAATCAAACAAGTAGTTGATTTTATGACATGGTGGCCTAAAGCGAAATTATAAGACAAAATAACGATGATAAAACTAAGCAACAAGTTAATAACGAAACAAAATAATGATAAAGAAATTAACAACTACTATATATATAACATGTGTAAGCTTAAACTCTTCCCACTCATGATCTGAGCAAGATGAGAAGATTTCATTTTAAGGGAACCAGTGAAATTACTTTTTTTTAGAAAAGAGTGGGCTTAATCAGATTAGCTTGTGGTTTGGTTTTGATTTGAAGTGAAAATGAAGTATATTTTTATTTTGTTTGTGGAAGCCAAAATCATGAGAGTTGTTGGAAACAACATGAGTCTAACCAACATGTAGAGGCTAGCTATGGTGGGAAAAGAAAAAGAAAGAAAGCTATGTCTTCTCACAAGTTTTCAATGCATAGGCCCAACTTTTAAGAAGTCACATGCATGATTTAACCCCACTATTCTCTTTTAGCTTTCTTTCATTACTTAACCGGTTATCAAAACAAAGCTTTCTTTTATTACAAACAAGTTTTATTCATTGTTCACAAGACAGCCAAGCCTTAACATTCAGACTGAAAAAAAAAACAAATACCCAGCAAAGCTATGACTTCAAACCACTGAATCACATAAGAATAAAGAGTGGGAAGGTTGAAAACATACCTAGCTCCCTTGGACGAGTTTGATGGTGACTTCGTTGAGACGAACGGCGACGACAACGGCGCTCTCTGATGGATGGCCCTCCCACCACGCGATACTCCACCGGCAATGGTTGATGGAGAACTACTGAAATACTTGTGTACAGTGTGAGATTTGTCCCCCTCAGGACCGGGTTTACTCCCAAGAAATTTCAATCTCTCAATGTTTTTCTTTTGTGTTTTTTGAAAGCTTTTTTGAAAATTAGAATGCAACAAAAAGGTGTCCTGAAAATGATTTTTTTTTGGAGCTGAGAAATAGATCCGCCCCTTTGTTCTTGAATCCAATGGAAAACAAAAGATGGTCTCTCCGTTTTTCCCCTTTCCCTCTTCTTCCTTTTTTTCTTCCCCCCCCCCCCCCCTATTGTTATTTTTCCCGTCCTTATATGGTCTCCACTCCCTCTTTTCAAAATTTTAAAATCCACCCGTTATCAGTTTGTGTGTTTTTGTTTGCACCCTACTGCCTGGCTGGAACAGTGGAATGACAACCAAGACAAAAAAAATCCTGCAGCTCAGGGCACGCCGGACTTGCTTTGCTTAATGTGGGAGGTGTTTGTCCACTGTACCCAAAACGCACGTCTCACCCTTCAATTTTATTTTGTCCTTTTCTTTTGGGACCACTAAAGTTGGGTTTGGTAGTATTTGAATTAAAATACAATTATTTTTAAGTTAAATTAACAACAGGAGTTTGAGGGACAAAACTTGATTTTTTTGGATATAGTTTTCAAAAATTGAGGATTTTGTGGAAAAATGAAGAAAAGGAAAAAAAAAAAGACAAGTGTGCATGAATTAAAAATTGTAGCTTCAAATGCAATCAAAATAAAGATTGATAGTAAAAACTGTGAATAAATAAATAGAGAAGTTGAAAAATAAAATAATTAAGTGTCAAATGAGAGAGATTAGAGAGTTATGCATGTCATTTAATTAGTTCATCATTGGGGGGACACATGCGCAAAAGGCATACATTATAATTGGGGAACGAAAGAGGGTGTCTACAGTATGCTAGACGAAATGGTGTTTCTCCAGTGGGGGTTCTTGCTGTAGTCCGGTATGCCCACAGAACGCTTGGTAACTCGTCTGGCTAGATACCCTTTGCCCCCTCCAGCCGGGTTTTGATTATCTTGAGCAAGGACCGATTCGTGACTTCGACCTGCCCATTAGCCTGTGGGTGTGCAGGTGACGAGTAGTGGTTCTTGATTCCTAGCTCTGAACAGAAATCTCTGAACGCGCTGTTGTCGAATTGCTTGCCGTTGTCAGAGACCAGTACCCTGGGTATCCCGTACTGCATATGATATTTCTCCAGACAAAGTTTCGGATTTTTTTTCCGTGATAGTGGCTAAGGCCTTTGCTTCTACCCATTTAGTGAAATAGTCTATGCCAACTACCAGAAATTTTAGCTGCCTGACCGCTGTTGGGAATGGGCCCATGATGTCCAGTCCCCATTGAGCGAATGGCCAAGGTGCCGTCATCGGGGTCAGCTCTTCGGACGGTTGCTTGATGAAGTTGCTGAACCTCTGACACTTGTCGCAAGACTTGACATAAGCCTCCGCGTCCTTCTGCATGGTGGGCCAATAATACCCTACTCGCAAAAGCTTGTGTACCAGTGATCTTGACCCCGAATGGTTTCCGCAAATTCCCTCATGTATCTCCCTCATGACGTATTCTGCCTCTTCCGTACCTAAGCATCTCAGATATGGACGGGAGAAACCTCTTTTGTACAGGACATCTTTTATCAAGACGAATCTCGCTGCCTGGACTTTCAGCTTTCTTGCAGCCTCCTTCCTGTCTGGTAAGACCCCGTTTTTTAAGTATGAAACTAACAGTGTGGTCTAATTACTTCCAGAGCCTATCTCCTGTATGTCACCGGAATCTATTAGTGGAGAAAGTTGAACGAAAGAGAGCACATCACCGGGGATGATCATATGTTCTGCTGAAGCGGCTTTGGCAAGACGGTCGGCTTGCTCATTTTCTCCTCTGGGGATTTGGATGATTTTGGCCTTTAGGTCGTCTACTCTTCTCCTTACTTGATCAAGGTATCTCCTCATTCTTTCGCCTTTGCATTCATAGTCTCCATTTACTTGGTTAGTCACGACCTGTGAGTCGCAGTAAATGACTACGCTCACGGCTCCTGCTGCTCTGGCGAGGTCGAGTCCTGCTACTAATGCTTCGTACTCTGCTTCATTGTTGGTGGTGGGGAAGTCGAGACGGACCATACATTCAACCTTGTCTCCTTCGGGTGATAGTAGTACGATTCCAGCCCCCCCGGCTCGCCTATTGGATGATCCGTCTGTATATATGCTCCAATGAGGGGACTCCTCTGCCCCCTGGCCTCTGTCATGAGTGAATTCTGCTATGAAGTCTGCGACGATCTGTCCTTTGATGGCAGTCCGTGGGCGGTAATTGATATCAAACTCGCTTAACTCTATAGCCCATATTGCCAATCGACCCGCAGCTTCAGGACTACTCATCGTCCGTCGCAAGGGTTTGTCGGTCAGGACGTTAATCGTATAGGCTTGAAAGTATGGCTTGAGCTTGCGAGCCGCCATAACTAATGCAAAGGCAAGTTTCTCCATAGGAGGATATCTTTCTTCGGCACCGCGAAACACCCGGCTCGCGTAGTATACGGGCTTCTGTATTCTTTCTTCTTCTCTGACTAGTGCAGCGTTGACGGCTGCGGGGGAGACAGCCAGATAAAGGAAAAGCTCTTCTCTTGGCTGTGATGGACTTAACAGTGGCGGGGAGGAGAGGTAAGCCTTCAACTCTTCGAATGCCTGCTGACATTTGGCAGTCCACTCGAATGACGTCTTCAGCGTGCGGAAGAAGGGCAAACATTTGTCCGTCGCCCTCGAGACGAACCTATTCAGTGCTGCTATTTTTCTGTTGAGGCTCTGTACCTCCTTCACATTTCTCGGCGGTGCCATCTCCATAATGGCCCGAATCTTGTCTGGGTTGGCCTCGATCCCCCTTTGGGACACCATAAATCCTAGGAATTTTCCCGCCGTCACTCTGAAGGCACACTTTCCCGGATTGAGCTTCATTTTGTAAGAACAAAGGGTGTCGAATGTTTCTTTGAGGTCTTCCAAGTGATCTTCCTCCCTTCGGCTTTTTACTAGTATGTCATCAACATAGACTTGGACATTTCTCTCGATTTGCTGCGTGAACATCTTGTTCATAAGCCTCTGATGCGTTACGCCTGCATTTTTTAGGCCGAAGGGCATCACCTTATAGCAGAAGAGGCCTTGGCTGGTTACGAAAGAGGTTTTCTCCTGATCATCTTCGTGCATTTGGATCTGGTTGTATCCTGAGAAAGCGTCCATGAAACTTAACAGCTGATGCTGAGCTGTTGAGTCCACAAGAACGTCGACCCGTGGGAGTGGATAGCTGTCCTTGGGGCAGGCTTTGTTCAGGTCAGTAAAATCTACTCACATTCTCCATTTCCCGCTAGCTTTCTTAACCATCACCACGTTTGCCAGCCAGTCGGGGTAATAAACCTTCCTAATGAAGCTCGCCTCCTATAGTTTGCGAACTTCTTCCGCTATGGCCTGATCCCGTTCGGGGGCGAACACTCTCTTCTTCTGTCGGACGGGTGGAAAGAAGGGCGATACATTCAACCTGTGTACCATAACTGAAGGGTCTATTCCTGGCATGTCTTCATGGGTCCAGGCGAATACGTCTCGATTGCTTCTGAGAAAGGTTATGAGCTTTTGACGTATTGTGGGGTTAGCGAGGGTTCCAATTTTGGTTGTTCGGTCAAGATCGGAACTGTCAAGGGTTATCTCTTCTAGTTTCTTTACCGGCTCTGTCATCGTCCGGTGCTCTTCTATATTTAAGGCCTGGACCTGATCCTCCATTTCCATCATGGCTACATAGCATTCACGCGCGGCTATCTGACTTCTGCGCAGCTCTTCCACTCCATAGTCGGTAAGGAACTTAATCATGAGGTGGTAAGTTGAAGTTACAGCCTTCCATGAATTGAGCGTGGGTCGTCCGAGGATAGCGTTGTAGGCAGATGAGCAATCGACCACTAGGAATTTTACGTCCTTGATGATCTGCTGGGGATAATCGCCTACCACAACGGACAATGTGACCGCGCCCAAGGGGAACACCCGGCTCCCTCTAAAACCAACTAGCGGGGCATTTGTCAGGATCAATCGTTCCTTGTCGATCCTCATTTGCTGGAACATCGAGTAATATAGTATATCTGCTGAACTGCCATTGTCGACCAACACCCGGTGCATGTTGTAGTCTCCTACCCGTAAGCTGACGACTAGTGCGTCGTCATGTGGGTGGTGAAGGCACCGAGCATCTTCTTCTAAGAACCCGATAATGGGGCCTTCTCTTCGAGCTATCTTTGGCATGGCCCCCGTCAGCTGAACATTTTGTACCATCCTAAGATAGGTTTTGCGGGCCTTTTTGGACGACCCAGCATGATGAATTCTCTTGAGTAATCCCAAACGTGATGGACATGTCATTTCCTTGTAGAGAGGATCCTTCATTAACACGCGTATCTTTCGAAATTCTCCATGCACTAGGATTCCGATTTCTCCTTGGGATTCTTCCTGATTTCTGGCGTGTGTGACAAGTATTTTAAGTTAGGGTTCCTGCCATCCCTAGGCTTACCCATTCTCAGCCCATGGGCTAAGATCCGTCAAGCCCATCAAGGAGAAGGTCCGTCATGACCAATTTTTACACCTTCAATTTACATAAGTGAACTTTTGCAATTGATATAGACATAAAATCAAGAAGAGAGACAAATAGAGGAGCCTTTTTAAGTTGTTTGGGAAATTCAGTCTGTCAACTTAAGTCCAGTATTGATGCTTTGTTTTCATATATAATTTTATAGTTTTCTTTTTTAAAAGAAAGATTTGTTTTGAGACATTCTTTCTTTACATCCAAGTCCTTATGATATTTATGTAAAATATTCAAATACATGTGAATGGTGATTCCATAGACAAATGCGTATTGGTGATACAATACTAGAATTAGTAGGGAAATTATGAAAAATGGTATTTTTGAAAATTTTCATTTAAAAAAACTAATACTTACACATAAATGGTTTGGTAATTAATTGAAGTATCAAGACATTAAAAAAAATCATAGAGATTATAATAAAATATATAATTTTAACCTAAAAAAATTTAACCCTAGGGATTACTAAAATGTTCCCATATTATTTCTTCCCAATTTGTAAATTGCAAATTTTCTTAATCACGTTATATATTCTAGTAACTGATCTAATTTTTGGAAGAACAACTACTAAAAAAAAAATTTTGAGTTAGATTTTATAGAGCAAAAGCAAAGGAAAAATGGAATAGATCACCTACGTACGACATTTTCTCTTTATAATTGTGTAACACCAAGATTTAGACCATTCATACCAGAGAAATACAATATCTTATCATAGAAATTACTATCAATTTATTGTATATTTTTTATGGTGCAATAAATCTTTTAAGCACATGTTATTTAGGCTTAGAATTTTTTTCTGGTTCTTCTAAAGGACAATGGAAATTTTTTTCATCAATGATAGAGCATGGAAAATCTTGCACATTTATTTAAAATTTTATCATGCATCACGTGAGCTAACAGCTAGTTACAATAATGACATATTTCAACAAACCCTCACAAATCAAATATTATAAGTGAGGTATTTACCTATTGCAGTTAATTTATTATTTGCTAGGAAATTCGATTGTAACAAATAAGTAATTTTTATGGTCTTTACTTATTACATTTATTTTTTAGAACAGATTTGTAAATCCATTAATCAATAGTCGAATTGGTCTAAAAAATAGTAAAGAGATGTGGAGAAATATCTTCCATTCACACTGTAAAACCCGTGATATGATTAGCATGTCTAGTGAAACTATGAACTACAAAGTTACTTTGTACTTTGTTTACGAATATGTGAAAATCTAATAAATTAAAAAGATCTTGCAAAAATCTTCTTATCATAAATCAAATGACCATAAGGAGTTAGAGATGCTTCTTCATTCTTCAAAGAGTTAATGAACAACTCTGAATTACCCTATAGGACAACCTTCATAACTTTGACATTTAAAGAGAACACGGAAAATGATACTTCTTCCTTTCAAATTTATGGTGAAGCCCACTCATTAAATTTATAGTAAGGTCCACTATGAATATGAAAGGAGGAAGTATCATTTTTTTATACTCCAGGAGTACCTAAGAGCTTTAACAGCAATTAAGGCTCTGTAACAAATAAACTATTTGTGAGAGTCTTTACTTGTGTATATCATATTTTTTTCAAGTGAATTCAATCATAACAAGTAGAATCTTTACTTATCGTACTATCGACTGTCTCTGGTGTTTTGAAAAGTTGAAAGCATTTTTTGGTGAGGGCATATGTTGTCGCCAATTATAGTCCATAACAATTGTGGTGCTCATCAAAACTCCTTCTATGATTAAGTTAAAAGTTACAAATTGTAAACTAAAATATTTGTTTAATTGTTTCAATAATGTAGAAACCTTTTACGTTTCTGTTATTCATTACAACTAAAACATTTACTTTTTTTTGAATTAGGAAAAAAAAAAAGAAGTAAAATTGTAAGGAACACCTTTTATAAAGGGTTTAATTTTTTTTTTTCCTTTTATAAGCCACAGAGGGACATCATATAATTACAAATATTTAAGAGTGTATATTTTAGAATATAATTACATCGCCTCCAAAATTTTAGAGTCAAAATATCAAAATGTATATTTTAGAATAAGCTTTCATATTTTCCTTATCTATATCCAACAATATTGATAAAAAAAACAAAATTAGTAATTGCCCAAAACATATATATATATATATATATATATATATATATATAGTTTACGATAATAATTATTTTAATAAAAAACAATCAATAAAATTGGAGAGTGATAGACCACCAAAAAAAACCCAACTATTTAATTTCTCCTAAAAAATAATCATAATACTTTTTTTAACACATGAGCATGTGTTTTCTCTACCATTCAACTCTTGCATCATCTATTGTCTTCTTAGTCTAATATTGCAGAGCCCAATAAAATAGACATTTTCAATATTTGTACTCTTTCCTCGATATAATTTTCAAACTAATGGACTAAAGTAGTCAAGTATTAGGTTGCAGATAATAAAATTAAAAAATATATATAAATAAGACATGCACAAAATAAGAAGAATACTCTAAATGCTAATCATTTTAAAAAATAAATGACATGATAAAATTAATATAAACATGAGCATTACTTTTTTTCTCAAAGGCGGGGGGAATGAGAATTTTATGTTCTTCTACAACTATTTTTTATTTTTTATTTTTTTAGGATAGTTGACAATAACAGGTTAGGCTTATTAACTTCTATGTAATTTGTAGTTTTTTTTTGGTTGACAATTCGATTGTTATCACAGCTGGAAAATTTGAATCTTAAATGTCGTTATAAATATTAAAAGGTGTCAATTAAGCTATAAAGTTTTTTTTTTTTTAGTAAACAGTAACACTTATTTGAACACACACGAAAATAATAATATTAATGTTTTAAACCGCTTTCTCAAAAAAAAAAAAAAAGTTTTAAATCAGGTTTATAATACATTATTTAACCAGAGTACAACTATAAAGTTCTTAGTATATAATCTTTGCTTTAAAAAATTCCATTTAACTCTACCTCTTTCTGCATTTGTCTTGGCTGGTAGGTCCACCTTGGCCTTTCTATTTCTATTTCTCGTAAAAAAAAAAAAAAAAAAAAAATGCACAACACAAGTTAATAATTACACGAACCACCACCACTTCTAGACCCAGACAATCGTCCTATCGGCATAACCCTCTACCACACCCGAACCACCAATTGCAGAACACAAATTTACAATTACCATTTACCCAAAGAAAAAAAAAAAAGCCAAATTTGAATTTTTCTGGATTTCTTATTGTATCGATTGGCCAAATTCAAATCCGAATCCAGATCGAATCTATATATAGGGCTTTGAGGTGGTTCAACATGGTGGACGAGACCTCTATGTGTGCGAAGATCATGAAAACAAATGGTAGAGACTTATCACACTACTGTTGTGGATTGGCAATCATCTTGGCCCGCAGAGGAGGGAGAGAGCATCGATCTTAAAAATTAAAAAAAAAAAAAAAAAGTTCAAGTTGTTTTTAAAATGTCACTGATAACATAAAATGAAAAACAAAAAGCACCTCAAAGATGTTTTACGTTTTCAACTATGCACATTGTTTTGGAGAACAAAAAACTTAATATTGAGATGAATTTCCCAAATAAGTGCACAATTAATGGAACCCACAATTTCATGAATTTCTGGTCGGTACCTATAATGGGTGTTGCTTAGGTAAAAAGGCATACGCTCATGGTTACCTTTCATTGGCCGTTACAGTACATGAGAAAGGAATAACAAGACAGGGATCATTTGTTTTTTTGTTTTTAATTTTTAATTTTTTTTTTATTTCGTTGGAGAGAGAAAGAGAGTCATATTGTTTTATATTGACGTATTAATTTTTTTTTTTTTTATATATTTATTTTACATTATCATATTCTAAGTTTTGCCCAAGAGTGAGCTGTATTGTTTGGTGATATCATAATGACTATTGCGGACAAAAGTCAAGTTTCATGCCAACTAGATTCTTGCCTTCAAAGCGAGCATTGTCTATAGCGAAAAGAATGCCCATTGTTGATAGTTGAGGGTTGAGTGTTGACCTTTTAGGCCTTATCTTCTGCTTTGATTCAAAAAAGGCTGCAGTGAGGGTTTGATTTTAGTACTAAACCCCCATATTATGGCGATTTATTATCATGAGTCATGACCATCTCATAAAGGGAGAAGGACCCACAAAACAATGAAAGTTCACAGCCCCATTTGTAAACTTGATGTGATATTTGGTCATTTGATCGAAGGGTTGGAGAGCCTATTTGGTTTTCTGTATTTGAAAATTAAAAAAAAAAAAAAAAAAAGATTTGTGGGACGCACCAAAACTAATTTGTTTGGCATCTATTTTTGAAAGTTCAAACTAAATTAACTAGTTGTTGATTGAGATCCCTAAATTTTTTTCAGGGCTGAGTTAACTGATGCTAACTAAAAATTAATGCGAAATTTGTGTAATTAACCAATTAATTAGGGTATAGCTTATCTTTCGTAGTTTTTTAACTAGACGTTTCCTTTTATTTTAATGAGCCACATCACTCGCAAGATTAATGCGAAATTTGTGTAATTAACCAATTAATTAGGGTATGGCTAACTTTTAGTGAATATTAAAATCCATTACCACACCATTCTATTTCAAGGAAAAACTAATGAAATATACAGTTGAAAAACTACTAGAGGAAAACCAAACCCAATTAACCAAGCATGGAAATCAACAATTGCATGGATAAACAAAATTGAGCAAAGCAATTAATGTAAAAGGTTAGTTGATAAAGAGAGAACAAATGAAAGATAACACCAAATGTATTATCAAAGAGGAACACTAGATCTATCAAAAAAAAAAAAGAGAAAAAAAAAAAAAAGAAAAAGAAAGAAAGAGGAACACTAGAGAATTTGGTGGAAAAACCTCTCCACGGCCTAAAAGCACAAAAACCCTCCAAGCCTAGACTACCAAATGTACTAGGGCCCTCCAAGTTCTAATTATCAACATTCTTGGAGTCTTGTTTTCACTAGCTTCCGAATCCCGTAATACTTCCTGATTACACTAGCAAGCCTCCATGTTTGAAACTGGAACAACATACAAATCAAATTATAAGGTATAACACAAATATATGTGATAGGAAAAAACAATAACTAAATACTATATATATAAGAAGAAATTTTCAAAATAACTATCTCATAGACTAAATGTGTAAAGGATGAATGATACTAAACAAATCTTGTGTTTGACACAATCTTTTTAGAGCAGATTTTACTCTTTATATAATTTGTGGTGCTTAGGGACTTACATGTCTCTGCCTCCTAAGATAAAATAATCTACAACATAGAGGAAAAGCACTACAAAGTCCATGCTCTGCCAACTGAACTACTTCTCTTGCATGCAGACCACTTGCTCTACTTGCAGGTTGCTTGGTCTCCTAGTTCACTCTTGAGTTCCACTGGTAGCAACTTCTTCAGGTGATAATAACCCAACCCAAATACGTAATAAAAAGGGGAAAAAAAAAACATGGGGAAGATGTAAAAAAATTGGCATGGAACAAAAACAACAACAACAACCAAAAAAAAAAAAAAAAATTACAACTTATCAATTTTTGAAAAAACAAAGTTTTCATAATTGTTCTATTTTTACTGCGAAGAGTAGTTTTTTGAGAGCAAATCAGAATTGGTTTCACAACTTGTTTTTGGTTTTGGATTGCAATTTTGTAAATAAGTTGATGGCATTTTAGTAATATTCCAGTACTGTTATCAATTTATTAACATTTTCTCTCTCTAACTAATCTCTATCATCACTCATGATCCTAAAGCCACACCATTTCCATTTTTGACCTCTCTCTCTAAGCGAAGATGACGGGTTGGGAGTGGGACAAGTTTAATGATAGCAGCGCACTAGTTGTTGGGTATGGTTTGGTTGTTGTGTTTTAGTTTTGTGTTTATTAAGCTGGTTTTCGTCTAACGGTGGGTTTGGGGTTGCAAGATGCGTCAGCAATGTCATCGATGGTGGTGTTGGGTTTTTGGGGGTGATGTTGGACTGTTGTGGGTAGTGTTAAAATTTTTTTTTTTTAATTATTGGAAAAGAAAATGAGAATTGGGGGAAAAAAAAGAGAGAAAAGGAAAAATATTGCGGTGAGAAAACAATGGCAAACATATGGGTTTTTTTTTTTTTTTTTGGGTGAGAAAAATAAAAACTTTTGGGAACATTTATATGAATGAGTTAAACTTTGTTACACACATTTTTATACACATGCCCCAAAAGTAACTCAAATCATGACTTGAAGTCATGATTATTAAGTTCAAACTTCAAATGTTTTTGGGTGAGTATAAAAGAGTGTAAAATTATTTGTATATAATAACAACTACTTTTTTAGAAATGATTAAAAAACAAAAACTGAAAATACAAAACTATCTTACTTACCAAAATATATTTTTGTTTTCTTAGCACAATAATCTGATTGTTTTTCTTGAAATTAGTTTGTGTTAGTAGTTTTTAAAATTGGCACTACGGAAAATTATTTTCAATGAACATTAGCATTGAATGTCATCGGTTTTTGTCCCTGACTAGAGTTCTTGATAATATGTTGATGCTTGTTGCTGTAATTGTCACTAGCTGGATTTTTATGGAATGCTTTCATATATGGTACGCACGATGAATTACGTACATGAATATTATTTTGAAAAGGGCATCATCATGTATCTCTCTGTGACACACTGACTCACACAGAAAAGGAGGAAAACCCTTATTAATATTCTTTTGTGTTTTCAGTTTAGTTTAGTGCGTCGGTGAAGTTAAAATTTTTATCCCTATACCATAAAAACCTAACAAATGGCATAAAATAATATATTTTTTAAATCATTTTTTACTACATTGAACTGCTAGTGTAGTAAGTTGCCAAAAAAATAAAAGACTTTGGCACCATTGATGTTGGGCTCTTTTTGGTGCTTGAGGTGGCAATTTCTTAAACAAAAAAGGGCTTCCGATCCTTTACCGAAAACAAAAATAAATTCACAACAACGTAGTAATATTTAACCATTATTTAGTTTAACATATACTGCAAACAACCTTTGGTTTTTTTTTTTTTTTTTTTACACATACGGGGTTCCACCAATTAATTTTACACTATACAGAAGAGAGTGTAATGTACATGTGATAATATTAATATCTCATTGTTTTTAAATTGAGGAAAAGGAAATATATAAATTAATAATATTAATATGGGGGCCATGGGCAACTATATTTGAATTTTAAAACACTAAGGTCATGTATGGTAAGTGATTCCAAACAATAGTTTTCAATATTTAAATATTGAAAATTGTGGGTCAAAAAAAAAAAAAAACATGTTTGGTAGAAGTATTTGAGTCACAATTTTCAATTTAGAGTATTTAAATATTGTATTTAGAGAACTCTTAATACCAGTTTTTAGTTTTCAATTAACATTGTTCAATGACATTTTTGTAAATATTTAGAAAAGTATAGGACCTACTTGATAAGACCTAACATTAACTACATCTCTCTCTCTCTCTCTCTTTGACCAACAACCTTCTCTCTCCTCTAATAAATATTAATAAAATAATTGTAATGTCAAAAATTTACCACTTAAAATATATATATATATATATATATATATATATATATATATAAATATACACATACTAAATACATAATTATGGATTTTCATATTTTAAAATGTTGTTTGAAACATGGTACCAAACACATTTTTTACATTATGAGTACTTTAAACACGTATTTTTATAATACTTTTTAATCTACAGTTTTCACATCATTTTGAACTACAATACTTGAGAACTATTATCAAACAGACCCTAATACTTTAAATGTATTTTGAAAGTAAACCCCTATATTTTCAAGTTAAACTTAATAATTTAAGATCAATAAATTTTTTAAGTGTATGTTTTCAAATTAAACCTTATTGCTTCAAAAGTTTCAATTTAATCCTTGAAGTTAAGATCAATGTAAATTAAACCATATAATTTTGTTAGTTGTGAATCAAATCCTAAAATTTTCAAATCGTACCAAATTAGACCTTCCAACCAAAAAGACGAAAATCAAACCAAAAACAATAATAAGGAAATTCAAACATAAGTTCTCCGCAAGGAAATAATCGGCAATGCTACTGAGTATAACAAAACTCTTGTGATTGATCGTGCAAACTAAACCTTGTTTGTAAATACCATAAAAACTAAAATGAAACAATGATTATTCTAAGGAATATTTAAGCTATGTTGTTCTCAAGACTCGAGTATTGCATGCGCGCATTATGAGCATGATTTTTATTTTTTTATTTTATGATGTAACTTTTATTTATATTTATTTTATTAAAATAATTTAAGAAGAAGTCATTTTGTATTTGTACCTCTTAGTTACATCCTGAGTAATATAATATTGATGATTGTTCAGACTTCAGAAAGGAACAAAAAGAATTAGTAATTGGAAATTAAATTTGAAATGCACATTAAATGAATATGTCATTATGTCAAGTGAAACAGAGGTGTGAAATAATGAATAATTATGTGGAGATTAAAAGCATTAGGTCAGAGTTTTATGTGACATTGAAACATTAAATGGGGTATCACTAGAGCCATGTTTTATCGTATTCAGAAACCTTTGGCTAAATTCAGTTTTTTTCCCTTCTTAAATGAAGTAGTTTATTAAATGAAACAATATGGCTATCGATTTAAGGAGAGGACTTCTTTTAAGAACACCTGGTAACTAATGCTTTGGAAAAAACCACCAAACTCATTTGATTTTAATGGATGAGGCAACTCATCTTGCTAGAGATTCCTACACCAATGGTCCATTACACAGGCATTAAATTCCCAAGAAAAGAAAGAACATGAAGGCTGCATTTGGTTCTATGAAAATCGAATTCCGAGTGTAAAATGAATGCAGGGAAAAGTGAATTTCCGTAAGGAAAATAAAATCCGAGTGTGTGGTTCTGCAATGGAAAATAGTCCAGAAAATGATTTTCGATATTTGGTAACATTCTGAAAATGCTATTTTCCTATAAATTTTTTATATTTTCTCAGCCATTTTCTCAGCTCCCAAACAAATTTTATAACAGAAAATTTCAAAATATACACATAACACAACCAAAAATCAAAATAAAAACATTTTTTATTCACAAACTCGGTGAGAGGAGGAAGAAAGAGTGAGAGAATGAGGGAAAGAGAGATAGATCGGGAAAGAGATGGAGATCGGGTCAACGAGATCGGTCTTTAGCAGCGACGACGATCTTCAGCGACAGCAACAAGATCGATCTTGAGTGGGTTGAGATCAAGATCGGTTTTTTGGTGGATCAGGTATTGTAGAGGGTGGGTTTGAGAGAAGTGTTTCGCCAGCGACGTGGGAGCGACAAATTGGAGATGTTGGAGGTGAGATGGGCTTTGTCGGTGTGAGGGGGGACCTTGAACTGGGGTCTGCGTGTGGGGTGGAGCTGCGTCTCTCTCTCGTTGGTGTGTGGGGTGGAGCTGTGAGCTTTCTGTGGGTGGATCGGCGGCGCTCGTCGAACTGTGGGTGGAGCTCGGATTGGCGTGATGGTGAGGGTGGAGCTACGTTTGGCATGATAGAGAGGGTGGAGCTCAGTCACAACTGAGCTTGGAGAGCACTAGTGATGTCTGTGAGGAGTGCGAGTGAGAAGCTTAGAGAGAGAGTGTGAGAAGTGTAAATAATTTGAAGGTAAAATAAGAACGGAAATGGTTTTACGGGTGAGGAGGCTTATTTTACAGCCAACGCGTAAAATGATTTCTGTTTGACCCAATTTTATGTAGGTACCAAACATATAGACTGGTGTAAAATATTTTCCTGAAATTCTTTTCAGGCGAAACAAACGCAGCCGAAGTTCTTTTCCTTATCTGAAAGAAGTATTATAAGAATAAACACTTAGGGTCTATTTGGTTTAGAGAATGGAAAAGCGAGATGATAGAAAATGGGGAGATGATGGAAAAATGGGAGGATAGAATAGATTTTAATTTCCTTTATTTGTGTTTGGTTGGAGGGGTGGAAAAGTAAAGGGGTGAAATTTTTTTTTTTTTTTTGGTTGAGAAGAAAAATGGGAAGATAGAAAATAGAGTTACTATAAATTTACCATCATATCTTTATTAGATAAAAAATAAAAAGGTAGCACATTATATTTTATTAAAAAAAAATTGTATGAACGAACACTTTATTTTTCTAAAAGAAAAATAACACAAAAAAATTCAAGAACCCTAAGTTGTAACAAAAAAAAAAAAAAAAAAAAAAAACCAAAACTGGAGAAGAAAGAAACAGATGAGCACCCAAAACAAAAAAGAAAAAAGAGAAATGTCTAAGTGTGTGTTTGGCAAAAAATGTTTTTGCCAACTTATTTTACTACTCAGCTTATTTTTGCTACTGTAAGGACTCAAATTGTGACGATCCCAACTGATATGGGCTTCGCACGTTAAAGGCCCTTGCAATAAAATTTATAGAGCGTGGGTTGAAAGGCTAGGCCTTGGTTATTGGACGGTGGTTAGTCATGGTGTTCATGCTAGTAGCGTATCTAATAAGACTTTTCCTCCGGCACGGCCTGAGCGGCTCCGGTCCTTCGACCTTGTCCGAGGGGATTGGTATTCTTATAACTCTCCTTTGTTTAGGGCTCAAGGGGCTGGGAGACGGTTTGTCCCCCCCCTATAGTTGCTTCTCTTCTCTTTTTATACTAGCCTTTTTCCTTCCTTCCTACGTCCACGTGTAGGTTCAACTTTCTAGGGCTGATACTTGTCCCATCAGCCCATACCCAAAGTGGTTGGGGGTGGTTGTAAAAGCTGAGAAGTATTGCTCTGTCAGGCGCAGAGTACTTCATTGCAGTAATGGTTGCTTTTCCCTTATCCTTTGTCGCTGTCCTATTCAAGGGTCTTTTCCACGTTAATGCGGAGGAGTTTAACTTTTCCATGAACTATTCCTATATCGTATTTGCCCTTTCCCCCAGGGGCGTTTTGGGATGCCGAGGACAGAATAGTCCTTGGCTATGTCCCTAGGCCGTTTGGGTTCTCATAGTATGTCCTCGGCGATATCCTTCCTCGGCTCGGGCCTTGGGCCTCAAAATGAAGTGGGTCGGGGTCACAAATTCTTTGGCCCCCACAGCTACTATTCATGGGCCTCACTTCACTTTTTGGTACTATTTTTGAGTTCTACTGTACTATTTTAATTAACTTTTACCTTTATCTACAGTATTTTCAGCAAAAAGTTTTTTTTTTTTTTTTTTTGATACCAGCAGAATAACATTAAACACAAAGGAGAATACAAAGCTAAGCTTTAGCAGGCTAGTTCAGGTTACAAAATGACCAGGACAGTTAGCAGCTATTGATGCTATGTTAAGTACATTTGTCATGACTAGTCTAGGAACAAAATGGACAAAAATACACAAGCTTTGCTGCTTTAAATGCCAAAGGTTAGAAAGGAGAGCTTGATCTTGCCACGAGGGTTTACTAGACAGGTTGCAAATTTGGACTAGTTTTTTATGGTTGCACAGAACAAGCATTCTGCAGAAATCATGATCCTTGGCTATGAAAAGGGCTTCCACTATTGCCTCCTGAGTCACCATATATACTGATTGTCTACTACTATTGGCTGCACCTCTGAGCAAAGTGATCCCTTCCATAGTAGTAGCTTCAAAAGCATAGCCATATCTCCTAGTTCTTCTATTTCTGCTAGCTACCACTTTGATAATTAACTGCCAGTTTTGATGAGGGATTCTCTGTAAGGTCTGCTTCACTGTTGGTCTGATTTCTCGTATTTGATTGAAAGCTGTTTGATATCTGCACACGAGCGATTGAGCTATTAGAATAACTTCAATGGGGTTAGGAGATATACCTTGATGTAGAACCATATTTCTGTGGTTCCAAATTGACGAAAGGGTGGTGAAGATGGTTTGCAGGAAACACATTCTATCCTGTTCCAAATCTGAACTGGCCACAATACATTAACTAAGCCACTGTTCAAGTGAGATACATTCCATATTAGAGGTTCTCAAACCAGGATTTGAACCATGCCAGATTGCTCTTGCACAGTTACATTCCAAAAAAAGATGAACATCAGATTCTTCTAAATCGTTACACATTACACAAGTTCCTGCCACTGGGATACCTCTTTCCTTTAGCTTATCAAAAGTAGGCAGGCAATTGTGCAGCAACTTCCAAATGAACATAAGAACCTTCAAAGGTAATTTCATCTTCCAGAAAAAACTCCAAATAGAAGACTTTAGGATTGAAGAATTCTGAAGGGTAGTGTTCTGCTCTTTGGAAAGCAGATGGTATGCTTGACTAACATTATATGCACCTGATGAAGAGTATTTCCAAACCAACTTGTCACTGTTGCCTTGGGATTTAGGAAGAGGAATCTGGAGAATCTCCTTGGCTTTTGAAGGTGGGTAGATTTTCCTAATAAGCTCACATTTCCAAGACCTAGATTGATTATCAACTAAGTCTGCTACTGTACCATTAAGCAGACCATACTCCCTAAGAACATGGTTTGAGCATGGAAACCAATCTGGGTGGGAGAGTGGTATTTGGTTTCCATTTGCAATCAGCCATCGACCATGATGAAAGGAAGAACATTGAGCCTTAGTGATATTCCTCTATACCCAAGAGTGGTGAGGTTTAGGTTGGTATTCTCTTAAGGAGCAACCAGGGAAGTATTTTTTCTTGAAGGTCCTAGTTAGAAGTGAGTTGGGGTTATCTTGTATTCTCCAAAACTGTTTTGCTATCATTGCTTGGTTGAACAGATCAAAGTTTTTGAAATCTAGGCCACCCAACCTCTTAGGCTTGCATAGTGTACCCCAATTTATCAAGTGAAGCTTCCTTGTACCAGGTTCATGTCCCCACCAAAACGACCTAACAATGGTATCCAATTTCTTACACACAGAATCAGGAACTTTAAAACAAGAAAAAGTATAAAGGGGTAGAGACTGTAAAACAGAAGAAATTAAGGTTGCTCTCCCACAAAAGTCTAACCTTCCACCCCTTAAGCTTATTTTGGACTTTGTCAACAAGGTCCTGGAAGTCACACACTCTTCTACATCTAAGCTTAAAATTAATGCCAAGGTACCTATTGGGTTGCTGAACAAGATTGACCTGAAGAGAATTAGCAATGGTATCTTGTTCATTTTGTGGAATATTAGGTGAACAGTAAAGGTCAGACTTAGCAAAATTGATGCTTTGACCCGAGAGAGAACAATACCACATAATAATCCTTTTAAGATTATTAATGGATGAACAATCATTTTGGAAGAAGAACAAGGAGTCATCTGCAAAAAGAAGGTGAGTGAAAGAAACCCCCTGCCTTCCAATTGCAATACCTTTGATCTGTTTCCTATTTTCAGCTTGAATTAAGGCAATGGAGAGGACATTGGCACAAAGAAGAAAGAGGTAGCGAGAAATGGGATCACCTTGTCTTAAGCCCTTATTTGGTTGGAAAGATTGAGTTGGGCTGCCATTAACAAGTAAGGTATATTTTACTGTGGTGACACATTCCATGATCCAATTGACCCAGATGGGGTTGAAGTTCATGGTGAGCATGACAGCTTGAAGGAAAGCCCAATTGACTCTATCATAAGCTTTATTCATATCAATTTTCAAGGCTCCAAAACCTTTTTTCCTT
This sequence comes from Quercus tomentella, assembly GCA_028535165.1. Classification (NCBI taxonomy): domain Eukaryota; kingdom Viridiplantae; phylum Streptophyta; class Magnoliopsida; order Fagales; family Fagaceae; genus Quercus; species Quercus tomentella. The sequence continues at coordinate 24,765,037 of JAPQVY010000089.1, read as the reverse complement.
CCTTTTTTCTTTTTTAAGGTATCAAAGATTTCATGAGCAAGAAGGATGTTATCAGTGATACTCCTACCTTGGATAAAAGCATGCTGGAAAGGTGAAATGAGTTTATCCATGAGAGGTTTAAGCCTATTCACGAGGATTTTAGAGATGATTTTATAAGTGACATTGCAGAGACTAATAGGCCTGAAATGAGTAACCTCTTCAGGAATGTTCATTTTGGGTAAAAGGGTGATGTAAGTGTGGTTTAGAGATTGAAGAAGGGATCCAGAATGAATGAAAGCCTTGACAAAAAGAAGGATATCCTGTTTCACAATATCCCAAAATTCCTGGAAGAAAAAAGCAGGAATTCCACCAGGACCAGGGGCTTTATGGGGCCCCATTTGAAAAACAGCCCTTTCGATTTCTTCATCTATTACAGGCAGTTTTAGTAAAATAAGCGGATCCCAAACAGACCCTAACACTAACTTAGACAACATTGAGAAAAAAAAGAAAGTGAGATAACATTGAAAAAGACAAAAGACCAAATATATGAAAGTGAAGATAAAATTAAAAATTCTTACAAAAAAAAAGAAGATAAAATTAAAAATTGGCACAGTGGTGCTGGGGGTTACTTTTGTCTGAACATAAAAGAAGCAAAGCTCCATATTTTCCTTCCTATTACTATCAAGTCTAGGGAGAAAATATTTTGGTGGGTCTAGAAAGAAATCACCTAAACTCCATCAATTTTCCTTCCACAAATCCACCCAACTAAACACCGCAATAAATTTCTTTCCTTCCCCATTTTCTTTCATCTTTCGTCCCTAAACTATTGAAATTTTTTTATTTTTGCACTTAAACTTTATCAAAAGTTTATTTTTCATTCCTAAACTATTGAAAAAAAGTGCATTTTTCATCCCTATTTTTATCTCTAAACTATTGAAAAAATTCTTTACAAAGTTTAGGGATGATTTTTATTTATTTATTTATTTATTTTAAAGTTTAGACATGAAAAACAAACTTTTGGTAAAGTTTTGGATCAAAATAGTATTTGACCCTTATTTTTTTGTACTCATCCTTTCTTTTATTAACCGTTTTTTTAACCTTCCTGTGCTCTTTCATTTTTTTTAAAAAAAAATAAATAAAGTGCTCATTTATACATACTTTTTAAATAAAAATATAACATGCTATTTTTTTTTTTTTTTTTTATATCTAATAGAGACATGATAGTAAATATTTAGAAATTTTATTTTCTATCCTCTCATATATCTTCTCTCAATCTAACAAAAGAGTTTTGCATTCTTTACCTTTTCCATTTTCCCAACCAAACACCATAAAAGAAAACTAAAATTTCTTCTATCCTTTAATTTTTCTTATATCATTTTTATTTTCTATTATCTCATTTTTCCGTCCATTCAATCAAATGGGTCCTAACAGCTGAGATGGAGGAGTGAACCTATATGACGAGGGAATATTAGATACTAAACTTTTATGAGTTCATGTGCATGTGTTTGGATGTCTCACAAGTCACAATGGGGGAATAATAAGTTGATAGCCTCCTTTTCTTACAAGGGATCTTGAACTTGTCTTTTAATATAAGAGAGACATGACGTGGTTACAAAAACTGGCAAGTAAAAAGTAAAATTGATGAAATTGATTTATAAAATTAACAAAATATTTGCTATAAATATATATATTTATCTTGTCCAAAGAGAAAATACAAATAGTTCGGTGGCAAGAAACGTACTTTTTAAACGGCTGGTATATATGGTGCTCAAGTCCTTTCCAACAATAGAGACAATGATTAGTTTAAAGGCAAATTGGACTTCCTCCTTTAAGATTTAGAGGAATTACAATCACTCCCAAACCTAAGAGAAAATAACACTAACCTCCCTTAAGGTTTGAAAATAGCATATTATAAAACATGTTGCTAAAGTGGATTTTTTAGTTGCTTTTGCATCTTACCAACTGATATTATAATTCTTTTTAAGAACAGCTGGACAGTAATTTTGAAAATTTTCCATTAACCAAAGGGCAGATTAAAACAACATTTTTAACTTTTATTTAACATAGTTTGGTCAATGAATGTCAATGGGGGAAAAATTTTTTTTCCTCAAACTTCAAAGGAGGAAAGTGTAATTTGCCCTCAATTTAATTTAAATATATGACATATAAAAGGACAATTGTTGTGGTTTAAAAACGTTATAGTATGTCTTATCTAAAAAATAAAAAAAAAAAATCTGGTTTCACAACTTTTTTGTTACAACCACTATGTGGTAAAATATGAGTGGTGGAGAAAAAATAGTAGGTCCATATATAAGTGATAAACAACTACTCATAGTCTACCACGTTATAGTATGTAAATATGTAATATATATTGTAGTTGCACGATTTTCCTGGCCCAAATCTTATTGATCTGGCCTTGGCCCAAAGCGCAACCCACAATAAATGTTTGTAGAGGATGGGTCAAAGAACTTTGCCTCAGTGAGCTTGTTCGGTCTTGTACATGGATAATGTAGTTGCAGAAGATAAAAACACAAGAAAAGATCTCTACGTGTGATTATATTTTTCCTTTCTTCATACCATTTCTCTCCCCTCCTCTTTGGGGGATTTCACTACATTATATAGTTCCTCTCCTCTCATCTCATCCTTACACTTGTCGATTATCTAAGCACCTACTTGAGCACCTGTCCCATCAGACGCCCCCATCTTTCCCTTTGTGAGTTGCAGAGGCCAAGGTGGTACTGTTCAGGGGTCTTTTCCTCATTAATGCGGCCAAGAGGATGGTTGGGGCGCAATTAATGTGGTGGTGGCAGCTTTCCATGAGATATTTTGGATTTTATTCATTTTATATGTTGGGAGGACGGACTGAAATGGATGGGAGAGTGCCTCGTGTGGACTTCGTGATGTCCGAGGAGGAGTTACTCCTCGGACAGGTTTCCGTGGCGTTATTGGGGTTGAGTAATGCTTCATATGTGGTTTCTCTTCGGCAAGGACGCTCCTCGGACGGGCCTGGATTTGGAATAGCCCATTATTTCTGGGCCGGGCCCCACAATAGCCCCTCAAAACTCCGGTTTTTGTCTCCTTCCGAGGAGAAAAGCGGGGTTTTGATGTTAGCGTGAGGGTGGAAATAAGGAGAACGTGGGGCGCGCGTGCGGACCGTTACTTTTGACGCGCTACAATTTACGAGGCGTGGTCATTAATTTCCGGAGGCGTTATGTTCCCTCCATCCAACGGTGTGGCGCGGATCGAACGGCCATCGTTTCTTCCCGTATTTTTAGGCAGGAATGATCTTTTCTCTCTCCTTCTGGCTATATAAGACGTCAGAGGGGTTCAGTTCTTTTTATCTGTATTTCATAAACCTCAGAGGCTTCCAGAGAACTCCATCGAACCCTAGAGACATACGAATACTCGTGCCCGTTACGCCTCCGTAGCCGTCTTTCGTGAATCGTTCCCCCCAGGAGAGATTTCCAGGCGTCGCACCGAGCGTTTTGCGAAGGTACCAGTACATTTCGTTCATTTCACCGTTTCAATTCCCTCCTCGGACTCTGCTTTTATTCTCCGTCCTTACTTTCGTTTCCCCTAGTTCAATTCTGATGGGTAGATTTGAGAAATTAGTAAATACTCCAGCCGCTATGGAGGCCTTTAGGGCTAAATACCGCATTCCCCCGGGGGTTGGGTTGCAGTACTGTCCTCTTGAAGGAGTATTGACAGAGAGAGGCATGGGAGAAGTTGTTATCCCTATGATTGCTTTTATAGAGGGAGGGATGACACTTCCCATGCGTAGGATTACAAGGGACTACCTGTTCAACCATAGGTTGACGCCGTATCAGTGTGCCCCGAATATGTTCAAGATACTAGGCTGTGTAGATGTCTTAAACGAGCGGATGAATCTAGGCCTTACTTGGCACGATGTGGCTTATTTGTACGAATGTCACCGCCTCGGGGATGATGGGTATTATCTTAAATCCCGGAACGAGGATGTTAGGTTGATCTCTTGTCTCTCAGTATCCAATAAAACCGTGAAGAATGACTTCCTTATTGCTTCTGGGGAATGGACCGACGGTATTCATTGTCCAACTCGGGCAGGAACCCCAGGTGCGACGTTTTTAGGATCGGTCCTTTTTGGGAAAGGATTTAGTGTTGAGGGTTTGCCTTTCTTGCTTTCTTTATGATTGGAAAATTTCAGGAATTAACCCCATTTTTCTTGGTTGCTTGCAGATAAGATTCACGTCGCTCCTCGGCTAAACTATGTGAACGTGCCAGCGTTGAACTACCTTCTTAGGTCGGAGATTTACGTTTCCGAGGACAGACAGTTGCGCGCGGCCCATCTGGTTCTGGGCTATCAACCTCTGAGCACCTCTTTCCAGGCTATCGGCCACGCTATAAGGGCTGGCAGCCCGAGGTTGGCTAGGATTGACGTTTCCAAAGACGGGTTCCTAGCTAGACACGATCTGCCACCAGTCGCGTTGCCTGGTGTTAGAAACCCCTACTTGGCAGAGCAGCTACCTCCGCCAAACGAGCCTGGTGTTGCCGTTCAGGTTGAAGAGGAAACTGAATCATCTCGTCTTTCCCTTGAGGAAGAGATAGACGAGTTTTACTTTGAGGAGGAAGTTCAGCAAACCGCTTTGGTGGAACTTTCCGGTCCTGAAGGAGAGCGGGACCGTCATTCTGCAGTTGGCGCTCCTTCCATTGTTATCTGCTCGGACGACACCTCGGACGAAGAGACAGAGCCCATGGCAGGAAAAGGAAAGTCTCTGAAGGAGCTGATGGCCTCCCGAGGGAAAGGCCAGTCATCGAAGGGACCATCTCCATCAAAAGTTAAAACCCTTCCTCCTGTTGTCCCTCAGGGGATTTCGGAACCGGGCCTTAAGGCTATTCCGGACCTGAAGAAGAAAAGGCCGGTTGATACCCCTGAGGAGGGTGAGGTGGCTGCTCAGCCGACCAAGCAGCAAAAGACTGCTCGTGCACCAAGGAGCAGAAGGGGCAGCTCCGCGGAGAGTCGGGACGAGGAGAACCTTGCGGAGGTCCGAGCTGCCCCGCGCGCATGGAGCCCCAAGTTGGAGCTGGATGGGGTGGCCATCCCCTATAATGCTTCGGTCCGAGAGTACAACCGAGGCCGGGCAGGGTATCTGGCCGAGGCTATAGAGCAGCCCCTACTCCTTCCTCGGGATATGGAGGCTTATAGGCGGCTCTCTCAGCCCGAGATCTTCCTATCCCTTAAAAGGGACCTCGCGATGGTAAGTAACCCTTCTACTGTTTCATTAAAAAGGGACTCCCTCTTCTTTCCTTTTCCCCCCTTAAGCAATCTTGTTTCGTTCGTAGATTACTCAGCAGGTATTTGTGGCTGAGGAATTCTGCCGAGGTAATCGTAGTCGGGCTGACGCTGAGACCCAGGCTCGGACGGAGATGGAGAAAGCCTTAGGGTCCCTCAAGCACGATCACATTAAACTCACGGAAGAGTTCAAGGAGTCGGAGAGACTGCGCAAAAGTGCAGAGGCTGGTCTGAAAAGTGCCGAGACCCAGGCGGAGGATCAGCGCAAAGAGCTGTACTCGACACAGATTAACCTCGCCACAGAGAGGCAGGCAGCGCAGGATCTCAAGACTGCCCTGCAAAAGGTCGAGGATGAGCTAAGGCGAGTCAAAGAGGAGGCCCAGCTGATCCGAGAGGCTGCAGAAGCTGAGAAGAATGCTGCTCGCCAGCTCGGGGCCGCAGAAACGGAGGCGAGGCTCTCCGAAGAGATCCCCGAGGTGTGCAGGGATTACTGCAGTATTTCATGGGCTCATGCTCTCAATGCTGCAGGAGTTCCTGCGGATTCGGCACTGAGACTGCCCGAGAACATCTTCTATCCTCCGGAGATCCGAGAGAATCCTGAGGACGTCCAAGCGGCCTCAGAGCAGGACCCGGTGGCGCCTGATGCCGTCCTTGTGCCTGATACGGCGAAGGAACCCGCCGCAGACTCTACCATCGAGGTTCCTCCCCCTCAGCCCGAGCAGAAAGAGGATCCTCCTGCTAAGGCTTAGCCCCTTAGGCTTTTGATCTCTGTACCTCCCTTTTTCTTTTTTTTTTCTTTTTTTTTTTTTTTTTGAATGTGAGTCGTCCTACTTCTCCATTCCTTTGTAAGGACGTCTTTTTTTTTAATGTACTCGGACTATTAATACAAGATGTTCGCTTTGCTTACAATGGATGTATGTCAGTAGCGCTCTTTTTTTTTTTTTTTAAGTACTTGCAACGATGTAGATATAAGCAAATAGCCAAAATAAGAATGGGTTTTTGGGCTGCGCATTTGAGGGTTGCGATGATGCCAGACTGCGCGCACGTATTGAAACGATTTCCTTTAAGTAATAATCTCCCAATCTATCATGAGTAATAATTTCCCCTAAGTCTGTGTTCCGAGGAGCCATGCAGGACTTAGGTTCTGTTTAAAACTATGAATAGTTGCCTTAAGTATTAATTTCCCCTAAGTCTGTGGTCCGAGGATCCATGCAGGACTTAGGTTCTGTTTAAAACTTATAAAGATTGTCATGAGTAATAATTTCCCCTAAGTCTGTGGTCCAAGGAGCCATGCAGGACTTAGGTTCTGTTTAAAACTATGAATAGTTGCCTCAAGTATTAATTTCCCCTAAGTCTGCGGTCTGAAGATCCATGCAGGACTTAGGTTCTGTTTAAAACTTATAAAGATTGTCATGAGTAATAATTTCCCCTAAGTCTGTGGTCCGAGGAGCCATGCAGGACTTAGGTTCTGTTTAAAACTATGAATAGTTGCCTCAAGTATTAATTTCCCCTAAGTCTGTGGTCTGAAGATCCATGCAGGACTTAGGTTCTGTTTAAAACTTATAAAGATTGTCATGAGTAATAATTTCCCCTAAGTCTGTGGTCCGAGGAGCCATGCAGGACTTAGGTTCTGTTTAAAACTATGAATAGTTGCCTCAAGTATTAATTTCCCCTAAGTCTGTGGTCTGAAGATCCATGCAGGACTTAGGTTCTGTTTAAAACTTATAAAGATTGTCATGAGTAATAATTTCCCCTAAGTCTGTGGTCCGAGGATCCATGCAGGACTTAGGTTCTGTTTAAAACTATGAATAGTTGCCTCAAGTATTAATTTCCCCTAAGTCTGTGGTCTGAAGATCCATGCAGGACTTAGGTTCTGTTTAAAACTTATAAAGATTGTCATGAGTAATAATTTCCCCTAAGTCTGTGGTCCGAGGATCCATGCAGGACTTAGGTTCTGTTTAAAACTATGAATAGTTGCCTCAAGTATTAATTTCCCCTAAGTCTGTGGTCTGAAGATCCATGCAGGACTTAGGTTCTGTTTAAAACTTATAAAGATTGTCATGAGTAATAATTTCCCCTAAGTCTGTGGTCCGAGGATCCATGCAGGACTTAGGTTCTGTTTAAAACTATGAATAGTTGCCTCAAGTATTAATTTCCCCTAAGTCTGTGGTCTGAAGATCCATGCAGGACTTAGGTTCTGTTTAAAACTTATAAAGATTGTCATGAGTAATAATTTCCCCTAAGTCTGTGGTCCGAGGATCCATGCAGGACTTAGGTTCTGTTTAAAACTATGAATAGTTGCCTCAAGTATTAATTTCCCCTAAGTCTGTGGTCTGAAGATCCATGCAGGACTTAGGTTCTGTTTAAAACTTATAAAGATTGTCATGAGTAATAATTTCCCCTAAGTCTGTGGTCCGAGGAGCCATGCAGGACTTAGGTTCTGTTTAAAACTATGAATAGTTGCCTCAAGTATTAATTTCCCCTAAGTCTGTGGTCTGAAGATCCATGCAGGACTTAGGTTCTGTTTAAGACTTATAAAGATTGTCATGAGTAATAATTTCCCCTAAGTCTGTGGTCCGAGGATCCATGCAGGACTTAGGTTCTGTTTAAAACTATGAATAGTTGCCTCAAGTATTAATTTCCCCTAAGTCTGTGGTCTGAAGATCCATGCAGGACTTAGGTTCTGTTTAAAACTTATAAAGATTGTCATGAGTAATAATTTCCCCTAAGTCTGTGGTCCGAGGAGCCATGCAGGACTTAGGTTCTGTTTAAAACTATGAATAGTCGCCTCAAGTATTAATTTCCCCTAAGTCTGTGGTCTGAAGATCCATGCAGGACTTAGGTTCTGTTTAAAACTTATAAAGATTGTCATGAGTAATAATTTCCCCTAAGTCTGTGGTCCGAGGAGCCATGCAGGACTTAGGTTCTGTTTAAAACTATGAATAGTCGTCAGGGGACCAGCAAGCAACGGATAGTCATGAAAGAAAATATATGCTAAACCATTCTCATTAATAATAATATCTTCTGAGGTTATTTACATTCCACGGTCGAGGTACAGGCTTTTCATCCAAATCTTCTAGGTAGTATGCGCCTATTCAGGCCACGGATGTGACACGGTATGGTCCCTCCCAATTGGGCCCCAACTTGCCCCAGGATGGGTTCTTCGCGCTGCTAAGAATCTTCCTCATCACGAGGTCACCTGGACCCAGAGGCCGTAGCTTGACGTTAGCATCGTACCCTTGTCTTAGCTTCTGGTGATAATAGGCCATATGAATCATCGCTTTTTCTCTTCTTTCTTCGGCTAGGTCTAGACTCCGTTCCAATAAACCATCGTTATCGTTTGGGGTAAACGATCTAGACCTCAGGGTGGGAAAGTTGTTCTCGATCGGGAGCACGGCCTCAGCTCCATAAGTCATCGAGAAGGGGGTCTCACCGGTCGATCGTCGCGGCGTCGTCCGATAAGTCCATAAGACGTGGGGGAGTTCTTCTACCCATCTCCCCTTTGCCTCGTCCAGTCTCTTCCTCAATCCGTTCACTATGACCTTGTTCACGGCCTCGACCTGCCGATTTCCTTGAGGGTAGGCGGGGGTGGAATATCGGTTAATGATTCCGAACTCGCGGCAATACTCCCTAAAGTTCTTACTGTCGAACTGCAGACCATTGTCGGAAATGAGTGTCCGCGGAGTTCCGAAGCGGGTGATGATGTTCTTCCAGATGAATTTTTGGGCGTCCACGTCCCTGATGTTGGCTAAGGGTTCAGCTTCCACCCATTTAGTGAAGTAATCAGTTCCGACTATTATGTATCGCTTGTTCCCCGCAGCTTTGGGGAAAGGTCCGACTATATCAAGGCCCCATTGTGCGAACGGCCATGGGCTAGAGAGGGGGTTGAGAACCCCTCCGGGTTGGTGGATATTCGGGGCGAATCTTTGGCACTGGTCGCACTTCTTAGCGTACTCTTGGGCCTCCCTTTGCATGTTCGGCCACCAGTACCCTTGGGCGAGTGCCCTATGCGCCAGCGACCTTCCTCCGGTGTGGCTTCCACAAATCCCCTCGTGCAACTCCTCAAGTAAAGATTCGGACTCTTCTGGATGCACGCAGAGTAGGTACGGTCCAGAGTAAGAGCGTCGATATAGTTTGTGGTCCTCTGATAGCCAGAACCGAGGAGCATTCCTGCGTATCTTCTCGGCTTCCAGTTTTTCCTCCGGTAAGAGGTCGTCTTGGAGGAAGCTCTTTATGGGGTCCATCCAGCTAGGACTTTTTTTGATCTGATGGACCTGAGCCGGGTTTCTGCCAACGGGACTTGCCCGTGCCAGATCTTCAACAAGGATCATTCGCGGCAGATCATGCGCCGAGGACGTGGCGAGAGTGGCCAGCGAATCGGCATGGGTGTTCACGCTCCTGGAAATGTGCGTCAGACTGAAGGATTCAAAACTCGTCTGTAGCTGTTTGACTCGTCTCAGATAGTCTTGCATCCTAGTATCTCGAGCTTCCAGCTCACCCATCACTTGTCCGACAACCAGTCTGGAGTCCGAGAACGCTTCTATCATTCTTCCGCCCAATCTTTGAACCATCGTCATCCCTTGAAGTAAGGCTTCGTATTCGGCTTCGTTGTTCGTAGCCGAGAACCCGAGCCTCAACGATTTTTCAAGGGCGGCCCCATCCGGGGGTATTAAAACTATCCCAACTCCTGACCCCCTCTGGTTAGCCGCGCCATCTACATAGACCTTCCAATGCGTGCTTCTCCCTGTTGAAATCGCACCAACCGACTTTCCATCCATGTCTTTCTTCTCGGTTATTGCTTCTATAGAGGGCTCAGCAAATTCCGCTACCAAGTCTGCGAGGACCTGTCCTTTGATAGAGGATCTGGGCATATATTTAATATCAAAGGCCCCCAAAAGCGCACTCCACATGGCGATCCTTCCGGTGTAGTCAGCGCTTCGAAGCACTGCTCGGAGGGGAAGCTGAGTTAGAACGATGACCGTGTGCGCCTGAAAGTAATGAGGAAGTTTTCGGGTTGCATGCACTATCGCCAGAATTGCCTTTTCTAAAGGTAGGTATCGCACCTCGGCCTCATGTAGTGATTTGCTCACATAGTACACCGGTCGCTGCACCCCATTATCATCCCGTATCAGTACCAGGCTTACAGCGTGGGGGGCTACGGCGATGTAGGCAAACAGCACCTCATCTGCCTCAGGGCTGGACATGATGGGTGGTCGGGACAGGTAGTCTTTAAGCTGTTGGAAAGCCTGAACACAATCCTCCGACCATTCGAACTCTTTCCATTTGTTTATCAGGAGATAGAAAGGCCGACATCGATCCGCCGATCGCGATATGAACCGGTTCAACGCCGCGATCATGCCAGTGAGCTTCTGTACTTCCTTCGGATTCCGAGGAGCCTGTAGGCTGTTAATGGCTTTGATTTGGTCGGGACTTACTTCTATTCCCCTGTGGGTGACCATATACCCCAGGAATTTCCCCGATCCGACCCCGAATGAACATTTGGAGGCATTCAGCCGCAACCGGTGCTCCCTTAATATAGCGAAGATTGTTCCGAGGTCCTTCACGTGCTCGGACACCCTTTTACTCTTCACAACCATATCGTCTATATAAACCTCAATGATCTTGCCCAGTTGTGGTTCAAACATCCTAGTCATCATCCTTTGGTAGGTTGAGCCTGCGTTCTTTAGCCCAAACGGCATCACCTTATAATGATAATTTCCGATGGGCGTCATGAAAGCCGTTTTCTCTTGGTCCTCTAGCGCAAGGGGTATCTGATGATAGCCCTGGAAGGCGTCCAGGAAGCTCATTCGAGGGTGCCCCACGGTTGCGTCCACCAATCGATCGATTCGGGGTAGGGGGAATGGGTCCTTTGGGCACGCCTTGTTCAGGTCCGTGAAGTCCACGCAGACCCTCCACTTTCCTGTCTTCTTCTTCACCACCACAGTGTTTGCCAACCATTCCGGGTAAAAGACCTCTTTAATAGCCCCTGCTCTTTTTAGTTTTGCCACTTCGTCTTTTACGGCACCAGCATGTTCCTTTGAAGGGCGTCGGGGTGGCTGCTTCTTCGGAGTGGAAGAGGGGTTGACCTTCAGGTGGTGACAAATAAGGCTAGGATCAACGCCCGGGGCGTCGTAGGCGTCCCATGCGAACACGTCGACATTTTCTCTGAGAAATTTGACCAGTTCCTCCTTTTCTTGAGAAGGCAATTCAGATCCGACCAGAAAGAACTTCTCCGGGTCGTCGTTGATAGCGATTTTATCCAAACTTTCACACCTTATCCCCTCGGCTGGCCCATTGTCTTGCTCTGCCGAGGCGGCTGATTGCTATAAACTTTCAGGGGCCGAGGACTCGGCATGGGTCCGATGTGAGACGGCGGCCACCATACACTGCCTGGATACGGCCTGATCTCCTCGGATCTCCTCTACTTGTTCTCTTGATGGGTATTTTACTTTTTGGTGAAGTGTGGAGGCCACGGCCTCTAGGGCATGGATCCACGGCCTTGCAACTATTGCAGTGTAAGGTGAATAAGCGTCGACCACAATAAAATTTACCTCCACTATCTCCGCCCCAGTCTGCACGGGTAGTCGGATTTGCCCTTTTGGCGTAACAGTCCTTCCTTCGAAACTGAGTAGGGGAGAGTCGTAAGCCGTCAAATCTTCCGGCTTCAGGTTCAGCCCCTTGTATAAATCGGGGTACATTATCTCCACTGCACTTCCCGAGTCCACCAACACCCTTTTCACGTCGAAGCCCCCAATCCTCAGCGTGACCACCAAGGCATCATCGTGAGGTTGAATAGTTCCTCTCTTATCCTCGTCCGAGAATCCCAGTATCAAAGAACTTCGCTTTTTTGACCTCTTGGGTTCCCTTTGCCTGCCCTCGGAGACGAGCCGATCCACAGCTAACACCCTGGGGATGGGTGGCCCCGTTCTTCCTGGTGTAGCGAGAATGACATGTATCGTCCCGGTGGGGGGTCTTAAGGACACGTCCCTTCGAGGCTCTTGTGTTGCTTGGCCGGGATGGCCACTCGACGGGTGCAGCAGGTGGCGCAATTTTCCTTCCCGGACCAACTGATCTAGGTGATTCCATAGGTTCCTGCAGTCCTCAGTAGTATGCCCGTTGTCCTGATGATAGTGGCAGTACAGGTTCTGGTTACGTTTGGAAGAGTCTCCAGCCATCTTCCCTGGCCATCTGAAATAGGGCTCATTCCTTACTTTCTCCAGTACCTGTTGTACTGGTTCTCGGAATACGACATTTACTGTTTGCGAGATGCTCTGCCCAGCCTGTCGCGGAAAATCTCTTCTTGGCTGACCATGGTTGTGTCGTTCTGACCTGAAATCAGTCGCTTTGGGGGGGATAACCTTCTCCTTTCCCCTCCCTTGCAGCTGATCTTCCTCCACCCTTTTGTATTTGTCGATCCTATCCCTCAACTGATCAATATTGGCAACCGGCTTCCCAGTCAGGGACTTCCTTAAGCCATGATCGGCGGGGAGCCCGCTTTTGAATGTGCTGATAGCAACAGCATCATGGTTGTCATCCAGGTCGTTATACACTTCCCAGTATCTATCCGAATATGCTTTCAGAGTCTCTCCCTCGTACATGGATAAGGACAACAGGGAACCGAGGGGCCTGGGGACTCTGGTGTTGGTGATATAGCGGGAGCAGAAATCCTGAGTGAGCTGCTTGTATGAGTTTACGGAATTTGTCTTCAGGCCGTTGAACCATCTCATCGGCATTGATCCCAAGCTGGACGGGAAGATTTTACACATAAGGGCTTCATTTTGCGAGTAGATCGCCATCTTTTGGTTAAATTGGCTCACATGTTCTACCGGGTCTGTTCGACCGCTATAGATGGCGAATGCCGGTTGGTTGAACCGTCGAGGCAGCTTAGCCCCTTCAATTCTGTACGTGAAGGCGGATCTTGAAACCCGGTCCAACGCCTTCTTCATGGCATCGTTTCCCGAACCCTTGCTGGATGTGCTCTCGTATTTCCGCACAGGGGGTGGTTCCTTTTCGTAGGAAAATGTTTCACTTGGGGGGGTCCTTGATCTCCGGCGGTAACTCGCATCCTCCGCATTAGAAGACCCGTCTGAGTCTGAAGGAGATCGCTTTCGCTGTACCCGTCGTAGCTCCCTCTTCAGATCGTCTATCTCTCGTTGCATGGCCTGGTGACTATTTCGCCTTTGGGAGACGTGACTACCTTTCTGAACGTGACTCTGGCTTGTCCGGGTAGTATGCATACTCCCCTCATGATTTCCCCCGTGGCCTGGGTTGACGGGGTTATTTTGCCTCTGGGACTCGGCGGGCTGTGCCTGTTGGGGGTTAGCCTGCTGAGGATTCTCCGGGTGCGAACCTAGTTCTGCCATGCTTGACCGTTGTGCTAGCTGATGCCCTAGTTCTTCCCACAGACGGCGCCAATTGTAGTTGCACGATTTTCCTGGCCCAAATCTTATTGATCTGGCCTTGGCCCAAAGCGCAACCCACAATAAATGTTTGTAGAGGATGGGTCAAAGAACTTTGCCTCAGTGAGCTTGTTCGGTCTTGTACATGGATAATGTAGTTGCAGAAGATAAAAACACAAGAAAAGATCTCCACGTGTGATTATATTTTTCCTTTCTTCATACCATTTCTCTCCCCTCCTCTTTGGGGGATTTCACTACATTATATAGTTCCTCTCCTCTCATCTCATCCTTACACTTGTCGATTATCTAAGCACCTACTTGAGCACCTGTCCCATCAGACGCCCCCATCTTTCCCTTTGTGAGTTGCAGAGGCCAAGGTGGTACTGTTCAGGGGTCTTTTCCTCATTAATGCGGCCAAGAGGATGGTTGGGGCGCAATTAATGTGGTGGTGGCAGCTTTCCATGAGATATTTTGGATTTTATTCATTTTATATGTTGGGAGGACGGACTGAAATGGATGGGAGAGTGCCTCGTGTGGACTTCGTGATGTCCGAGGAGGAGTTACTCCTCGGACAGGTTTCCGTGGCGTTATTGGGGTTGAGTAATGCTTCATATGTGGTTTCTCTTCGGCAAGGACGCTCCTCGGACGGGCCTGGATTTGGAATAGCCCATTATTTCTGGGCCGGGCCCCACATATATATATATATATATATATATATATATATATATATATATATATAAAGCCCACCTACCAACTTAATTTTCATTACTTTCTCCCAAAAAGGGGGAAAAAAACTTAATTTTCCTTAAAATAATCTCTTAAAATAGGAACAAATAAGATTTTGATTTAATAATTTATGAGAAAAAAAAATTCAAAAAAGAGTAGCTTAATAAGAGAAGTGACATTGTTACATGTAAAAAACACTTTGGGCAGCTACACTTTGAAAGAAAAGATTTAAAAAAAAAAAAGTAATGCTAGAGATACAGATTTTTTACAAAAAAAATTACAAACTATTGATGTGTGGTGAGTAATTATTGATAAATGAAAAAGTGATGTTAATGGTGGGTTTAGATGAAAACCAATAATAATTTGGCTATATTAATAGTTTATAAAAATATTGTAAAATAGTTTGTGACTTTAGCATTATTCTTAAAAAAAAAAAAAAAAAGTTATGATAGTAATACTTATTAAAAAATGAAATGGATTCATCATCACTTGATAATAATATGAGTAGTCAAAATTTATGGGGAAAAATAAAGACACTCTTATTAACGGCAAAACTTTTCAAAAACCCAAAAACAAAAGTGAAAGTGAAAACAAAAACCCCGTATTAATGCTTACCGCCGGCCAAGGTTTGATGAATCGTGCAATATTATTGCAGCACTTTAACGCATATTATCATACCGCCGGCCAAAGGCTTGATGAATCATTTTTATGCAGGCACATTTAACCTAAAATATCGACGGTAAAAGTGGAGGGTATTTAGGTCATTTGCTTAGATTCAAGTCAATTCCAAACTTCCATGACTCTGACAACCAAAAATTTATCTTAAATGAGGGAAGCATTCAAGATTCGAGAATAGAAGCTTACCCATTTAATTTAATCCCACATTTATTACTCTCGTATTCTTCATTTATTACTTTATTATTTTTTTCATCTCTTATTTTAAGTGTTTGTAATGTGTAAACTATATGGAGAAGAGCGCTTTGTAGCACCGATCAAGGGATTGCTTGCAATCCAATACTCTCTGAATATGAAAAACAACCACCTCCATAGATGTCTCCCCAATACGTTGAAATTTCAACAATAACTATTTTCTTCCTCGGGTTTCATTACCTCAAATTCCAAACCCTAGATTCTCATAATTTAAATGGTCAATTTGATTAAGTATTTACTAGCTACTGTTCTCTATTTGCATAGATATATATATATTGTAAGTACAAGTTGATATTACTTATAGAATCGTTTAAAAGACCACATTACTACTAGAGGACACTTGGAACAAATGTAGAAACAAATTTATTGTCTAATTTGGTCGGCCTAGTAAGAGTGAGAGAGAGAGAGAGAAAAAAAAAGTATATCTCTTAAAGTTAAATGTGCTGATGCTCTCAAAAGACGAAACTAAACTTTTCTTTGCTTTAAAAAAATTACATGTATATAATATGAAAATTATGTATTGTTATGAAGAAGTACAGAATTTTAATTATGTTGAAAATAATACGACTTGCAAATGACTTAGGAAGAGTATAAAACAACTCTTATAGGTAACTTCTTTTAAAAACTTTTCCCCGTAAACAAAACTAAAACATACATTTAAAAAGTTAATTATAATTATCAATACCTAATGCTAAGTAATTCTAAATGTATGTTGAAGGTGGTAACATATCATATTCACATTCGGATATACCTACATTATTAGGTAAAAGAGAAGTGGGACAAATGCCACGTGGCAGTACCAAAGGATAGAAAGCTCACCATGTTGAGTGGTACTTACAATTTTACTATATATAAAAAGGTGAAACCAAGGAATGGAGACTGTGAAGGAAAGGAAGATAAAGAGAGTCGTAGAAGCAAGCAAGTGTGTGCGGTTTCAAAGAAATATTAATGGCAAAGTGTATGGTGGCAGATACACATTGAAGGAGTGCAATAAAAGGGGGTTGTTTCAGTTGGGTAGGTCTGTGTTTTTATAATGCTTTGAAGCCAGGCCTCCAGCTCTTAAATTTCTTTTGCTTCAAGTTGTGCTGTTCCAAAGAACAAAATATTTAAAACAGTATATCAAATATTGAATCCAATGCAGGCAATGATGACCTTGATGCTGAAAGTCCAAGGGGGTCTGTGCATGATTTAATTAGCCTCCACCCACCACCCATCCTCACCATTAATGCAACTCCTTTTCTTTGTTCCTTTCTTTGTTTGTATTGGTGTTTGGGTTTAGTAATATCAAGAAAAAAGTCAGGGTTTGTTTTGTGCTCTTAGTTTTGCTAGTAATGTTGTTCTAGTTTTCCCCAGTTTCTTGGCACTGAATGAGATATGGGTATTGTTGGAAGGAAGAGAGGGTTTTTAGCTCTTCTTCTGCCTATCTGTTTTGCTATCTTGCTTGGGAGATTTCCTATGGTTTTGGGTCTAAATTACACAGAATATAGGCAAGTGAGCAGCTTGAGACTTGAAAGGATAAAGACGCATTTGGACCAGATTAACAAGCCTGCCGTCATGACCATACAGGTATGTGTTTCATTTCTTTGTAATTCAACTGATACTTCTTGTGTTTTCGACAAAGACGTTCAAAACTTAAATTCCTTCTCATTATTAATTTTTTTTTTCCTATTTCTGTCATATATTTTGATTAGATTTCATGATGGTTTCCTTTAATTATTTGTGATATTATCTTTCAATCTTCCCAGAGCCCAGATGGAGATATCATTGATTGTGTCCATAAAAGAAAACAACCTGCTTTAGATCATCCTCTCTTAAAGAATCACAAGATCCAGGTACAAAAGCTATAGCATAAAGATATATGCCAACCTTACTTTCTCTCTTTTTAACTTTTCCTTTTTCTTTTCTCTCAAATACATAATTATTTGTTATAGTGAGGATTATCATTGTGTTAATGTTACAGAGACATCCTCAAGAGATGCCCAAAGTGAGAATGATGAAAGAAGATGGGGCGAGAGATGAGAAGAGTAATGAAGTAGTGAAAGGTGCATGGCAAATGTGGCATCAAAATGGTACACGATGTCCAAGAGGAACGGTTCCCATACGGCGAAGCACAATGCATGATGTGTTAAGAGCCAAGTCTTTGTTTGACTTTGGGAAGAAGCAACGTAGGGTTTCTCTTACTAGGCGCACTGATGCACCCGATGTAGTCAGTGGCAATGGCCATGAGGTATGCTATATCTTATCTCTATAAATCCTTGTATGCACGACTTGGTTTTTTGATTATCGTCTTCTACATCATTTCCTGACTGTACCATCATAATCATCATCATCATCTTCTTATTGACATTCGAGCAATACCTAATGATTCTAGTACCTCTTTTGGTATATGGACGCTGGGTCTTAAAGCCCACCAACCCCATTCCCCTATTTACCTAGTAAGAAAAACAAAAATCAATTCTTCTTCTCCTTTCAACATAGTAAGAGGCATAAGAAGAACCTTACTGGGCCAAAAGTAAATACAGTTAAAAGTTTTTTAAAAGGATGGTACACTTAAATCTTTTTCTTTTGGATTTGATGATGAACTTAATTAAATGAAATGGGAAAGAAAACTCAAAAAAATAATAATAAATAAAGGAAAGAGAATATTGACCTTAGGTCTTTTATTTATATCCTTATGTTCGAAACTCCCCCTTGCATTGTCAATTTATTGAAAAAAAATCACGGCATCCAAGTTTGAAAGACTTTTTTTAATGCATTTCATGTGATGTATATCCCATTAAAGGAAGCATTCCAAAATATAAAATTATTTTAATTCGTTGAAGTTTGAAAGAAATCCATGAATATATGTAATGGTTGATATTACTCTTTCTTTTTTTCCCCCACACAATATGCATTAAATGAGATCTACGGTCTACCACCTCAATTTTGAGGCAATAAATAGCTTCTTACCTCTTTTCAGTTAAATTATTTGGGTTCTTACATGAAATGGTGTAAAGAATAAAGTTGGAAGAAAATGTTTTTGCTTTTATTTTCTCTACACAAAAAAAAAAAAAAAAAAATCTCCCACAACAACAGAAAAGAAAAATTGAAAATTTTCACTCCTTGAATTATACTGAATTTTAACCATTTGATTATTTTCCATTTCCATGACCTCCTCCACCAGATTAACCTCTAGACTTTCATTCAAAATTTTTTAATATTCGGTTCATTGTTGGGATTTGTGTTTCTTGTTGTTGCCCTTTAATAGCTCTTCTGGTTTTGTAATATTTAATGAAGTCAATACTTTTATGAGTTTATCTTTTGGGTTGTTAAATGGATTCAATTTTAAATTCTATTTGATTTGTTGGTATACACATTTATAGCACGCAATAGCCTACACTGGAGCGCAAGAAGTGTATGGGGCAAGAGCAACAATAAACGTATGGGACCCAGCAATCCAAGTGGTGAACGAGTTTAGTCTCTCCCAGATTTGGATTCTTTCCGGTTCATTCGACGGCTCAGATCTCAACAGCATAGAAGCTGGATGGCAGGTACTTCTTCCATTTTCTGTCTAGCCAAACACACTACCCAACAATCTTAATTAAAATATTCTATCATTCATTGTATTTTATTAGTAATTGTTTCTAGAAAATATGAAACATGAAGTGGTACATTTATAGAATTCTGAGGGTTGTCGATTAATGCAATGCAAGTTACAAGATTCTCTTTGAACATTAATGGTAGTGTCTTTATTTTATTTTTTTGGTCGAAGTAACTTAATTAAAGTAATAAATAGGTTAATCAATTATAAAACTTTGAATTTTTCTGAAGTTTTGATCATTCTACTAGTCAGGTCAGTCCGGAGCTTTATGGTGACAGCAGGCCAAGATTGTTCACTTACTGGACGGTCAGATCTCTCTCTTCCTTAACACAACCATCTGTTATTATTATTGCAGTTGTTGTTATAATTATCACAATAATCATTCATTATTATTACTATTATAATTTACGTCTTGTTTTGGATATGCAAATAATGGAATCATTTTGAGCAGATGATCATGTGGATTACTTTCATGTGGTTAGAGACATAAAGATTCCCTCTTACTAAGATTACATTATGTCAAAGTCAACTTCATCTTCTAGGGTAGTGAATCTATTAGAATTTATTTGGGAATTTTTCATAGCTCTATAAGACCTATTGATCTGTAAACACGTGCACCAAAAGTTTTAGCATTAGTTGGTCAAGTGTACTTTTTTTTCACACTTGGGGTCTATTTGGAATTCACTTATTTTGTTGAAACTGAAAACCTTTTGTTGAAAGTACTGTAACTAAAGATAAAAGGTAAAAGTTAATTAAAATAGTATAGTAGGACCCATAAATAGTATTAAAAAGTGCAATGAGACCCATAAATAGTAGTAAAAATAAACTGAATAGTAAAATAAGTTGACAAAAATAATTTTTGCCAAACACACACTTGATCAACTAAATTGTAGAGAATGTTACACCTTTCTGGTGTGACCGAAGTCCAAATTAGTGCTAACTTTGTGTTTAGCTGGAAATAGACCATGCATGCTAAAATGACTTCGCTGCTGCCCAGAGGCCCCAAACTAGTGTGGGAAGAGAATTAGAAGATATTCATATTCTTATCCCTCTAACTGCAAGAACAAAACATTAGGTAAACTTGGGTTTGGTAACATTGGAACCTTACAACTCCTTCCATTAGAGATATCCATGCTGGGATAAGAACTTAAACTTTTATAACTTATTTTAAAGTCATTGACCCTTCCACACATTGTGGTTTTTTATTATTTTTATTTTATTTTATTTTATTTTTTATAAATAAATGATGGTAGGTACTTATAAATTTTGTAGACTTATTGTCTACTGAATGAATATTATAGTCCTTCGCAAGGGTCAGATTTATTTGAAGGGATATAAGAGTTGTGACCTTCCATAAAAAGGTGTCTAACTATCTATACATATTAAATACGACACAAGCGATAATGTTAGGTCCTTCCATTCATTTTCCTTCTTGACGTGATTTCTATATTTGATTTCCACGCTTATTACAAGACTTTCACCTATACTTGCACCAAGACCAATAAAATAAAAATTTATGAATATCATAATCTCGAATATTTCGATAAATGACAGGACTGTGCTTGACTTGAATCTTGTTTAGATTTAAAAAACATAGAAACCAAAGACATGAAATTAAAATTGAAAAGGATAGACATGACCTCTTTAGTATAGGTATCTTTTAGTGCATATTTTTTATAACAAAGGGCAGCGTGCTATATTAATGAGCTACAAACTCTTATCCTTTTAGTGCACATGTAAGATTTCAAAATTTGCCGCATTGCAAGTTCTGTTGAATTTCTTACCCTTCCCTTTTGCACATTCTGAATCGAGCCTAGTAATGAATGAATTCTCATTACAGGTTATTGAGTCATGGCTGTACCAATTCAAATGTGCAGTAATGTTTAGCTAACAATCATTTGAGGCCAGTTAGTATTGAGATGAAATAGTCAGCCACAGCGCTTTATTATTTTGGTGGATTCTAAAGCCATTTACAACTGATATTCGAGACTCGGAAAACTATGCACATTGACCCACGTATTTATTAGAATTCACTAGCTGAGGGCATAGTTGTCATTGGGATTTTGACATTTGTCAAAACATATAATCGAGGTGTGAATTAAATTTTAGTGCCTTGGCTTCCAGGAAAATGTCATATGGGCTTCTTAGCATTTATGTGTGACAGATTCTGGGTGAAAATATTTAATATTCGCCTTATCATTCTACCCCTTCATAAATGATGAATGGATTCCGAATCCCACATATGGAACCCATTTTAATACATAGGACAAAGGCTCACATGCTAGTTGAAAAAAAGTTGAGACCTTACATGCGGTGTCTAACTACTAATTAATGAATTTTCCTTAAGTCATCCAAGCTCTTAATTAATAATTGGAGAAATGATAAGTTCGTAATATTTTTACAATATTTTCACAATAAATTATAGGTGGTTAGTTGTTATTGGTTTAAATTTAAACCTACTATTGATATTACTTTTTTGCCCTAACAATAACAACCTATCACTCAAGATTTGTTAAGAAAATGTTGTAAAATTGTTATGGACATAACATTTCTCTAATAATTGGCTACAATAGCCAAATTATATATATATTTTTTTTTCTTTTTTCTTTTTATAAACTCCCAAACACAAAAGAAAATGCACTATTTTATGCTTTCAAAAAAGCACTATTTTATTTATTTCATTCTATTCCTTTATAATAATGTACGTATTTTATTCTATACTTTTATATTCTCCCAAATATATTGTTAGTTAACTTGTGTATATTCAAACAGGTGTAGATATGCTTTTACCTATGCTTGTAAAATAATATATAACTCAATTTAGCGAAGCAATACAACTAATCCCCTTTTTTTATATTGATAATGAGAAATTTAATCCTTTTTGTTCTATATTACAGACTGATTCGTATCAGGCAACAGGGTGCTACAACCTTCTTTGTGCAGGATTTGTGCAAACCAACAGTAGGATTGCCATCGGAGCTGCCATTTCTCCAGTATCATCAGTTTTATCCAATCAATACGACATCACCATACTCATTTGGAAGGTACACATACATCATTTCGAATTTTTTTTTTTCAGTTTTTCTAAAACTACATTGTATGCTACAACTTGTTGTACTGGTTGACCATAAATGGTAGATAATTATTTACACATGTACTTACTACTTTTAATCTCCCACTCACCATATTAGAGTTGTGACAAAAAATTGTGTACTAAAATTTCTCTGTTACATTTAGGGGCATAGCCATAAAGTTTTGTTTGGGGGCCAACTTATGATACTAATTTATTAACTTATACAAACTTTCATAAACATGCACAAACATGTACATCTATACATACATATAATTTACTATCCTTCATAGTGAATCCTTAAAATTTTCATTTTTAATATAAGTTACAAATTGCATACCAAAGGAGTAAAAAAATTTCAATTAAACTAATGAAATATTCAAAGATTTAAATAATCCAAAACTTTAACAGACACAATAACGCATTTTACAAAAAAAAAAAAAAAAAAAAAAAGAATGTGAGGGAAAAAAAAAAATTATGTATAACTACTAGATCAATTGGACAATTTTTTTAAGAGCATCATTAGACTAGCTCAAATATTTGGAGGGAGAAGTCCCAATTTTTTAGGCTAATAAATAAAATGTTAAATATTTATATATACTATTAAAATATTTTTAAAATTTTTCATGTAGCTCCCCCCGGGTTACATTACTTCACATGACATGACATGTACATCTAATTGTATTCTTCTTTAATTTAAATAGGATCCAAAACTAGGAAATTGGTGGATGAGCTTTGGTGACAATACATTAGTAGGATATTGGCCAGCGGTGTTATTTACACACTTAGCTGACCATGCCACCATGGTGGAATGGGGTGGTGAGGTGGTGAACACACGGGCCAATGGAGAGCACACCTCAACCCAAATGGGCTCAGGTCACTTTGCCAATGATGGGTTCGGAAAAGCAAGCTACTTTCGGAACCTAGAGATCGTTGATGCTGATAATAGTCTCAGCTCAGTGGAATATATCTCAACCCTAGCTGAAAACACCAATTGTTACAGCATCAAGAGCTCCTCCAACAATCAATGGGGCACTTACTTCTATTATGGGGGCCCTGGGAACAATCCACAGTGCCCATGATCATATATATTATATAATCACCATCAAGTTCGAAATATTATCATCATCATTATTGATATTATCATATATCTTAATCATCACAATATATAACTTGTAGGTCCAAGTAAAATCTCCATCGCTAAATTCTTTTATGTGTAATTATAGAATGTATGTTATTTCCACCTTTGTTTATGCTACTACCACATTTTTTTGGATGTGAGGGTTTGTATTAATTGAATAAGACAAAACAGGCGTGGAAATAGCAGTATTTTGGATAGATATATTTTATTTCAACGTTTAATCAGTTGATTGTTATAGCTCAAGTTTACTGTTCTTGATTTTAGTTTCAATTGGCATAAAGCAGGACTGATCTAGATCTTTGAGTTAAGGGGGGTAATTTTACTGTTAGTTATATGCGACAATTTCAACTCTTACTACTTAGGGTCCGTTTGGATACCGTTTCTTTTGCTGAAAAATTGAAAATTGAAAACTGTAAATATTGTAGCAAAATAATTTTTAAATATGTGAATAGTGCCGTGGGATCTATTTTTAATGAAAGTTTTGGTGAAAAAAGATGTTTGTGGGTCTCATGAACAATACACGGGATCCACTGGAAAAGATAGAAACGCGCATCTCCAAAAAAAAAAAAAAAACAACGCAGACGCAGGGAGAAGAAACTCTATCCAAACGCATACTTAGTTGCTAAGAAATTTTTTGTTTTTTTGTTTTGTTTTGTTTTTTTTTTTGGTTGTGTGTGTGTGTGGGGGGGGGGGTAAGAACAAAATTATTTTTGTTTAGAATTTTTTAAAGGGTAGGGTTGTTTATTTTGGATAAAATTGTTTAATTGAGCTTAATATTTTTTTTTTAGTTTTACCATTGGTAATTTTTGTTGTTGAGCTATTTTTTTTAGACTTGTATATTTTGTTTTAGATTTTAGGTCTATAAATTTTTTTATGGTCATTAAAATGAGGAAAATGCTAGAGTTACAAGTTTTTTTTATAAGTTAATGATATGATAAGTGGCTATTGGTAAGTAAAAAAATGATGTGAGTGGCGGACCCATTATGCGAACCAATAAGAATTTGCTACCAAAACAGTTTATAAGTATGTTGTAAAAAAGTTTGTGAGTATAATATTACACTTAAAAGAATCAATGATATTGTTTAAGGGAAACAAAATATAATTTTATAGAATAAAATTACTAAAATTTGTACACATATATATAATCATATTTTTTTAAAAAAAAATTCGGGGGCATTTCCCCCGCTAGTCTAATGATACTTCCCGTCCCTGGTAGGGATGGCCATACCCATTGGGTAATGAATATCCTACCCTATCCGATCCAAATGTTTTGGGTAATACCCGGTTCTTCATGGGTAGAACCTAAACGGGCAGGGTATGGATATTACCCGAATAGTTCGGGTAGGGTATGGATATTATCCATACCCGACCCATAAAAAAAAAAAAAAAAAAACCCTAAGTCTCTCCACTTTTACTCACACACTCTCTCTCTCTCACTTAAGCCTCCATCCTCACCGTCACCCTTTCTCTCTCAGAGCTCTCCAGTCTCCGCCTCTCCTCACCGTCATTCTCTCTCTCTGTTTCTCCTCACTGCTTCTGCTCTATTGGTTTCTGGGTTTGGCGTTTTGGGAAGGTTCTGTCTCTCGCATATACCCACATTTATTGGTTTTGGCATCGATTTTTTGCTTGATTCTCGTTCCTCGTCTCTGCGAATCAACTGGGTCTTCCTACCACTCTCTTTCCTCAGGTAAATGACTCATTCTTTTTCCCTCTTTTGCTAGTTTGGCTTTAAAAGAAAAATCTTTTCTGTGGGTATCTGGGTTTGATGGAAATTCCTTGGGTTTTGCGTGTTTGAACGGAGACTATCAAATTTATACGGTTCTCTTCTATTACTTCCTGTTCTCTTGTCCTATTTTCATTGATTTTTTTTGAATAATATGGTAAAAAAAGCCCATTTGAAGTTTCAAAAAGATCGGTGAGATGTGGAAAATTTCCTGGGTTCTGCCTGTTTAAACGGAAAAAAAAAAAATTTGTGCTTCCATATTCTGTTGCCCTTATTGATATATCGATTCAGAGTCTCTGTGTGAGAGAGGAGAAATTTCTTGCGTTTTGTTCCCCTTGTTGACATGCCGTTTTCTCTTTGATTTTTCAAATAAAAGCTCTTCACTGATACAGGAAAAGAAATTTCGCATGTGAAATTTCAGAAAGAGCTGTGAGATGTGGACCTTTTTCCTGGGTTCTGTTTGAGTGGAAAATATCCTAACTTGTACAGTTTGTGCTTTTGTTCTCCCTGTTGACATGCACTTTTCTCTTTAATTTTTCTAAATAAAAAATTTTGTAAAATTTATTTTAGGAGTTGCCATTTGCTTAACAAACAATTGAAGAGAAAGAGGAAAATATTGCTTCTTTATTTAATTTTTTATCTAATAAAATTTCTATCTCTATCTCAAAAAAGAAAAAAGAAAAAAGAAAAAAGAAAAAAGAAAGAGAATGAAGCAGATACAAACTAATCAATAAATGTTTTTTATTGATTAGTTTTTTCTTTTTTAAGATTGGTTAGATTTTATGTTAAAATGTTTTGAATTAAAAAAAAAAAAAAATTAAATGGGTTTCGGGTTTCGGGTAGGGTATGGATATCCATGGATAATATATTTGGGTAAGATTCGGGTATGGATATTAACGGGTATTGATAATCGGGTATCCATGGGTAAACTTTTCAGATCGGGTATGGGTATACCCGATCCATACCCTACCCATGGCCATCCCTAGTCCCTGGCATAAAGAGAGGTTGATTTCTGTTACCTGTGCTACGTTTTTTTTATTTTTTTATTTTTATTTTTTACTTTTTACTTGTGGTTATAATTGACTAAGAATGTGTGTATGTATATATATATATATATGCACGCACTCAATGCGAACATATATATAGGTTCATTATGCACTAAAAAAAATAAAAAAAATAAAGTTCGTTACGACTTATGAAGTGTTACAAATATGAGATGCATTTCTCTTGAAAAGGAACCCAGTCAAAGTTTTCCATGGAAATCAAGTGAATCAAGTATACTATCATCTTCTAAATAGAAGTACCAAAATATACCACATTGAACCAAGGCAAAAGTCAAGATCATCAATCATTAGTTTCGAAGAAGACACACATGAAACTATACAAACCTCACTCAAAGCCCTTACCCATAACCATGACCAATCCACAAAAGTATCGCCTTACATTTTGGAATTAAGATCTAACATACAACCATCATTGAACGAATTGGACCATCCTCAAATCAACCCAAAAACACCCAGTCTCAGCTAAACTGCAAAGCCTCCCAGCCAACCGTGTCGGCTCCAAGAATTTTCTCGAGGGGGGTCATTAAGAAACTTAAATTAAACAAATTTTAATAAAAAGAGAACTTGAATTTATTGAAGAAAAAAAAACCAAAATACATGAAATTTTACAATTTCTTTTTATGAGTTTTCATATTTTAAAATCGTTGTATGATAGTTTATTATTTATTGTCATTATTTATTTGTTACTGTTTTTTTTTTTTATATATATAAATTGTTGACCATATATTAATTATTGACTCACATAACCACACTCATCCATACATAAATAATACATTTAACAATCACTGAGTCACCACCGTGCACCCTTAGCGTGAAGGTCACTCCATATGTATAAGTGCTTGTGAGGTGTGGGGGGCAAGGGCTGGGGTACAAGTCTCCAAGAGAGAAATTCACACACATATACACTTAAATTAGGCTAAAGTAAAATTTCTATCTTATATATATATATATATATATAGAGAGAGAGAGAGAGAGAGAGAGAGAGAGAGAGAGAGAGAGAGAGAGAGAGAGATGGGTTCAAGTTACACCTGGTGTAACTCCATAAGAGTTACACATTTTTTAAACCATTGATTTTCATTAGATCTAATGGTTAAAAAAAGACTAATATCATGACATTAAATCATTAAATTCTCTTACTAAAAATAAACAGAAAGTCATTAAACTCTCTTCTCTCTCTCTCTCATCTGCCTAGACCTCCATGAACTCCACCAATGGACGCACATAACTCACAGTCCCAAATAGAAGCTCTTCCTCTCATAATCCAAAAAAAAAAAAAAAAAAAGTGTTTCAAGGTTCCATATATACATTGCGATGGTGTTCCTGTGAGTACTAGATAACACCTTAACCGTTTCAGCCTAAAAACCTGAACACCAGTACCTGATTCCTTGTTTCTTAAATTTACTCTAATTTTCCTATAAAGTGGCGTTTATTGAAGACCCAAAGAGCATGTAAAGGAACAGTCAATTTCTTAAAGGCAGTCTGTCCGGAAATATGGACGGAATTTAGACACACAAGATGGTACACAACGGTTATAACCATCATGATGAAGAGGCTAATTACGTTCTAACTGGTTACATGTACGATGATTATTCAGAATCATTTGGCAAAAATTTGAAGGCCAATTGTTTATTTGCGAACCACCTGATGGATTACAAGATTGAAGAAGGTTAGGAAAAGTAGAGTAAATTTAAGAAATTAAAAAAGCCAATTCCATGTCATTTTTTTTTTTCTTTTTTTATTTGGGTTATGGGAGGAGCTTCTATTTGGGACTGAGTCATGTTTGTCCATTGGAGGAGTTCATGGGGTCCAGGCAGATGAGAGAGAGAGAGAAAAGACAACGGTAGAGAGTGAAAGAATTTAATGACTTTTTGTTTATTTTTGGAAAAGAATCTAATGACTTAATGACATGACACTAGTTTTTTTTTAACCATTAGATCTAATGAAAATCAATAGTTTAAAAAATGTGAAACTCTTATGGAGTTACACTAGGTGTAACTTGAACTCATCTCATATATATATATATATATATATATATAAACAATCACTAACTTCACTATTTTTTTCTTGAATCACTGGTTTTATAACAAAAAGTTATTATAACATGATAACAGTATACACACGTAACAAACACACACATATATATAATATAAATTTATAACAAAGAGAGACATTCAGAACTCACAAACACTCACATTATTTTACTTTTAGAGTCGGAGATACATAGAAAGTCAGATAAAGAATAGAGATGAGATGAGATTCATGAGAGAAAGGGAGAGTGATTTGTGTTGTTAATTAGTTTTGGGATGAGTTGATCTATATTGTTTGATTTTGGGCTAAATTGATTTCTAATCAGGGTGTGCAAGATTTAAGTCAAGTTGTGCAAAAATATTTTTAAAGGTAATTAAATTAATAAAAAATATTTTTTATATATAAATATTTATTTTTTTTGAAGTTAGGAGGTTCATTTGAACCCTGAATTACAAGTGCAGCTGCCCCTGCCACCCAACCAAGTCACCGTTAACGCAAGAACCAAGAGCAAGAGAGAAAGTGTCGTGTCGGCCTCGGCCATGGAGCCAAGAGAAAAAAGGTCTTAAGGAGGGGAACCATTATCAAAGGTGGCAGTGGCAAGGGGCAGCGGCAATGACTGAGATGGAGGAACCCAGCTAGAAGCTTGATGTCATCTAAGGAGGAGTTGGGGAAGTTCGGTCAATGTGGGTATAGAGCTTGTTGACTGTGGTTTGTGGGTTAGGGTATGGTATGAGACTGTGGGTATTGAGATTGGTTTTACAATTTTGTTGTTGTTCATATTTTTCTTGACGTTGAGTACTTACATTAGGGATTTGATTTGGGGCTGAGATTGTTTTTATTTATTTATTTTTTTTTTAAAAATCTTTTCCTTCTTTCTTTAAAATTGAAAAATTAAAATTTTTATTTTTATTTTTTTTAATTTAAATGCTGACGACATTTTAAAAATCTATTAAAAAAACTTAATATTATTTTATTTTGCCACGTTAGCTTTAATGTGCTATGTGTATATGCTGTTTTCCATATAAGCATTTTCTGTTAATGACTTAATGGTAAGGACCAAATTGACTATTATCAAAATGTAGGGACTAAATTAACCACAACTTAAAAAATGTAGGGACCAAAATAGTATTTTCGCTTATTTTCTATACAAGCATATGTCATTCAATTGCACCCACGTTAAAACACAAATGTGGGCCTTTCATTTATGCATATTGCCTTCTTCAAATTACTTAACACTAGTATGGGCTGCACGTACAAGGCATGTGTTAGCCAATAAAAATATTGCAATTAAGGTTAATTAGAATTAGAATTTATTTATAATTATTTGATTATTGAATTGTTAGAAA
Organism: Quercus tomentella; assembly: GCA_028535165.1. NCBI lineage: Eukaryota > Viridiplantae > Streptophyta > Magnoliopsida > Fagales > Fagaceae > Quercus > Quercus tomentella. The sequence goes on along the minus strand of JAPQVY010000089.1, from coordinate 24,735,782 downwards.
TTATATCATTAAATGTTTCAAAATATTACGATTTCTTACCAAATCTACGATTACCTTCAACATAGCCACCAATACTTCAAACCTGTCCCCATCACTATCACACTCTAAAAAGAATTGAACCTTTGTGTGCTTGATGTTGAGCTCTTTGGTAATGTTCGTATTCAATATTTTAAATCAGCTCAACTTAATTTTCAAGAACAAATGACAAAAAATTAATAATAATAATAATAATAATAATAATAATAATAAATTTCTCAGCTATCAATCAAATCTCATAAACTAAAAATCAGTGATCCAATGTAATCGCAAATAAAGCTAACTGCAAAGAAAGCTCAAGTATTTTTCGACAGAAATAAGGAGAGGAAAAGAAAAAAACAAAAACATTTGGTTTACTTGTTACAAACATAATAAAGATAATCAGAAGACCGAATTCACTACATATTATGAACGGTGCAACCGTGCAAGTGGTGAAAGTGGTATAACATGTATTCATACAGGATAGGTTATCTCGAACCCGGTGAGCTTAGATGTTTAGATCCTCGTTCACAATTACATCGTTTGGGCCGTTGGCAGCATCAGCTAGTGGGATATCATTCTAGTCATAGCTAATATAGCAAGTGGGACTTTGTTCTTGTGGCCATTGCCAACAACAGTTGGTTGTCTTGCAGTCCAAATGGACCAAATCCTTCTACATGTGCATATCAATAGTAAGACTAGAACACCAAAGCTGACAAGGGACCCTACTACTTCATCAATGAGTTCTAGTACCGACATAACTTGCTAAATTCTGAAACAAAGAGAATTGTTAAAATAACAATAAAATTTACAGGGCGGCAATAAGGGGTTGTGGGGAGGAAGAAGTTGAAATACTCTCACCCATTATGTGCCATTGAGATTATCTCTAGCCTCCTGACCAACATTTGCACTTTGCTCAGGATTTGTGATGCACTTTTCCTGCCTACACACTTTCTTGCCTACATATACATTTGGTCGGGATTAGTCTAAAATACTCGCACTTTAAAAGTTGCAAACTGGAATTTAATATTATAAACAACCCTATATAACCTGGACAATGTATAATGTTATTGATTTTTTATTTACCTCATTATCAACCAATATAAGCCTTTGATACTTGCTGGGACTTTGCACTGATGTACGCGCCATTGTAATGTCCTTCAATTATCAGCATAAGTTTACCAATGTTAATAGTTCTCCATAAACAATATTCTTAGTGTAATTACCATCATAATTGTTAGGTTCTAAAGTTTAGGACTTTATGTATTTAGAACTCTAATTTGTATTGTTAGCAAACCATGATCAAAACAATGTGTTTAGAAGTGTTTAAAGCTAGCTCAAAGTTGTATGTCAATGTAAAGTTGGAATCGAGTTTAATGCAGGAAGCACTGTGGCTTTCGGCCTGGCTCGATCGATCGAAGCTTAGGCTCGACCGATCGAAGCTCGGGCAAATCGCTTTTCTGCAGAATTTCCAACTCAGCCCTAAGCCCATATGATGTGTAGGGTTAAGTGTTTTACTCCTAGTATATATAGGAAACCCTAAGCACGTTTTTATTAGGTTTTTAGAGAGAGAAGAGTGTGCCTCTTATATATTAGGGGTTTGTACCAAAAGCTCTCTAGAGACTTGGTTGCTCATATTGCGGTTTGTGTAAATCTCTTGTGAGATCTAGAGGAGCTTTCCTTTACACAAACTTAGGGTTTTCAAGGAAGAGATATTCTCTACACCTTGATGATCAAAACAGTTGCTGCCATTAAAGCTTAAAGAATACACAAGCGGGGGTGCTTGTAGCTGGTGGGAATCCAAGAAAGAAGGAGTCCGTGGATTCGGAGCTTGCACGTGGTCGTGTCAGTAAGTTCTACTGGTTGGTAGCATTAGGAAGTCGAGCGGGGGTGCTTGTAAGTCCTTTTGTATAAACTTCGATTCTTTCTGATAGTGGATTCAAGTTTACCTTGAGGATAGTTAGGTCAAATCCTCCCCAGGTTTTTACCGGTTTGGTTTCCTGGGTGATCATATCGTGTGTTATTTATTTTCCGCTGCTTTGCATGATTTGATCTTTATAATTGTGATAACCTAGACTTGTTTAATTGGACTAAGTAACAACTTGGCTAATTACTTAGGTTTAATCAATTGTTTTAGGGGTCTAAAAACTGTCAATAATTATCAATTGATGTTGGTCCAAGAAGAACTTTAACAGAAGTTGCAATTTTTGCTCTAGATAACGCTACATAGAGTTATCCATGACAAAATACTGGTTGAGGTAGATAAATTCCAACATAACCTAAAGTTTGTCCCTGAGCTTTATTTATTGTCATAGAAAAACTTAATCGAATTGGAAATTGTCTCCTTTTGAAAGGAAATGGATAATTTTGATTTTCAGCAGGTAAAAATGGAATTCTTGGTATAAAAATTCTTTTCCCACAATAATGACCAACCATAATTTCTGCATCAATCACATTTGGTTTAAATTCACGACAAATTAATCATGTTCCATTGCACAATCCTTCTGAAGGATCAATGTTTTGAAGTAAAATGACTGCACAATTTGGTTTTAGCAGAAGTTCTTGAGGGGGAAGTCCATTTGGTGTTAAACTGTTTAAGAAATCCTCTCAAATACCTTGTTTAGTTTTGTCTATAGTTTCATCAAAGCTACAATATTGAGTAACTTCACCTGGAAATTGCTTTATAAGCAAATTATTTATCTCATCAACATAATCATTTTTAGGTGTTAATATAGCTCGATTTATCATAAGGTTTATATTTTTCGAATAATCTTTAATGTCTAAAAATACCGCATCCATCAAAGCAGTTAAAGAGGTAACATCATCCACATAAGGAATAATTATCTGAGTTGGAAGTTTTATTTTATCAGCAATATATAGTTACAGGTTTTGTTCCATTTCCAACTTGTAATAAGTATTCAGAAAACATTGGATCCAATTTTGCTTGCATATTTTCAGTCAATTTTATTTTTACAAATATAGGCCACAAATATGATCTAATCAAGCTAGCATAAATTCTTTCTTGTTTCGTGGCTTTAGGAACAACAGGTAATACTTGATGAAATTTACCACCAAATACAACTACTTTACCACCAAATGGCAACTCAGATTTGTTGACATCTTGCAACATTCTATCTAAAGCTTCTATTGTTTGTCTTCTTGACATGGGTGCTTCATCCCAAATAATTAATTTTGCAACTCGCAGCAATTTGGCTAACCCACTTTGTTTGCTAACACAGCAAGTCATATTCTTTTCAATATCAAGTGGAATTTTGAAACGTGATTGAGCTGTTTGACCACCAGGTAATATGGATGCAGCAACTCCTGAGGATGCAGTGGCAAGAGCAACAAGATGTTTTGATCTAGTTGTGGTGAGAATTGCCCTATATAAGAATGTCTTTCCTGTTCCACCGGGTCCATCAATGAAGAAAGTTCCAGGTGCATTAGAGAACACCTTTTCTATAATAGTTTAATACGCAAATTTTTGTTCTGTATTAAGTGACCTAACTACAAGAAGATCTTCTTCTGAAACTGATATTTCTAGTTCATTACTAACCTCTCTTGATCCCATTTCATCTTCATCAAAAGTAATCTTATAATCAACCATATGATAATTATTTATATCCTTTCCCATTGATTCAAGTATAGAAGCATACTTTGCAGCACTCTAGTTCTAATATCAGTCACAACAGTGGTTATCTTTTTCAAATCTTCAGACATCACCTCTTCAAAAGTCTCCCATAATACTTTAGGATTGCTAGGATTACAATATACTAATATTGTGGCAAATAAACGCCTTAAATTGTAAGGCATTTGATATGTAGATGCTTCTTCCAAACACTTCTCTAAGCTATTGTCAGTTTCTAGTAAGCCATGCAACAAAGCAGCTGCCTCACGAAATCAGGGGTGCCAAAATTCCACTGGCCCTTTCTAAGTCATGAAATGATGTTAGTCCTTTTACATGATTTAACAACAGACGTAAATAATATCTTTCACCCTCAATAGGATTTGCTGCAACAATTCTACCAATGACATTCCTCTTTTTTCTCGGATTCCATAGTATATCTTGTTGATTCCAAACAAACTGCTTAGGAAATTCTTTATACCACAACTTCTGTGCATTTTCTTTTATTTTACTCATCCAAAAAAATTCAGTCAGCATCGATTTTGCTGAGAAATCGTCATTAATTACGCGAATAAGATTGTCAAATTTTCTAAAACTAACAGTGTTGGTCCTCAAGATGTAATTGCAAATTATAAACAGATGGATATATCTCATTCAATGAAAAACCATAAGTTCTCCACATTGCCTTAGGAGGAGTAATCCAATGTGCTGATTGAAATCTTTCAATTTCATCAATATCTTGTGAATTATCTCCACAACTCACATGGAAAGCAACATGATCATGGCCCTTATAGATGTATTTGTATAAATATATAACTGCTTTAATTGTTGAACAAATCTCTACATTAATATGGCAATCAAACTTTGCAAGGAGGTAAGGATTGTGTGGTACAACCCAACGGTTGTCTAAATCCTTTCCTCTTACCTTAACTTTTGTTCCATCATCACATCGTTTATATTTTGGAAATGAATCATTTCCTGCAGTAGTTTGATCACAAAAATATTTTGGATAATGATTCTTACAATTGCCATTTTTTTCATACATATATTATCTGGATTAAGAACACCACAAGGAACGTGCATCATGTGTTTCACAACAGATGAATATAGATGCAGATTTTTATATTTATCTGGAATTTTCAGCTGATATAATATCATCAAATGTTTCAGGTGCAATTATTTTCCAATCTTTTTTTAATATGATTAAGAAATGAGCATGTGGAAGTCCTCTTTTTTTATTTTCAATTACATAGACGTATGCAGCAACTGAACCAAATATCTGTTTCTTAAATAATTCAATTTTCAACTCTTCTAGTTTTGCCCTAAACACTCGCACAATCAAATTAGGTCTATTTTGTATCTCTTCTCCCTTTCCTAACTCCTGTTTAATTTCTGGCCAGTTTGGGTTGCATGTCATAGTAAGGAAATATCTAGTTTACCGAAACGTTGGACCAAGGCCATTGCATCCATATACCTCCTCCGCATATCTCTTGGTCCACCAATGAAAGAAGCTGGCAAAATGATTCTACGTCCAACTTTAGAACCTCGAATTTCACCTATAAGAACACTATCAACAATGCCTTGATAAGCTTCAGCCTGAATTTCATCCTGCCTATTATGAAAATAATCCAACCTAGTTGTTTCAACCTTGATATACATATCAACCACATATTGTTGCAAAAGGCACCCTGAACGCAGCAGGATTGATTGGACCAATATCCTTATTTGTAACTTGTAACAATAATATTCACGACAAGAAACTACTCATCGCTTTTTCTTCTTCTCCAATGCTGAAAATATAGCTTGTGGTGGTGAGTAAAGGGCTGATAATGAATTAAAAACCATGCCAAACCGCTCAATTAAGTTTTGATTTGTACATCATTGGGCACGCTATAATTGACATCAACAACATTTCATACTATGTATACCTTGTGTTTCTTTTGCAATTAATTCAGTTGCTGATCTTGATTCACAAGGATTAACTAATGCTTCAACATGAGAAGGTGAATGCTTCTTCCCCTAAAGGATTAACTAATTCTTTGTATTCTTCAAAAGGATATTGCAAAGGATCATAACAGCCAAAGTAGTATTGCACCCTATGACTACAGCCAGAATGGCTAAAAACAATAATGTCACGACTCATATGCTCTCTAGAAGCATTCTCTTCCACCCACATCGCAGCCACTTGTGAAGCTGAAGGAGCATTATAGACTCGTTGGTCTAATGCAGCATCTGATCTTATATGAATTTGATGATTTTCCAAATCAGGTACATTCGTAAGAGCACGAAAGAAGACACAATATGGATTAACCTTCAATATGTCTACTGTTTGTGTCAAAATAGATGGATTCAAGACGACTTGAATTATACAACCGGTTTTCTACTTCATGTTCAGTATTATAAAAATATAGTTGCAAATAAGATGGGTGATTATCTGAGGGTAATAATTCATTTATATAATGATAAACTTGACCTTGCTCTCTAAATGTGTATATTCCATTGTTGCTTCTACATAAGTTTTTGTCATATTTAACGCCGAAGGACGTGCAGGCAAACGTGTTATTATATGTGTGGATATATTTGAGAAACTCAATCGACTCTTCCAAATTTGAAGTAAACAACTTATAGAGTTCCTCGGGGACATCATTGGAAACTAAGCAAATCTCTCCGTCAGAACAACAAAAACCCTTAAACTCATGAAGGAACCTCTTTGCCTCACAATATTTACATGCTGGTACAGGCAACAAAGTATCTGCTTGGGATGATATATTTTGTAAGATAGACCTAGGATTTTTGCATCTTTGATATTTGCTTTCTGCATAAAACTGAAGATACACACTAAAACTGAAGGGGCAGTCAAAGCTTATCACTTAACATCTAATCATAAAGTTAAAAGAAATTTCTACTTTTCTATACCTAAATAATCTAGGGATAGTTCAATCTAAGCACTGTTATTTTTCCCACAACAGTATCATACTTGTAGATCCAAGAGCTAACTCTACTGGAACTGAATCGCTTACTCCACGGGAATTAGATCCTTTTGAACACAGGATTTGACTATTTAATTTTTGATATATGCTCCAGTAAAATTAACAATATTTGTAGTAATGAGTAACACTTACCAACTTCAAAGATGCTAAATGAACTAATTTAATCTTTTACTCTGTTTGCCAATTCTGCTGTGGTAATGTGACAGCTTTGATCTTCTAAATATCAAATTAAGTACATTAGTTATCATGTATCAATTGACAAAGGTTTTTTTTTTTTTTTTTTTTTTTTTTTTTTTTTTTAATTTTAATTTTTTTTTTTAATGATCTTTGCTTCTTATATTATCTTAAGTAGTCAATAATCACCTGATATTCTTGCAGAACGTTCATTTATCACTATACCCGCTCCTCTGTTTTGAGAACACTTTCTTGAATCAACACTATTGTTGGCACATGCTTCTCTCTTTTTCTCATGAAGTTTTTCTTTTTTATCCTCACTTATAATAACACATTGCTTTCTTTTCCTTCCATGTACACCTTTCTCAATACCTTTTTCATCATTACAATCAGTTTGGGTATGAGCATCTGTTACTTTAGAAGTTCCCATGGTTGGCGTCATAACCATATATGCTCATTCCTAATAGCTTTTTTTGCAAGAGCCTTCTTCAGCGCATATGCTTCCCTTTTTTTCTTGCAAACTTCTTTTTTCTGCTCCTCAGATAATGTGCTATACCAAGATCTCTTTTTCTTTGGTTGTTCTTTAACACCTTTAATCATATTATATATTACACATATACAGCGGCGGCTCCAAGAATTTTTTTTAGAGTGATCATTAAAAAGCTTAAATTATACAAAATTTAATAAAGAGTAATAAAGTAAGAGAATTGAAATGATAATAGAGAAAAGAAAGTAAAACGGATGATATTTCCTATAACTATGAGCTAAGTATAGAGAGCAAAATTATTATGACTGCAAAGCTAAAAAGAACATAACTGTCAGTACTACCAAGGAGAACTCATACTAGCTACAATATTTTTCTTAAGTCCTTTCATGGAAAAATGAAATTAGAGATTATTTTTATGTAATAGGTTGAAAGTGTTGCAAATTTGAATGATTATTTTTCTTTTTGAATATGCTTTTTTTTTTAATAATTATTGTTTGTTCAAGTTTTGTTTTTGTTAGGGTTATTATTATTGTTATTTGGGCATTTTTTGTTGTTGTTATTTAAGGGTTTTTTTTTTTTTTTTGGTTTAAGGGGTTAAGGATAATGTTTAAGGGGTTAGAATTATTTTTAGAGTAATGCTACATTTACAGCATTTTTAAAACAAATCTTACACAACAATTTGTTATTAGTGGGTTAAAAAGTGATGTCAATATTGTGCCAAATTAGAATTAGGAACCAATTTCCACTTATCATATAAGATTTGTTATGAAATTATTGTAAAAATATTGCATTACTTTTATTTTTATTGAATCTAAATTCTAGTAATTCTCAAGTGAGGGTAGTCAAAATAGGTTAGTTCAGTATATATAGATTTTTTTGCAAGTATATCTATATATTTTTTGGCAAATCAGGGTGGTCCCGTGACCACTCTGAGTTACAAGTGGAGCCGCCCATGCACGTATATTAGTTATCATTATATGTCTACTTTAATTTTAAACTATACTATTTTATATCTGTGTAAACTTACTTCTTTGTTGCGAGCTACCAACTAACATGACCGATGAATCTACAGCAATAGCATTATCATTACTAATGCTTTGCACTTCATCAACTCTTGATATGGCTTTCCTTTTTGGGATAGATTTATAGGAATTTCTCCCAGCTGATCTATCATATATATCCTTAGGCTCCATATAATCTTATGCTACTAAGCTAAAAATGAACAGCAAAATTAGAAAAGGGGAAAAATATATTTATTTTAAAAGTAACCAAAAATTATGCAGCAATGAGGAAAAATGGAATACACATGAATGATAATAATTTGAGTGCAAAAATTCAGAAATAAATGACGGAATATATAAAACAACATAAGAGTTTATGATAAACAATAATATCAATGTTAAAAAATATGACCAAACAAACAAGATACAATACAACTGTACTTACCTGTTACTTTGAAGCTTTAACGCAAATCAGATACAATCCGAAGATTAACGCATCTAACGAACTGTTAAGAAAGAGACAAGGATTTTGTTTTGGAATCAAAGAGAGAGGAAAAAAAAAAAAAAAAAAGGAAAGATGAAAGAGTTTATGAAATGCATTTACATGGGTAAGAATCACGCACCTCTCTCCGGCCTTCTTCTTTTCCTTCTTTCTTCTCTTTCTCTATCAATTCGCTCATGGCTGATTTTTTTTTTTTTTTCTTTCTTGTTTCTTATCTCTAACCTTATCTCAATCCCTTGGATCCTGTGTTTGTGTTTATCAACAGAGATAACTCTAACTATTCAAATTATAAATTGTTTCTCCCTCGTGTTTGTTTTATGATTTACTCATAGCTTCTCTCTGTCCTCTTTAGCGTTCTTCTTCTCCCTAAAACGCGTGTCTTGTGTTCGTGTCCATCAAAAGAGTAGTTGGCTGACCCAAAAAGCAAACAAAGAGATAAGATCAAATAAAATAGGGGCAAAAGACCAAAAGACCTACGCTTCCTAATTGTTCAAATTAAAAAATTTTAAGGATAGAAGTGTAAACCTATCTACAGACGACAAACAAATCAACCCAACTCTCTTTTGTCCGTTACGTGACTGTAAATTTTTTTTTTTTTTTTTGAGAGGGTTTCTATTTATACATCCGCTCTTGGTAATAGTTGTTTATCATCAGACTAAGATACCAATCAGTTTTTGATGTAGACGAGAATTGAATTTCAGATCAACCATCAGTGACTTTACCAGTTGAGCTAACTGGAACCCACAACTATAAATTTGTTAAACACGAAATAACTAAGCAATGTGCTCGACAAAAGCACTGTCCACAGGCTCATTTGCACTTTATATATAGGTAATAGACAAAAAAAAAAAAAAAAAAAAACTATTATATGGGCCTTTAGAGAGCCTTTTATTTTTTATTTTTGCTTTGCTGGGTAAATTGGATGATTAATTTATAACTATCTTAGTAACAATAGTAGTCCTAGTATTCATTTTAGATCGGTATCAAGCTTACTCCTATGGCCCTAAAAAGTTTCATTTATTCATCTCTTTCAACAAAAAAAAAAAAAAAAAAACAGTGGAGGCTCCACTTGAAGGCCAAGGGTTAAAATAATTTGAACCCCACAAAAAATAATATTATATATAGTTTAAAAAAAAATTGACCTTCTAAAATAAAATTTTGAACATGATGATCTTAAATATTTTTTTTAAGTCCAACTACAATAAGTTTAAATATGATCCTGTTATCAATATCTTGCCCTAAAAAAAAAAACTCAATAATAGATCAATTTGAGATTAAATTTGGAATTTTTTTTTTTTTTTAATAAGCTCAACAATGAAAGTAGAAATTTGTTAATCAAAAATCATAGAAAAAGCCCATTTTGATCCTAGCAAATTTGAAATAAATCAATCAAATGGGAGATTAATGGATTTATGGTTGTTTAGTTATGTACATTGAAAGAAATGTAGCTTGTATGATTAATACTGAAAATATTACACAATAATTTCAAAATATGAAACCTCATAAAAGGAAATTGTAAAACTTATTTATTTATTTTTTTACGATGTGATATATTCAAGTTTTCTTTTATTTTAGATTTTGTATAGTTTATGTTTTTTATTAACCCCCTAGAAAATAATCATGGAACTGCAACTACTTCTAATTTAGGTAATTAGGAAAAGATATACTCCCATTAATGTTGTAATTATTCTTGTTATTTGAAATGTAGTATCGTGGTGCGGAAGGTGAGAAATTTAATTTGAATAGAGTTGACATTGGTTTTTGTGATTGCTAGATCTTTTCGCTTTTGGTTTTAGTTGATCTGCATATATATTTGGTGGATGAGATTGGAACATTGTTCATACTATGATAACACAGTGCTCTTTCATATCATATTGATTTTGGATTACTTTTTATCCTTTTTTTTTATCCCAAAATACTTTTATTGTAGACTGACGCTAGTGAAGGTGGGAAGAGTGAACATGACATAAATGATGACCTGGAGAGCAATACTACTAGTGAAGTTGGGGACACACAACGTGATGGAGAATGATGACCAGGGAGCAACTCAAAAGAAGATGGATCTTCCTTTTTATTGATTGTTTTATTTCAGTGTGTTGTCTTTTTGTGATTTATTTATTTTTGAAACCAATGTGATTGTTACACTACATTATTTATTTTCGAAACCTATGTGAATGTTACACTATATGACTTTGTTGTGGTTTTAGACTACTTAGTATTCTTTGCGTATTTGTAATCATGAATTTGTAAACTATTAATCTATGATGGACTAATTTTCAATAATTGTTACACTGTTACAGTTGGAGTCATTTTCATATGTAAGTGGTGTGGCTAGTCAATGGTCATGATAGACCTTATTTATGAATTCATATACTATTCACTTATGATTGACCTTATTTTTTACTGCTAAATGTGTGCTATAATATTCACATATAAGTGGTGTAGTTGGTTAAATAATGAAGTTTCACATTAGATAATGAGTGGTTAGTAAAACATAATTAGGCCCAAACTCATAAACTTAAACTATTGGATTCAATGGTATTCCTATAAAGAAAGTTAATACTAGCCATACTGACAATATATACCATATCAATCATTAAACCAATACTGATATTTTTCTAAAATGTATGGGATAAAATATCAAGGTATGCCATGTTGTACCATACTATCGGCCATATTGGAGATGTTTTTGGGTATTTTGGATATATATATATATATATATATATATATATATATATATATATATATATATATATATATATATATAATGTAAAGTTGTGATTTACAACTATATTTTATGTTAGCTTTATTCCATGACAAAAAATGTTGTAATTGCTTTAATTTTGTTCCTTGTATTTTGTGGGATTTTATTGTATTGGGTTTAGTATTAAGTTGGTGAAGAATCGAGCATGAATTGAAGAACAAGTGGATTTCGCGAGAAGCTCGTGAGAAGCTAACTCGCGAAAGAGCCACGTGAGAAGCACATGCTGGAAGCTGAAGAGTTATGCTAGGCTGGAGGATTTCGCAAGTGTTTCGCGGGTAAGGCCTTCTCGTGGATACCCGCGAAACTCTCTGCCTGGAGGATTTTAAGTGTAACTTTCTTACCCTTCACCCATACTATATATACCCTCATTACCCACAAAAGTATAAGAGACCATTCAGAGAGAAAAACCCTAGATAGGTTTTCTACAACACACACACCCATCTTTTAGAGAGAGAGGTACCCATCCTTAGTGAGAAATCATTATAGCCTCTTCTCCTTCCCTCTTCCATAGTCATATCTTGAGAGGAGATTTGTACACAAACATAACCCACACCTTTTCAGAGTTTAGAGAGTGTTTTGGAGCTTGGGAAGCTTTGGAGATTTGCCGAAAGAAGTCGGTGAGACTTGGCGGATGCAATTGGGCATATTGTGGGATCCGGAAAGTTAGAGAAGACATGACTCTGAGAAGTCCGTTGGTAGCAGGAGTTTAGAGGGCTCAAGTATATTGGGTAGACTAGGCTTGGAGGTTCTTTTGTTATTCGTGTACTCCAACTTTATTCTCTAGTGGATCGATTTCGACTTGGAGGGTCACGGGAGGTTTTTCATTGAGTTCTTATGTTTCCTCTTCGATAACACGTCTTGGTGTTATCTTATGGTTGCATCTCTCTTCCCTTACTCTTGTGCTTTACATTTATTGTTGGTTGTTCATGTTTATGCGCTAGAGTAGTTATCGGTTTATTGCGCTTCATTTACTCTTGTTCCGCACTTAGATAAGTTAGAGTAAAAGCAATCTAGTCGTTATTTTAAAATTAGGGTATAAACAAGCTTTTGTGTATTCACACAAATCTGAACTTTCAATTGGTATCAGAGCGGGTACACTTGTTTTGGTTTCATTACCTAAGTGTGATCCTTAACCCCTTGTGTGTTTTGCCATGGATAGTGCTTTGTATGCTTCATGGATGTTGTTGATCGTAACATGCCATGTGTTTGTAAAAATGCCTCTATGAGTGTTAATCCTCATAATTGTGATAACATGTTACATGAATCTATGAGTGTTGTTGATATTCCTAACATCAAACTCTTGAAGAAAAATGCTAAGAAGTTTCATGAGAATTTGAGCAAGTTCTTTTGTGAGAATGATGATTTGATTGTTAAACTCAATGAATCCAACAAATTGGTTGAAAAGTATAAGAAACTTGCTGAAAATTCTCTTGAAAAACTAAAGGAGTTTGAGTGTTTGAATGTGGACTTGGATGCTAAACTTGTTTTGTCTAATAAACTTGTTGATGAGCTAAAATGTGAAAATGAATCTCTTAAGATGCATGCCAAGTGTTTGATTGCTGAACCTATTGCTAAAAATGATGAAAATATTTGTTGCGATCAGGTTGTGGTACCCGATTTTGTGCCTATTGTGTGTTCTACTTCAAAGGACAAATCGGTGTACATTCCTCCACACAAAAGAAATCAAAAGGTGGAGAGAAAAGCTCTTAAGCGAAAGCCTCCATTTAGGTCTCAATCTAAGGTTTTAGATGGATCTAAGTTTGTTCCAACTTGTCACCATTGTGGTGTGATTGACCATATAAGAACTCAATGTCCAAAGTTGAGAGAACAAAATGATGTTGCTAGATTCCTTCCCAAAAAACCTAGTGGACTTAAACACATTGTTTATCACCATTGTGGTGTCTTTGGTCATCTTAGACCTCATTGCTCTAAGTTTCAAGCTCTTAAAAGAATCAAAAGAAAAGAGAAACTTGAGCTTTTTGGAAGTTGTGCTATAAACGCAAAACTGGTTTTGGGTAAAAATGGTAAGTTGTTGAAGAAAGTTTTTGATGTTTTTACCTCCTTGTTTATGTTCATTTCCAGTTCTCATTCTTCCAACCCTCGTCTCATTTCTCATGAGACACTCATTCCAAACAATCGTTCCGTTTGGATGAGAAAGAGTTCCTATGGTTGAGCTTATGCTCTTTTTGGTCCTTAATCTAATTCTTTCGATCTTTGTAGAACCCTTCATGCATTAGATGCTATATATTCATGCATTTGTGCATCTTGCATTTATTTGTATGCATTGCTTTTGTTGATCTTACTTTTCATGTTCTGTTTTTGAATGTGTTGAAAAATTCAAAAACCCATAAAAATTGAAAAATCTCCAAAAAGTTTGATCGCTTGTGTTGTGTATATTATATGAGAGTTTGACCAAGTACCTCCGTACTAATGGCGCAGTGCATTTACGAGTTTAGCTTGTTATGTATGCACATCTATCTTTGTGGGAAAAATCTTGACATCTATATGTAATTGTTGTAAATCGATCTTCAAGCTTGTCATGAATGATTAGTCAATAGTCTTGATGGTTTTGATACATGCATAGACTTGTGCCTATATATCTTCCCACTTTTTTATGTTTTTGTTTTATAGCTCAACCAATGTCAAATCTCGAAAAGAGATAATGAGCTACAAAAGCCGTCGCACATACCAGTATTTGACTAGGAAAAAGTGAAAGCGACTTGTATTGAAATGTATGGTGCCCAAAAAGCCAAAGGCTTACTCTCAAAATTGAAATATCAAAAATTTCAAGTATCGATCTCAAAATGAGATGTATTGTTCTTAAATGATCAAATGTTATGAGTTGAAAGAAGCCAAAAGAAAAGCTTCAAAGATATGTAATCATTTTCTTGTAGGAGGTCATATATGTTCATTTCTATAATTGAGATAGACCACTTGACTTAGTACTAGTTGTGTATGACTTGATTGAATTGATCATTGAAACTTCACTCTAGACTAAGGACAATTCCACATTTGATATGAATGTTCAAAATGTGTATAAACACCTATGAACGTTTAGACCCCCAAATGACAAATTACCAATTCAAGCTCATTATCAAACAATGTATGTGCGAAACATGAAAATAAAGTATAACAGAATTGATAAACAATCTAAACCAAATAAAATCACAACTACCGCAGAAATTAAATGGTAAAGATTAATGGAAGAGAGATGCAAATACAAGGACAACACAGTGATGTGTTATCGAAGAGGAAACCGAAGTCATCGGCGTAAAACCTCTCCGTTGCCCTCCAAGCGGTCAATAATCCACTAAAGAATGAAGTTAGGATACATGAACAACAGAAGATCCTCCAAGCCTAATCTACTCAGTGTACCTAAGCTCTCCAAACTTCTTGCTCCAACGAGGTTACGCCGAACCTTTGTCTTCTTTAGCTTACCGGATCTCGCTATAGCCCATAGCATCAACCAATATCAATTGGTCCATTCCTAACTACTTCCCAAGCACTAAATAGCCTCCTCACAGATATGGGTATGGTGAGGAAAGGTTTTGGCTAATGTACCTCTCAAGGATGTAACAATGGAGAGGGTGAGAGTAAAGGAATTTGGAGAAACAAAGATGAAAATTGTGGATCAGTCAATCTTGTTTTTCTCTAGGGTTTCTCTCTCAAAATTCTCTCTGGAAGCTCTCTACATTTCGTGGGTATAAGGGGTATTTATACTGGGGTGAGAAGGGAATGCGAAGAGTTAGTTTTCAAAACAGAGTGGACTAGCGACTTGGCCTCGTGACTTGACTGAGTCGCGAGTTCAAGTCGTGAGCTAACTGAATGGCTAGTCTGGACTTTTTGTCCTATAGTGCTCCAGCTGGCGTGACTGTTTAGCTCCTCTGCATGCTCCAAACGTGTGCCACTTTTGGTGACTTGCAAGCTGCGAGATCTAGTCCCGAGCCACTTGCTGAGTGCACAAACTTTAGCTTTTCTTCACACTCTCACACACACTACCCTTACATGATTCCCACCTAAATACAGGGTTTTTAAGTGTTGAATTACAAGCAAATTGGCACGGAATAAAGCCAACAAGATGGTTGATTAAATTCAACCTTACAATCTCCCCCTTTGGCTATTCCGTAACAAAACCCTACAACAAACTCTAAACTTAACGCGTGAGTTGGGAACAGTTGAACAAAACTCACTCATACCTAAGTTTAGAATCTGTGAAGCTCTTGAATCATAAGAACAATTATCTCCTGAAAAACAACAACACAATATAATCATTGTATGTAGAAAACTTATAATGCGTATGGAGCAAGCACAATGCGATCAAGCAAAATGGAATTAAGCAATAGACCATGGCTAGACCAAAAATGAACAATCACTATAAATAGTGACCATAATGCTCATTCACACAAGGAATGAACATCCGGACATGCAAGCTAATAAGCTTAATGCAAAGTATTATTTACATGTCCAACACTCAACCGATACATAAACACTAGGTAAATGCATCAAGGATAAAAAATCCAACAAGGGCACAAGAGTGATGTACTTAAAGAAAATGCATAACATTTAACAACAAGTACTAAACTACAGAGCATGGGTACAAAATAAAGCTTAGTTTAAATACACAACATAAACCCTGATATATGATAATATAAAGCAAAATATTAAGCGTAGGCCTTTCGGACATCTTGATGCACTTGGAACAAAATACCTGTAACCTGAAACACTTGCACAAAACACATTAGACCCTCAAGATATAGCAAGTAATAAAATGACAAGTATAATGAAACAAGTAAATTGCGATCAAGTAAACATGATGTGAAACATGTGAGCAACTTGATCATACACCAAAACAGTCATAAAGAAATGACTACAATGATCACATAGCAAAACAAATGATCATCTGAACATGCATTCAATGAAACACAATAGCATAAGGATGAATGCATATCTAACACATAAACACGATGCAATACAAGAAAACAAACATAAAGAGAAACAAATAAAACAAAGTTTTCTTATTAACTCAAAGTCTTCTCCCCCTTGGTATATGCATCTCCCCTATGGAATATCTCTCCCCCTACAAATGTGCACGAGAAATAGAATTTCTCCCCCTAAGAATGTGCATAAGAGTCATATAGAAATGACAAAAATTCTCCGGTATACTCTCTAGAGTATACTCTTCCCCTTTTTGTTACGAATAGACAAAGGGGTAAGGAGAAACGAGGGCAAGAGATGAAGGTATGAACAATGATAATGATGCATGAGAGGTGCGAGATGAATGAGAAAATGAAGCTCAAACAAAAGACAAAACAAAATGCTACAAAGCATAAAGTAAACATGACATGCTAGGATGAAGAAACAAGGTATAGACCAATGCATGACAAGGGTAGCAAAGGTGTGTGCAAAAGGTGGCTATGTGCAATGCATGACCAATGCATGGAAAACGCATATGTGGGGCAAGGTGTGTTAAATACACAACTAATGAACCAAACATGTTCCTAATAAGGAAACATGAGAAACCCCAAAGTTTGATACTCATCGGAGTCCAAACAAGCGAGAAAATGCCAAAGAGGCATTTTATCAAACACCTAGTGTGCACACTATGAACAACAATGTGAAACAATGCATTAACATCATGAAATCTACCCTTAATACATGTTCTTTTTGCCACAAAGGGCCAACATTCAAAGCAAATCATCAAAAAAACCAATCCCATACAAAAATTTGACAAAAATTAAGTTTTCCCAACCTCTATGATGAAAATCCCAACCAAGAGTACAAAAACTTTCCAAAACATAATCTAAAGATCAAAAATAATGAAAAGAGTTTAAAATTACTTTAGAGATGTTAATGGAATGAAAAATCATTCAAATTGATTGGGTTTTGATGTAAAAATATTGAAAGAAGGGTTTAAGAGAGGATGTGAGAGGTTTAAAACAGGTTTCCCACGAAAAGCTCTTTAAAAAGCTATTTCTGGGTGTTTCGCGACTGGGCGAGTCGTAAAGCGAGTCGCGAGTAAGTCGCAAAAAACTCTGACACCTGTTTTTCAACACAGAATATGTTTAAACAATGAAAAACAAAGTAAGCACTAAACATGAACACAAAAAGTGATAAAAATAACTTCCAAATACATATAAAATGATCAAAAATCTTTTTGGATTGATCCATATATAGTTGAGCATACACACATCACGTTTAAACTAGTACAATCAAACAAATGAATAAGATATTCATTGAACATTAGGCATGGTTGTGATTTTATTTGGTTTAGATTGTTTATCAATTCTGTTATAGCTTATTTTCATGTTTCGCACATACATTGTTTGATAATAAGCTTGAATTGGTAATTTGTAATTTGGGGGTCTAAACATTCATAGGTGTTTTATACACATTTTGAACATTCAATTGGTATCAGAGCTTGAATTTCATAGTACATGCAATTGACATAAGAATTCGAATAGACTCAAGTCTTGCCACAGGAGCGAAAGATTCATCAAAATCTACTCCTTCTACTTGAGTGTATCCTTGAGCCACTAACTGAGATTTATTCCGGATAATCTCTCCATCTTCATCAATCTTGTTTTTAAAGATCCATTTGGTGCCAATGACATGAACATTTTTAGGCCTTGAAGCAAGTTCCCATACATCATTTCTCACAAATTGATTCAGCTCTTCATGCATTGACTCAACCCAATTTTCATCTTGGAGAGTTTCTTCTACCCTTTTTGGCTTAAATTGGGCAAGGTAGCAATGGTATGTTACATGATTGGCCAGAAGTATATTTCCCTTTCTAAGGCGAAGACCTTCATTCAAAGACCCAATGATGTTGCTATCCAGATGGTTCTTAATCACTCTTGATGATGGCTTATTTGATGTGGAGACTTCATCATTCTGGGAGATGGGAGGATGAACTTCCGGAGGAGTGAGAGGACTTGATGTTCTTGACATTGATCTTGTTTCCATTTTTGAGTTCATGGGAGTTGATTCCTTTTCTGATGCAGGTCCTTCAACTTCTATATCAAGGGCTTCGACCTCAATAATGGGTTCTTTGGTGCTTGGTCCTTCTCCATCATCAACCATCTCTACCTTTGTTATGGCATCATCAATTTCTACATTGATGGACTCCATTACCATCTTGGTTCTCTTGTTGAAAACTCTATATGCCCGGCTAGTAGTAGAATACCCAAGGAAAATGCCTTCATCACTTTTTGCATCAAATTTTCCAAGGTTCTCCCGATCATTTAGAATGTAGCACTTGCTTCCAAACACTCGGAAGTACTTCACTCTCGGCTCCTTTCCATTCCAAATTTCATAAGCGGTCTTCTTTGTTCCCACTCGGAAGAATATTCTATTACTAATGTGACATGAGGTGTTCACGGCTTTTCCCCAAAACTTTTGAGAAATTTGCTTGTTTAGTAGCATAACTCTTGCCATTTCTTGAATCACTCGATTCTTCCTCTCAACCACCCCATTTTGTTGAGGAGTTTTGGGGGCTGAAAATTACTTTTTGATTCCATTCTTCTTGAACTTCAAGAACTTTCGAAAATTCTTCACAAGATATGCCACATCTTTATCGACAACATCCTCATCTGATGAGTCGTGAGCTTCTACCCTCTCATTAATTGTCTTAAGAGCAAGGGATTTGCTCTTCCTTTGTGATGGCAATGACAGCTCATATGTTTGAAGTGAGCCAACTAGTTCTTGAACTTTGATATCATCAAGATCCTTTCTCTCTTCAATTGCTGTAATCTTTGCACAGAAGCTCTCCAGCAATGACTGAAGGATTTTCCTCACTATCTTTGAGTCCTCCGTCTTCTCACCCAAGTTGAACTTGCCAACAACTACCTCATTCAGCTTGCTATAAAATGAGTCGAATGACTCGTCTTCACTCATTTTCAGCTCTTCAAATCGAGTGGTTAGCGTCTGCAACTTAGTATCCTTCATCTTCTTCGTGCCTTCATAGGTGGTCTCCAATATCTCCCATGCCTCCTTGGCAACTGTTATGTGAGAAATCCTGTGAAACTCATTTGGAGAAACACTATAGAAAATTGCATTCAAAGCTTTACTGTTAGCGTTAGCTGTCGCAAGGGCTGTCTTATCCCAAGTGGATTTAGCGGCCTCTGGCCTAGTCCATCCAACATCTACCGCATCCCAAATGGTATCATCAATTGAACACAAGAATGCCCTCATCCTGACTTTCCAAAAGGCATAGTTACTACCATCAAAATATGGTGAAACATTTAAAGATTGAGACCGGTCCATCTCAAACGGGGTCAAGGATCGCACTAAGGTAATTAAATCATAGCAAGTGCACCTGCTTTGATACCAATTGAATGTTCAAAATGTGTATAAAACACCTATGAACGTTTAGACCCCCAGATTACAAATGACCAATTCAAGCTTATTATCAAATAATGTATGTGCGGAACATGAAAATAAGCTATAACAGAATTGATAAACAATCTAAACCAAATAAAATCACAACCACAGCAGAAATTAAACGGCAAAGATTAAGGGAAGAGAGATGTAAACACAAGAACAACACAATGATATGTTATCGAAGAGGAAACCGAAGTCCTCGGCGTAAAACCTCTCCGCCACCTTCCAAGCGGTCAATAATCAACTAAAGAATGAAGTTGGGATACATGACCAGCAGAAGACCCTCCAAACCTAATCTACCCAATGTACCTAAACCCTCCAAGCTTCTTGCTCCAACAAGGTTACGCCGAACCTTTGTCTTCTTTAGCTTACCGGATCCTGCTATAGCCCATAGCATCAACCAATATCAATTGGTCCCTTCCTAACTACTTCCCAAGCACCAAATAGCCTTCTCACAGATATGGGTATGGTGAGAAAAGGTTTTGACTAATGTACCTCTCAAGGATGTAATAATGGAGAGGGTGAGAGTAGAGGAATTTGGAGAAACAAAAATGAAGATTGTGGATGAGTCAATCTTGTTTTTCTCTAGGGTTTCTCTCTCAAAATTCTCTCTGGAAGCTCTCTACATTTTGTGGGTATAAGGGGTATTTATACTAGGGTAAGAAGGGAATGCGAATAGTCAGTTTTTCAAAACAGGGTGGATTGGCGACTTGGCCTCACGACTTGACTGAGTCGCGAGTTCAAGCCGCGAGCTAACTGAATGGCCAGTCTGGACTTTTTGTCTTATAGTGCTCCAGCTAGCATGACTGTTCAGCTTCTCTGCATGCTCCAAATATGTGCCACTTCTGGCGACTTGCAAGCCGCGAGATCCAGTTGCGGGCCACTTGCTAAGTGCACAAACTTGAGCTTTTCTTCACACTCTCTCACACATTACCCTTACATGATTCCCATCTAAATACAGGGTTTCTAAGTGCTGAATTACAAGCAAATTGGCACGGAATAAAGCCAACAAGATGGTTGATTAAATTCAACCTTACATGATACACACACACAACACACAAGTCTAATGTTCAATGAATGTCTATTTCATTTCTGTGATTGTACATATTCAAATGTGATGTGTGTGTGTTCAACCATATGTGGATTAAATCAAAAAGATTTTTGTTCTTTTTGTTTGCTTTTGGAAGTGATTTGTATCACCCATGTTTTTAAAAGTTTTTCAAGTTGTTTTTGAGTGAAAAACATGTTTTCTAGGTGTTTTTGTGACTTATTTCATGGGTAAGCTCAGTCGCGAGTTAAATGGTCCAATTCTCAAGTTTTTCAACTTTGGACAGAGAGTTTCGCAACTGTTTCGCGAGTAAGGCTTACTAGCGAGTTACCAGCGAAATTACCAGCGAAATTTCGCTAGTAAGGCTTAGCAGCGAAAATTCCCAACTTCTCGCGAAAATCACCAGATCAGCTTTTTAAAGGGCATTTCGTGGGACATTTGTTTTAAACATCTCCCATCTTCTCCCAAACCCCTATTTTAATGTTTCAACATCAAAACCTAACTAATTTCAAGTGTTTTACATTCCATAAACATCTCTAAGGTAATCTTTAACTCTTTTCATTGATTTTGATCCTTAGATTATGTTTTTGGGGGGTTTATGTTCATAGTTGGGAATTTCTCAAATGGAAGTTGGGAATTTCTTGTCAACCTTTTTATTGGGTTTTGTTTGAAATGATGATTTGCTTTGGATGTTGGCCTCTTGTAGCAAAAATAATATGTATTTAGGCAAGATTTTCATATGTTCATGCATTGTTTAACATACATGTGTAGTGTGTGCACTTTGATAAAATGCGCAAATAGCATTTTCTCGTTGTTTTGGACTCCGAGGAGTACCAATTTTTGGGGATCACCAAAATTATTCATGTTTATCATGTTTTGATCATTGGTTGTGTGTTTTATACACTTTACTCCTTGAGTGTTTACTCATGCATTGGTCATGCATCTCACATGCACACTAGACGCACCTTTGTTGCACACACTCTAACACTTGACATGTTTTGCATTCACTCATGCTAGTTAAGTCTTTTTAGACAATTTAGCACATATAACATGTTCTTGTGTCTATATCATGCCTTGGTCTATACTTTGTTCCATCATCCTTAGCATGTCATGTTTACTTTATGCTTTGTAGCATTTTTTTAGATGTTTTTGTCTTTCATTTGAGTATCATTTTCTCATTCATTTTGCACCCCTCTTGCATCATTTTTTTACCCTTATTCATATCTTCTTTTCTTTCCCTCTTTCCTCTTGATTTATTTGTCTATTCGTGACAAAAATGGAGAAAGTATACTAGAGAGTATATTGGAGTATATCGTCATTTCTATACGACTCATGTGCACATTCTTAGGAGGAGAAATTCTACCTCGTGCACATTCGTAGGGGGAGAAAACCATAGGGGAGATGCATATACTAAGGGGGAGAAGCCATCTTTTATGAGAAAACCTTATTTTTCTTTATGCTTGTTTTCTCGTTGCTTTATAGTGGTTTGAGTTACATTTTATCATCGCATCGTGTTTATGTGTTGGACATGCATACATCCTTATGCCATGGTGCTCTATTGGTTGCATGTTTGGATGATCATTTGCTTTGCTATATGATCATTGTAGTTATTTTCATATAACTGTCATGTGTTTGATCAAGTTGCTCATATGTTTCACATCATGTTTACTTGATCGCTTTTTACTTATTACATTATACTTGTCCTTTTAGCAGTTGATTTACCTTGAGGGTCTAATGCGTTTTGTGCAAGTGTTTCAGGTTACAGGTATATATGTTCCAAGTTCATCACAGGTTTTAGATTTAGGTGTGAGTGAGTTTTGCCATTGTTCCCAAACTCACGTTTAAGTCTAGAGTCTGTTATAAGGTGTTTTGTCACGAAATAGCCAAATGGGTAGATTGTAAAGTTGTGATTTACAACTATGTTTTATGTTGGTTTTATTCCATCAAAAAAAGTGTTGTAATTGCTTTAATTTTGTTCCTTGTATTTTGTAGGATTTTATTGTATTGGGTTTAGTATTAAGTTGGTGAAGAATCGAGCATAAATTGAAGAACAAGTGGATTTCGCGAGAAGCTCGCGAGAAGCTAACCCGCGAAAGAGCCACGTGAGAAACACATGCTGAAAGCTAAAGAGTCATGCCAGCCTAGAGGATTTCACAAGTGTCTCGCGAGTAAGGCCTTCTCTCGAGATACCCGCGAAACTCTGTGCCTGGAGGATTTTAAGTGTGACTTTCTTACTCTTCACCCATATTATATATGCCCTCATTACCCACAAAAGTATAGGAGGCCATTCAGAGAGAAAAACCCTAGATAGGTTTTCTACAACACACACACCCATCTTTTAGAGAGAGAGGTACTCATCCTTAGTGAGAAATCATTAAAGCCTCTTCTCCTTCTCTCTCCCATTGTCATACCTCGAGAGGAGATTTGTACCCAAGCACAACCCACACTTTTTCAGAGTGTAGAAAGCGTTTTGGAGCTTGAGAAGCTTTGGGGATTTGCCGAAAGAATCCAGTGAGGCTTGGCGAATGCAATCGGGCGTATTGCGGGATCCGGAAAGCTAGAGAAGATATGACTCCGAGAAGTTCGTTGGTAGTAGGAGCTTAGAGGGATCAAGTACATTGGGTAGACTAGGCTTGGAGGGTCTTTTGTTATTCGTGTACGCTAACTTTATTCTCTAATGGATCGGTTTTGACTTGGAGGGTCGCGGAGAGGTTTTTCTTCGAGTTCTTCGGTTTCCTCTTCGATATCACGTCTTGGTGTTATCTTGTGGTTGCATCTCTCTTCCTTTACTCTTGTGCTTTACTTTTATTGTTGGTTGTTCATGTTTACGCACTAAAGTAGTTATCAGTTTATTGCGTTTCATTTACTCTTGTTCCGTACTTAGATAAGTTAGAGTAAAAGCAATCTAGCCGTTATTTTAAAATTGGGGTCTAAACAAGCTCTTGTTTATTCACACAAATCCGAGCTTTCATATACATATATATATATATATATATATATATATATATATATATATTTGAAATTATTCATATGGGTTGGTTTAGAATTCCAGCTCTCAAGTACAACATGCAGCTAGTAATAAGCCTCTACTCCC
The DNA here is from genome assembly GCA_028535165.1 of Quercus tomentella. Classification (NCBI taxonomy): domain Eukaryota; kingdom Viridiplantae; phylum Streptophyta; class Magnoliopsida; order Fagales; family Fagaceae; genus Quercus; species Quercus tomentella. Next base: position 24,711,703 of record JAPQVY010000089.1, on the reverse strand, counting down.
ATTGTGGAGTTTTCTCTCTCTCGGCATTTGCTTGAGAGCTGGTTTCTCTAGCCTCACAGAGTCATCTTTGGGCGTGTGCTAGTTTTTTCCCTTAGCTTTGTCTAAGTCTCCTTTGGTCTTCTTTGGGGACTTTTATTTGCTCTTCATTTCTTTACTATACTCCCTTCAATACTTGGGCTTTTAACACCAGCATCCTTTACCATCCAACAATCATTTTTTATAATAAAAAATCTCAACGATATCGCTAGTTCGCTTTTGTATTAGCCCTCTTGCACCCTCCCATAATTACTCTCGTTTGTTTCCTTTTGTTAACCCATGTCCTTATACCCAAAAGCACTGACAACCACATGCACACCAGGTGTTTGTGTTTTTTACTTTGAAGGCATTCTTCAAACCACCAATAGTTCCCAACAAAAACAACACTCTTCATCATCCCTATCCTCATTTTCCCTATAATTCCCAGCAAAATCAACCCTACGATGAGATCATTGCCCGTAATTGTTGGGGTGCTGGTAGAGCCTTGAAAGCCAGAGCCATTAAGAAGTTGGGTCAGAAAGAAAATCCTGACATTATATTCCTCTTTGAAACCAAGGCTCATGCTCCAAGGGTAAAAAAAATTCAAGAAAATCTTCGTTTTGGTGGAAGCTTTAGTGTTGATGTGATAGGTAAAGCTGGTGGATTGCCTCTATTTTGGAAGAGAGGCGTTGAATTAGAGGTAGTTTTTAACAACAAGAATGTCATTGTTTGTCTATCTACTCAGATCCACCAACTGAGGTATGGATGCTTATTTTGGAATTTGATTACTAGCATCACAACTTCCTTTGCTGGGCCTTGGCTACTAATGGGAGACTGTGAAAGTATAAGTGCTAGTGATGACAAGTTTGGAGGTTCTAGCCACAACAGATCTCATAAAGCTTTTTGTGATTTTGTTGCAAATGCAGGGGCAATAGAGTTGGGGTTTCTAGGCCCATGCTTCACTTGGTCCAAGAGAAGGGGAGGCTCATCTATAATTATGGAACGACTTGACCAAGGTAATACTATGTTTTCAGATAATTGCAATTGAGAAAGAGATTGAGAAGCTACAACATAGCAGCCCATCCCAAGAGAATTTGGAGAAGGAAGCCAATTTGTTCTTAGAACTTGAAGAATGGCAAGCCAGGGAGGACATTAAATGGAAACAGAAATCTAGGGAACTCTGGTTGAATGAAGGGGACCGCAACTCAAATTTCTTTCATGCCTTTACTATAATCAGAAGAAGGAAGAACAACATTGTCGAAATCAAGCTTGAGAATGGGAATCACATTTATGAAAAAGAAGACAGAGAAATATTTTGAAAGACACTTCAAAGAATTATACAATTGCTCAAATCCTAACTTCCCTAGAGACCTAGAGAACCTCATTTCCCCTTGCATAGAGCCAGAAGAGAATGAGGATATGATCCATATACCTTCACCGCATGAGACTAAGTAGAGTGCTTATGATATGAACCCTCTCAAGAGCCCGAGACCAGATGGTATGCCTAGGCTTTTCTTCAAAAAATTCTGTTCAATTGTTGGAGAGCAAGTTATCAAAGTGGTGAGAAGTTTCTTCAGAGATAAAAGAATGCTTAGAGAGCTAAATCACAAGTATATAACTCTGATTCCCAAAACTCAAGGCGCCTGTAAATTTTTTCAGTTTAGACCCATAAACCTTTGCAACTTTTGCTATAAGGTTATCACAAGGATTTTGGTGGCTAGGCTCAAAGCAATACTAAGCATGCTAATTGACACAGCCTAAGTCACTTTTGTCTCTAACAGAAATATCACTGAGAACATTCTCTTAGCTCAGGAGGTAGTGCACACCTTTTCTCAAACAAAGAAAAACAGGGATATTTGGGGCTGACAATTGATTTTCAAAAGGCCTATGATAGAATGGAGTGGTCTTTCCTTGCACAAGTACTTAACAATTTTGGGTATACTGTTCTCATTAATGGAGGCATTGGCCTGACAGTGACTCCTACAAGAGAGTTTAGACAGGGCAACCCGCTATCCCCCTATCTATTCATATTGGGCAATGAAGTGTTAGCCATATTAATCAATAAAGCTGTTTCCAATGCGGCAATGGTCGTACAAGCCCAGCAATCACAAAGCTTGTGTATGCAAATGATGTGATTCTAATTTTCAAAGCTAAACAAGTGGGAGTTATCGCCATGGCAGAGTGTCTCTCGAAATATTGTGCCTATTCTGGTCAAAATTTCAACTGAGAAATCAAGATTAATTTCCTCTCATGGAGTTCATTCTCAATTCTTAACACAGATCTGGAACCAAGGGGTTTGAAACTATTACCCAAAGGTGCAAAATATCTTGGAGTCCCCATATTCTTCCCAGAAGCAAAAAGAAAGATTTTGCTTATCTAAAGGAAAGCATTGAGTCAAAAGTTAGTGGGTGGAAGAGCAAGAGTTTGTCCTAGATGGGACGTGCTATGCTTATAAATGCAGTGGCATTAGCAACCCCAACCTATACAGTGGCAAAATTTCAGATTCCAAAAAGATCTTTGTGAGGAGATTAATGCATTGATATACAAGTTTTGGTCGAACCCAAAAAATACCAATTTTGATAAAGTTATGGCACATTTTTATTATTATTTTGGAAAGAAATGCTGTCATTTGAATAGAGGAAGCTTTTTTGTTAAGAGGACAGATTCAAATACTACATGTGGAAATCCACTATTTGTACACACACCAATTGATGAGATCCAAAAACAGTATTCTAATAATTTTATGGTTGAAATTTTTTTTTTGCACCCAAGTGTGCTATTGGCAACCACTGCCAAGAGCTCATATAATGCTTTACCTCCAAGTCTCGTTTCATGAGGTAATTGCCATTTCATTACTCATTATTTTACGTGTAAACATGGTGTTCTGCTTCAATTTTTTTTTTTTTTTTATAACACAGTCAGTGAGTACATAAAATTATATTATTAATTTTTATTTTCTTGTTTCATTTTAAATGAAAATAATTTCCATGATTGATTATGCTCCTGATTATTTGATGGGATTTTATGCCATATGTGTATTTGTTGTTTTAAAATTTGAAGGAATTTAACAATAACAGACTTACCTGTTGTTTTAAAATTAAGTCTTCTTTAGCAATAATACTTTCACGGATCTATGCATTCTCGCCTTAGAAGTCCATTGCCTGACTTAGATGGATGATCTATGCATTCTGAATTCTGTGTTTACAAATTTGATTGTTACTTGTACCTTTTTTTGTTCTGTGTAATAGTTGTTACTTTTGTTTTCTACTAGTTTCAGCTTTAAGCCGGCTACCTACAAAGTGGTGGAACTTATTTCTAAAGCACTTGTTGTTGTTAAGGAAATTCATGCATTTGCTAATTGGTTATGGATGAGAATTTACTTGTATATTTTCTTTACTGTTTAGTTGTTTCTTGCATCTTTGTACTATGTGATTATTGACTCATAACGTACGTTTGCATTTGTGAAGGTATTTAGACTAGAACCAAAAGTGAGAGGGTTAGAAGTTGCTGATAACAAAACTGAAAGCCTGGTAAAGGAAGAGCTTACTGTCAATTCCCCTATTTTGAGTTGTAATCATAATCTCTATTTCCTCTACAGTTTTCATACAAACATTGATTGAGTTCTTTTTGTTTTTTTTTTTTTTTTCTGGTGGTTGATTGTAAGCATACTCATCTATGATACAATCTAGCTTTGGATCATTAATTGTTTTCGTAAACTCATTTAAATAATAGTGTCATACAGCCAGGTTATAAATCAATTTTTTTTTTTCCTTTATTTCATTTTTATTCCCTGTCTTTTCATCAAGGGTTGATGCTTTTCTTTACTTTTATATATAAGGACATGCTCTTTATTAGAAAGATGGGCTTTTTGGTTCCAAAGGCACCTAAAAAGGAGTCCAAGGATGTCAACATGCTCTCAAATGTTAAAATGCTTTGATGCTTTCCCTTTTCTTTTCATTTCTTTTTTCTTTTGAGATTCTCATGAATAAATTTGATGGGAGAGAGCAGTGACACTGTCAATTACTAGAATATGTTTATTTGTCCCTTTCATCACTTGCCTGATTTCATGTAAGCTTAACTTGAGAAGCCTTAAGTTGGAAACAAGTATATGCCAAATTCATGAATAGGTCCAATAATTCATTTGGTTCTTCTCGCACCTAAGCAACTAGAGATGACCTTGACAAAGGATATTCATATTATATATGGAAATACTGTCATGCAAATTTTCTAGTGCACTTGATTAAATCCCATTGTATCGTGTGATGAAGATTAAATCCCTATTCAACATTAAACTCTTTCATTGTTGAGTACTGTGTACAATGATACCAGCATAATCCTGATTTTCTGCTTTATGGTTGCGTTTTGATCAGTTTTTTTTCTTCTCAATGTTAATTCAATATATAAATTTATATTAAGCAGTTGTGTTCACGTGCACATAAGGTCCATCTTGTATATATGCTTCTACCCTAATGAAAATAAAAAAATGTTGAATAAGCTACATTGTTTTCTCATTTCATGCTCCATTTCTCTTGCAGCTCTTCCTATCTCTTGGAATCCCTTCCTCTTGCAAATGTAAGGATATACATCTTTCATTATTTATGAACTTATTCAGCTTGTACATATTCTTCTCCATGCATATATATAACACCTCCTTTTTGTTAATTAACTGTTCTTCTCAAAAGTATCTTAGGTTTCTAATAAAATTCTGTGACACAGATTAAGTGGATCTGCCCAACTGCCCCTACACGTCCAGACGTCCAGTGACCGTACTTGGGGGATTTCCTTGCACTGCATGTAAGAAACAATCTCCTTTTTCTCTCTTTCAAGATGATAAAATGAGTATCATTTGTAATATCTCCTATCTCAAGTATCATTAATCGTTTTTATTTATTTTTATTACGGTAAAAGGCTGCCATTTTTCTCTGTTATTATTTTTTTCTCTTTTATTTTTGTTAAATGAAAAGCATCCAAGATCCATGTTTGTTTTTGTTTGGGTGTTGTTGTAGATGTTTTTTTTTTTTTTTTTTTTTTTTTTTTTTTTTTTTTTATATTTAAAATGTAGTGTTTTAGTCCTAACAGTTAGCCATATTGATGTTTATCCTATAAAGTTGCATCTAATGTTAAAAACTTAAAATTTTCTTCTTGAATTTGTTTTGTCCTGCTCAAATGTATGGTGGGGATAAAATGATGGATGAACCATACGTCTTGGCATCTCAAGCTACACAAGTTTTTTATGTGGAAGATAAAAGGCACAAGGATTGGTATGCTGTTGTCAAAACTAAAGCTAGGGACGTGTTTGATGCTGGTGTTGGTCCCCAACGTGAGGAGGATGACACATATAGTTTTTTGAAAATGTTCCCTACAATATAAGTACTAATGAGGTTGTGAGTAACAACCTTCGTTGGGCTCGGGATGATCTAGAGGGAATGACAATTGATGCCTCCATCATTGCTGAAAGAGATCTTCATGGAGTAAACAATGAAGATGAGTTTATTGATGATGAGTCTGACAATGAAGATGACAACGAGGATGAGTACACCGAGGATGAGTAGTGTAATAGTTTAGTGGTGTATTATGCGTTTGGATGTTACAGTTGTTAATGAAAACGTATCCATTCATGAATTACTTGGAATGCCTCTGTGTAGTATTTGTTGAATTTGTTAATTCCTCTTAATATTGTTAATTCCTTTAATTTTTACTTATTATGTATCCAATTCCTTCCCCTCTTCGCTATTGGATTTGAAATTCATTTCTTATGAACTTGGATATATGTTCGAGTGGTGTTAGGGTTTCATTTCGTTGTGGTTGTAGTGTTTGACAAAGAGAAGCTCTTAAACTTGGATATATGTCTGTATATATTGTTAGATATTAAAATGAGTTATTTTACCCAGTCTTTTTCACTTACATTTTATGCACTTGATTGTTGTCTATAATTAACAGTTTTTTTGTTTTGTAAAGTTGTTGGACGTAGGAATGGGAAAGAAACGCCGATTGCCACTTGTAGAAGTTGGCGAAGGACCCTCAAGTTCACGATAGAGGGGGGAGGAGCTGGAAGCCGCCCATACTAGTGATGCTGGGTCACAACCCCCAGGTAGTTTACATGTCTTGAAATGTAACGTTTGATATTTATTACTGTTGTAACTAATTTTTCGGTTGTTTGCTGCAGGAATGGAAAGGGACCATCCATTGACGGTTGTGCAAGTTGGCCAAGGATCATCACACTCACGAGACAGCGTGCAGGAGGAGTTAAGGGCCGGCTATGCGGCTGAGCACGCAAGATGGGAGGAAGAAGATGATGATGATGATGAGACACAGCCGCCTTCTGCAGGTAGTTATTCGTACAGAAATGAAAATGGGCACCTCCTTTATAATAACAGCAATAATACTATAAGTTCAAACCATAAGCATAAAATACTACAAAATATCTCATTATTACTAGACTATCACTTTAACCTCCGGTATCTTAGCACTTTGATGTAATGAATTTTTTAACGCACTAATACATAGTGTAAGTAATGAAGTTAACTAGAAGGAGTGTAATTGCACTAAATAAATCATAACAAAACTCCATATTTTAATAAAACTTAAGAGACCAATGTAATTTTTAATTTTTTGTGTTCCTTTTGGTTTGTTGTGCATTTAGATGAACTTATTCTTTTTATTGTGTAGAAAAAGAGTTATATCATAAATTAGATAATGCTTTAAAAAATTGTGCATTTTTTTAAAAGGTGTAAATAACCACGTTCAAGGGAAGGATGGTTTAGTTAATAAGTTTGGCCCAAAGCTAACATATAAACTTGGGCTATGTTAGAGCAAAACAACAAAAGAAAAGATAGATAAAACAAATTTAATAAATTCCCATAATAATGGAATGGCAAGGACCTTTTGTTTTATAGTAGATTTCTTTTTTCCCCTTCTTTTCTTCCCTCTCATTTGACATTTCAATAAATGCACATCAATTATTTTGCTGGTTATATAATGCAGTAAAGATTTATAAATAAATAAAATTCAAAAGACAAGTATAACCACCTCATTTCACTTGTATGTCAATAATAATAAGTACAGATGGAACCATTGATAGAACAAGAGGTCCCAATTTTTTTTCTTTTCTTCTTTTGACTTTTGAGTAATATACATAGTTTATAACATTTTAAAGCTTGGGTCTCCAAAATAACCCCTAGCCCCCTTAAAAATTCAGTTGGTCTAAAAATATAATGGCCAACTAGTCCATATATATTATACGTAACCCACTCCGAAAAAAAAAAAAAAAAAAAAAAAAAAAAGAAGAAGAAGAAGAAGAAGAAGAAGAAGAAGAATAAGAGGAAGAAGGAAATGTTAGTTGATTACATCATTTGATTTTTTAATTAGAAGAATATTAGATATATATAATGTGATACTACATAGTACATATTACTTTTCTTTGATTTGTAGATTATGGGAAAGTCAAGTCCAATATTAATATTTTCAAAAGAAAAAAAATACAAAAACCTTAAAAGCAAATGTTGGTGATCAAGCATTGCCAACCTTTAATGTTGATAACGCAATTTTGGAAAATCCTTGTACAAATTTTAAAAAGTTGAAATCAATTAAATTTAATATTACTTCATTGGTGTGTAACCCTAGATTGCATCCACAAATATGGGATTATCAATCATAGATTATTTTTATTATTTAAAACAACATTGAGTTCTATTTTAATGGGTGACTGATTTGAAACAAGAAACGATTATTTTGTCTTTTTTTTGTTCATATGTTGTTAACGTTGAATATATGCTAGTTTTATTTTTCATGCATTAATTTAGTTTTGAATCTTAGTATATTTCTCATTCTTGAATGATGAAATTTTTTGGTTCATACTTTGATCCTGCAAAAATGAAATATTTGTTTTGTCTCATTTATAGTGTCTCATGTATGTGATATAAACCCACCTCCCCTTCCTGAAAATCAGCCATACATCCTTTGTCTTTTAACCCTATAAAAAAAAAACTATTGGAATTTAATCTGAAATTTCCCTTCAGTTAGGTGTCCAAAAAACCCTCTTTAATGTTATATATATATATATATATATATATATATATATATATATATATATATATATATATATATATATATATATTTGGGTTATGTGGCTGTTCAAATTCCATGTCTTCAAGCATAGAGTGAGAAAATTCTTTAGGTAGCAATCAAAAGAAAACATGAGTTTTGTCACTTTCAAAATTGGGTCAACAATCTACTCATAGTGAAGAAGACAAAGCATAGCTACTCTTCTCAATTCTGATATTTATTATTTAGTTCATTGAAAGGGAGAATAAGTAATCTGAAAGAAATAAAAATTATTAAAACTACTAATATAATCTTTCAATTATTAGACAAAGCTTAATTTGATCCTTCAACTAATTGTTTTAATTTTGCTCATGAGATTGGTCTTGAGTCTAAACTCTAAAGAGGAGAGATTGTAAGGGGGAAAGAAAAGGACGATAAGGAATGCTTGCACGTGGTGGGTGTAAATTTATGAAAGTTATGTCTAAAGTTAAATGGTTAAAGGACCCTTTTTTTTTTTTTTTTTTTGAGAAACGGTTAAAGGACCCAACTATCAAATATATACACAAATCTATGCAAGCGACTAATCGAACCCCAAGCTTCTTTGGCGTGAGGGGGATAGTCACCTACCTTGAGATGATATGGTTGTCGACCATGCTAACCAATGTGAGGGTTCTTTATGGTCGATCAGTTAGCATGGTCTCATTCTCAAAAAAAGTGTCCATTAACACTATGCATATTAGTATTTATTTTTCCCAACAAACAACCATCGTATTTTATGTTATTGAAAAATGTCTCATTTGCTTACAGATTTAGAGTTGTTGCCCGAACACACATCCCATTAGACGACCTAAAGGGACAACTATCTTATGAGTCTTAGGAGAAGGGTTTTCCAGCCAAAACCAACCCTTCCTACACACATACCCCCTTCATATGTTAAATAAGCTAGGTATGCAAGTTTTGACACAACTACTCTTATCATTCTCTCTCTCTCTCCAGTAGTTCATTAATTTCACTATTGTACAATTCCTAACTAACTTTTGGGTCCATTGGTTAAAGTTGAAGTGATCCCTTGTTATTCAATTATTGTCAAATTCATTATGATTCGAGTTATTTTGGAACTATAACCAATTCCACACTCATTTTCACAACTATCTTATATGGCAAAGTATACTACAGTACACTTTTGATGCGATGATCACTTCACAAATATAAGTGCTTGTAAAGTATGGAGATAAGAACCGAAGTTCAAGTCTCCAAAACGGAGCTACACACACACACACACACACACACACACACACACACACACACACACATATATAACAGTGACACGCGTATCTCTTATCTTATCCGAACATTTAAAAAACAAAATTATCTAGACCAAAATCAATTAGTGGCCAATAATAAACAAAAATTATTCTAGAACAGAAGCAATATAGTCAAAATTTATAATGAGTTATTTTGTAATATTTTTCATGTTTATTGACATTTTCTATATTAGTTACTGCATTATGAAAGTGGTATTAGTTGCGAAAGAGCTAAAGGTGATGTCATATCACAATGGCCCATGTCAATTCTTGTCAAAATTATTGTGTGCTTAACAATAACATTTAGTTATCCACTCCAATATTAATCCAAGTAGGATTTGTTTTGGCTTTGTGATTATCCAATGACTAGTGAGTAGTGACAATCTCTAACACCCGCATTATGTTATCTGTACTCTGTATGATAAAATATTAAAAACTCATTTTAATTTCGTTCTATTTTTAAACTGTAAATAGGAGCAAGTAAGTATGTGATTTGGTTTTTTTATTATTATTTCCTAATGAGTTGATTAGCTCCAGTTTCACCATTTCTAGCTAAAACATTGTATTCAGAATCTAGTGAGTGAAACTCACGTAACACATGTTGCTATCTTTTAGGGAATTCATCAAATTTCACTCCTAAATCTTTTTTCTTTTTTTGGCTGAATACTCCTCAACTTTGACACACTGTCATTTTAATCATTTCATTGGGTTTTCAATCTGAACAATTATAACTCCTTACCTAGAGGTTCAACCACGTGACATGTACATAACACTGGCAGTAATGGTGTTTTCAATATTATAGGTAATATGGTTGAATTATATGCAAATCATGTGATTAAGAGCATCTTCAGCAAGTTCTCTATACCCAAAATTTGGAGAATAAATCCACAAAAGTTGCTCCAACAATCTCTCTAAATCACTATTCATTAAGAAAAAATTGTTTGCTAATGAATAGTGGTTCTCTTGGTCTATGACCTACTATTCATTAACAAAACAATTTATGAGAAAAAAAAATTCAACCAATCATGGTTGCGTCAAGTAGCTTCACCAACTTACATAAATATTTTGGATAAAAACAATTTTTTATTTTTGAAAGGGATAAAAACAGCTTTTAGATAGAGACATCAACTTATTTGTTCTTATCAGTTTCTTTAAGTATTAAAATGTCCACATTTACAAAGATCACATATATCATGTTAGTTGAGCACTTGAGCTATATACAGTAACTTCTCTCTAATTGTGAACTTTGAAATTTCATTCCTAATAATGGTTTACTATATGCAGAAGATTTGGTCCAAGAAACCCCACTATCCAGTAATGGGCATGCAGAAGATTCGGTTCAGGAAACCCCAGTATCCAATAATTTAAATAAAAAGCGTGGGATAACGCTAATGCAGCGAATATGGTCTCTTCCAGCGAACAAGAAACTTGTATGTGGGTTAAATGGGAGCAGCCAACCGATTGGGGAAAGCGGGCAAACATTCAAAAGGTGGTTGGGCACCTTTTGCATCTGCCACACCTATTGCCCACTTATGCCAAGTAATTGGACGCGTGTCTCTCGTAAATGCAAAGAAGATGCCTGGATAGAGATAGAGGTTGTATCAAATTAAGCTACTTTTAATTGTTATGTATAGCTGTATATGTGCTAAATGGAATTTTCAGTAGGGTGGATTACTGCACTATGCTAACTCAATTTTTGCATTTCAGAAAAAGTGGATCATTGACCCATAAATTATCAAACCAGCTAATCAAATGAACTGGGCAACGCACTTACTAGGGGAATTGAGGAGGAACAGAAGGAGTAAGTTAAAAAAGAAATGCTACCTAAAAGATGCATCGAAAGAAGATGTCATTAAAAAAATACCAGCTTGGGCTGACGAGCAAGACTACCACGCACTAGTTAACTATTGGTTTGATTCTAAAACGAAGGTTTCGCTATTTTCTTGCTCTATTATCTTTTAGTGGTAATATACATATGATGGGGTATTTGGATATACCGAGTACAGTGTTTTAACTGATTTTTTTGTTTTAATTTGTTGGTGGGAATGTGTTCGTAGACATTAATTGATACGAACAAGAGAAGTCGTGCGTTTCAGAAGGATATAGCGAGGACAGGGCCTATAAGTTTTGCCCAAACTGCTGAGAATATTATAAGAAATGCATTATACAACAACTAGCCAGGTTTTAATGTTCTACTATTTTAATCGAACTTGTGACATATTGGTATCAATAAATTCTAGTTGTATTTATTTATTTATTTTTTTGTTGAAAGAACATGGTCGATTCGAATTCATGAAAATTAAAATAGATTTTGTCAGCGTGAGTTTAGCATGAGAAATGGCTTGCATGGAGATGACAGTAATGGTGGCAGTGCCCAACGTTGATGTAGGGTCCAAACTAAGCAATCCACAATTTCATTACTGCAATAATATAAACTTCTTGGTTCAGAAATAATCAATATTAAAAAATCACAACAAATTTTCCGTACATATTGTTTGGTTAAATAAATATTATTAATAGTAATCTGTTTTTCAATTCCAACTTCTCTTCTTCTTGAAGTCACATTTTTTTTTTTCATGTGAGTGTGTAAACGTTCACATTCTGAGCTATAATGAGATGTCAATTTTTTGTGAACATGGAAGTTTTTATATATCCATCAAATAATAAAGCCTAGCAAACATGAAAAAGCTAGAGAAAATTTTTTAAAAAGCCAAAAACTTTAGCTTCTCTTCTAGGGTGGTCCAACTTATAAGTTTATGGAAAACATGACACGGTGAAAAGCAAAGAAAAACATATGAATATTAGCTGTTAAATATTTGATAACACCATTATTGGCATTAATATAAGCTAATCACATAAAAAAGAAGAACAAGAAGAGCAAAATTGATAAAAATGCCTAAAGCAGGGAGAATGACTTTTGCAAAATACCATGGCCTAGCTAAAGCTATATACTAAAGTAATTGAGTACTAAATGAAGCCAAACGTAGAGTAGGGTAACAATTATTTTGTGTGATGAATCTGAAGAGTTTGAAGAAACTAGTTTACTGATGGAGAGCACAGTGTTGGGGTAAGGAAGACTTGGCTTTTTTGCATGTTTATGACTGTTAATAGACATTTCTTGTGATGTTTCCTGTTTTTGATTAGTCCTGTTTTTGATTAGTGATTTCATTAATATTTATGTTTGCCACTTTGTTAGCAAGAGTTTGGTTTGGTATATAGCAATTGGTTGTTCTTTGAATTTACTTTCCTTTGTTACCTTATTTGTGGAAAACTAAATAGGTTGAAAGTGGACAGCTCCAATACAATTGGGATGCATATATGCAGGGGGTTGTAGCCGCGTTTAAAATGTGGCTATAGACAAATTCTAAAAATATTCAGGGGGTTATAGCGCGTTTAAAACGTGGCTATAGGTGACAGATATAACCACATTTAAGAAACGTGGCTATAGTTGTGGCCTATAGCCGCGTTTTAAACGCGGCTAAAATGTCTTCAAAGCTGTCAACAAGGGTCCTATGGCTGCACTTTTTCAAATGTTGCCTAAGAAATGGCTATTTTATTTAATCAAAGGGCAAGAGTGTTGGTACCAAAAACCGCTTGATACAAAGCATTCATATGAAGAAAACAACTCGTCTTTTTGAACGTAATAAACTACATGTTTAAGGAATTTGTTTTACATTTATATTGCATGTTATGTTCCAAATTCCATTTGCTATGTTTGGTTGTCAATTGTCACTTCATATCACCAACATAAATTTTCACTATTGTAATGAGACTGTTGAATATGATGTAGGCAAAAGAAAGTGGACAAGCAGTGGAGCGTGCAGATGTTTTCATAAAAGCATACCGCACGAAAGATGGGATTCCTGTTAGTGATGAAGTGCGAGATAAGATTGTAAGCCCTATATCATAACCTATTTCTTTTGTATTTTGTGCGTGAAATGTTTATAGCAAATAATATGTTATTTGGTTCTTGTATGAAAACAGGATAAAATGACTGAAATTTTAAACAACGGGGGCAAACTACAAGGAGACCGTCGCGATGGAATTCTATGGTCAAAAGATGATGCGTTTGCTCAAGTGATGGGCAAAGAACGTTGTGGACGTGTCTGTGGGGTCGGTTTTGGACCAACCCCAACAAGAAGAAGTGGGTCCAACCTTCCATGTTTGCCTGGGCCGTCATCCAGTGAAACGGCCCAACGAATGACTGAATTGGAAAATTCGCTGAGGGACCAACTTGCCGAGTCAGAGTAGAGGCATCAGGAGCAAATGGCCTCATTGCATGCACGACATAAGGAGGAAATTGCTGAAGCACTGGCCGAAGCAAAGCGGGAATCAGATGCATGGCATGAGCAGCAACTGGCCGAAGCAAAGCGGGAATCAGAAACACGGCATGAGCAGTAACTGGCCGAAGCAAAGCAGGAAATGGTCGAAGCAAAGCGGAAAATGGATGAAATGATGTCGGGCATGAGAGCCATACAAGAAGCCATGTTACAAAGCAGCGTGCGCAGTTTAAGCAATTTTTCAGGTAATAAAAACTTTGCCTTTAATTTAATGAAACTTGCGTGTTTATTGCAATGCATTGTTATGTGCTACTAATACAATGTATATAATATATACAGGATAGCGCTACATCACAGTGAGGATTCTTCGTGGATATTTTAAGATTGTATGTTGTATAACTTTTTGGCTGTATCAGAAAGAATATTGTAAACATGATGTTTGATGCTTGCTGTATCTTTTTTGTGTCAAATGGACTTTAAACTTTTTCCCTCCATTTTGTTGCTGTATTGAACTACATATTCCTTAAAGGTTGATAATTTTCCCGTATTTCTTAGAGATATTGATTTGTGACAGGTTTGAGAAAACTCTAGCTTGATATTTAGTTGAAATTCTGGCTTGTTATTTTTGTTGCATGCAACAAGCTGGAATTTTTTGTATGTGTGACAGGTTTGTAAAACATAAGCAGGTTTGTAAAACTCATCTGCCCAGAAAGGAAATAAAAAGAAAAAAAAAAAAAAAAACTATAGCCACGTTTTTAAAACGCGGCTATAGACAAATTCCTAATAGGAATTCAGGGGTCTTAGGCTGCGCTTAAAACACAGCCTAAGGTTGTGGTCTTGGGCCGCATTTTAAACGCGGCTACAGATTTAACCTTAGGCCACGTTTAAAACGCGGCCCAAGACCACAACCTTAGGCCGCGTTTTAAACGGGGCTATAGGACCTGGTCTTGGGCTGCGTTTTAAACGCGGCTACAGATTTAACCTTAGGCCACGTTTAAAACACGGCTAAAAGATGTCTCAGAGGCCGTCACCAGGGGAGCTATGGCCGCACTTTTTAAACGCAGCCTAAGGGTCTGGTCTTAGGCCGCTTTTAAAATGCGGCCTAAGACCAGACCCTTAGGCCGCGTTTTAAACGGGGCTATAGGACCTGGTCTTGGGCCGCGGTTGAAAAGTGCGGCCATAGGGCCGTCAGTCTTATAGTCACAAGTTTTAGGCCACATTAGAAAGCGCGGCCTTAAAAAACACGGCTATAGGCTATAGCCACGTTTTTTTGACATATAGCCGCATTTTAAAAACGTGGCCATAGAACCTTTTTTTGTAGTGACTTATCTTATTAATACCTCTATTGCTGATGCTCTTAGTCATTTTTCTAAGCCAAGATTCTTCGGAGAAGCTAGATGAGACTACGTGTATAGTTACTACGACGTTTGAAATACCAAAAAATATATAATATAAATAATTGTGTCGTTAAAATCTGATTACTCACAAATCACAATACGCCAAAATTGAACTTTTATTACAAGTACCCAAGTGATTGCAAATTTATTTTAAATTATAAAAAAAAATGATATTATAAACTAATAGTTGCAATGAGTTGTCAATGGCTTGTATAAAAAAGTGCAAGGTTGTCAATGATTCTGAAAAATAAACAGTTTTAACAAATAATAATATTTTTTTTATTGAGAGAGTTTCAACTTATGACGTCTGCTCCTGATGATTCTCTTTATCATCAGACCAAGACACTAATTGGTTTTTGGTGTAGGCGGGGATTGAATCCCAGATCTCTTATTCAACCATCAAAGATTTCACCAGTTGAGCTAATTGAATTCACTTATAAATAATAATATGATCATTCATTAGGTGTCATTTTGTAACTTCCCACTTCCCAGTGTTTTTAATTAAGTTAAAAATAATAATAAATAAAAAGTCACAAGAATAGATTCCCAAGACAAGAGATCCAATCACAACACACTATCTTGACAAAGCATTTAAAGATATGTAACACTCACACTTATAATATTAATATATAGGTCTCACTTACTTATGGAAGTATTATTGTAAATATGATATTGCTTGCATCCAAAAAATTAGATGCCATGTTCTATATACGATTACTACAAAAGCCAAAGGCCTTGTAACGGAATTGGCACCTTCTCATGCACAAAGTGCTTAGGGGTTTAAGGGGGAAAGGGTTCGAGCTATGGGGTTAGCTGCATATTGTAATTATTTCTCAAAAAAAAAAAAAAAAAAAAAAAGATTACTACAAAACCACTTCAACGAATTGTAGACATATGTTAATATTGAATCTCTTGATTTCATTGAGATATATAGGGCAATTGAAAAAATAATTTATGTGTAATTTTAGTTACATGACTTTTGAATAAGTTATGTAACTTGTTTAAATAATACACATATAATCATGAGTAGTCTTATAAATCTCTACGTAGTAGACTAAGAGAGATTCCTCCAAACTGGTTTAAAAGTAATATTTGTCCGTATGAAATAAAGATTAAAACACCCATTAACTTCCAATTCCAGGACAATTACCCAAAATATTTCTATAAGAGGCTGGGGTAACCTAGACAGTAATATATTACCAAAGTTCTTGTATTCTGGTCTGACACACACCCCCCCCCCCCCCCCCCCCCAAAAAAAAAGTGCTTAAATAATGATTTAGAAGTTGCCGCATTGCAAGTTCTATTGAATTTCTTACCCTTCCCTTCTGCACATTCTGATTTCTGAATCGAGCCTAGTAATGAATGAATTCTTATTCCAGGTTATTGGGTCATGGCTGTAGCAATTCCAATGTGTACTTGTGCAGTAGTGTTTAGCTAACAATCTTTAAAAGAACACAAATCACTTGAGGCCAGTTAGTATTGGGATGAAATGGTCAGCCACAGCGCTTCATTATTAAAAGATGGGAAATCTCTTTGGAAACTATCTTTAGAAATATTATATTGGGAGAATAATAAAACAACAAATATTGTCGACAGCTTTTTATATTTCTCATGAAAATAGTATCGAACTTTCCTATTATCAGGGGCGTAGCTAGTAAATTTTACTTGGGGGATTGTAGTATTGATATATTAACCATAGTTCATATTGAATACAAAATTATTAACTTTGATATATTGTTATATTCTTAAATATTAATGAACATACAAAACTTATATAGTTTATTATAGACAAATATATAAAAAAAAAAAAAAAAAAATCCAATAAAAGAACAGTTCACATCAAAATTATGCCCGATGATTTTTAATGGAATTAAGATAGCAATACAAAAATGTGAACAACAAAATCTTAAATACCCATATGCATGTCAACACACACATAGTGGCAGAAGAAAGAAACAAAAATAATACTAATGGTAAAATAACAATGATGATTGATAAAAGAGAGAGAGAAGAAAATGCACTTGCATATTCACTTCTTTAAAGAGTCTAGAAGATGATGTTGCACTAGGACAAAATACGGATTAATAATTTTGGTTGAGATAGGAGTTTTTGTGTTGAGAAGAAAGAAAATGGGGCAATGGGCTGGCACTAGCAACTACAACAAAGCTTCGTAGGTGCCTAAAGATGAAAAAAATTGAAATTATGTTGGGAAATGGGTTCTCAATGATGCTAGAGAGTGAGTTATTATCTATTGGATTAATTATAAATTTTTTAGACAATTGAGAAGATCAACTATTAATATCTTTTGGACTAACTATAAATTTTTTAGACAATTGAGAAGATCAACTATTAATATCTTTTGGACTAACTATAAATTTTAGGAATAATTAGGGTAGACAAGTAATAAAGTTTTAGACAATTGAGGAGGCCAACTAAAAATCCATTGAAATAACTAGAAATCTTAGAAATAATTGGGGGGCTGGTTCTAATTTTTTTGGGAGGGCTATATCCTATTACTAGTATAGTTGTAAGAGAAAAAAAAAATTTTGGGGGAGCCATGTACCTATGATTTTATTAACAATTACCTTAAACACATCCGTTAACATGACCCGATATGAGATTCGGAAAACTATGTACATTGACCCACGTCTTTATTAGAATTCACCGGCTGAGGGCATACTTGTCATTAGGATTTTGACATTTTGTCCAAACATTCAATCAACTAATTGAGGAGTGAATTAAATTGTAGTGCCCTGGCTTCCAGGAAAATGTCATAAGGGCTTCTTGGCATTTATATGTGACAGATTCTAGGTGAAACTATTTAATAGTGGCCTTAGAGCATCCACAGCAGTGGATCTAAATTTTTAGCTTTTTAGCTACACAAAAAGTCACTTTATCTATTTTTTAGCTTTTTACCTACATACATGCTGCAGCAGTGGATCTATTTTAGCTTTCAACACAATAAAATAATATAAACATTCCAATAAAATAATATAACCACTACAATAAAATAATATATCCCACTACCCAAAAAAACCTCCACAACACCATCCACAACCACCTCTACCATTAGCCACACCCACAACCACCACCACCACCACCACCACCACCTCCGGCCACCAGTCCACAGCAGGAAAGAAGAAAAAATAAAAATAAAAAACACCAACTCAAATCGAACCCACAAATCCACAACCACCACCACCACCTCCACCACCACCGGCCACCAATCCACAGCAGGAAAGAAGAAAAAAAAAAAAAAAAAAAAAAAACACCAACCCAAATCGAACCCACAAATCCACAACCACCACCACCACCTCCACGACCACCAGCCACCAATCCACAGCAGGAAAGAAGAAAGAAAAAAAAAAAAAAAACACCAACCCAAATCGAACCCACAAATCCACAACCACCACCACTACCTCCACCACCACCGGCCACCAATCCACAGCAGGAAAAAAAAAAAAAAAAAAAAAAAACCCAACCCAAATCGAACCCACAGTCACAAATCACAAATCAGACCCAACCATCACAAATTGAACCCATGCCGGTACGACCCACCACCAGCAAAACGACCCACCACCACCACCATCTCCACCGTGACCCCTGAAATCCAGCAACCCAAACGCCGAAATCCACCAAACCCAAATCCAACTACCCAAACGTCGAAACCACACATCGATCTCAACCCCGATACCAACGCACACCGGAGCACAACCACGACCCAACGGCGGAGTGGAGGTGAGGGAAGCCACTTCGATCCACGAGGTCGGAGCACAATCACGACCCAGCGGCCGGAGCACAACGTTGAGAGAGTGAGGTTGAGAGAGATACCGGAGTTGAGAGAGTTGAGATTGAGAGAGATGAGATGAGAGTGAATGAGAGAGAGAGGGGCACGGTGAGAGTGAATGAGAAAGAGAGAGAGAGAGGCATTTTTTAATAAAAAGTTAGAATAAAATAATGTTTTTTTTTTTAGCTGTAATGAACAGTGCACATCTATAGATAGATGTGCACTGTTCATGTGGAGCTAAAAAAAATGGATATAGCTCCACTGCTGGAGCACCATTTTAGCAGCAGTGTAGCTATATTATAGCAATATAGCAATATAGCTACACTGCTGCAAATGCTCTTATCATTCTTGATTCTACCCCTTCATAAATGATGAATGGATTCCTAATCCCACATATGGAACCCATTTTAATAAATAGGACAGGTTCACATGCTCGTTGAAAAAAGTTGAGACCTTACATGGTGGCTAACTACTAATTAATGATTTTTCCTTAAGTCATCCAAGCTCTTAATAATTGACTATAATCCATTCAAAAATAATAATAATAATAATAATTTACTATAATAGCCAAACTATATTTTTTTTTTCCTTTTTCTTTTTATGAACTCTCAAACACAAAAGAAAATGCACTATTTTATGCTTTTAAAAAAACAATATTTTATTTATTTATATATTTCATTCTATTCCTTTATAATATACGCATTTTATCCTATACTTTTATATGCTCCCAAATATATTAATTGTTAGTTAGCGTATGTATATGTATATCCAAATAGGTGCAGAATGCTTTTACCTATGCTTGTAAAAAGAATATATAACTCAATTTAGCGAAGCAATAACACTAATACATATGAATTTTAATCCCCTTTATTTTTGTTTGATAAAGAGAATTTTAATCCTTTTTGTTCTATATTACAGACTCATTCAATTCGTATCAAGCAATAGAGTGCTACAACCTTCTTTGTGCGGATTTGTGCAAACCAACAGTAGGATAGCCATCAGAGCTGCCATTAATTCTCCAGTATCATCATTTTTATCAAATCAATATGACATCAGTCATCATCATACTCGTTTGGAAGTAAATTTTAGGTACTCTCGGAGAATAGAAAAAGGTGCCCTCTCCTCTCATATATATATAATGGGGTCTACTCATTAAATTTATGGTGAAATCTACTATAAATATGAGATGAGGGAGTATCATTTCTTCGTATTTCGAGAGTATCTAAGAATGTTCCCTCATTTGGGAGGTACATATACATCTTTTTCATTTGTTTCCACTTTTTTTTCTAGATTTAGATTGTATGCCACAACTTGTTGAACTGGTTGACCATAAGTGATGGATAATCATATATAAGAACTGATAACTTATCTTATTAATACCTCAATTGCTGATGCTCTTAGTCATTTTTCTAAGCCAAGATTCTTCGGAGAAGCCAGATGAGACTACGTGTATAGTTACTATGACGTTTGAAATACCAAAAAAATATATAATATAAATAATTTACTATGACGTTTGAAATACCAAAAAATATATAATATAAATAATTGTGTCGTTAAAATCTGATTACTCACAAATCACAATACGCCAAAATTGAACTTTTATTACAAGTACCCAAGTGATTGCAAATTTATTTTAAATTATAAAAAAAATGATATTATAAACTAATAGTTGCAATGAGTTGTCAATGGCTTGTATAAAGAAGTGCAAGGTTGTCAATGATTCTGAAAAATAAACAGTTTTAACAAATAGTAATATGATCGTTCATTAGGTGTCCTTTTGTAATTTCCCATTTTTTGAATTAAGTTAAAAATATTAATAAGTAAAAATTCACAAGAATAGATTCCCAAGACAAGAGATCCAATCATAACACACTATCTTGACTGTTAGAAATACTGAATGAATAGTATTGTATTTATCTAGTAATAAAATATACATGAGTGCCTTTATATAAGAGACAAAATATATAGTACAAGTATGTATGCTATACAAGTAACTAAGATGGCCCTAAAACTCACAGCCTATTACAAGTTAACATTGACAAAGCAATATGAAACACTCATTCTCATACCACGTACTATGTACTATTAATACGTCTTTATTTGAATTAACTGGCTGAGGGCATACTTGTCATTAGGATTTTGACATTTTGTCCAAACATTTAATCGAATAATCGAGGTGTGAATTAAATTGTAATGCCTTGGCTTCCTGGAAAATGTCATATGGGCTTAGCATTTATATGTGACAGATTCTAGGTGAAAATATTTAATATTCGCCTTATCATTCTACCCCTTCATAAATGATGAATGGATTCCGAATCCCACGTCTGGAACCCGTTTTAGTGTCCGTTTGGATTGAACTTATTGTTGCTAAAAAATTTTTAAATGTGTGAATAGTTTCGTGGGACCTGTGAACAGTACATGAACAGTATATAAACAGTGTTTTTTTTCCCTGTACAGTAAAATCATATAATTTTACTATTCACATGCAAGAAAAAAAAAAAAAAACTTAAAAACTCAAAACTGAAAACGCTACTCTCAACCCAATCCAAATGGGTACTTAATAGATTGGACTACCAGTCTACCATTTCCATTTTGATAAGACCGGACCCACAAGGCCACTGCCACGTTTTACTTTTATAAAAGTTAAGGTATTTATTTCGCTCTCTCTTTTATTTCTTTATTTCTTTATTTTTAATTTTTTTTAAATCTTATTATAATTTTTGCCAGATATCACTTTTGAGCAGATTGCTTTTCTTGGTTTTATCGAAGACTATAAACAACAATAATTCTATTAACAGAACCTCTAGCATACTCTTTCTCATTATTCTGGGTAGATGAGAGCTCATTATTCTGGGTAGATGAGAGTGAATGAAGGAGAAAAAAAAAATGGTAGATACATATAAAAGTTAAAAACAGTTACAATTTATCACGTTTAGTAAATGTGAGAAATGATGCTGTAAAGGTAGTAATTCTAAATTAATTCTTACAACATGTGAGAAAGATAATTTTTTTTTTTAATTTTAAAAAAAATGTTATACAATTTTTCACAACCATCCTGCTTTGAGTTAGAGTGGTTCTAGAAACACAACTTTTTTTGCTACAACTCAAATGTAACAAATTACAACTAGGTTGCACATTACTTTATATAAATCCACTATTTTTTTTTTTTTTATTACTCACAATTGGCCACGTTAAAGTTGTGACAAAAAAGTTTGTGATTCTAAATTTTTCTCTTTGAGCTAACATATTCTAATGTTGCTAACTAATATTTTGAGTCACTCATTCACCATTCAATAATGCACCTTTGTCTACCAACTTCTTAGTATATAAGGATCCTCTTTGTTTCCAAGTGAAATAGAGGGTGTCCACATTTAACTACAATTAAATTAAACTAAATTTTAAAAGGTTGTTAATAAGGGGTGTTTACTATTTTGAGTTACAGAAAAAGTTTAACATATGTTGATGTGATAGATTGTTACTGATATATAAAAAAATAATATCAATGATAGATCTAAATAAAAACCAGAAAAATTAACTAATTTAATTATTATGAAATTCTTTGTGTATGTAATATGGTTGCTATTTAAGTCACTATCAAACAATAATATTATTTTGTCTACGAACTTTTTAAATTTTTCAAAGAGGATTTACGTTTTTATATTTTGATCGCTATCTTTATTTGTTTTATTTATTTTTAATAATCTTATCATAATTTTCACTGGCTATCATATTTGACTAGGTATGACTGGTGGTAACTATAGATATTTTATTTATTTATTTTATCTTGACTGGTGAGTCCATTGCTTTTATTAAAGACTAGAATAACTATTACAACAACAATAATTCTATGAGCATGACCTTTATTTTTATTAGTGTGTAGTTTCGTTCATAGTTACGGATACAATTAAAAATAATCACAACTATACGTTTTAAATTACATATTATATTTTAGAAGAGGTTTAAATTATACATGGTATTAGTTTAGATTTTTTTAAACCATACGTTTCTAAAATATGTAATCGTTTCTTATTTTATATATATATATATATATATATATATATATATATATATATATAATTTAGAATTTGATTGGTTTTACACTCTTCGGTTTTCGCAACCAATAATTCACTTGCCACAAAAATTAAAAGCTTAAATGGACACATGGCGTAAAATTAAGAATCCAATTAAAATCTAATTGGATTTTCTCTAAACTTTGGCCATTAATATATATATATATATATTTATATATATATAAATAGGTGAAGTTGAGAGAAGCTCAAATTTGAATTCAAATTAGAGTTCCAATTTTGTGCCATGTATCCTAAATTATTTATTCTGAAAGAGTTTTATTTATTAATTTTAGAATCAAATGTGGGACCACACCATAAATATTCATCCAAATGAGTTATTAAGTACAAAAACCAAAAAGTTTAGAATAAATGAATCGTAAAAAAAAAAAAAAAAATGCTTCACAATAATAAATAAATATGGGCAATTTACATTTTATACCTAAGAATATTCTTACAAAATTTTTTAAAGAGTTAACAAAATATAAAAATGACTATCAATAGTATTTAAATTTTATATATATATATATATATATATATATATATATATATATATATATAAATTATATTATGCATCTTATTGTATATTTTTAAGTGTATTCATGCATATGCATGGGGTTACAAGCTAGTATATACTAGTGTGTAACCTCATGCATATGCACGAGTACATTTAAAAACAATCACAATTTTATATATATATATATATATATATATATATATATATATATATAT
This sequence comes from Quercus tomentella, assembly GCA_028535165.1. Classification (NCBI taxonomy): domain Eukaryota; kingdom Viridiplantae; phylum Streptophyta; class Magnoliopsida; order Fagales; family Fagaceae; genus Quercus; species Quercus tomentella. The sequence continues at coordinate 24,688,078 of JAPQVY010000089.1, read as the reverse complement.
ATATATAATTTAGAATCTAATTAAATCTATACTTTTCATTTTTTGCACCCAATAATTTAATTGCCACAAAAATTAAAAAATTAGATGGAACATACGGAGCAAAATTGAACTCCGATTAAAATTCAATTTAGAATCTAATTGAATTTAGACTCTTTGACTTTTGCACTTAACAATTCACTTGACACACAAATTTAAAAATTAATTGAGTCAAGTGGCGCAAAATTAGACTTCAATTTAGAATTTAATTTCTCTCAGCTATATATATATATATATATATATATACACACACACACACACACACACGATTTAGAATTTAATTAGATCTAGACTTCTCTGTTTTTGCACCCAATAATTTACTTATCACAACAATTAAAAAATTAGATGGGACACATGGCCTAAAATTGAACTCCAATTAAAATTCAATTTAGAATCTAATTGAATTTAGACTCTTTGACTTTTACACCTAATAATTCACTTGACACACAAATTTAAAAATTAGATGAGACATGTAGCGCAAAATTAGACTTTAATTTAGAATTTAATTGGATTTTCTTTCAGCTTTATCTATTAATATATATATATATATATATATATATATATATATATATATTTATAGATTTGTCGTAAATATCTGATGTGGTTAACTATGGATGATAGAGAAAAAATAGTGAACCTATTTAAAATTAAAAGGTAATTGTATACAATTTATCACATAAGATAGTTACTGGAAAAAGTGTCGTAAAGATTGTGGCATAGAATAAGTTCCACAACAACAATAATTCTAGGAACACAACCTTTAATACATTATTTTTTGTAACTATCTTATAGAGTTGATTGTGAATGATGAAGAAAAAATAATTAGTCCATATCAAAGAAAAAGGTAGCCAATCACAGTTTGTATAGTTTTGAAAAAATGTGTGATAAATATTATGATGCTAGAATAACTCTATGTAGTATTGCTCTTTATTTTGTCGCAATTATAATGTAACAGACTATGAGCTATAAAAAAAAAAAAAATTATAAGTACATATAAAATAGACAAATAAACCGTTGTAATATGAGGGGTATGATAGTTACAAAAAATAGTAAAGGGAATTGTAAAAGAGAAAACGTTCTGTCCGGAGCTGGCAGAAAAGTGAGGTTTTACGCCACCAATGAGGAGCTGCCACGTCAAATATTCAATGAGGCCTCAATATACTCTATCACACAGGATTGTAGCTCAAATAAAACCAAAATCCCCAAACAGAACGTGTACAGAAGCCCTTACCTGGAGAAAACAGCACCAGCACCAACGCCTCCTCTCCTCTGACCAACGGAGCTCCTCCCCACCGCTGGAGCCACCGCGGCGTCATTCTGAGCTAGCGCCCACGCACCCAAATACTGCGGTTTGTTCCAATTAACCCTTTATTGTTTGATTAGTTATCTCCCAATATTTAAGTTTCAAAATTTTGATGGGTTTGGTTTTTTGGACGTTAATCACTTGCTTTGGTATGGGTTTTGCTGTATTTTGGTACCTTGGTGCATTTTTATTGGATTCCAAAGTGGTTAAGTTCAACCCTAAACAAATCTGATTTGTCTATTATGAGAATCTTGTTTTCTTGTTTCAGCTAATTTTGTTTGGGTTTCAAATCATGGTTTTTTTTTTAGGATGAAACTTTTCGGGGTTTTTCTTTGTATTTTATCCCCAGTCTTTTGATAGGATTTATTTAGTTAGTATTTCAAGTTCTTACATGAATAAATTATATATTATGTGTGCATTAAGATCTTTGGTGATATTAACTATCAGAGTGACATACTTATTTTCTACATGTCCCTTAAAGCTTTTGGATTGTCAAGCTTCTATAGCTTCAGAAGAAAATGTCGTTGTTATTCTTCTTTTTGGGGTTTTTCTTTGTATTTATCCCCGGTCTTGCGCTGCTATGTTTGTTCTTTTGCGCACTGCTGTGCATTTTCCAGCACTTCCTGCATCAGTTGTTAGGCTCACAAGGGCTGGTGATTGCTTGGTTGGTGGGATGCTTGCTTCCATTTGCGCAGGTTTAAATCTTATGCAGAGTGTGGCAGTTGGAATTGCGGCAGCCAAAGCTGCTGTTGAGGCAGAGACCAGTGTGCCTACTGCATTTAGTTTGGCCTCAATTGCAGGTATGTGTTCACATATTCCATTTACAACTATTTTGTCTAGATATATAAACTTTGCTTGATAAGTTCTGCTCATAAAGGGTTTTGGGCTTTCCTGGAATCAATTGAATCCATATCATATTCCATAGCATTTGGAGGCACCAATCCATTATCAAAATAGGAGTAGCAATCATCACAAAATAATTAATGCTCGCTATCATTTCCATTTCTTGTACCAAATTCTCATTAATTTTGAAATTTATGGTTAATGGTCCTTCCAAATGCTATGAGAAACAAAATGAATGTACTATTTTTTTGGGGGGGGGGGGGGAGAGAGAAAGAGGGGTGGGATGGACTTTGCTATGTACAATAGAGCAGAGTATTTGAACTCATTCCAGGGGCTATCCAAATGCTGTACTGATGAATTGGGCTTGAGAGAGATGTACTAATTTGAGCAGTAATGTGCACCTCTTTGTACTTTGTGAATTGGGTCTTGCCTAAAGGGTAAATTACAATGACAACCCCTATGCTTTATCACTAAAACAATGGCATCTGCATTGGCAGATCTATGTTAGGGCCAAGGGGCAAAATTCTAATAAAATCTTGTGTGTGTGTGTGTGTGTATTAAGTATGTATATATTTTTTTTTCTCGAAATTTTGGTGGACAAATACTTTTAACAGTTACCAAAAAGTTATCATATCCAAATTGATGTATTTGCTCTGTTTAACTTTCTTTTCAATCAAATTTTCCAAAGTCTGCATACCATATCCTTAGTGTCATATATTATCTTGAATTAACCATTGGTTGATTTCATATGTATGTCACTTTAATTAAGAAAAAGTGGTTCTGGCTGAGTCAATTTGAATTTGAGTTTTAATTTAATCTAAACTTGATGTTCGTAATTAGATGTAAGTCCATTTCTAGACCCACTTTTGTTTATTAACTTGTGTTATTTTTTTATGCTGATTTGCAATAGGAAAGATTGAAGTTGGAGCAGTTATTGGTGTTGCTGGAAAGGACTGATGATAGGATGCACAGAAAGCATTGTCATTGATTATGAACAATATACTTCTTCCCTTGTAATTAGGGGTGTTCACCAAACCGCAAAAATTGCACAAACCGCAAAAACCGCACCAAAACCGCCCGCAAAATGGCATAACCGCACTGCACCGCAAGTAATAGTGCACCGCACCATACCGCATGGTGCAGTGCGGTTTGCGGTTTTATAATAAGAAAACCGCACAAACTGCACCGCACCCTCTCTATATATTAATAATTAAATATATTATTAACCCTAGTTTTTTTTTTTTTTTAAAAAAAAAAAAAAAGTTTGATAACCTTAGCAAGTGTTGATTAAGAAAGCCAGTCCAAAATAAAGAAAAAGTAGCTCAATAGTTTAAAACTTGGACCAAAATAAAGGGAAAAATTAGTTCTGAGCTGGGTAGAAAAAGCCCAAAATTTGAAATATATACCAATTTCAAATCATTCAAACTGCATCTTATACACCGCATCGCATATGTGACTGCAAAAATGAAGTGCGGTGCGGTTATGGTTTTGGCTAAACTTTAAACCACACCGCACCACACCGCACCGTACATGTGACCGCAAAAATAAGGTGCGGTGCAGTTATGGTTGCAGTTATGGTTTTAGCTAAACTGCACCGCAAAGTGCGGTGCTAAAAATGACCCAAAACCGCACCGCACCGCACCACGAACACCCCTACTTGTAATCAAATCTATTGTGATGGACCATGATAAATTTAGTGTGATGTAGTTTGTATTTTTCTTCTGTTTATTGTCAAATGCATGCTAATTATGTAATCATAGGAAAGAGTTGTATAATAATATAATCTATCCTGGACATATTTTTCCTACCCTTTACCACATTGAAGTTATACATGGTTGTAATTAGAAGAATTGAGAATATTTTAATGTAAAATTAAATTGAATTTTTCAAAATCTCACTTGATCAAGATTTAAATTTTCTCTAGCAAAATTTAGTTTTGTTCAAGCGATTTAAGTTCCGCTCCAGTAAAGGACAAGCAAACTTTCTATAAAGACCTTGTTGAAATTTTTTTTTTTTTCTATTATTGAAGAATTTACTCAAGTAAGTAGGGTCGTTCGCTCAAGAAACAATTGCAAAAACAAACATGTTTATCATAAAATTTTGTAGAACGACAAGAGAGCATTAGCAACATTTTAGAGTGTTTGTTTCAGCATAAGTGACCTTTCAAATGTGTATTTTCTATGGTAAAGAAGGTATAAGTCACCGTTCAAATGTGTTTTTTATTCTTATTATTACAACTCTTCATTCCTTATAAATAAAAAAACCATATTTAGGGGAGGGTCAAATTTTTCTCTCCATATAATGAAATTCACAAAATTCCCCAATTTTGTTATTTGTAGAACCTTGATTAGCTGTATTTAGGAGATGGTTTGCTTACAAACCCATTAGAACACTTATTTGAGTGGAGACAGTTATGAACATTCTCATAATCCGAATATCATACAATAGACCCTTTACATAGTTTAAATTCTATTACACACATTCAAAGAAGTGAGGGTTTTTTTTTTTTTTTTTTTTTTTTGCGTTAGTATCACTTAGGGTCCGTTTGGATAGAACTTATTTTGTTGAAACTGAAAATTGAAAACACTGTAGTAAAATAATTTTTAAATGTGTGAATAGTACCGTGGAACCCATTTTTAATTAAAAAGTGGTTAAAAAGTGAAGTTTGTGAGAGAAAAGTCAAATGTTGCGGCTTGGAAAAAAAAAAAAAAAAAAAGAACGAAACGTGATTTTAAAATGCAAAGCGCAAAAAGCCAGATCCAAACTGCACCTTAGTATTCAAATGAATAGATATAAAATTTTCAAATTGGTTTTCAAGTTTCTAATTGACAATACATTCATTTAAAATAAAACCTGTCATGATTCAGAATACAAAAAGAAAATCATAAGATTACAAATACATTTGAAATAAAACTTGTCACAATTTTTTTTTTTTTTTTTTTTTTTATTTAAGTTTGTAATTGACAATACATTCACCTGAAATAAAACCTGTCATGATTCAGAATACAAAAAGAGAATCATAAGATTACAAATACATCTGAAATAAAACCTGTCACAATTTTTTTTTTAAGTTTCTAATTGACAATACTTTCATCTGAAATAAAACCTGTCATGATTCAGAATACAAAAAGATAATCATAAGATTACAAATACATCTGAAATAAAACCTGTCACAATTTGCAATAAAAGTTTCTAATTGACAATACATTTATCTGAAATAAAACATGCCATGATTCAGAATACAAAAAGAGAATCATATGATTGAAGATAGATCTTAAAATAAAACTTGTCTCAATTCAAACTACAAGAAGATGGTTCTATCCACCAGAATTAAAATATTGTATAGCAAAAAATATTTGCTTCCCAATGCATTTTCCAGGTAGTTTTTGTACCAAATTACAATGTATCTGTAGCAGAAATACTTATTCCAGGATGTGAGCTATCACAGCATATTAGCACTGTAGGCATGGAGGCAAGCAGCACAAGCAACATGAAATTTGCACTCAATAGTTGCCTCATTATAGGTACACTAGATGGGGCTAATGTAGAAATCAGGGAGGAAATTGGGGATGAGAACTTTTTCCTCTTTGGTGCAACAGCAGATGAAGTCCCTAGGCTGCGCAAGGAAAGAGAGAATGGAAAGGTACAAGGTTTGCAATTTCTTTAAATTTGGTTAAAAAGAGGGTTTTATCTTAAAAAAGGCAAGTCGTCACACAAATTTTTATATCTTATCCTATTAGAGAAATAGCATTAGTTCTTCAGAGCTTAGAGTAGCTGAAAGACATGCCAAAGCCTAATTGATATAGATTCAAGCAAACCGTTACTATGGTTAAGTAAAGCCAAATTTATGATAGGCTGAGTTCCATAAACAGATAATTACAGCAGGAACTGCACATTATTTCATGACGGAATGGTTTTTTCTTATAGTAATTTTCCTACAATTCTACTATTTATCTTCCTGTTTATATTTGAATATTTTGGTTTTATAGTGAACTGTGATAATTTCTTGATCTAAATTGGCCCTTATTATGAATCACACAGTTCAAACCAGACCCTCGGTTTGAGGAGGCTAAGGAGTTTATTAGGAGCGGAGCATTTGGAAGCTATGATTTCAACCCACTCCTTGACTCTCTAGAGGGGAACTCTGGTTATGGTTGTGATGATTATTTTCTTGTCAGTCAAGACTTTCCAAGCTACACGGATGCTCAGGATAGAGTAGATGAAGCTTACAAGTAAGATATCAGCACCCCTAAATTTTAAAATCATACTGCATTCTACTAGACCTACTAGACTATAACTTAGGCTTGTTAACATATAAGCTTAAGCTTAGTAGTTAGACAGCTCCACCAGGCATTAGACTATAACTTAGGCTTGTTATTTATACATACACATTGTATGGGTGTTTATTTATATATTATTGTGAAATTGATCGAATTTGATATTTAGATTTTTACTCCATCACTCCACTTGCATGGGATCCAAAATCATAAATGTAATTCTAGATGATCTGGTGTATGAACAAGAAAGGCAAGCAAGTTTTGATCATCAGGATGCAAAATATCAGTGACATCAAGAGAATGCCTCCGAAACATCCCTTTTGGCATGAGCTTTTTGTGCCCATTTTCAGACCATCTTTTGGTTAAAATCTGACCCAACAACAGTGACCAAGTACTGACAAATTACAAGAAAATAATTCACACAAGGTTGACAGGAAAAACACTGTCAAGTGAAATTTATAGGGAACGCAACCAAAGGAAAATCTTACAATTTCTTAAAAATTAGCATGAAAATCATTTCAAGAAGTATAAAATCTCAAGATCATATTTTATGTCTTATTTCATGAATTGCATATCAGCTTACTCTGGAAAGTTGTAAAAAAAAACCAGAATGTGTAAGTGTAATACTCTCTCCCAAAATCAGCAATATCTATAATTGTTTCTCATTTTGCAACCCATAGAAAGAAGGATCAGGAACAACTTTGTTCTCTACCAAGGTTGCCAAAACACTATCAATCAAATCACCACTAGCCCTTACTGATTGAAAAATACAACTTTCATTTTTCTTTTTCTGCCCCAAAATTCCCAGTAGCCATCACATAGAAGAATAACAACGACATTTTCTTCTGAAGCTATAGAAGCTTGACAATCCAAAAGCTTTAAGGGACATGTAGAAAATAAGTATGTCACTATGATGGTTAATATCACCAAAGATCTTAATGCACACATAATATATAATTTATTCATGTAAGAACTTGAAATACTAACTAAATAAATCCTATCAAAAGAACAAACACAGCAGCGCAAGACCGGGGATAAAATACAAAGAAAAACCCCAAAAAGTTTCATCCTAAAAAAAAATTATGATTTGAAACCCAAACAAAATTAGCTGGAACAAGAAAACAAGATTCTCATAATAGACAAATCAGATTTGTTTAAGGTTGAACTTAACCACTTTGGAATCCAATAAAAATGCACCAAGGTACCAAAATACAGCAAAACCCATACCAAAGCAAGTGATTAACGTCCAAAAAACCAAACCCATCAAAATTTCGAAACCTAAATATTGGGGAGATAACTAATCAAACAATAAAGGGTTAATCGGAACAAACCGCAGTATTTGGGTGCGTGGTCGCCGGCACAGAACAACGCCACAGCGGCTCCAACGGCGGGGAGGAGCTCCGTTGGTCAGAGGAGAGGAGGCGTTGATGCTGGTGCTATTTTCTCCAAGTAAGGTCTTCTGAACAAGTTCTGTTTGGTGATTTTGGTTTTATTTGAGTTACAATCCTGTGTGATAGAGTGTACTGAGGCCTCATTGAATATATGACGTGGCAGCTCCTCATTGGTGGTGTAAAACCTCATTTTTCTGCCAGCTCCGGAGAGAACGTTTTCTCCTTGTAAAATTACTCTCTCTTTTGAGTCATCCGGCAAACAATGCCACTCTTTTGTCTACCAACTTTTAACTTTTCTGCGAAAGTGAAGACAATGTTCACAGGTTTTGATAATAAAATATATCGATTAAAAAATTATTTGTAACATACAGTAAAACGACGCAAATACCCCTAGAAGAATAAACCCATTTTGCATTTTCAATATTCTTGGTATAAGTATTGTTTCCATGGCCATGTCTCCGCAAAAGGATACACACATCCTCGCATGCTTTTGAGTTTTGAGCGTTTTGACTGTCCGTTTTCATTCGCATGTGCCCATCAGTATTGCATTACTCTGACCTGTGTGAGAAATCGTTGTTTTGCAGTTGCAAGAGATTGCATCATTTCCTCGTTTTCAGTTTTCCTCTGAATCAAAATTTCGCTGTAGTTTCTGTGTTTTCGTTCTCTCATTTTGTTTTTCTCAACTTCAAAAAAAGAAAAGAAAAAAAGAGTGATACATTTCTTACTTCCTAGTTCCTACTTTGCATCTTATTTCTTAAAAAAAAAAAAAAAAAAAGTTTCATCTTATTTCCTTTGCGATTTGTCATTTCCTCAATTTGCTTTTTTCAAAAATATTTTTCGTCAAAGCTTTCGCGTTCTCATCCTCTCAGTTACTGTTGCTCCATTTCTCAAAAAAAAAAAAAAAAAAAAAAAAAAAAAAAAAACCTAGACTCTTCCAACTTTTCACCGGTAAGTCAAGGGTTCAGAAAAAGTGAAAAACAACTCGCAAACTTGTGTCGCGAAGGAGAGAGGTACTTTGTTTAGTTTTTTTGTTTAAAATTTTCCTTGATTTGGAGTTTTTATTTTTATATTTATGTCATGATGGGAGGAGAGAGCGAGAAAAAAAAAAAAAAAAGTATTGTAACGTGGTCTTGAAGGAATAATTCTTAGGTACTCTCAGAATACAAAAAATGATATTTCTTTCTCTCACATTCATGGTAGGGTCCATCATGAACGTGAAAGGAGAAAACACAGTTTCTCCATAGTCTAGGAGTACCTAAGAATTTTTTGTCTCGAAGGACCCCAACCAAGTCTCCAAGAATTACATTAGAGATTTTCTGCCCTTCACGTATATTCACATTCACCAAATTGACTGTCCTTTGTTCAGCTCCTAGAGGAGGTAGCGGAAAACAACCGGCTCCTGCTTCATTGATATATTGTTATCCTAAAAGAGAGGTACGTACGACCTTTTATATTGTTTTTGTTTTGGTTTTTGTTGTAGCTCATGAACTGGGCAAATATGTTTTGTATTCAAATGTTATAACTATCCCACCTACACGATGTAAAATACAAAATCTTGCATGGAGTTTCTACAAATAATCTTCCTTAGACCACTAAACACTCTCTTCCCTCTCTATCTAGCCTCCAAATTAGTACTCGGTTTACATATATTTTTTTAAAAGACAAGAATTTTGAACAATCACCAGTAGGAGTGTGCAGCGAACCCGTCAATCCGCTAAAACCGACCTAGCTTGACCCAACCCAACCCATCGAGTTGGGTCTGTTTTTAAGGGTTAGTGGGTTGGTTTGGGTTATGAATTTTTTTTTTTACAATGGGTTGAGTTAGGTTCAGGTCATGAGATTTACAAATCCGCCTAACCCAACCCAACCCGCCTATATTTAATATATTTTTACTTTTAAGAAAATATATTATATAATTTCGTTATTTACATTTTTTGCCCCTCTTCTTAAATAAAAACCAAATCTTAAGTTCTTATATAGTTTGTGTTTGTTTGGTATTATGCTCATGATTATTTGATTATAAATTTACTCTTATTTGTGGTGGTGTTGTTCTAATACTCAATTTAATAATAATGATAGTAATTAACAAAAAAAAAAATGGTCCAACCCATGGGTTCAACTCAACCCAACCCAACCCAATTCACATGGGTTGTGTTAAACCCCTATGATGAATTGGTTTGAGTTGGATTTTTTTTAACCAAGCATAGTTAGTTGAGTTGAAAAAACTTTTCAACCCAACCCATGGACACTCCTAATCATGGTTTTAAAAACCATACTGAACTGGCCGATCCAACTGGTTCAACCAAGAATCGACCACTAATCCGGCCCAATTATGACTAAAAACCGAAAACAACTAAAAATAAAGAATAATCAGGAACCGGCTGGTTCAACTGTAAAAACCGAGAACCGGTATGGTTGAACTGGTTATTGGCCGGTTGTGTTGAAAACTAAAACTACATTGTTTTTGACATTTTTGCCCAACCTAAAACTATGATGTTTTGTGCAAACCTAAAAACAACTCTCTCAACTTGTTATGAGCAGTTCTAAAGGGAATTTTAAAACGATGGGGTTTTGGGAAAAAAATAGTAAAAAGTAAAAACCAAATCTTCCTCTTCTTTGTGCTTTGATTTCGACTTTAACAACACCCAACCCCAAATCTTTCACTTCTTTCTTTGATTCTTAACCAAATCCAACCAGATCTGCAATTGTGATTGAGGGGTGAAGCTGCTTGAACATTGGTGGCAGTGCTACTGATGTAGGGACCACGATTGCGGTGGCTTGTGGTTATAGGAGACATGCTGGCTGTAGGCGGCAGAGGAGGCGACACTTGTGCCTGACAATCTCCATAGATTATTAGATTTACAAGAGATAGAGATAGAAACTCTGAAACTGGGTAAAGACTAAAGACTAAAGAATAAAAGTAATTTTTGTTTTTGACTTTTAGGTTTTCTTTAAGAGTAATACTACAACCACAAACTATTCTACAATATTTTTACAAATTGTTGATGTGGCCAACTTCTTATTGGTTTTCATTTAAACCCACCATTAATCACTTTTTCATTTACCAATAATTACTCACCACATAAGCAATTTGTAAAATTTTTTGTAAAAAAGCTTGTATCTCTAACATTATTCTTTCTTTAATTGGAAGATTCCTTCCCAAATGCTAATGCTTGCCAGTTGGGTAACTTTCAAATTTGTTTATTATTATTTATTGAGAGGAGGCCAACAAGGCAACAACAAAACACTACAGGCTACACATATGATATATTGTACGTTTTTAGACCCCTTAACACAAGTTGTTTAACCTAGTTATTTAGCCAAGTGATTACTTAAATAAATTATTTAAATCTAGGTTAACACAATAAAATCATATCATATAAATAATGCGGAAATATAAAGAACACATGATATGATAACCTAGAAAAACCAAACCGGTAAAAAACTTGGGGAGGATTTAACCTAGCTATCTTCAAGGTAAAACAGATCTACTATGAAAGAATTGAAGTTTGTACAATAGAACTTAGACCACTAACATCCTATTGCTACCTCGAGTAGAAAACTTACTACCACGACCACAGCTCCAAGTCCATGGACTACTTCTTTCCTTGATCTACTGCAACCATAAGTTCTCCTACTTGTGACTTTGAAACTCCACTCAAAGGTTTTGGATGTTCTTAAAAGTTCTTTATGCAACAACTGAAACCACCATCAAGTTCTTGATGCAAATCTTAATCTTTGATAGGCCAAGAATGTATTTAGGGGTGTCAATTCGTGTTCGCGGGTCGGGTTCGTGTCGTGTCGAGCCATAAGTACTCTGCTATATGGGTTGACCTGAACCCGACCTGTTTAGTAAACGTGTCAAGAATCCTCAACCCTAACCCGACCCGTTTATTAAACAGGTTGACCCAACCCGACACGTTTAACCAATTAATTAGCCAAGTTAATTAATTAGCCAAGTTAATTAATTAATTCAATTAGCATGCAATAAGCGTGGTAGCACAAACAAATCACCAACTAAGTTAAAATGCAGTGGAAAATAAAATGACACGGTGATTTGTTTACGAGGGTCACACCACTCGCCAATGAAGAAGGTGCGGATGTGGAAGGAGCGAAAGAAGTTGGAGGAGTCGCTATCTCTGTCTGTGGCCGCCTCAATCGAAGCTGGGCCTCATTCCGTCTGACAGTAGCAGCGTCTATGGCACACATAACCGTAAAATGAGGAGACTCAAGATAGGAGACAGAAAAATGGTGAAGAATCCGCGTGATAGCTGAAGGAAAAAATGAGCTTATTACGAGTCGCCGTATTCATATAGACATCTATGAGGGAAAGAATGAAGTGAGAGGGAAAATCTATGGTAAGCCTCTCAAGGAGGGACAACAAAAATCAAGCACGAGGCTCTGTAATAGAGTTATAGTGAGACAAAGGATGAAGAACGAATGTCATCACCATGTTACAGGACCTCGGACATTTTACAAAGCCCAAGCAAGGGGTGTTTTGACGGTTACCCCAAGAAGAAGGTGTCTCACAGAAAAGAGACGAGAGTTCGTCTTTGGTCACAGTCCTCAGACAATCGCAGCTAGGGTAGTTAGGATGCGCTACCCTAGGAACATGTAGCACCTTGGATACAATATCCGGAATGACTACGATGCGCGTACCTCAAACGCGAGTGACAAAATGAGGTACGAAATAATCAAATCAGTGCATATTAGAGTAAAACTCTTGTATGATCACGGAGGGACAAGTGATCAGGATGCCATATAGTGATTTCCAACCCCGACTGTAGATGACAGTGGGAATGTCAGTATCGAAAAAATCCGATAGAATGACTTGGCGTTCTGAATGAATGCCTCGTCATGAGAAGTTCTCCGAAAAGTCCTTACGGGCTTTATCATCACGGAACCTGACATGAGATGAAGTAGGATCAGAGGGGGAAGAAGAAGAAGATGCCATGGAACGAAGAGGGTTCCGGGATGGAGTGGATTTTCATTTAGGTGCCATAGAGCAACTAACGAAAGAAAGAGAGAGACAGAGAGAGACACGCAAAAAAGCACCAAATAGTTTAGTATCAAATGATAGAAACAAAAATTGGTATATATGCATGAAAAAGGCATGAACATGTGACATACAACATTAAAAGCATCATGGGCTCAGCCCAATCCAAACCTAACAGCACACAACAATTCAACATAATAATCACACATCTAAAATGCATGAATCATAGTTAAAATGCACATGTGATGCAATGCATGATGAATTGAAATCATTTAAACAAAAACCCATCCCAAAAATTTTGCAAAAACCTCATTAAACTTGAAAAAAAACCCAAATTTTTCAACAAACCCCAAAAGTTAGGTCACAAAAGATGAAATGAATGATAAAGGAGTGAAAATGAATCATACCAGAGAAAGGAAGTGATCTTGAGACTGAAGAGAGAGTGGGGAAGTGATTTGGAGTGAGAGAGAGAGGTGTTTGGGAAGGTAAGAAGTCAGAAAGGATCGAGAGAGATCGAGAAAAATGAGAAAAGAATCGTGCTGACCCTATTTATAGAAATCTCAGTTTCTCGATGGATTGAGAGATGTTGAGAGCTGTCGAGAATTAAAATAGCGAGAAATAGCAAAAGGTTTCCACAGCAAAAAGGGCTCGATGGATCGAGAAGCTATCGAGCATCTATTAAGCATCCAGAAACTTCCTCGATGGATCGAGTAGCTGTCGAGAAGCTATCAAGATTGAATCTCAAGAATCTCGATGGATCGAGATTGCAATAACAGCTATCGAGAAACAAAGCTCAAAAGGCTCGATAGATAGCCTAGCTGTCGAGAGGTATCGAGAAGCTGTTGAGATTGCTTAAAACAGTTTTTCAAAGAGGGAAAAAACACAGTCATGAATGCAATCAAACATGCTACTCAACCAAAGATACAAACAACATTTTAAGCTCTCAAAAACATCTCTCATCAAGAAAAATGTCAAGCATATAGATCCAAAACACACACACACACACTAAACAAGTCTAACCAATTTTATATTTCAAAAACAAGTTAAGACAGTTTAATGAGTATACATTAACACATGTATTCCTTATGATGGTCAAATCACATTGTACCTGCACATGTATCAAGAGTCGCAGAGAATATTGCGTGCTGTGTGTGAAAAACATCGCAAGATTGCATAAGTGTCGACATGTTATGACAATTTGAGATATGAGAAAATCACTTTAACTCACACACAATCATAACTATTTGATGGAGACTATCACCTTCGAGGTACATTCTATAACTCCCACATCTCCTAGAAGACACGCTTGCAATCATATATAAAGCATTTTGATTCTTTTTGCTTTTATTTTTCTTTACATATTTTCTTTTAAGCAAACCATGCATGGGCATAAGAAAGAAAAAAGAAATACCTAATTAAGTTAGGCTTTTGACATTGCACTTCTGCTATGCCAAAGCATACAGATGTCATTTCATGATTAGCGGGCAATAGTGATGAGATAGTTATTTATGCCTTTCTCGTAGGATTTTCTAGTCCTTCCTGTCAAAAAGAGTGATACGAGTGTTAAGTACAAGAGATTACTTAATCTTACTCATGACAAACACGAGCCACAAACCTCACTTGCTTAGTTGTGCATAGAGATGCTCATCTAAGCTACAAATGACACAAAGTTTAGAAAACTTTGTTTCAATGGCCATTCAAGGTACACAAGTACCAATGTACACAAACACACACTGTTTTTGTATTTTTCTGATTTTTCAATTTTTTATTTTTATTTTTATAGAAAACAAAATAAAGCAAAACTGAAAGAAATAAACAAACAAAAACATGGTAAACAAAGCAATGCGTAAAACAAGACTGACTCAAAGCAAGAAAGCAAAACACACAAGTAATGCAACTTAAAAACAAGAAAAGGGAAAGAGAGAAAAAAAGTGACTAAATTACTTGGAGCCTTTTTCCTTCCACACCTTGGAAGAACATTTCCGTTTAGCAAACCCTTGATCCGGCGGTGAGGGGGAAGAATTGAAATCGTTCAAGTTTGAAAGAAACATGAGGGCTTTGAGTAGATCTTCAAGAGGAGCAAAAAAGGATGGAAACTGATTCTGGTTTCCTAATGAGATCATATTGTTGCTCTGTTGAGTGGCTAACCACTTATAGCAATTAGGTCGAGTATGTCTAGCTACTCCACAATGATGACAGAGATGCTACTTCTTCTGTTTAGGCTTTCGAGTGTTTCCCTTCTTAGCCCTAGGGTTTTTAATCTCTTTCTTATCAAGCTTAGGGGGTGCTCCTAAAATAGATTTACCCTTGTCTATGTTCTCACTAGCTAACACATTTTTCACATTATTGTTTTCAGATTCAGCATTATTAGTAGGGGAAACAAAAACAATAGTACTAGTAGAAGCAATACTAGGAGAAGAGAAATCATACCCTAAACTGGTTCGATCAGAAGCAGATTTTTAAATGCAAAGCATCTCGTCAAACTTTGCACTTGAAGTCCTTTCCAACTGAGCTCTGACTTGGAACAACTCTGCCTTAAGCTTTTTGGTCTTTTCAGCCAAGAAATTGTTCTCAAACCGCAGTGCTCCAATGGTCTGATTAGCTTCATCAAACTTTGTGGAAAACTCTTCTCGATCAAGTTCCAAATCACTCAACTTCTAGGTGGCCAGCCTATATAGTTTTTCATGATTCTTAAACACCTTATACAATTTTTCATAGGCTGTATGGATATCATCTTGATCATCCATTTTCTCGAACTTCGAATCCACCAAGTCCTCTTTATCATCCACATCTTCAACAATCCCCTCAGTAGGATTTACAGTGGCAGTGAAGGCATTTAGGATTTTATCATCCTTATTATCAGATTCATCCTCAAGATCGGTGTCGCTTAAATTAGTAGCAAGTGCCTTACTCTTCCCAATGGTCTTGGGATACGTAGGGCACTCTTGTTTTATGTGACCGAAGCCTTGGCACCCAAAGCATTTTGGTCCTGAGGGAACAGTGTATTGACCGCCATCCCTAGCATCCTTCTTTCCTTTGTCTTGGTTCTTGAATTGAGACGAGCTAGACTACTTGCGGTCTTTGTCAAATCCTTTAGCATTAGCATTCTTCATAAACTTTTTGAATTGCCAAGTGATATAGGATTTCATCTTAGAATCTTCATCGTTTGAAGACTCATCAGTGTCACTGCTCTTATTCTTCAATGTCATGCTCTTGCCCTTACTAGATTTCCCAATCCTTGTCAAACCCAACTCATAGGTCTGTAGATTGCCAACCAGCTCTATCAAAGGAATTTTGTCAATATCATTCGATTCCTCAATCGCGGTGATCTTGGTATGAAATCTCTTAGGTAGAGATCTAAGCACCTTTCTAACAATCTTGGGTTCGGGAATGGTTTCCCCTAGATTAAAGGCTGAGTTCACTATGTCCTTGAGCTTGGCATAGAACTCATCAAATGACTCATCCTCTTCCATCTTAATCTCTTCGAAGCTTGTAGTAAGCCTCTGAAGTTTCGAATCCTTGACAGCCTTAGTTCCTTCATAGGTTGTCTGGAGGATGGTCCATGCTTCCTTCACAGTTTCAGTAGATGATATCTTCTTGAACTCCTCATTCGTGACCGTACTAAATAAAACATTCAATGCCCTGCTGTTGAAGTTTGCCGCCTTGATCTTAGCATCATCCCAATCGGCCGGCGCTTCCTTTGGCTTGGTCCAGCCTATCTCCATAGCTTGCCACACTTTCTCATCTAATGACTACAAGAAAGCTCTCATGCGTACTTTCCAATATGCATAGTTAGTGCCATCAAATAAAGGAGGTATAATAAGAGACTGTCCTCTATCCATGACAAGTAGGGGTCAATAGATCACATAGCAAAGATTAAGATCTAATCAGAGTGTGCCTGTTCTAATACCACTTGATAGGCCAAGAATGTATTGACCCATTGTGATGAATTAACTAATTAATTAGTCAAGTTAATTAATTAATTCAATTAGCATGCAATAAGCATGGTAGCACAAACAAATCACCAACTAAGTTAAAAATGCAGCGGAAAATAAAATGACACGATGATTTTGTTTATGAATGGGGAAAACCTACATGGCGAAAACCCCACCGAGTGATTTTAAGGTCATCACTTCTGAGAATTCACTATTATCACAACAAGCAGTTACAAGTAAAGGATCCCAGTACCTTATACCAACCTACAATTGAACTTTTACCCCAATACCCAATTGGACTTGTTCTGTAGTGACAATCTCTTTTTTCAATGCACAACTCCCAGTACGTGACTAACAAATTCGATGCACGAATCCTAGTATGCGGCTTACTCACCAACTTGAGAAGAATGTTGGTTGAAAAGTTCTTTAGTTCATCCATACGATGAAGATTATGAAGCTCCTTGATTACAAAACTCTATGGTGTACAAACATGGCAGTTTCTTGAAGAGAAAGATGAACTAAGGCATATGTCTCCGGTTCACAATATGCTTGTGAAAAACTTTTGCATTAAGTTGCATTAGCTATGACAGCCCTTAAAACAATCCTTATATATGTTTAGGGTTGTGAGAAAAGAAAGCCCAAAAATCTATTCACGGATTGGAGTAAAATCAGATCTGAAAAACTGATTTTCTTAAATCTCGACAGATACCCTAATCTATCGAGCAACTGTCGAGTATCGAGCTTAAACAGCCTTTTAAACCTTGATAGATACTAGCTGTCGAACTTTAAAATCCAGCACTTCTTCACTTGATTCTTGGACAGACTTGCATGGCTTTAACACTTGAACTTGAAACCTTATTCCTTGAAGTATTAAACACATCATAGATCTACCCAATTATAAGTAAAGTGCGTTTTGTCAAAGGATTAGCCAATTCTACATTGACATATGTTCCTAACATGATTCACATATGTCCTAACAATCTTGATAGCTCTATGTGTGTGTATAAAGGTAAACACCTCTCAGATCTCACAAAAGATTCAACACACAACTCAACAAAGACCTTAAAGAGTTTTTGGGTACAAAACCCTAGATCTACAAAAGAGGCACAAGATGCACTCTAATCTCTCTTTGAAAAGCCCTTACAAAAACGTTCCTTTATATACTAGAAGAATTAGATCTGAAATCCTAATCTTTAATGGGTTTGAACTGTTGTTTGGGCTTAATTCAAATTTTGCAGATACGATTCTCGATCGATCAAGCCATACTTTTGATCGATCGAACTTTGCAATTTTGCACAGTAAGTTTTCGCATTCAGCTTGATTCAAACTATACAAATAAACTTTGAGCAAGCCTAAACCTAGACTTATTATTTTGATCATGATTTGCCAACATATACAAAGTGAAGTTTTAATACATTTAGTTCCTAAAATCTTAGAACCTAACATATATATATATATATATATATATATATAGAGAGAGAGAGAGAGAGAGAGAGAGAGAGAGAGAGAGAGAGATGGGTTCAAGTTACACATTTTTTAAACTATTGAATTTAAGTAGATTCAATGGTCAAAAATTGATGTCGCAGAAGCCTAAAGAAAGCACACACGATGCTCTCTTGGTGGAATAGAAACTAAACTGTTAGTTCATGGTAGTAAATCTCAAATCCACGAGGGGTTTGCCTGAATCTACAAGGAGAAGAAAACTGGAATTCACTAGAGAAATAATTTGACTAAAGTTTGTGTTTATTGATAACACTCTGATTTGCCTCTGATGGCTACAAAACATATAAATACTGAGAAAATTTTCTAAAACCCTAATTCACTCTATTTACGTGATTAGGTGACAAAATACTGAAATTTACCAAAAATGGCAAAATTGACCTAAATGCAGAATCATAAACTACTGGCCTTAAGGGTCGTCCCAAAATAGACGGAACCTTATTCTGACTTTTAAACTAAAAGTTATTAAGGAAAAACAAAGATTGTTATAAATAGAAAAAATACTGTTTTTAGGGCCTTAACGAAGGAATTTGCCTAAATTTTGGCAAGGTTCATGACATATAAGTTTGGATCAGAACACCGTTTCCCTTCAGCCACCAAATTTCATGCTATTCCGACACTGTCACCCCGATGGCCTTTACTGGCACCCCCTTTGATCTTGCATTGTGACTTCCTGCGCCCCTGCTGCTCTAGGAAGTCATGTGCTATCTGTTCTACATCAGTCTCTCGCACTTGAAAGAACTCGACCCCGAGTTCCCACTATTTGGTTCATCAGGAGGATGATAATCATACAAGTCAGCAACATTGAAGGTAGAAGAAATGCTCATGCCTAGAGGAAGAGCAACCACATAAGCATTGTTGTTGATCTTCTTAGTAATCTAAAATGGCCTATACTTCTTGTCCTTCAATTTGTTGTAGTTACCAACAGGAAATCTCTCATTTCTAAGATAGACCAACACTAAATCCCCAACATTGAAGATCTTCTCACGCCTCTTCTTATCAGCAGCTTCCTTGTACTTGGCATTTGTAGCTTCAAGTTTCTGCCTCACCTCCTCTTGCATGGCCTAAATACGATCAGCCATATTCTCTGCTACTTGACTCACTCTTGGAAGCTCATGTAAAGGTACCAAGTCCAAAGCGTGTTTTGGGGCACATAGTAGACGATGGCAAATGGAGACTTACTAGTGCTTCTACTAACTGAGCTGTTGTAAGCAAACTCTGCCTAGGACAATGCAAGATCCTACTGCTTGGGCTTCTCACTTGAGATACACCGGATCAGATTGCCAAAAGTGCGATTAACCACTTTTGTCTGGCCATTAGTCTAAGGATGACTAGTGTTGCTGTAATTCAAGCAAGTGTCAAAACGCTTCCACAAAGTCTGCCAGAAGTGACTAATGAACTTGGTATCCCGGTCAGAGGTGATGGACTTTGGCACTCCATGCAAACGCACAACTTCTTTAAAGAATAGATTAGCTACTCGAGTAGCATCTGAAGTCTTCTTGCATGCTATGAAATGGCGAGACATCTTCGAGTACCTGTCAACCACAACAAAAACAGAATCCATACCTCACTGGGTTTGAGGAAGACCTAGTATAAAGTCCATAAACAGATCCTCCCATGGTGCTTATGGAACTGCCAAAGGCATGTATAAACCAATATCCCTCTTGAGTTGTGGCCAATAATACCTCTCCTCCACTAATGCTATAGTCTTATCTCTGCCTATATTTCCACCCAAACCTCCACCATGTAGCTCCCTAATAAATCTGCTCCCTCAATGAACTTTTAGGAATGCATAATTGATTACCCTGAAAGAGGAAACCATCCTAGATGTACATATTACTGACAGCAGTATGAGTTTATTGACACTTACCCCAAATATCACCAAAATCCTCATCATTCTCGTACAGCTCCTTGAGGCAATTAAACCCTACAACTTCAGTACATAGTATGGTCAACAAAGATGCTCGCCTACTAAGTGCATCAGCCACCTTATTAGTGATGCCATACTTGTGCTTCAATGTGAAATGGAAGCGCTATATATAAACTACCCATTGAGCATGCATCTTATTAATGCTAACTTGACTGTTGATGTGCTTCAATGCCTGATGATTTGTATATAATACAAACTCCCTCTGAATCAGGTAGTGCTTCCAATGCTTAATAGTACGAACTACAGCAATGAACTCCAGCTCATAGGCCGACCATTTACTTCGAGCTTCATAAACTTTCTCACTAAAGAATGATACTGGTCTGTTTTCTTATGAAAGAACAGCGCCTATCCCGACTACAGATGCATCACACTCCACCTGAAACACCTTATCAAAGTTGGGCAATACCAAAACTGAGGCTATGCTCAACTTCTCTTTGATCAAGGCAAAACTCTGTTCTGCTTCCTTTCCCCATGAGAACCTTCCCTTCTTCAAACACTCAGTGATAGGGGCTACTATGCTACTGAAATCTCGAACAAACCTTTAATAGAAGGTTGCTAGCCCATGGAAGTTTCACACATCACTCATTGTCTTTGGGGTTGGCCAGTCTTTGACTGCACGGACCTTGTCCTCATCAACATGAATCCTATCCACACTGACCACATACCCTAAGAACAGCAACTTATCAATTAAGAAGCTGCACTTCTTCAAGTTGATATACAACTCATTGGCCTGCAACATCGCCAATACTTCTCGCACATGATTATAGTGGGCTGCTTCTATCTTACTGTAAATCAGGATATCATCAAAATAAACTACCACAAACTTCCCAATAAATGGTTTCAATACCTGATTCATAAGCCTCATGAAAGTGCTAGGAGCATTGGACAATCCGAAAGGCATCACCATCCACTCATATAACCCCTCATTTGTCTTAAAAGCTGTCATCCACTCATCTCCAGGTCGGATCCGAATTTGGTGATACCCACTCTTGAGATCCAGCTTGGTGTAACACTTAGACTTACTCAGCATATCAAACATGCCATCTAGTCAGGGAATTGTAAATTGATACCTGACTGTGATCTTGTTGATGGCTCGACTATCCACACACATACGCCAGCTCCCATCCTTCTTCAGTGTTAACAATGCTGGTACTGTACATAGACTCATACTCTCCCTGATCTGCCCCTTGCTCAGAAGCTCATCCACCTTCCCCTATAGAATCTAACCCTCTTGAGGATTCATCCTATAATGTGGCAGATTTGGTAGACTAGCTCCATGAGCTAAATCAATGCAATGTTGGATGTCACGCATTGGTGGTAAACCTACAAGCAGTTATTCTAGAAAAAGCTCTTCAAACTCCTTGATCAATGGTTGAATTGCCTCAGATATCTCAGCAACTTTCTTCGGCTCGCCATCCGTCACCACTACAGCATATACCTGTTTCAACTCCTTACACTCCTTGTCAAACTCAACCTCATTGTTGACTATGAGAAGTGATGGCTTCCCCTCCATTTTAGAAGCTTTGGGTACACTGCCTTCCTTAATAGGACCAAAGACAATTTTTCTGCCATTCTTAAAGAACACATACACATTATTCTTACACATATGAGTAGCATCTACATCATACTGCCAAGGTCTACCCAATATTAAATGACATGCATCCATTTCAACAACATCACAAACTACTTCATCTACATAACATTTACCCATAGAAAAAGTAACACGACATTGTTGAGTAACAAGAGTTTCTATACCTTTCTTGATCTAACCTATCTTGTACGGAGAGGGGTGCTTTTTTGTTTTCAGTCCCAGCTTGGTAACGAAAACTCTTTGACGCAATGTTCTCTACACTGCCATTGTCAATGATCAAATCATAGACCCTCTTACTGATGGTGCATTGTGCTCAGAAGATCTCATTACGCTGATCACCGTATTCCACCCTCGGTCTGAGCAACAACCTTTGGATCACCAAAGACCTCCCTAATGGCATGCCTTCCTCATCTTCTTGGATCTCATTGGGATTATAGGCATATGGATCAGCATTATTATACACCTCTTCACCCTCTTGTTCACCTTCTGCTTTGCTATCTTTTGCCACCACCAAATTTACTGTGGCTTGCTTAGGGCAAGTACTAGATTGATGTCTTGGTTCTTCGCACTTGTAGCACTTATTCCCAGTTGTCCTAGCATAGGGGTTGGCGTTCGCTATCGGCTGGGTTAGGCAACCTGCTACTGCCATGGTGGACTGGTTGACACCACTATTCTCCCTAACCACGAGTTATGATCGTGGCGTAAACATGAGTTGTTTACCTTTTTGGCAGTGGAATTGGATGACTCTGAACTACGGTTGGAAACCTTCGAACCTGCCCTGAAATGCTGATCTCGGATGGAAACTCGCAACCCGTGTACAAATCTGGATATTCGTTGATCTTTAGTTTCCTCGAAATCATTGCGATTCCCAGGCTTGTCAAACTCCTCCATGTACTCATTAATTGTCTGAGTACCCTGCCTACAATCCTAATACTATCTAAGCAACTCTTGCTGGTAATCTGGTGGTAAGAACTGATCTGCCATTAATCTTTTCATTCTCCTCCATGATAGCATTAGAAGCTTTCATTCACGGGTACGGTTTAATTGAATACGATCCCACTTGGTAGATGCTCCTCCCTTCAATTTGTCGGCCACCAAACACACCTATTTGTCATCTATAGTACCTATATACTCTTCAATGGAAACATTACCATTAAATGATGGTTACTTTACTTTCATCCGATAGTCCCCCTGTTCCTGATAATCTCAGCCATTATCCTTCGCGGGACCACGATGATTCCTAAGGACTCTCTCTGCATACTCCTTGTCCTCACTCTTCTCTTCGTTGTAGTCTTTTTGCTTGTTCCGGTTTGGACCACGATAGGGAGGGCCACGCACTCAGTTATCACGTCGCTCTTCGTCATCACGATTAGCGTTTTGATTAAGGAAGGTGGCAAGAGCTTCTTGAATCTGGTCTAGAGTCTGTTGGGTTGAATCATGAAACTGTTGATTTTCATCACAAAAATCAAGAAACTTAGCCTTAGTGAGGACTGGGTTGTTGACGTCGTCACCGCCGTCATTGTTGTGGTGGTCACTGTCTTGCCGGTTAGCCATCAGACCAGGGTAAGTCAAGGCTCTGATACCAACTGATGTCGTAGAAGCCTAAAGAAAACACACACGATGCTCTCTTGATGGAACGAAAACTAAACTGTTAATTCCTGGTAGTAAACCTCGAATCCACGAGGGGTTTCCTTGAATCCACAAGGAGAAGAAAACTAGAATCCGCCAAAGAAATAATTTGACAAAAGTCTATGTTTATTGATAATAGTCTGATTTGCCTCTGACGGCTACAAAATATATAAATACTGAGAAAAACGTCTAAAACCTTAATTTGCACTAATTACGCGATTAGGTGACAAAATACCGAAATCTACCAAAAATAGCAAAATTGAGCTAAATGCAGAATCATAAACTACTAACTTTAAGGGTCGTCCCAAAACAGAAGGGATCTTATTTTGACTTTTAAACTAAAAGTTATTAAAGAAAAACAAATATTACTATAAATAGCAAAAACACTATTTTTGGGGCTGTAATGAAGGAATTGGCCTAAATTTTGGCGATGTTCATGGCATACGAATCTGAATCAGAACCGTTTCCCTTCAACCTGCCAAATTTCATGCAATTTTGACATTGTCACCTCGATGGCCTCTACTGGCACCCCTCTTTGATCTTGCGTTATGACTTCTTGCGCCCCTGCTGCTCTAAGAAGGCATGTGTTGCTTGTTTTACATAAAAAAAAGACCCTCATTAATGCTAATATTTTAATTGATCGAATTTATTATCCCTTATTTAATACATTCCATGTTTATTTCTAAACCTAAAAAAGGTTATACATCTAACTCTTTCTCTCTCCACTGCACGTTTCTCTCTCTATCTCCACCACAGCTCTTCCACCTCCACGGCTAGGTCGCCAACAACAACAACCAAAAAAAAAAAAAAAAAAATCCACAGTCGTTGGACTTTGTTGGATAACACAACTATTGCTTTTTGTTGAATAACACAACTATTGCTTTTACATACATTGATAATTATTCAACAACTAATTATCAATGTATAGCTGTTCTCTATCTCCACATTTCTAGAATAGCTACGCATCATAAGTTTTGCAATTTATTCTAACCTAATCTAATTCTTGAATTGTATTCGATTTAACTTGCATCTGGATCTGATCAAATCTGAATCCTTGTTATCCAACACATTTCTTAGGTTTAGTGTTTGTACTTTTTGATATAATGTAAATAAAGAACCCTTTTGTGCTTCAATTTGATTGAATGAAAGTATACCCCTTTCTTGCCCCAAATTTTGTGGAAAGTCAAATTTGCTAATGAATCTCCAAATTTTGTGGAAGACTTACAAACTATCCCTATCTCCAGCTCAGTTTTTTATTTCACAAGATGGTGAAAGTTTTGTCTGCCTCTTGTTTTTTGGCTAAATGAAAGAAAAAAAAAGTGCATAATCTTGAAATCCAGATATTATTTTGATAGATATTAAAATCCCGCTTCACTAGTTTGTGAACAAGCTACATTTGATTATTGTTTTAAGACTTCACTAATGATGAACACAGTCCGGCGGCTATGGCCTTTTGTTTTAAGACTTGGCTAAAAGCAAGAATTGCATTATTCAACAAAGTAAGGCAACTGTGGTTTTTTTTTTTTTTTTTGGCTATCGACGACCTGGTTGTGGAGGTGGAAGAGCCGTGGAGGAGATAGAGAGAGAAACGTGCAAAGAGAGAGAGAGAGAGAGAGAGAGAGAGAGAGAGAGAGAGTTAGACGTATAACCTTTTTTGGGTTCAGAATTAAGTATGGAATGTATTAAATAATGGATAATAAATGAGATCAATTAGAATATTAGCATTAATGAGGGTTTTTATTTTTTACTATTGGATCTACTTAAATCCAATTACTTAAAAAATGTGTAACTTGAACCCACCTTTTATATATATATATATATATATAGAACTTATCCTATAATATATATGTATTTAGAGTTGTGTTACGACCCAACAAATAAAGTGTTAGTCCTTTATAGGTAATTTTTTTTAATTAAATAATAAAATATTAGAATAGGATATAGTAAATATAATAATTTATCATATAATTATTTTATTTATTTTTATAATTTTAAAATTATTTATTACGTTAGCGGTAATTAGTCTCTTTTCCAGTTCTTTAACCATACTGGTTTTTAAAACCATGCTCCTAATCACCAGAACCGTTTTGTTGACTTTTCCAAACTGTTTTGAGTTTTTTAAGCCTTAGAATAATTCTTAAAATTTTTTTCAGTTGATACTCTTTTCTCAATCTGATGGCAAACACACAAACTTGATTTTCATATTCATTTTTCAAATTTGGTTATTTTAAAATCAGTTTTAATTTATTTGCTTAAACAAATGAGGGTTTTTTTTTTTCCTCTCTCTCTTTTGGGCTGTTTGTTTGTTTTTTCTGGGTTTCTTTTTTGTTGTGAATATGTTAACTTTATCACTACCTAAATGGTATAAACCCCAAACTACATACATAGTGTACTTTTGTTTTAAGGAAAAAAAAGGAAAAGGAAAAGAGAATTGCATTAGAAAATAAAATCAAGAAGAAGTAAAACAATTAGGCTATGCGAACCTTTCAACTTGTTTGGGTACGTAGTTGTATATTCTTGCGCAAAACAGTGTCGAAACAGGGCTCTTAAAATTGAATTATAATATAATATTAGACACCCTTGTCAAAACCCACTACGTCTCCATCCCCATCAATCTATGAATTTCATTTCTAATTCACCCAATATCCGAGTCTATGCATAATGTATTAAAATAAAAAATAGCCAATACAGCAGATTTAGAAGAAGACAAAAGTTATTAAGTGATCACCCAACAATGTTGTCAAGAAAAAAAATTAAAAAATTAAAAAAAAAATAGATTGAAACCTTAACTATTTTAATTAATATATGTTACTTGTTAATCATCCTAAAGAATAATTTACCCAAACCTAAGCCTCAATCAAAAACAATTCAATTGAAATACCAAAGCTTAAAACATATTTTGTCAGCGAATTGTAAAATCACAATTGAAAACTTTACCGGAAATGTCTAAGGAGGCATGGACGGAGCTAAATTTTAGAGTTAGGAAGGCTGGCTTGGCTGCTGGTTGTGTGCGGCGGCTTCGGCCTTCGACTGTGTTGCTGTTTAGTCGGTGAGGCTTTTTTTTTTTTTTTTTTTTTTTTTTGACTTTAAAGCACAAAATTATTTTGTTTAAAATTTTTTAAAGGGCTAGGTCACTTTTTTTGGGTAAAATTTGTTGATTAGGCTTAATATTTTTAAGTTTTACTATTGGTAATTTTTGTTATTAGGCTTAATTTTTTGGGCTTGTATATTTTATTTTAGATTTTAGATCTATAAATTTTTTTTATGGTCTTTAAAATGAGGAAAATGTTAGAGCTACAAACTTTTTACAAGTTGCTAATGTGATGAGTGGTTATTGGTAAATAAAAAAATAATGTAAGTAGCGGTCCTAAATTCGAACCAATAAGACTTTGCTACCTTAACCGTGTAAAAATGTTATAGAAAAGTTTGTGACTATAACAATACTCTTAAAAAAGAATCAATGATATTGTTAAGGAGGGCAAAGTGTAATTTTATAGAACAAAATTGTTAAAATAAACACATGTATATAATAATATTTTTTTAAAAAAAATTGGGGCCCCAAGTCTAAAGGTGGCTCTATCCCTGTAAAGCATTCACATCTGCTTTCTACAAAATATCCCATTTTATTTACCATCTGAAAAATTACTTTATCTATTATACCATACCATTTTACAATACACCCAACATCCCAACTTTTATTCTATCATACAATACATTAAAATAATACATCTACACAATAAAATAATATAACCCAAAACCCAATAAAACCCAAAGTTAGTGAAAGAGGGAGACAAAATGATTAGAAGAAAGAGGCTGAACGAATAAAACAGAATAAAAAATAAAAAAAGCTGCTACAGTAAGATGCATATATAAGAGTCTACTATAGCAGTATTGTAAAATTTTTAGGATATAGAAACCAGATAAAGCATCATTTTAGTGTTTGTGGATTGTAAAATACCATTTTGGGGCTTGTACTAATGCTCAAGGGAGGTATGACGGTGACTTGAAGGAGGAAATCAAAGGGAGACCAATCTAATAATGATAAATTCCCTCAAATTCCTCTATTTGTCTTTGCGATTTTGCCTCTTACAACCATTCCTTCTCAATTATAGTGAAAATTGATTAGGTCTGGCTTTTTTTAACATTGTAAATATTTAGCAATTCTGCCTAACCAAACGATCCCTAAAATAATACTGAAATGGATCGCTCAATGGGCCAAACAAATTGCCTTTTTTTTTTTTTTGTTGGTTTTGGGGACGGAAAAGAGATGGTGGTTTGGTGACGCTGAGATGCAAATATGTGTAAGGATTTTTGTGGGAACGGATTATAACGATGTTTGTAGTAAATGTAGGGATGGCAATGGGGCGGGCCGGGTCCAAAGGATGGGGTCTTTGGCCCCGCCCCACATGGTTGTCTTACCCCATCTCCACCCCGCCCTGCATGACGGATAAAATTTTCTTACTCCATCCTGCCCCTTGGGGCCCCGCAAAGCCCCGCCCCACCTCATAAAACTCTACTTCTTGTTAATTTGCCCACAACTATTACAATTGTTTTTAATAAAACCTATTTCGTTAGTAAAAATATACCTGGAATTACAAATAAATATATCCCATCAAGCAAAAATTGAATAATATTATTAAAGTGTTTAACAAGACAATATCACAACAAAAACAAAAATCTCCTAATACAAAATTAATGATTCAATAGTATATACATTTGTTTATAATAAAGATAAAAGAAAATTTTAAAATTGGTACCTTATTTCCAACCTTACTCGAGAAAAAAAAAAAAAAAAAGTGATAGAAAGCCTTGTTGGGTAGAATAAAAATAAGCTGATAATATGTTTGTTTAAATAGTAGAGTTTTAATGTATGAAAAATTTACAATTTAACCCTTATCAATACGGGGTAGGATGGGGATGGGGCGGGACAGGTTCGGTCTAAAATGTCTAAACCCATCCTCGTCCCGCCTCATGGTGTAGGGCTAAAATCTCACCTCATCTCCGCCCCACCACTTTTGCAGGACGGGAAAAACCCGCGTGGTGTGAAGTGAAGAGGGGCGGGTCATGCGGGACGAGACAAAATTTTCATCCCTAAGTAAATGGATCAAATTCTAAAAACATGAAACGGAGTACCGTGCAGTTTTTTTTTTTTTTTTTTTTTTTAAAATTATTAATTTTAGACTATATACATGGCAGAAGTTTAGGTAGAGACTCTACCTACATGGGAGAACATCCTTAATTGTAGGAACTAACTGTGTATGTATAATTTTTGTTTTTCAATTTGACCAAATGTTCATTTGATTTACTTCATCATATACTATTTTGATAAAAATTATATACCAGTTCTGAAAACTGAGTATGTCCATATATAACAATTCACATGTAACAATGGGTAACGTGGAAATAACAAATTCTCAAATGAAAAAGTGCGCCACCCAACAGATGGATCCAATCTTATGGGAAATAATCCATTGTTTCATGGTTTACCGTAACCTGCCACATTCCATAAACTCCCGAAAAATTGCTAAAATAAAATAAAACACGAATCATAGATTTAAATTAAATTAGTTTTTCCATTTCTCTAAAAAAAATTAAATTAGTTTTTGTTTTGTTTATTGTATATTTAAAAATTTCCCTTTTTCAGATTTCTCATATTGCATCACGGTCCACCATCCACGTGACGTGAAGACAGTAGTAGAAAACCCGAAGAGAGGTACGTTATTGATTTCTTATATCCTTCAATTTTATAGCACTGTTTTTATTATCATTATTTTCTTATTGAGTTTTTCTTTGCCTTCCTAGACAACCGCCAGTTGTGAGAATGAATTATCTAGACAAAATCAGTGAGATAATATTTGATTGCGTATTTGCTGTACTTCAACGTCAGTTGGGTTATTTGATTAACTACAGAAGTTACGTTGATAATCTCGAAACCAAAGTTGAGGAGCTGCGAGGGGCCAGAGATAGAGTGCAAAGTAAGGTTGTCAAGGCTGAAAATAATGTAGAGAAAATTTATGCTGATGTTCAGACATGGCTGAACGATTCCGAAGGGGTTATTAAAAAGGCATACAAAACCATTGAAGATAATGGACAAGCAAATATGACGTGCTGCAATGGGTGGTGTCCTAATTTGAAGTCCCGTTATCAAGTGGGCAGGAGATCATACAAGATGGGATTGGAAGTCGAGGAAAGCAAGAATAAGGGCAAGTTCGATAGCGTTGGCTATCGTGAGCCTAGACAACTGGTAGGGACAGTGAAATTAAATAGAGGGTACGAGGACTTTGAATCAAGAATGCCTACAATAACTAGAGTTCTAGAGGCACTAAAAGATCCTAATATCAGTAGGATTGGGGTTTACGGTATGGGAGGTGTTGGGAAAACCATGCTAGTTAAAGAAGTTGTAAATCAAGCTGAGAAAGACAAATTGTTCGACAATTACGTTTTTGTAGCTGTATCCAAAGAACCAGACCTGATGGATATTCAAACTAAAATGGCGAAGCAATTACGTCTAGATCTTGATAAGGAGGATGAGTTTGGAAGACCAGATCTACTTTGCAAGCGATTGCAACAAGGGAAAATCCTTTTAGTTATGGATGACATTTGGACGCCCCTAAAGTTGGAGGATGTTGGATATACTTTTGAAGATAATCAGAAGGAGTGTAAATTATTGTTAACGTCCAGATTTTATAAAGTACTAGTACGTAATGATATGGATACCCAAAAGCAGTTCCCAGTTAAAATTTTATCAAAAAAAGAAGCGAGAAACTTGTTTGAGAAGATAATTGGCGAATCAGCTAGAATCCCTGAAATTCAACATACTATGCTTCAAATTATTGAAGAATGTTCTGGATTACCAGTTGCCATTACTACAGTCGCAAATGCTTTGAAAAATGAGGAAGATATATCTGTTTGGAAGGATGCACTCGACCGATTCAAAATTTCTAACCCAAAAAAGATCGATGGTATGGATGAAAAGGTGTACAGGAGTATAAAGTGGAGTTACGAGTTTTTGAAAAGTAATGAAGCAAAATCATTATGGTTGCTTTGTAGTCTACATGGGGAGGATTACGACATAAAAGTAGAAGACTTGATAAGATTCTGTGTGGGTTGGAACTTGTTTGGTGACCTTGGTAAAATAGAACAAGTAAGATGGAGGGTGCGCACATTAGTTAAGGAACTCAAAGATTGTAGCTTATTGTTAGATGGAGATGACAATGATACAGTGAAAATGCATGACATAATTCGTGATGTTGCCATTGATATTGCAGCTGAAGAAAGGCATATGTATACTATAAGAAGTTCTAATGAGTTGCAAGACCGATCTACTGTAATTTCATTGCCCCGCATTAATGATGATTTGAAGCTTCCTAATCAGTTTGAATGTTCAAAGCTTGAGTTACTTTTGTTGTTCAGGCAAAAAGATGGTTTCCATATTCCAGATTCATTTTTTAAAGGGTTAAAGGAACTCAAAGTGTTGAAGTTATCTAGAAGCTGGCCTGGAGGAGTACTTCCTTCATCACTTTCGTCCCTTGAAAACCTCCAAACATTGTGTTTAGACGGTGTGGTACAAGATGTAATCATAATTGGAGAACTGAAGAATTTGAAAGCTCTTAGCCTTTCATTGTCCAATACTAAACGGTTACCAAAAGAGATAGGGCAGCTGACTCACCTTCAGTTACTAGATTTGGGAAAATGTTCCCAACTTAAATTTATTCCACCCAGTGTGTTATCTAATCTGAAGATGTTAGAAGAATTATATTTGCCAAATGATGTTGAATGGGAGGTTGAAGTACAAAGCACAGAAAAAATTAATGCAATGGTCTCAGAGTTGGACCATTTGTCTCACTTGACCAAGTTACATATATATATTAAGAATGCAAAGATTCTACCAAACGCCATGGTTTTTGAAAGGTTGGAAAGCTATAGAATAGCCATAGGCAGTGCTTGGTCCTGGGGTGAAACTTCGAAAACTTCACGAATTTTAAAGCTCAAAATAAGCTTTCAATCGGACCATGGGTATAAAGTATTATTTAGGAAATGTGAAGATCTCATTTTGGATGAAATGAAGGGTGTCAAAAATATTCTTTACGAATTAGATTCGGAAGGTTTTCAAAGTTTGAAGCAACTCACAGTCCAAGACAATGACGAGATTCAGTATATTATCAAGTCTATGGGGGTTCTCGGTTCTGTCTTTCTTATCTTGGAGTCAATTAATCTAAGCAATATGATTGATTTGGAACAGATATGCAACACTCCACTTCCAGCGGAGTCTTTTCGTAACTTGAGAGTGGTAAGAGTGAGAAAATGTCATAATTTGGAATTTTTCTTCTCCTCATCTATGGTTGGATGCTTTTCACACCTCCAAGAAATGGAGATAGATGATTGCAAGAAAATGAGCAAAATAATTGCGATAGAAAGAAAAGAAGAAATGGAGGTTAATAGTGACGAAAACATTATGTTCGCAAAACTCCGTTCTCTCAAATTAAGGAAATTATTAAAGTTGAAGGGCTTCTTTTCTGATGATGAATCTCTTGTGCTTTTCAACAAAAAGGTTTGTTTAGGATTTGATTATAAATTTTACTTCTTGAATGATGATAAGTCTCCCACAACCTATTAACCAAAAACCCAAAAAATAAAAAATAAATAAAATAAATAAATAAAAAAAGAAGAAGAAGAGTAGGTCTGGTATATATTGTCAATATCATGACAATACTCCATTTTGAAAACTGCACTAAATGATCAGAAGAACAATTTCTTTTTTTTTTCTTTTTTTTCTTTTTTTGTCAGTATGGTTTATTTTGATT
Source organism: Quercus tomentella (assembly GCA_028535165.1). Classification (NCBI taxonomy): domain Eukaryota; kingdom Viridiplantae; phylum Streptophyta; class Magnoliopsida; order Fagales; family Fagaceae; genus Quercus; species Quercus tomentella. The sequence goes on along the minus strand of JAPQVY010000089.1, from coordinate 24,655,843 downwards.
AGTTTTCTTACCCAACTTTTAACACTTTGAAATTCCTTATTGTTTGTTAGTTCAAACTCCAAAACTTTCATGATATATTTCTTTCACCGACTTTTTAGAATGTCCATAAGTTGTTTGACAGAACCAGATTTGATTAGACGTCAATATGAACATGAATTACTTGATTTTTATATTGCACCAAACTTTGGTTCAACTGAAGTAATCTGATACCTTATCATAGATTAGGGTGTAATGAGTTTGCCTAGTGGAGTGGCACCTTACCATTTACTGTTTTTTAAATGGGAATGTTCTACACAATATTAGTTATAGAAGTGTACAAAGTAATTTGGATACATTTTTTATTCATGTATTTTTGGAAGTTTCACAATATACTATGATCATTTCAAGTTCAATTCGTTAGAGAGAGAGAGAGAGAGAGAGAGACCACTTAGGAAATTCAATTGAATTTCATCTCCAATTCGTTAGTACGGACATGATAATTGATTAAAATGTTGAAGAAATGAAAATCTGCATTGTCAGACAATACCTTTGTATTGAAGAAAGGAATTATTTCTCTTCTTCCTTCATCTTTCTTATATTAGTCTCCTCTTTGTTATTAAGAATATAATTTAATTTATTTTTCTTTTATTGACTTATTGTGTACCTGTGAATTGTAGGTTGTCTTTCCAAACTTGGAGGAATTGGAAATAGAGGGTATGGATAGCATGAAGATGATTTGGCCCGACCAACTCATTTTAGATTCCTTTTGCAAACTGGAAAATTTGACTGTTTCAAATTTCACCAATCTCACAAATATTCTTCCACCCAATATGCTAAGAACACTCCAGAATCTAAAACATTTGAATATATATAGTTGTGGCTCCATAGAAGAGGTATTTGAGATGCAACAGACAAACAATGTTGAAGAAACACATGATATAGCAGCCACTAAACTTAGATCCTTAGAATTAATTAATCTAGGAAAATTGAAGCACGTGTGGAGTATGAATCCTCAAGGAATAATCACCTTTGGGAAATTAAATATTGTCAATATTCATAGTTGTTCCAGTCTAAAAAGTGTTTTTCCAACATCTGTGGCGAAGGCTCTCATGCAACTTGAGAAGCTAAAGATAAAGGATTGTGAAACGGTGGAGGAAATCGTAGCAAAAGAAGAAGGAATAGAGACAGCCACTTTGTTTGTCTTCCCACGGTTATTCTCTCTAAATCTTGTAAGTTTGCCTGAGCTTAAGAGTTTTTATCCAGGAAAGCATACTTCAGAGTGGCCGTTGTTGAACGAGTTGATCATTTATAAATGTGACAAACTGAAAAAATTTGGTTCCAATAAGGAAAGCGTCGAAGAAACCAATGGGCTGGACCATGATGTTAGTGTAATTCAACAACGCTTCTTTTTCAGCGAAAAGGTAACAACTTCCCTTGCATGTCTTTACATTTTGTTAATACAAATAAAATATATACTTATTGGATTATATGTCGGTGTAGTAGGCTGAGGGACAGTCCCTAGTAGTTGCATTCTAGCTGCACATACTAATTATTTAAGAATTCTCTCTCAAATAAATTCATTATATGTGAATTGCAATCAAAATAGAAAATTATGGAGGTCTTGAAAATTGAAATGCCCTTCAATGAATAAAATAAGGATTCTCAAATTAACAAAAAAATAAATAAATAATAATAATAATTTGGATTCTTTATTTTTGTTTGACATAAAGGATCTGTTAATTTTACTTGGCAGTTAATAATTCCGTAATTAATATGAGTTGGTTAGCTTATGCTTACTCACGAAAGAGTTTTATCTCAACAACGTATTTTGTGGAATTTTTCAGTTATTTGTAACTCTTATGCATAATAGCTTAAACATTTATATTTTGACACAAGTTCACTTTTTTTTTCATTATATTTTGACATCCAAAATTATTTGCCTACTATTTCTATTAAGTTAAAAATTAGAATGGTTAAATTTCCCATGTTTTTCTTCATGTCTAAATGTCAATATGAGCAAAATTAGAATGATAATAAGTAGGAAAGGGTCTTGCAAATTTGTTGCAATTCAATTGTCACTTGTTAATGTCTCTAATAGAGACACTAAGGGTATGTTTGGTAACTGTTTTCATTTTCTATTTTCGTTTTCTTGTTTTCAAGGGAAAAACAAAAAAAACAGATTTTTTCTGTTTTCAAAATGAAAAACACGTTTGGTTAGTTGAAAGGAAAAACACATTTTCCAAAAACAAAATTCAGGAAATTTGTTTGGTAGTTGTTTTTGAAAAAGTTGAATTTTGTTTTGTTTGGTTAATTTTTTTATAAAAAATTATATCTATTCTAATTCAAAAACATGTTTGTTCCAAAGTATTTAAAATCCTTACACCTAGAGGAATTTTTTTTTTTTTTTTTTTTTTATAAGATAGAATTTCTACTCTAGCCTAATCTAAGTGTATATGTGTGTGAAACTCCCTCCTAGAGATTTGAACCCCGATCCTTGTCCCCCACACCCCACAAGCATTTATACTTGTGGAGTGACCATCTCACCAAGGGTGCGCGGTGGTACACCTAGAGGAATTATAAAATCAAATGTTTTGTATATAACATTCAATCCTAAAACTTTAATCATATAAGTAAGACTGAAACTATAACACTTTAATCAAGTGTTATAAAAGATAATCAATAATAATAAACCATCATTTAACAACATTAAATAACAATAGAATAGTACCAAATCATAGTTCAAAGGCATTAAAATAAACATAATCTAATAGGAAATTATTGTTTTGACATAATCCCTTATAGCCTACCCAACCAAACCATCCTCCTGACGAGACTCATGTTAACAAAGATCTCTCTATCATCAGGATCTTGCTTGAACTTCTCAACAGCCTTCATAAATATTTCATCATTGACTTCTTCCATGGTCTCAAGGATATTAATGATCTTGCCTAAGGAGAAGTCATTTGTAGGTGCAATATTGCTACTAACTTCATCAATGGTATACCTCTTATACCTCTCAGCCTTTGCTTTAGATGCCTCTATCCTAGCCTTAGTGGCCTCAACCATTGATTGTATGGCATCATTCATTTGGGAGCTTATTATATCTCACTTACTCTTACTAGGACGCTTGTCACAACTATCACTAGGACGTTTGCTCAATCGGGTTGTAATGTCAGAATCAAGGATTGCCATGACAGGGTCTTGGGTAGGACTTTCTAAATTAACATGAACTCCCCCATGAATGAGTCATTCATCCAATGCATTCTCTTCATCTGAATGAGGAGGGTCTTGGGTGGATGCACAGTGTAGAACCCTAGTAGCTGTAGACTTATTAAATATAAGTCCAAGAAGATTATAATTTGAAAGTCCTTTGGTTCGAAACATCTTTGCCTTGGGATGTGCCTAAAAATATAAAGACATCTAATAAGAAAAAAAATGATGGGGGATAATGTGTCAAAATAAAACACTGTATTGTACTCAAAGATATTTACTCGACAATAATTTTGCCATGACTCCTCAAGTGCATGAACAGTGTTGGTTTCAGCATCCCAACCAAAACCAGATTGATTTATGAGTGTAGAAAACTCACGGTGTAATAAACGCATCCTATTAAACTTCCCTTTGAATTGAGTCATTGTAAAACTTCGTTTACCCAATTCATTTAATGTAGCTAACATTTTCTTCCAAGTATCAGAACTGAATTGCTCATCTGCCATATTTCCCTTATTGATCTCTTTCAGCATTATGTCAATAAATAGTTTCTCAAGTTGTGGTTTCCAAAGGTTATCGTCATCAATTGAATTGTTTCCTTCCATCTATTATAATACTGAATATTCAAAATGTGTGTAAAACACCCTTGAACGTTTAAACCCCCAAATTACAAATTACCAATTCAAGTTTATCAACAAACAATGTACGTGCGGAAAATGTAAATAAACTAAAACATAATTGATAACATAATCTAAACCAAATAAAATCACATCCACAGTAGAAATTAAATGGCAAAGATTAAGGTAAGAGAGATGCAAACACAAAAACAACACAACGATGTGTTATCGAAAAGGAAACCGAAGTTCTCAGCGTTAAACCTCTCCACCGCCCTCCAAGCGGTCAATAATCCATTAAAGAATGAAGTTGGGATACATGAACAGCAGAAGACCCTCCAAGTCTAATCTACCCAGTGTACCTAAGCCCTCCAAGCTTCTTGCTCCAACGAGGTTGCGCCAAACCTTTGTCTTCTTTAGCTTACCAGATCCCGCTATAGCCCATAGTATCAACCAATATCAATTGGTCCCTTCCTAACTGCTTCCCAAACACCAAATAGCCTTCTCACAGATATGGGTATGGTGAGAAAAGAATTTGGCTAAGTGTACCTCTCAAGGATGTAACAATGGAGAGGGTGAGAGTAGAGGAATTTGAAGAAACAAAGATGAAGATTGTGGATGAGTCAATCTTGTTTTTCTCTAGGGTTTCTCTCTCAAAATTCTCTTTGGAAGCTCTCTATATTTCGTGGGTATAAGGGGTATTTATACTGGAGTGAGAAAGGAATGCGAAGAGTCAGTTTTTCAAAACAAAGTGGACTGGCGACTTGGCCTCACGACTTGATTGAGTCGCGAGTCCAAGCCGCGACCTAACTGAATGGCCAATCTGGACTTTTTGTCCTGTAATGCTACAGCTGGCATGATGGTTCAGCTTCTCTACATGCTTCACTCATGTGCATCCTCTGGCGCTTGCCAGTCATGAGCCACCCGCGAGATCCAGTCGCGAGTCCCTACTTCAGTGCACAGTCTTGTGCATTTCTTCACACTCTCTCACACACTACCCTTACATGATTCCCACCTAAATACAGGGTTTCTAAATGCTAAATTACAAGTAAATTTGGCACGGAATAAAGCCAACAAGATGGTTGATTAAATTCAACCTTACAAATACAATGAAACATGGAAACAACTAAGGAACAACCTCAGAACAAATGCCAAACCACCAGATCAACAAATACAAAAATAAAGGGACATATTGACATTAAATTTTAGATACAATTTGTATAAACTGTTGAAAAAGAAAACAAACTTAAACCATTGCATAGTTGCTACATGAGGATAGCTTATTATATGAAATCACCTTGTTAAGAAATTCATTACAATACAAAAAGATATCACATAATTTAAATAAAATAAAATAAAAACTGCAATATTTTGTGTTTCACGGCTCCTATTAAATCTCACATATTTTGTGTTTCATATGGCACCTTTTTTTTTTTTTTATGAACCATACGGCACCTGTTAAATCTCACACTGCAATTGCACTATTATATACCTATAAAACTGGAATCCTATAAACTAGGACAGAATTATATGCCTTTAAAATAAACCAAATGTGCTAACACTATTATATACCTATAAAATAAACCAAACATATTGTTTTATCACATCAATCCCTAAGATGGATTCTATAAAGCTAGTTGTCCTTGTAACATTAGTTTATTCAAAGTTAAAGTAGGTCTTATGTATATAGATAGTAAAATATTATTTTAGATGTGTACCTTTGACTGATGGATCACCAAACGCTGTAAAAGATTGAACAAATTTGCTAATAGAAAACAAAAATATAAAATTAGAGAGAGAGAGAGAGAGAGAGAGAGAGAGAGAGAGAGAGATAAATTAGAGGTGCAAAGAATAAAACTAGAGGGGACAGAGAGAAAGGGAGTGGGTTTTCAGTACTTGACACCCTTGTATTTGGTTTCATTCTTTAGCCTCTCTGTGATGAACTGGAGGTGTAGCAAAAAACAAGAAAATATATAATAGGATTTGTGCAAGAAATTTTACCAGAAAGTAGCAGCAAAGAGTGAAAAAATTATGTGAAGTAGCGGCAAAGAGAAAATAAAAATAAAAATCAAAGTTTGCACAGTTTGAACCAGAGAGCTGGTTCATTAAAGTTGTAAAATAACTTGTTTTTTGCGTGTTTTCACAAGCCTAAAAAAACACAAAACTAAAGAGAGCCCTTTGGTTGTTTTCATTTTTCTTTATAAATTAGAAACAAAAATTGTTTTCTCTTTTCTGTAGTTTTGAGCTTACCGAACAAGTTTTTTGTGATTGGAAATAGAAAATAGCCCTTGAAAACAGAAAACTGATAAAAAAAATAGTTACCAAATATACCCTAAGGTTTCAAATCATCTCACTCTTTTTTTGTTATTGGGGCAAAATACAACTTACCTACCCGTAGTTTGGCCGATATTTAAGTTTCCTACTTGTGGTTTGAAATTTGGCACTTTATCCACCTAAGGTTAGCTCTATTAGAGTTCTGTAACCCACCTATTAGAGAACAACTTTTAACATCAAAACATAACATAAAACTGATCAAAAAGCAAGGGTATTTGATTTGAAACTTTGTACAGTTAAAAAGATGGAAAGTAGATGTAAGTGTTTCAATTGCTTGAGTACATGCACTTACTGAAGGTCAAAAACTCAATTTAGAAAACTTATGTGGCTCAGCATGAACGAGTCATATTGCAGCTTATGACTCTGGCCTATACCCTCTCATTCTTGGATTGATCTGTCACTAAAATCTAAACTTATATAAACCCACTTATTCAAGATTGACATCCTTGTTCATCTCTAAGCCAACGTCGGTCACAGATATTAGGCACAAATTTACATAAAACCAAATTAGAATAATCAATTAAAAAGTCCCTACGTAAGTAAAGACATTAAGCATCAAGTATAGAAAAACTTACGCAAATATCTGTTGCATTTATAATATTATCAGATGCAATGTCCGTTTGGGAACAATTTATTTAACTAAAACTGAAAATTTTTTGCTAAAAGTACTGTAGATAAAGGTAAAAGTTAGCTGAATAGTGTAGCGGGATCCATGAATAGTAGCAAAAATAAACTAAAAGTGAAAATAAGTTAAAAAATTAAACTCATTACAAAGGCACATGCAATGTGAATAACCAACATTAATTTTCAGTGTATATTCCACAGAGGCTTATAGAAACTGGCCCAAATGTCATCCTGGGAAACTCATAATTCATAGATTCAGAACAAAATAAATAATTTAAAAAAGTTTTGACCATGAGTTCCTTGGATAAGATGGAAAAGAGACAGGAAGTTATCTTCAAACTCTAACTTTTTTATCTATTTTATGTTATATTTGATGTTAAAAGTTTTTTTTTTTTTTAAGGAAAAGCCATAGGTGGGTTACGGAACTCTAAGAGCATTCCCATCAGCTCTTTAAAAAAAAATGCCATTTTGACACACCAAAAACCAACTTTATCATTTTAGCATATCATTTTACAACATACCATTTATCAGATGTTCTATACTTCAATTCTATACATTAAAATAATATTTACTATACATTAAAATAATATATTACCTCCTCCCTATCCCTATCACTATCTTCATCATCATCACCAACGGCCCCCACCGGCAACAATGCCGACGGCCACCACCGGCAACAACGCCGACGGCCACCAATGCCACCTCAAAAAAAAAAAAAAAAAACACAACAAGAGAGACCAAACCGTGTCCAACAGCAAATATACAAATGCACAGCCCAGTTTCCACCGGGTCCAACAGCCACTGCTACAACCACCGCCACAACAACAACCACCGCCACAAACTACAACCACAATCACCGGATCCTCCAACAAATTCCAAATCCAAAAACCTCAACCAAAAAAAAAAAAAAAAGAACTGAAAATCTTCAACAACCCAACAGATCAATCAATGACCAAATTCAACCAACCATCGGTGACGAATTGGCGGCGAGAGCTGTGGAGGACGACGAGCAAAGAACGGTGACTGTGGAGGACGACGAGCAAAGAACGGCGACTGTAGAGGACGACGAGCAAAGATCGGCGGCTGTGGAGGACGACGAGCAAAGATCGGCGACTACCCCTGGGCGAGCAGAGCTTCAGATCGGTGAGCAGAGGTTCAGATTGGCGAGCTTCAATCAGCGAGCTCTGCTTCAGATCGGAATCGCCTTCTCAGGAAAAAAAAAAAAAAAAAAAAAAAAGGGAGAAAGAGGCGCAGAGACGGAGAGATGGAGAGATAAAAAAAAATGAAACTGAGAAAGAAATAGGGAGCAACGGAGAGATGGAGACCAGAGAGGAGAGAGAGAGAGAGAGTCAGAGTTGTGTTGCGGAGAGAGATGTGTTGGGAGGAGAGAGAAAAGTGAATAAAATAAGAAAAAAAATTATAGCATTTTTGTCCGTACCGTCTCATATTTGAGACGGTACTGTAGCGGTGTGCCAATTTTTTTGGCATTTGGCACACCTCATGAGGGTCTATTTTTTATGTTTGGTGTGCCAAATGCCAAATATTTGGCATTTGGCACACCTGATGAGAGTGCTCTAACAGTGCTAACCTTAGATGGGTAAAGTGCCAAATTTTAAATCACAGGTAAGTAATTTAAATTTCGGCCAAACCACAAATGGGTAAGTTATAATTTACCCTTATCATTAAGAATGATGGTAAGTAGATATCAATTAATACTACTTCGTTAAAGTTCAAAGCCCAAGTTTTTTCTTTTCCATGTAATTAACTAGTGTTAATTACCGAAAGTGTAATTCCTCGGCCAAAAAAAAAAAAAAAAAAACAAACAAACAAACAAACTGAAAGTATAATAATTAGGATTGGTTTTTAGTTGAATAGTTAAATATTGAATACACAAATTGGTTAATTGGATATGCAGTTATGAGTTTGTTAAAAGACTCTTCAAAGACAGTTAGATATTAGCTCTAATAAGAATTTTCTCTTTTTGATTATTTTCTGTTTCCTTCTTCCATTTAAAATTTCTAGTTCTTTTTGAACATTCTTTCTAATTTTTTATTTTGTTGGGAAGGGAAAGGGTGAGGCAGGTTTGAACCTGCAACATGGAAATTGAAATATAAATGAAATGGGGAAGGTGTCATTCAGGCTAAAAGCCAGTCAACAATAATTGGTCATCAGATTCCTTTCAAATATTTTAACTTTTTTTATATCAGTATATGCTGTTTAACATCTCACTAATTTCTTTAAATTTGCCTCCCTTAAATTAGAATAATTTTATCCTAGGTGACCTCTAATTTGCTATTCTAGACACCATTGAAGCAAAATTTTGCATTCCACCACCGTAATGGAAAAATTATGTAGTATCCTTTAAGCCCATTTGCGATGGATAGACTCATGCAACAATGACATGACAGAATGTGTTTATTTAAGCATAATTTCATTTCTTTATAAAATGAAATAAAGGAAATGGTTAACATTTTAGAGAAAATGGTGGTTCAATTGGTCATTAGTTATAAATTTTTGTAATAAGTTTTTGTTAAATTTTTTGGGTTGATGATTTGTGTACTATGGTTGTAAGGGCTAATATGTGGTTCTTTGGACAAATTTGTAATGTTGTTTGGGCTAATTTGTGGAGTTGTTTGCACTAATCTATAGGGGGGGGGGGGGGGGGGATTTTAGAGGGAAGAGGGTCAAGTTTTGTTCCTGAAGTCCAATTCAAATTAGTCCCTAATATATACATCAAAAAAGAAGAAGAAAAAAAACCTGCCCCCTTGGCCCTAGTCCCTATCTAGTAGAAGAAAGATAAAAGATTGATTTTCACTAAGTATCCATTTGGGAACAGCTTATTTAGCTGAAACTGAAAACTTTTTGCTGAAAATACTGTAGATAAAGGTAAAAGTTAGCTGAATAGTACAGTGAGACCCATGAATAATAGCAAAAATAAGTTGAAATTGCAAATAAGCTGAAATTTTCAGATTTTTCCAAACGCACACTAAATAAGGTATTTCATTGGCCAAATGGAAAGAACTATGTTTAGTTACGAAAAATGTTAAAGTAGTAACCAATTTAACTACAAAAGGTTTATAAACTAATGTGGTAATGAATGTGCTTAATATAAAAAATATTATATATATATATATATATATACATATATATATATATATAATAAACAAATTTATTGATTATATTTTAGCTGTGTTAAAAAACTAACACATTAGTTATTTTATAACAAAAAAACATTAGTTATTTTGTAAAATTTGTAATATCCTAGTATTTTGCCATTAGTTAATTTTAAATCATGAGCTCTCATGCATTTAAATTTGTAGAAATAACAAATTTTAACAAAAAAATGTAATTGTATTGGCAAATTCATATTATTTAGGTCTTTACTCCAAAAATACAATTGATTTAATTACTCAAGTCAAATAGGATTTGAGTGCGTTGTCTTCCCCAATTCTTCATGGTTAGTTCTGAATGACATGATGGTTGAACCAATGTGCATTGGTTAGCTATTCAAATATTTTTCATTTTTTTTCCTTGGTTATTATTTTTTATATGCTAGATTGTATTTGTCTTGTCATGATTTAAATTGAACAAAACTTGGTTCAATTAGTTTAGTATGTAATTTAATAATTTATTGCTTATCTCTAGCTTTAATATTGAAAATTTCTAATTGGACATCAATTTTGCATCACATTTTAAACCATGAGTTGCTACCTCCTAGTGGGACTCAATTCATTCATGTTAACGGAAGCTTCGAAGTATTAAATAATTTTCCTTAAATCGGTCCTTATATCTATGTTGCTTCGGCTTTTCATTCTTTTTAATTTTTTAATTAATGTGCTGATACTTTTTCTATGCTTGAGTGAGCTTGTTAGGAACCATATCCCTTGAATTTATTTAATTTAAATTAGTGCATTCCGTGGATTTAGATGTCTAGATGATTTAGATACATCTAGTCCCTGTTCATTATTTCCTTAATTTGTTCATTACTTTGGCGTTTTCCCGGGATAAATTCCCCAAGTTGGAAAGATTGGAATTGGATGAGGGCGATGGCATGAATGAGACATGTGGCGGACCGTCAGCAAAATTCTGTTGCAACCTAAAACTTCTGAGTTTGTGGGGAAACGGTGATAAATCGACAGGAGTATCAGATTTTCGCAGATTAAAGAATATTGTGCCATTCTCATCCACATCTTTCCACTACTTACATATTTTGTATGTATCGGGAAGTGATGTATTGATTAGTTTATTAACTCCCTCAACAGCCAGAACTCTCATGCAACTCAAGGAGATTACAATTTATAAATGCAAAAGAATGACAGAAATAGTTGCAAATGAGGGAAGTGAAGCAAAAGCAGGAGATGTGATCGCTTTCAATAATTTGACATATTTGCGATTTGATGACTTGCCGAGTCTCACAGCCTTCCATTTGGGGAATCCCTCCATCAAATTCCCATCATTGGATCTTGTAAGAGTGAATAACTGTCCTAAATTGAAGATTTTCTGTAGTGGAGTCTTAAGCACGCCAAAGCTAAGATTCATTGGGATAGAAGGAAAGCAGATAACCAAAGAGGAAAGGGATGGAGATCTTGATCTTAACGCTACAATAAAAGAGTATTGGGAGGCTAAATTGGAGACTTGCGACCAAAAGTTCGCTGAAAAGGTACGTTGCCATGCCGTAGTTCCTTCTTCTTCTTTTTTCTTCTTTTTTTCTTTTTTTTTTTAAATCGTAAGTGGCTGCAAATTATTTTACTTCCACTGCCATATGTCATCATGTTGATATCTCATATCTCAGCTAGCTGAACCCAAAATATAGGGTATTGTATTCATTAACAATGGTTTAGCTCGGTATCAAGCTTACCCCTATGGCCCTATAAAAGTTTCATCTAGTCATATCTTTCAAACAATGGAGGCTCCACTTGAAGCCCAAGGGTTCAAATGATTTGAACCCCCTGAATTGGCAATATATATATATATCTTATATATAATTTTTTAAAAAAAATTTTACCCTCTAAAATAATATTTTGAACACCATGACCCTAAATATTTTTTTAGTTAAGGTCAATAAAATATGTTTTTGTAAACTCCCATATTGGTGTTGTAATTATTGTTGTTATTTGAAATGTAGTATCTTACTACGGTGCGGAATTTGAGAAATTTAATTTGAATATAGTTGACATTAGTATCTTGTCGCTTTTGGTTTTAGTTTTGCATATTTGGTGGATGAGATCAGAACATTGTTCATAATATGTTAACATAGTGCTTTTTCATATCATGTTGTTTTTGGATTACTTTGTATCTTTTTATATTCCAAAATATTTTTATTGTAGACCGATGCTAGTGAAGGTGAGGAGAGTGAAGATGATGCTAATGATAACTTGGAGAAAGATACTACTAGTGAAGTTGGGGACCCACAACGTGACGGAGAATGATGACTAGGGAGCAACTCAAAAGAAGATGGATCTTCCCTTTTATTGATTGTTTTATTTCAGCGTGTTGTCTTTTAAGTGATTTATTTATTTTTGAAACCTATGTGATTGTTACAATATATTATTTATTTTCGAAACCTATGTGATTGTTACAGTATATAACTTTGTTGTAATTCTAGACTACTTAGTACTCCTTTCGTATTTGTAACCATGAATTTGTAAACTATTAACCTACGATGGACTAATTTTCACTAATTGTTACACGATTACAGTTGGAGTCATATTCATATGTAAGTGGTATGGTTGGTCAATGGTCATGATAGACCTTATTTATGAATTTGTATACTATTCGCTTATGATAGACCTTATATAATGTTAATGTGATGTGTTACTGCTAAAGATGTGTTATAATATTCACATGTAAGTGGTGTAGTTGGTTAAATAGCGAAGTTTCACATTAGATAATGAGATGTTTCTTCTCCCAAAAAAAAAAGGGGATAATGAATTGTTAGTAGAACATAATTAGGCCAAACTCATAAACTTAATCTTTTGGATTCAATGGTGTTCCTATCAAGAAAGTCAATACTAGCCATACTAGCGATATATACCATATCGGTCATTAAACCAATACCGGTATTTTTTTTTTAAATGTACTGGACAAAATATAGAATCGTACCATGTTGTACTGGCCATATTGTAGATTTTTTGGGTATTTTGGATAGTATTGATGTTTCAGCCGATATAATAAAATGATTACATTGGGTTAATGTACTTAGGATAATACTTAGGCTTATAAAATAAGTGCAATTATTGAAACCAAAAAGACTAATACTAGGTTGGGTTTAAGCTTCTCTTTTAAGTGCTAGTTTTTCTCTCCCTGCGTAGGAGCCCTTTTCTCTCGTTTTAGCACGAGCCTCTCCTCCCTCTCTTGATACGGGATCTCGCTGGGTATGCTATAGCCCATAATCTCTACTCTACACCTTACTGATATGGACCAAGTAGTTATAGAGGGATTACAACATCTCCAACTCACCAAAGAAGAAGAAGAAGACATCTCTATTTCAACCACTAGTAAATCAGAAGTCTTAGAGGAATGTGCACTGAGTTTGGTTGGCAGACTTCTAGCAGATCGAAATCAGAACTTGAGATCTTTAAAAAGCACTCTCAGATCAGCTTGGAAGTTGGGCTCAGATCTAAGGATTGTGGATGTTGGAAAAAATATTTTTCAATTCAAATTCAACTACAAGTATCAGATGGAATGGGTTGAAAGGAATGGACCGTGGAATTTCGACAACAATCTCTTGCTCATGTGCAGATGGAGAAAGGGATTATCAGTCACAAATATTTCTTTCACCCACTCTCCATTTTGGGTTCAAGTTTGGAGCCTTCCCTTTGAGAATATATTTGAAGAAGTTGGAAGGGATTTAGGCAACAAATTAGGAAGGTACATAGAAACCGATAAGCGGTCTTGGCTATCAGAGCAAGCAAAATTCATGAGGGTACATGTGGATTTACCCATTGATAGGCCGTTGAGAAGGGGTGGCAACATCATTAACCCGAAAGGTAAGAAGTTTTGGGTTACCTTTAAGTATGAAAGGCTTCCCACCTTTTGTTTTCTCTTTGGAATCCTGGGACATGATGAGAGGCACTGCTCAAGAAACTCCAACAACCCCGAAGCTCACAGGCAGTACGGTGATTGGTTACAGGCAAATGGGGGTCCTAAAAATGGAAGTGAGAAGCCTAAACCATTAAATAGCGGTGGCTTTGAGGAACAAAGGGAGGGTGGCACAGTTGATCAGCAAACACCAATGGCCTCCAATTCAATGGACATGGAGGCAAAGCAGGTGGGACTTCCAATGACCATTCAAAATCAAAATCACACACATTCCAAGAACACGCAACCAGGACATGAGGGTGTATCAGTCAAGCCATCAGCAAGAAATCCGACAAAAGGTGAAAAGGTTAGTCTCTTGAGCCCAACGCCTTTCTTTGACAAATGCTCTAGTGAACCCCAAAAAGTCCTTGCAGCGGGAAATGAGGTCTGTGATGTGTCATCCATAGTGGGCCTTCCTAAGCAACCCCCCTCTGAGGCCCAAGAAATTACCAGCCCACTAAACAAACTAAAGAGCCCCTCATTAGCAATGAAACCACCACCGCCCCCCTAAGCCCAAGAAAAGGAAATTGGAAAAGGATTGCTAGAGCCCAAGGAAAACAAACCCAAAATTTTAACCCAAATACTCAAAACTTGGTGGGGCTTTTGGGTTCTAAAAGAATAGGCAGGTTAGACTTCTCAGAAGAAAATGAAGGCAAACCTCTGAAGAAACATTGTGACTCACACCACTCCAACACACATGATAATACTGAGAGATCAACAGTAGCTACCAAGCAGCATTGCCGGGAGCCATGAATTCCTTGTGTTGGAACTACCGGGGAATTGGGAACCCCCGGTCAGTTTATGCGCTCAGCGATTATGTGCGGCGCTGGAATCCCAGATTAGTTTTCCTCTCAGAAACTAAATCAAAGAGCAAACATATGGAAAAAATAAAATTCAAACTTGGTTTCACAAACGTATTATGTGTTCCAAGCAGGGGTCGAAGTGGAGGCCTTGCACTGCTATGGTCCAGCGACACAAATTTAGAGATTAAGAGTTATTCCAACCATCACATTGATGCAATAATCACAGAGGCAGACAATGGTCTCTCTTGGAGATTTACTGAGTTTTATGGATACCTGGAGACCCACCTAAGGGAAGAATCTTGGAAACTCCTCTCCTATCTTAATAGTCAATTTAATTTGCCTTGGTTTTGCTATGGTGATTTTAATGAAATTCTTTCAATGACTAAAAAAGCAGGACGAGTCCAACGTTCCCAAAACCAAATGGATGGCTTCCGTCGAATTGTAAATCATTGTGGCTTCAAGGACCTGGGGTACTGTGGCCCAGATTATACTTGGTGAAATATGAAGGAAGGGAGCAACAGAATTTCACTTCGTCTGGACAGAGCTTTTGCTAATACTGAATGGCTTGGACATTTCAAGGAACCAAAAGTACACCATTTGGCCGAATCCACTTCTAACCATTGCATTCTTGCAATCACTGACTCACCTCCTCCAACTTGTAAAGGTAAACTTCGTTTCCATTTTAAGGCCATGTGGGTCAAAAGGGAGGATTGTCGTGAAGTGATAAAGGCCGCATGGCACTCGGGCACGCTCTCTGCCCCTCCTGAAGGGGTTGCATCTAATCTCCAACGATGCGCAAGTGCACTGGCAAGCTGGAATCAGAATGTAGTAGGCAATATACCAAAGAAAATTGCGGAGAAAAGAAGAGCTCTTAATTCCATTACCATTGAAAATCAGCAAGGTGATAGAGGGGTAGAAATTAATCAACTCAAAAAGGAAATCAATGACCTTCTGGCCAGTGAGGAGACCATTTGGCGACAACGCAGCAAGGTTCATTGGTACAGGGAAGGTGACAAAAACACAAAATTTTTCCATGCCCGTGCTTCGAAAATGAGGAAAAAGAATACCATTTTGGGGCTTTGGAATGATGATGGTGTATGGTGTGAAAGCAAGGAAAGTATCACAGCCACTGCAATATCCTATTTTGAGAAAATATATACTACCTCCTCTCCCACCGGGATCAATGAAGTCATTAGTGCAATCCCTAGGCGTGTCACAGAAGAAATGAACACAAAGCTCACCAAAACTTTCACAAGAGAGGAAGTCATGAAAGCATTGCAGCAACTCCACCCCACCAAAGCACCCGGGCCTGACGGTATGTCCACAATCTTTTTTCATAAATATTGGGACATTGTAGGACCTAATATCACAAATATGGTGTTAAGTGTGCTGAATTCCAATTTGCCCATGACCGAAATAAACAAAACCAACATCTCCCTCATTCCAAAAACCAATCAGCCCACCAAAATGACAGAATTCCGCCCCATTAGCCTTTGTAACACTACCTATAAAATCATCTCTAAGGTCCTAGCCAATAGGTTCAAGACCATTCTACCAAACATCATATCCGAGAACCAAAGTGCATTTACCCCCAACTGCCTAATCACAGATAATGTCCTTGTAGCCTTCGAGTTCAGGCGTTATCTAAATCATAAAAGTGAAGGAAAAGAAAATTACATGTCTATTAAATTGGACATGAGCAAGGCATTTGATAGGGTAGAATGGAATTTTATTAAAGGTGTGTTGGAGAAATCAGGCTTTGTGGAAAAATGGATTGATCTTATTATGAATTGTGTCTCTTCTATTTCTTATTCAGTGCTTATAAATGGAGAGGCTTGTGGGAACATTTCTCCCTCAAGGGGCATTAGGCAGGGACACCCGCTCTCTCCTTGCCTTTTTCTCCTTTGTGCCGAGGGCTTTTCAGCCCTAATTCATGAAGCTGTCAGGAATCAACAAATTAATGAAATCTCCATTTGTAGAGGTTGTCCTTTAATCACCCACCTTTTCTTCGCTGAAGACAGCCTTTTGTTTTGCAAAGCAAAGGATCAAGAATGTCAAGCACTTGTCAGTATTCTCAACAGATACGAAGAGGCTTCAGGGCAGAAAATCAACACTGACAAATCTTCAGTATTCTTTTGCCTAAACACCCCTCAAGATTTGAGGGAAAGCATAATAAACACTCTTGGTCCAATGCAAGATTCACGGCATAACAAGTATCTGGGGCTACACTCCATCATTGGGAAATAAAAAACACAAGTGTTTGCTGAAGTTAAAGACAGAGTAGCTAGAAAAACTTGCTGGCTGGAAGGGTAAATTCCTTTCAATTGGTGGGAGAGAGATCCTTGTCGAAGCAGTGGCTAAAGCGGTGCCTACATACACTATGAGTTGCTTTCAACTTCCTAAGACTCTTTGCCATGACTTGGAAAATATGATGCGGAGTTTTTGGTGGAGGCAAAAGGAAAAAGAGAACAAAATTGCGTGGGTCAGTTGGAGGAAAATGTGTCGATCTAAATTCCATGGAGGTATGGGCTTCTGAAACATACAAGCCTTCAACCTTGCCATGTTAGCCAAGCAAGGTTGGATAATTCTCACCAACCCCAACTCCCTAGTGGCTCAAGTCTTCAAAGCAAAATACTTTCCTTATGATGATATTCTCAATTCCAAAAAAGATAGCAACCCCTTATATGCATGGCAAAGCATTCACAATAGCCTTGAGGTAATTAGAAGGGGCACAAGGTGGAGGGTGGGCAATGGTCGTCGAATCCATATTTGGGAGGATAGATGGCTGCCAACGCCAACAACCCACAATGTGATCTCTCCCCAAGCAGACTATAAAGACTTTCCCATGGTGTCTTCCCTCATAGACCATGACACTAGATGGTGGAAACTGGATGTGATTATAGCCACTTTTCTGCCTCACGAAGCCAACACCATCCTTAAAATTCCCCTAAGCTATAACCTGCCTGAGGATAGCATTATCTGGATAGGCAACAAAAGAGGAGCATTTACAGTCAAGAATGCATATCACATTGCCTCAGGTATTGTGGATTCAATTGAGGAAGGAGAAAGCAGCTCAAGGATCTTATTGTGGAAGCGGATTTGGCAGCAAAAAGTTCCTCTGAAGTTCAAAATCTTTGCTTGGAGGACATGTGTTAATGGTCTTCCAACTATGCAAAGTCTAAACCACAGAGGAATTCATTGCTCAAGTTTCTACCCATTATGCGATAAAGCCATTGAAACTACAGCCCATGCACTTCTTCACTGTGATCATGCAAAAATGACTTGGGCTTTTTGGCATAATTGCTCAGTTGATCTCTCTACTTCTTCTTGTGACTTAGTGGATATTGCCTTAGATTTTATTGCAAAAGGCTCTCCGAATGATCTAGAACTCTTCTTTGCTATTGCTTGGTCAATTTGGTGGAATCGCAATCAAGTAATCCATAAGGATTCTGGCTCCCCTCCAATTCAAGCCTGGGAAATGGCAAGTAGAGTCATGGCTGAGTTCAAGGCAGCTTGCTCTTACCCAGTTTTACCTCAAGCCCCTCCTCTGACCAAATGGAAAGCTCCCCCCTTAGGTTTCTTCAAAGTCAATACAGATTCAGCAGCATCTGATGATGAGAGGAACTCATGCATCAGAGTGGTCATATGAGACAGCAAGGGAGAAACTTTAGCTGCTTCCAGCAAGGTCCTCCCAGCGTCCTTCACTGCTAAGATATCAAAAGCTATTGCCGTGCTGGAAGGTGTGTTGCTTGCAGCGGAAATGGAGGTTTCACACGCTATTATTGAGTCTGATGCCTTGTCCATTATTCAAGCTATCAATGATGGGGTCTTCGGTGGTGAGCTCGGACACATCATTCAGAATATTAGGGAGGTTTCTTCTTCGTTTAGCTGGTGCTCCTTTCAACATCTGAAAAGGGAAGGCAACAGAGTTACCCACGAACTTGCAAGAGTAGCTAGGATTACTGGTGTTTCCCAGGTTTGGAAAAGGACTATCCCAAGTCCTGTTGAGCACCTTATTCTTGAGGATCTCTATTTGTAATACTTCTCTGTTGTATTTCAATTTCAGTTGAATAAAATTCACATGTTTCCCATCAAAAAAAAAAGTGCAATTTAGATTATAGTTTGATAAATATAAAAATAAATAAATCTTTGTATAGAAAAATAATAAATGGACTACAAGTTTTACTATATAATGTTTACAAACTGATATGGTAATGAATGTGATTGGTAGGCTTCAACCACCTCATAAAATAAATATTTGAATTGTCACTTTGTGATTGGTAACACACTAGTTTGTTAGCTCAATGCCCTAAAACTTATATCACTACTCATATATCTAACCTCAAAATGGTACACCAGTATCAAAATATTTTATTTCTTTGGCCAAACCAAAATGACACGAAATTTACTCTCTTGGTCTCTATATGTTATATGAATTGCTCAATTCGAATCTCCTCAAAGTGTTCTCGCAATTGGAACCCATGCGGAGATTGCAGATGGTCATGTTTTGCCACTGATTCTTCAAAACCAATTTAAGAGAAAAAAAAAAATTGTCGAAAACAAGAAAGTATCTCTCACAACAGTTCTACCATATCAGCACCCTTGCGGGTGTTGCAACTCAATGAACAAGTGACATCTACAAAAATAGCCATGTTTGCAAAAAGTTGAATAAAAAAGTTACAAATTTAATCCAAATATGATTTCTTAAAACTTCAAATTCCACAAATTTTTTTAATCAAATTCATTTCCTATAAAGAGCCACATTGGTCACACGAATAAAGTTTATCTTGGTTCATTTTTGCTTACGATGAATAATTGGGACCCCAATCAAAGGAAGGCATTGAGATCTATCTTGTGACATAGAGATCTCATCTAACTTGGCCTCCCTCCTAGGATTGTAAAATGAAATTGAAAGCCAACAAGGGACCTTGTCCTTATTGAGTGTTTTTTCTAATTCCTTGACAAATCCAAGATACTGTAAATTGAAAATTGATTTGTGTTTATATAATTTAGATTTGTGGAATATTGAGCTAAGCTGAGTTTTAATCAGAAAAAAATAATAATAATAAATTTCAAATGTGAAGGTAGACCAAATTACGGAGGAAATCTTTTTTTTTTTTTTAGAGAGAGTTTCAACCTATGGCGTCCGCTTCTGATGATAGCTCTTTATCATCAAACCAAGACACCAATCAGTTTTTGGTGTAGGCAGGGATTGAACCCCAGATCTCTTATACAATCATCAAAGACTTTACCAGTTGAGCTGACTAGAACCCACTGGAGGAAATCTCTTGGTAACCATAAATTACTTACAATGTGAGTGTGTTTGAGTTAAAATCAATTTTTAATTAACCTTGGTCCCTTGATTATGCTTTCAAGTTACTTGACTAACTTTGAAAACTAAGACATAGGGTTTGGAAATGTTTAACTTAATAGGACTTGTTTAGAAATGCATGAGTTCACATGAGATTATAAGAATGAGAAAATCCTAATTGTCAAAGTTCCTAAATGACTAAGTTATGAACCTAATTTGCCTAAGTTATCTCGAAGTAAACTAATGCACAGTAAATTGATCCAAAGAAAATCATCTCAAAGTAAAGTAAATTGTAAGAAATGTAAAGGATTCAAACCTAAATGATTATTCTAACAATAACTTAATTTGAAGTAAATAGTAATTTATATAAAACTTCAATAAACAACTAAATATTGCATCAATCTACTTGAATACTTGAATAAATGATAACACAAGTACAAGGAAATGAACCGACAAGCAATGCTTTAAAAAATAAACAGTTCAAAGAATCGAAAAGGGGGGTTCAAGGCTTTTAAAATAGGGTCGAACTGTGATGATTTTATAACTATTTAACATACAAATAAAGGTAATAAATTTGTAAATTAGAAAACATTAGTAAAAATATCTAAAGCAATTTAAACTACTTTCAAAAGATTTTTTTTTTCATTTTTTTTTTATAAAATTTAGAGAAAATAATAAAGCATAAAAAAGTATATATGTCTTTACTAATCTTTCAAATTAGAAGCTATCTAATTTAAAATAAAACCATTTTCAACATGAATTGATAAATTTCACATTCACATATAAAAACATAATTCTTGAATGGCTAATAAATTTAACAAATAATAATAGATTGCCAAATTTTCTATTTTTTAATCCAAGAAAATAGAGAGAAAAGAAGTAACAAAAATAAAAACTATTAATATCTAAAAGAAAAATAAATAAATATATATATATATATATATATATATATATATATATATATTAATTATAAAATCAAGAGAAGACATAAAAATAACAGCTACCTAATGGATAGCGTGCTTGTCATTTAGTTTGCAAGAGTTGATACTTTGGGTTAAGTAATGTGTTTTAACTTGGTCAGAAAGTGTAATTAAGTGTGTGTGTGTGTTTAATAGTTAGTTTGTTTCTCCAAAAAAAAAAAGTTTGCAAGAATTGGAGGCCAGAGGTTAAAACTTAAAAGTTAAAACCCTCACTTTTCCCTTCTTTGGACTTTTTCGTTAAAAAATAGCATCCCTTGAATCAGCTAAACCATGACCAATTCAATAGTTCACTGGTTAGACCAAAAATTCAAACACTTCAAGACTTTAATTTAAAGTTGGCCAATTTTCTTAATAAAAAAATTGATCTGGGCTTGGCTAGTTTCCAATTAACCCAATCAAATTGGACAGTCTGGTATAATTTTAAAAAATATGCACATAAAGGTTTTAAGGAAGTTTTTCAAAATGGTTTCTATTTCATTCTAATTTCCCGCTCTTGACTCTCTCTTGTCCCTAATCCCCCAAACTTGAGATTTTTGGCCTCAAATCACTCATATCACATTTCTAACATCTATTTTTAAGGAATTTTTAATTTCTCTTTCTCATTTTTAATTTAGGGTTTTCATTTTAGAGAGTTGAAGTTCAAAACTGGGAATATTGGATTTTTTGAGCAAAAACCTTTTTTCTATCAAACCTTTTGCTTTGTTTGATTGAGATTTGATGTAATTGAGTGATTTTTGGCCCCTAAGGCATAATTCTCATGTATTTCTAGCAACTTTATGAGGTGATCCCGCACTCTTTGAGTGTTGGAAATAGGAGTGCATGCCATGTGTTTGGTGAAATGTCCAAAGAAATTTTCATCATCATTTGAACTCTGATGAGTCTCAAATTTTGACATTGTGTTATGTATGAGTCTAGGACATTACTCATGCATCAAGACATCCTTTTTATCATAGAAATTGGTTTATGCCAATTTTCTCGTTTTGTCAATGTCATTGTCTTACATGCTTACTTGTGCTTATTTAAGCGTCATTTGTATGCACTCATACTTTGCATTTCTCGTAAGTTTGTTCGTAAATATCATACATTCATTACCCAATTGGTATTTGTTCTTATTCTTCTTGATCCATTTGTCATTCATGACAAAAAATGGGAGAAATTTTTGTACTTCAGTGCACATGCATAGGTTGAGATATATTGATAGGGGGAGACTCACATAGATATTGACATATTGTTGTTTTCTTTTAAGATGTTTATTTTTTATTTTTTTTGTTTGATGTTATGGTTAATCTTTTACTACTTAGATATTATGTGCTTATACAAATCATTAAATCGTGGTTTAAGTTTTTTATTATAATATTGGACATGCTATTAACTTATTATGTTTGTACTTAATTGCTTATATGTTTGGATGATCATTGTAGTTAATGGTTTTCATTTGTTTGATCAAGTTGCATTCATATAGATCATATCATATTTACTTGATAGCATTGTATTTGAAACTTTTAACTGTCCTCAACTGTTAGGTCTAACGTCTAATTCATCTTGTGAGAATGTTTCAGGAGTCAGGTTTAATTTCAAGTTTGCAACACAGGTTTAGATTAGGTGTGAATGAGATGTTTCCATCACATTTAAGTCTAAAGACTGTATTAGGGATGTTTTGTCACGGAATAGCCAAAGTGGAAAATTGTTAAGCCCTTCTTTTTTCTTAGCTTAATTAATTTCGTACCAAATTTACTTGTAATTATGTTTACTATTCATGTATCATGGGATTATAATCTAATTAGGTACATGTAGTTGAGCCCTAGTCAAAGTTGCAATGAAGAAGTCGTGAACTAGTCGCACTAATGGGATACTTGCCTTGCCCGTGAACTGGACATGTGGTAGATATTGGAGAGACCTTTTTACTAAGCAAGTCGCGACTTGCTCACGAGCAATTTACTGTTGCAACTTGCTCAAGGACGAAGTCCAGCAAGTCATTCTTATCACCTGACCAGCTTATAAGTCCAAAAGAGACATAACTCATTTCATTTGTATGTGTACATGAGAAAAACAAAGATAGCATTTGGAGAGCTTGTCTAGAGCAATATTTTGCTCATCCCTTTGTGTGAAAGAGAACCCTTGCAGATAGCATTTGGAGAGCTTGTCTAGAGCAATATTTTGCTCATCCCTTTGTGTGAAAGAGAACCCTTGCTCATTGATTGAATCCTTACCATTCTCTCTTCTCTTTATCTCTCATTATAGACATATCTTTGAGAGGAGATTGTTTCCATCATCTTCATCACCATACTTGAGTGTTAAGAGTTGGCTTGGAGCTAGAAATATTTTGGAGCAAAACAGATTTCCAAGGGGACATGGTGGCTTATTGCTGGCCTCTCAATGCGTGGATTCCAGAGACTAGGTGAAGAATAGACTTGGTGTAGTCGGTTGATACCTAGAGCTTGTAGGGCTCAGGTACTAGGATAGCTTTAGTCTAGAGGGCTTATTTGTGTATCTTGAATTGCAATTATTCACTAGTGGAGTTTCAATAGGGGTGCCACAGAGATGTTATTCCGCCCAGGTGCTTGGGTTTTCGTCTTTGACAACAGATTTGGGGTTTTCATGTGGTTTGCAATTTTAATCCATATTTTATATTTTGACAAATTGCATGAGGATGCACCATGGGCCATTTTTACTAAATAATACTTTAAAAAAATATATTTGTCAAAATAGCAATGTTTGATAGCTATTTGGCAAAATAGCCCTTGAAAAATGGAACTCGTCTTTGTAGAAGACAATTTTCACTTGGACATGATGTCTAGTACATATGTGGAACTTGTCTCTACAAGATACGAGATATCAAATATGTTATTTTTTCAAAGAACTTTCAAACATTACTATTTTGGCAAATGTCTTTTTCAATGTATTATTTAGCAAAAATGCTCATGCACCATATTATGGCGTGTTCACCCTCATTTACTTACACTCCTTTTATTTCCCAGTCAAAACTCATTCATATTATTCTAAATAATAAAAGTTTTCTAGTATCACCTCATTTGTTAGTATATAAGAATTATTTTCGTATTATTGAAAGTATGCAAAAAAATTCATAAAAAATTAAAAAATAATATATATATATATATAAAAGGTCAAAATTTGACAAGATGGTACGAAATGGAGTGGGAGAGACTTGTCACTCTCCTCTATCAATCCCTATTTTTAAAATTAGGTTCTATTTTTGTTCTCTTGTCGAGGTATCTGTAACCAATGCAAAATGAAGTGAGATGAATTTTCACTTGATAGACCTAACTTTTCATCACTAATATTATACTTGAAAAATAGGAAGACGAATTCCCCTCCTCTTCTCTTTTCTCATTCCATTTCAAATGTTTTTAAAAAAAAGAAAAGTAATAGGTTAAATTATTTATTACAATTATTTGCAAAAATAACTATTGTGCCACACAAACCTTCTCAACTAACCTATAATATGAGAGAGAGAGAGAGAGAGAGAGAGAGAGAGAGAGAGAGAGAGAGAGAGAGAGAGAGAGAGAGAGAAGGTTTTATACAAAAACCCATTAATAATTTGTTGGGTATATACGTATGAGTGAAATCTCACACTGAATAACAATGAGAAGAATGAGTAATTAATATAACACAATTGAGCTCATACTCATTGTGCGTGAAATCTCACATTGAATAATAATGAGAAAAATTACTAATTAATATAACACAGTGAGCTCATACTCATTGAACTTAAGCTTTTTGGGTTAAGTGTGTCTTTATATGTTATATTAACCACTCAAAGAGTCTCCCTAAGATGTTTATCTCCCTAACATAATTTCTTTTGAGTGACTTTCACAATTACCCCATGTAACAATTTATATCACAAACTTTTCAGTAACATTTGACCCTCATAATATTTAGAATAAAATGAAATTATCGACATTTTTATATCAATGCACATTAACAATTTCTTTTCAATCCAAATTTTTGGAGGTCAAAAAATAACAATTGAAAATTTTGTAAAACTAAATTGTGCATGAAAGCTCAATTATGTGTTAAAACACAAAAGCTGTTTAGACCCCCAATTAAAAATTACAGCTAGATTGCTTTTACTCTAACTTATCTAAGTGCGGAAACAAAAGTAAATGAAGCGCAATCAACCGATACTACTCTAGTGCATAAACATGAACAACAAACAATAAAAGTAAAGCACAAGAGTAAGGGAAGAGAGATGCAAACACAAGATAACACGGCGATGTGTTATTGAAGAGGAAACCAAAGAACTCGGCGAAAAACCTCTCTGCCTCCCTCCAAGCGATAAATTGATCCACTAAACAATAAGTTGGGATACATGAATAGCAAGAGACCCTCCAAGCATAATTTACCCAATGT
Organism: Quercus tomentella; assembly: GCA_028535165.1. Classification (NCBI taxonomy): domain Eukaryota; kingdom Viridiplantae; phylum Streptophyta; class Magnoliopsida; order Fagales; family Fagaceae; genus Quercus; species Quercus tomentella. The sequence goes on along the minus strand of JAPQVY010000089.1, from coordinate 24,630,537 downwards.
ACCTAAGCCCTCCAAGCTCCTACTCCGACAAGGCTTCTCAAAACCGTGTCTTATCTAGCTCTCCGGATCCCGCAATACGCCCAATTGCATCCGCCAAGCCTTACCTACTTCTTTTGGCAAATCTCCAAAACTTCCCAAGCTCCAAAACACTCTCTACACTCTGAATAGGTGTGGGTTCTGTTTGGATACAAATCTCCTCTCAAGGTATGACAATGGGAGAGGGAAGGAGAAGAGGCTAGAATGATTTCTCACTAAGAATGAGTAGCTCTCTCTCTAAAAGATGGGTGTGTGTGTTATTAAAAACCTATCTAGGGTTTTTCTCTTTGAATAGCCTCCCTACAATTTGTGGGTAATGAGGGTATATATAGTATGGGTGAAGGGTAAGAAAGTCACATTTAAAATCCTCCAGGCAAAGAGTCTCGCAGGTATCTTGCAGGAAGGTCTTACCCGTGAAATACTCGCGAAATTGACAGCCTGGAACGACTCTTCAGCTTCCAGTCATGTGCTTCTCACATGCCCTTTTCGCGGGAACCCTTCTCGCGAACTTCTTGCAAGCTAGTCGCGAAATGCACTGATCTTCATTTCATGCTCAATTCTTCACCAACTTAATACTAAACCCAATACAATAAAATCCCACAAAATACAAGGAACAAAATTAAAGCAATTACAACACTTTTTGTCATGGAATAAAGCTAACATAAAACATAGTTGTAAATCACAATTTTACAGTGCAAATTGAAAATTGTCCAAAAAATGCAATATCAATTAATTTCAATAGAACATTGACGATTTTATGTTAATTCAAATTTTAAGAGGTAAAAACATAACAGTTGGAAGCTTATGAACTAAATTGGAATTTTCGCATTAAACAAATAAAAAATTAAAAGAAAACTAGAGGAGTCATACTCAACTTATTAACTTAAATTTAAAACTCTACACTTCTTCTTCTTTTGTGAATGGAAAAATTTTATTAAAGCATTACACCAATGCTGAATGTTCAGCCTTGTTACAAATTATATTATCAAGATTCAAAAGGTTCAGGACCATAAAAAACCTCAAAAGAACCTACTACATACACTTGTTCTTACAATAACATGCCCTCCCACTTCTTAAATTTCATACATATGGTACCCACACACGCGCGCGCACACCCACCCACCCACCCACACACACACACACACACACACACACACACACACACACACATACATATATTCTAGTTTTTTTTTTTTTTTCTTCTAATTATTTTGCTACAAACAAAGAAAGCCTAATCACACGTCTACTAATGGTTATGGTGGGCCTTTTTTGCGCCTTGGCCTAGATTGCTCCTACTGTACCACAGCCCTATGATTCTAGAGTAGGTGAGTCGGGACTGGCCTAATTGAGACACAACTTAGGCCAGCTTGTGCACAAGTTGGGCTCTCCTTGTGTTGACGCGTCCTGGCAGGAATCTTAAGCATGCTCACGTGCCCACGATAGGAATAACTGTTTCAAGTGTTATAGCAAGAAAATACAATACAACAAGATAGCTAAAATACTTTAACTAAAATATCTTTCTTTGCTAGCAGCGATAATACATGAACAGTTTTACAAAGGAAGAAGTATTAGTACCCGATTATGGCAGGAATAACGAAGTGTCATGATAATCATTACGTAACCATGGCAAAGGAAAAGATGAGTAGTCTACTAAAGGAATGAACTTGACCCTTTGACAGATTCAAGTCCAAAAGGGAACTAATCTCCAACGTGGGTAACCTTAAAGGGGGATCCTACTGTAAAAGTTACTCACTTTGGAAAACGGACCTAGATAACTTAGTCTTAGAGTCTTGACTTGTTAGAGAGTGGGCTATTGAAAGGGAGAGAAGTGAGTAGCCTATTGATGCATGCTTTTACTCGTATCACTCATACTTTTCTTCATTACTCTTAGTTTTCTGTTTTTCTTTCTTTTTTCCTTCTCCCTCCATTATTGTTGTTTACTATGCACGTCTATGGCCTTTTTATACTGCCTGTCATGACAAGATTTACCATTTTTACCTCTTTAACCGTTTTTGGCCCGTTGTGGGTGTCCTTCTAGGACTGCTCACTGGTCTGCCAGCTGTCCAACCACCACCACTACATTGTGTTGGCTATGCCACGCCTCATTCCTAGACAAAAGTAGTTTTCTTTTGTTTTTTACTCTCCCTTGGTGTTTCCATCCGGATAAGGATTAATCCTCTCCCTTACCAACCTCTATAGCATGCATTTAGTGGCTCCAGCTCATGCTAACCTCTTTTGGATGAGATGTCATCCCAGCAAGACATTACCTCCAAAAGAGCTTGAGCAGGAACCTCAAAATAGGCTCCCCCTTCTCCCCACCATCAGACCACATCCTTTCTTACCTCTGACCCGTGGGCCACCTCCCCTGTATTGGCTAGGTACAGGTAAGTGGTGTGTGAGCCTTGTGTGCATGCCCCACTTCCATATGAATCCATTGCTTTTTTGGTTCTCATGCGTTTGCCATTGCCTTTAGGCTTGTCTGATCCTGCTGCACGCTCTGGTATTTGTTTAACTTTTGCAGCGTGAATGAATTCTTGGGTCTTCATTCTCTGCATCTCATTTCTTCTTCGGGCTGGGCATTGCTTAGGTATGGGCTTTCTTTTCTTTAATTTAGCCCATGTCCCCTTTTTTTTACCCCTTGTCCGTGGGCTGGCTAGTGCTCCTACCATTGCATTGTTCCTACTATGATATCATTTATCCCCTTTTGCCTTGTTATTTTTTCTAGGCTTGCAGGCTGTAGTGTCTGCCATACTAATTTCTCGTAGTATTCCTTCCTTTAGTCATTATAGCCCAGTATTTCTGTTGGGCTAGTTCATTCAGCACATTGGGCTTTGTAAAGTTGTGATTTAAAAATTTGTATTTTGTTGGCTTTTATTCCATACCAAATTTGATTGTTATTATTTTCAATCTTGTGTACCCTGTATTTATTGTGGGATTTGATTGTAAGGGTTGTGTGTTAGAGAGAGAGTGTGTAAAGACTCAAGCAAGTGAAGACAAAAGATTTCTCGCGGGTGTCTCGCGACTAAGCTTCCCACAAAGTGAAGCATGTGTCTTGCACATGACTGGAATGCGAAGAGTCTGTACAGATGGAGACAGCTGTGTCTCGTGAGTATCTCGCAGGTAAGGCCTTCCCGCGAGACACTCGCGAGACATTCTGTTCTGCCAGTCTGTACTGCCTAATACACACTTTCTGTACCCTCACTATATATACCCATATTACCCACAAATGTGAAGGAGAGTTTCTGAGAGAAAACCCTAGCTAAAACACTTGAGAGTTAGAAATTGTTATACCAACAATTCTCTACACATTTGTTTGTGGAATTTCCTCATCTCCTACCTCTCCATTTCCATACCATTGAGAGGTCAATAGCCCAAATACTTACCACACCTTTTGAGAGTGTCCAGTGAGGTTTTGGTGCTGCTGGGAAACATTGGAAGAAGCCAAGGATGGTAGATGCAACATGGAGTTGTTAAGAGATCCAAAGAGCTACACAAGACACAGTTCCAAGAAACCTTGTTGGAGTAGAAGCTTGGAGGGCTTAGGTACAGAGGGTAGATTAGGCTTGGAGGGTCTCTTGCTTACCCATGTATCCCAACTGATTGTCTAGTGGATTGATTTTCGCTTGGAGGGCGGCAAAGAGGTTTTTCGCCGAGTTTTTCGATTTCCTCTTCGATAACACATTTCGATGTTATCTGTGTTTGCATCTCTCTTCCCTACTCTTGTTTATTTCATTTTACTGCTGTGTTGCTTTTATTATGAAGTAGAGTAGCTCTCTTGTTTGTTTGCTTGCGTTTACAATATTCCGCACTTAGTATTAAGTTAGTGTAAAATCAATCAAGTCGTAATTTGTTTTGGGGTCTAAACAAGCTCTTGTGTTTTCACACATTTCGAGCTTTCAGGCTTCCTAGGCCCATTTTATTCTTTGGGCATCCTTGACCCGTTTTATTCTTAGGGCATCCTTAGCCCATTTCATTCTTTCCTACCTCTTACATTCCCATGGGCTTTTACTAAATCCTTTGGGCTTCCTTGGTCCAATTGCCACATCCTTTACTTTTGGGTTTATTGACCTTTGAACCAATCCCATTTACTACTTCCTTACTTTGGGCTCCTCCGGCCTGTTTTTGCTTTCTTTCCATTTCTCATGATTCTCATGAGCTTACTACTTCATTTTCTAGGGCATCCTCAGCCCGTTTGCTTTCTTTGAGACCACTTATTATTTTGTGGGCTTGTGGACCATCATTCCTGCCATCCTAGCTCAATGGTCCTTACTTTACTGCTTTCTTTCTCCACCTTTTTCATATTGTTGGGCCTTTTCTGCCATTGGGCCCTTTTGTCAAAATTAGGCATTAACAATGGTAAACTAAGATTAGCTGGTGGGGTCTCAATGTTAGGCTTAATCTTCCCCATCATATATGCATGCTTAATAGATTGATCATCTTCATCATGGTAAGTATAAGCAAAACCACCATGCCTTGTCATATCCATGCCTGCCACCTCATCATCCCCTGACTCTCTTAACAACTTCATTTTATTAAGCAAATAAAATAGTGGTCCCATTGTGGTCGTGACCCACCCTGACACCACCAATATGTGTACAATTTGTGCTGCCAATAGGTTCCCTCCACCTTCCATAAACAACTCGTATGGTCTACCAGGTTGACCCGGATACACTTTATTCACATACAACGTCATTGCAAACAATCCTGTGAATAAAACCACCTATGCACCACACCCACCATGTAATTGTGCTGGCTCTAGTGGGTCCTCATATTTTAACTTCTCTTTAAGCTTGTTGTACCCAATCAAAACCCATGATGCCACAAAGCCACATATGATTGTTGCCTAAGGTTCTACCACTGAACACCCTGAGGTGATTGCAACAAATCCCGCTAGTAGACCATTACAAACGTCTAGCACATTATTCCAGTGACCCACCAATAAGCGTTTGCTAAACAAGGTTGTAAGGGCACCTGTGCAACCGGGTAATGCTGTGTTGATAGCTATCCTCCCAATGGCACTCCATTGTAATAAGACCAAAATCACCGTATGACCTCACTATCGTGAGAAATGAACCGGGGTTAAACTTATACCAACCAAACCATAATAAGAATGAATCGAGCACGACTAGAGACCCGCTAAAACCACGTAAAGTCACAAACCTGGCTGCTTGGTCGAATCAGCCAACTCATGGGCCTTAAATAAACGCACCCCACTAGCTTGCTATGCCACCAACCATGTTAATCACTCTCGAACCAGCAAAGTCAACAACAACTGAACTGAATAAAAGATCACCGGTTTGAGTCGGGCTAGCCCAACCATCACTAGACCAAAACCAATGTGAACCTATAGGATAAACAAAACCAGTTAAAATGGAAGAGTAGATTAGATAACCTCAAATTGGGTTCTCTCAGCAATGGACCCACTAGTAATTTCAGCGGCCGCTATTGCAAAGGCCATTAGTAAAGAAAAAAGCTAGTCTCCAATGGGCTTAGGATAGTCTATTAGAGTGTGTTTAGATACCACTTATTTTGCTGAAACTAAAAAATTATTGCTGAAAATACTGTCGATAAATGTAAAAGTTAGTTGATATAGTACAATGGGATCCATAAATAGTGCCAAAAATAATTTTCATTTTTCATTATAACCCAAATGCACACTTAGACCAAAGAAGTGGCGGCCAATAAACGGGATAGAGAAAGCTTATCATATAAAGTGAAAAGATGGTTTTCTTATATTCTCATTTTCATTTTCTATTATAAAATAAAGGAATCTACCGTCTAAACTCTACACCAAGATAAATTAGGTCATGGAAATAAGAGAAATCTTTTTCTTCAATAATCTTTAATTTGTTTACACTACTGCGTGCACGATTTTTTTTTAATATTATATAATATAGTAATTAAGTCTTGGACTAATAAACTGTAAAGGAACCTTTTTTTTTTCTTTTTTTTTCCTATTACACTACAAACGAATTGACATTTTTCAACATATTTTTATCTACATCACTCACAATTCACAAATGTTGATAAAAGCCTTAATTTAATTTTTTTTTTTAAGTTTCAGTTAAAAGTTTGATCAATGTGGAGAAAATAAATAAAACTATTTACCAAAAAAAAGAAAATAAATAAAACTTTTTTATCAATTGTTGTAAACGTTGAAAATCAGGAACCATCAGATTATACAAAAACTACAAATCCCATTATCCAAAAGATACGTTACAGTCTCTCGCTCTCGCTCACTGAGAAAGGTTCTCTCTCTGCCTTATTTAGTTGCTTAGAAAACCTTTCTATTTCTCTATTATTTTCTCGGCAACCAAACAGAGTTCTTGACTTCCGTTGATTTTGTTTTTCTTCAGATTCACCAAGCTAGTACTATCTTCCATATATATTCACACTTTTCCCTATCCAAACCCTCTGATTAGGTTTCTTATGTTCATTGATGAATCCAATTTCTCACTCTCCTTAAAAACCTAACTTTCAATCTTTGTATTTCTTTGTTTTTCAATTCTTAAATTCGGTTGTTTCTTTTCTTGGATCTTAATTACTGACTTATAGATTGAATATTTTATACACTGAATTTAAATTTTTTATTAGGAACAAGAAAGTTAATTAATGATAGCTTTAGTTTTGGATTCATATTGGTTTTGTGTATTGTCATTGTGTGCTTTCAATGTATTACTTTAGTTTTCAATTCATGTTGTACTAGGAATAGTCTTGGATATTCAGTATCTCTTAGAGAATATTATATTAAATTTTCCAAAGACCACTGGAAGCTATGAAGCACGGGTGCGTTTCGAGACTCGGGTGCGGGTGCGGGTGTGGGACTCGAGTACTGAATTTTTTTGTCAACATGTAAAAACCATATTATGGATGTATGAATTTACTTAATATAAATTAAATAGTCATTTCCTATTTTACTTTTAATTTTTAAATTTAAGGCATTTATTCTGCAGAAAACTGTTTTGTCAATTAGATATTTTTTTTGTCCAACATTAACACGCGTCTAAAATGGTTTTTGATTATTGAAATACTTTAAAACTTTAATTTTTCTTATGTTGACATGTATTTTGTTAAACAGGACTGGTTTGAGCAAATATCGGGAGTGGGTGTTTGAGGCTGAGCATGTGATACTGAGTACTCTCTAAATTTTGAGCTTAATGTGCTGCATCCATATGCTCGTCTTACATCCATTCTTAACAAATTTGGTCTTTCAAAAACTGTTTTGGTCAATCTGGCTTTAAACTGCTTTTTGTGCTTTGTTTTGATGGTAAATTTTGTCTCTGCAAAGACAAGTTTTTCAAACATATCTTTGTCCTTTCCCTTTGATACTACTGTGTGTCTTTACCTTTCTGCTATTCTACTGCCCTTAAATTATAAATTTATTTATATTTTCTGTTAGAGTGAAATTGCAATTTCGTTTATTTTGAAACTTAGGTGAGTATTTTTTCATACAAATCTTTGTAGAGTCTATGATAGCTGAAATGTGGAATTAATCAGAATCTTCATACAAGATGGAGTGAAAGGATTGAGCCTCAATTTCCCTGCTCTTGCAGTGTCCAAAGCTCCCACACAAAGGTTAAAGGTGCAAAGGTTGAATAATGATAGATTAGACATAAATTTTTGTTCTGTTTTCAGATTTGATGTTGTGGTATTTCTTTAGTTTTGTTGGTAGTAGTACACACTGCTTGTTAGTTTTGTGGCAGAGATTTAAACACCAATTGTAGTTGGGAAAATGGATTGCTTCTGAATTTGTAAACTTTTGCAAAATAAACAGGTTTTTGATAATGATAGATAGTTGACGAGGAATTTGAGTTCTGCTTACCGTATTTTGCTCAATGTCAGCAACTTACTTTAAAAGATTTGAGAGAAATTTTCTAAGAGTTTCTTTTCAAGTGCTGAACTTAAATGGGAAGACTGTAAATTTGGGTCATTTTAAAGCATATCAACAAAAGTATCAAACCTATCTCAGTAAAATGTGAAAGAAGACAAAATTTTGTTAATATTCTATTACACTTTATTTGTTTCAATGGAAAACATTGTGTAAAAATAGTTTTCCATATTTTTTAATATTTAGCAGTATAGAAAGAAAATTTTTTTTCTTTAGTCAACATAAAAAGTTTGACTCATTTACAATTATTACGTTTTCAATTATATTGGACAGCATGTGTTTAGATACAATGCAAATAATAAACACTTTTTTTTAATAAGAATAAACTGTTCTTAAAAATATTGTGATTGAGTTTTTTAGTTTTAAAAAAAATTATAATAGTAATAAAAAATGACAAATGGTAACCTGAATAATTAAACAAGTCCTCACAGAAACCAAGATTGATGCCTCATTAGATTGTCGTAGAGTATTATTGGTCAATTAAATCTTCTCTATCATTTTCCAGTCGGCCATTTCTCTATCTTTTTTTTTTTTTTTTTTTTTTTTTTTTTTTTTTGCTAGGTGATTTTGCGGGGGCTAGAACCCCCGAGCATCAGGACACAATGGTACCTGGGTGCCAATAGGCTACTGAGGCCAATGGCGCCATTTCTCTATCTTTAATAACGTGGCCACATAGGAAATTTGAGAACCCAAAGTCATATGGACCTAGATGTGTAGGAATTGTAATATTCATGACCAAATGGTTAGACTCAGCTCCCAAATTCGGGTCGAATATGCACTTTGATATCACAAAAGTCTCGTACACCGTATGAAATCCGAGCTTTCCCAGTTGGACTAGACCAACCCAAACCCATGGTAATGATGCAAGAATCTCTGCAAGCCACACTAGGAACCAAGAGGATACCACTTCGAACACCCAAGCAAAATCCCAATACAACAAGGGAACACAGTGATCCTAGTGACCCTTTCAAACCCATCTTTATTTTTGTGCCCAAATGCTCGACCTCACTGAAGCTCAATTGGTGCTAACCCACTTTATTAGCATCTACCAATAAGAGATATACGGCGTGGTGTTAGTTAGCCAAGAACCAGTAAACTCAGGGATAAGGAGTCTAAATCAGTCATACGACGCTGTTTCCATAAATCAGTTATTAAATTGACTGCAAAACAGTGCCGTATTTATGAAACTCATAATTTCTTTGTTGTGCTAAACGACATCATGTCATTGCTGTCCTTTCATGAATGCGTAAACGATTGCATTTTAGCCTCTTTTGATTTTTGTCTTCGTCAGTAACCTCTCCAAAGAGGACAAGACAACGAGTGACCACGAGAAGAGAACAGCAGGAGCCAAATTAAATAAGACAACACTGAAAGAGTGCAATCATCCATTGTACAGTTGGAGGAGATATGACAACTTCTTTTTTTTTTTTTTCCTTTTTTTTTTTTTTAATTATAGACATTGGATAGTAATAGTATTCTATTTTGTGTTTCAAATTATTACCTTTGTTCTACGTTTTTTTTTTTTTTTTTAATTTATATTAATTGATGGGATTGACGAGATTATATCCCACTGACGAAGATAACATTAGTGACGAAGGAAGCATCCTTGACGAAGTCATCAGAACAACGAGGAAAGCAGTCATCACTGACAAAGGCAGGGGAGTCATTCAATACAGTCAATCAATGACCTGAACAGTTACGAAATCAACCAGGAAGACCGTTGGGAACCTCTTTAAAGTCTCATTATTGGACCAGAGGCGTTACTTGAGAAAGCATTAACAACCACAACGGCTAGCCCCTAAGGCCGCAGGTATAAAGCCCTCATACAACCAATAGAAGGTACATACACACATTCACACTTGGACAGAGCACTCTGGCTTTTTATTTTGCTTCCCATTACATAGTGTTTACATTATTCTGACTTTGGCATCAGAGGCGTTGTGGCAGGCACCACACCGGTGACCCTTAAAGAGCACTCGCCGGCATCGACGAGGGATTCCATCTGCTCACTTTTACTGACGAGCTTGTGCTTCATCATTAATAATTTTGCAATAGTATCTTACATAATTGCATTATCAATGCTGTCTCTTATTTATTAGTATTTCATGCATTTTATGCTAATTAGCTGGAGTAGAAATCTTCCGCCGTTGACTCTCAAAAAAAAAAAAAAAAAAAAAAAATTCTTCCGCTGTTCCTTTGGCAATCGTTTTTGGAAAGGCTTCTGATTAATGATTAATATCGGTATTTATAATATGGTTTACCTTTTAGCTAGCACGTGGAAAGTTCCATTTTTATGTACTGTTGTTTCTCTAGTGAAGGGGTCATTTCAAAAATAGGTGTACTACGCAAAGTTTTTGAGCAACTGAAAAGCATCAGGAATTACTGCATACACATGTCATTCAATTTGATGTAGGAAAAAAATTTTAAATTAATTTCTGTAATTTTTTGTATTTGGTATTTTTATGTAATTTTAGGTTTATGGCATTTATTTCCTTATTTTTAGGTATTTTTAATGTTTTTTAGTTAAGTATTAAATATGAGTCATTTTAGAATATATTTTATTGTTTGTCAAGTTCTACGCAACCCTTAAATAGGCCTCTAAGTCTGTAAATGGTTTTTAAGAATTATTCAATTAATAAAATTCAGACTTTTGTCTTTCTATTTTTTAGTTATTCTAGACCCTTTCTCCTTGTGAATTCAAGGAACCCTCATAAATTTGAGGTTATTTTCAAAAACAAACGTGTTTTGTATCTTGTTTTCTAGAAGTAGACATATTTTTCTTTTTGATGCTTCTGCATCCCGCATCAGTTAATATCAGAACCTTGACTTATCCTGATCTGGTGGCTAATGAATGAGACAGTAGCAATTCCAATGATAAAAAACTTAACAAGTATTATGTGACGTATAGTTAGCACTCACAAATATCTTTGCTAGGACGCCTTCGTTGAAGCATGGAAACAATAGAGATAACTGCCGCGGGAACAAAACTCACGGACAACATATTGGTAAGCAAAATTCAAATAAGCCTTATAGAAGAATTGCAAGTTTTAATGGTTATTTTTATAAAGAAGATTTTCTTAATTGATTAATTGATCTAGAGGATTTATTTGATCGTGAGAATATTTATAAAGAGAGAAAAGTTAAAATTGCTTTGTATAAACTTAGTATGCCTTATGTTGGTCAAAACGAATGCAGTTTGATAGACTTATACGAGGTAAAGACAAAATTCGTTCATGGTCATGGATGAAAAAGCTACTTGCTATCAAATTTTATCCTTTGAATTGTGATGAACTTTTGTCGTATACGAAACAAGATTATTATTAGCCAAGAAGTTCACACTTAAATTATTTTAGAGAGCCATATATTCCACCATTAAAGGAAGAACTGCATGCTGAAGAAAACATTGTTCTTAAAGATTATTTAGAAGTCAATGAACAAAATATAGAGATTTATAAGGAAATTAATGAAGGTCTTGTTATGGAAGAAGATCCTAAAGTTAAGATTATTGTGGACGAGAATAAGAATATCCTATTATAGAGAAAGATCTTGAAGTCAAGATGGTAAAGACCATTGAAGAAGAAATTAAAGAGGAAAGTTTTAAGGATATCAATGAATCAAATTATATGATTGTCAATCTCAAGATCTTTTTGTTTTGGTGGTAAGCGATACACCAAAGTTTATTGATTTTATTGGGGTTGGTAGATTTGATTCAATTGTCAATTCTTATTTGGTTAATCTCTACAATTACATGAAGACCAAGGAAAAAGAAAGTCAAGTTGATTTGTTTATTCCATTGATTAGTTGCAAGTATGGAAAGAAGATCAAATGACTCAAGCATTCGAAGTATTTGTTTATTTGGAGTTGAAGATTTTAGATTTCAAAGATGAACTCAAAGAAGATTTTGTTTCAAGTGGAGGGGTTTGGTATAGGGCAAAATCTTCAAATTAATTTATGTAATTTGTTATATTTGGTATTTTTATGTAATTTTAGGTTTAAGGCATTTACTTCCTTATTTTTAGGTGCTTTTAATGCTTTTTAAGTCAAATTTGGTTTTTGTTATGGTTAGGTATTAATTAAGAGTTATTTTAAAATATATTTTCTTGTCTGTCAAGTTTTACAGAGCTCTTAAATAGGCCCTTAAGTCCTTAAATGTTTTTAAAGAATTTTTCCATCAATAAAATTTAGACTTTTGTCTTTCTATTTTCTAGTGAATTCTAGACCCTTTCTTCTTGTGGATTTAAGGATTCTTGTGGATTTAAGGAACCCTCATGGATTCGAGGAACCCTCGTGGATTCGAGGTTAGTTTTAGAAGCAAACGTGTTTTGTTTCTTATTTTTTGGAAGTAGACATGTTCTGCTTCTTGACGCTTTTGCATCCTGCATCACAATTACTGGTAGGCTATGTTTGGTTAGGGTCACATGTTGGAGAGAAAAGTAGGGGTGATTACTTATTTGCAAGGATAAGAGAAAATATGATAGAAAATAGTTGAGGTGTTTGTTTGGTCAGAGTGGGTGATTTTGCAAATTTTTTTTTTTTTTTTTTTCCTCTCCAAGTTGGGGAAAAAATGAGAGAGTAAAAAAAAAAGTGAGCTTAAGATGGGAAATTACCCATCTGCCCCTCTCCCTCTTCAGGTTGGTTTATTTTCTTTTTCTTTTCTTTTTTTTTTCCCTAAAAAAAAAATAAATAAATAAATAAACTATTACTCCATCTATCTCAAATTGTTAATCCTCTATTCCATTTTGGGATATTCCAAAATAAAGCCTTCTTTCCAAAATTAATAAATAAAATTTCTATTTTAGCCTTTACTTTAAAAAATAAAAAATAAAAAATGTCATTCTTTTTCTATAGTTTTTAAAAAATTAAATTAATGAGGGTGGGTTTGAAAATTTGTACCTTATGGTTGCGGGGATGTAGGGCCGGCCCAAGGCCTAGGCCTAAGGCCCCACCAAAAAACAAAATTTCTCATTAGGGAAAAAGACCCATTTCCCATCGTTAAAGGCCCAAATATTTATAAAATTATATACATTTTTTAAAGGTTGTACATTTTTTTTATTAGAGATGTTAAAGATACTACAAATTTTACTATTGGCTTACAAATTGTCATGTTATTAATCACAAAAAAGTTATATAAAGTTATAAATATTCATTAGTTAAATTGATGAAGTTCATCAATGAGAGTCAATGTCACATTATATTTTCAACATTTTATAGTGCTTTTAATTAGTGCATTTTTTCTTTTTCATTTCTATTAAGACTCTCAAAGTACGAGACCAACAGAACCTTAACTCAATTGAAACCCTAAAATGTTTCAAAAAGATGTTGCAAATGTGTTAAATCATCAATCATAGATTAATCTCTCCTAATAGTTTGAGACTTTAATTTTTGTAAACTGATATCCTATAAAACCACACACCAAATAATATCTATCTCTTTCTCTTAAAAATAAGATATAAAAATAAAAATTAGATTACAACTTTACTTAACTATACATCATCATATATCCAAAATAAAGTATTTTTTTAATCATAATATATTTTTATTTCTTTTTATTAATATTTGTAGTTCAAATATAATATTCAATTTTTTATATGAAATTAGCATTAGTTTAGTTGGTATTATTCATCAAATTATGTATTTAATATACCAAATTAACCTTGATTTGATTAGTATTAAATAATTTTATTTAATTAATATTTATATATTAAAAGCCCCGTAAAAATTTTTCGCCTTAGGCCCCAAATTATGTTGGGCTGCCCCTGCGGGGTTGTAAGGAATTTGATTTGAATAGTGTTGAAATTGAGTTTTGTGATTGCTGGAGCCTGGATCTTATTTCTTCGGTTTTAGCTGATATCATAATTGGTGGATGAAAAAGGAATATTGTTCATTATTCATTAGATTATGACATAGTACTTTGTTGTTTTGGGGGTTAATTTTCCCTTTCATATCCTGTCGTTTTTCGATTATTTTGTATCTGCCATTCATCTTAAATGCTATTTTGTAGACCAGTACCAGTGAAGTCGGGATAGAGAACATAACACCAATGATGACTTAGAGGACGACAATACTAGTGAAGTTAAGGACACACAACATGATGCAGATTGATGACTAAGGGGTGACTCAAAAGAAGTTAGATCTTTCCTTTTGTTGATTGTTTAATTTCAAAGTATAAATAAATAAAAATTCAAAGTATTCTTTTTATGTTATTGTTAATACTATATAACTTTGGTGTAGTTCTTCAATACTTCGCACTCCTTGTGTACTTGAAATTATGAATTTGTACACTATTTACTTATTATGGACTAATTTTCACCGTATGTTACATTGTTCTTGTAGTGTGAGTTACAGTAAATGTTGGCTTCAAAAAAAAAAAGTTACAGTAAATGTTATGTAAGTTTTTGTGGTCCTATCATTTTTATTTTCAAAAAGACCAAAAAATAAAGTAATAAATAAGAGAAGAAATCTTCTTAGTGCTAAATAAGTTAAGCATTTTTTTTCTTAAGAATATTATTATGAGAATTATTTAGTAAAATAGTACTATTTGGAAGTTAGATGGAAAAATAGCTTCTTCTTCTTTTTTTTAAATTGTTCTCTTCAAAAGATGAATTCCACGTGAAACTAGATGAGTTCAACATGTTTATTGTTCGTTCCACTTTCCAAACAAGCTGCACCTATAGAGGTGACCTTATTTTCTCCTCTTGTGCTTGCTTGCTGTTTTGGGAAACTGATGATGATGAATTGATGATGCGCTGCAGGCCTCATCAACATCTTAGGAAGGGCAACATGTATATATACACTAGCCTCATCGCATGCGCTTTGCGCGTGCGATGAGGCTTTTTTTTGTTTTGTTAGTATCATAATTTTTTACTTACTTCATTGAAGTTTGCATTTTTTTCCACAAAAATGCGCATTTCAAAAGTGTAAACTTCAAATTGAAATAAGTGAAAATTTATGATACTAAATAAAAATAAATAAAAAATAAAAATCCTTACGCATGCACGATGTGTGTGTGATGAGGCTAGTATATTACATCTTAAAAAAATAAAAATAAAAAAAAACAACTTAATATCATTATTTTCCATTCATTCCAATCTGAGGTTTAAGCATTTGTCCAAAAAAAAATTTGTTGATTTAAGGGTAAAAATTTGTGAACTTGTATATAAAGATAGAATTATACAAAGAAAGAACAACCAATACAATATAGAAACATAAATTTTTTTATTTTAAAATGAAAAATGTTTTAATATTCTAAAAAAGTTTGTGAATTTGTGTGACACATTTTGATTTCAAATCCTAATCTCTATCTGCGTAGTTGAAAAAAAATCAATTTCTCTACATGCAACAAATAGATTGACACCCACTGCTAAACTCTAGGTGCAACAAAAACATAAACATATGCCTTGATTTCATAGCAAAATCGAATAATTGATCAAATTTTCAAACTCCAAAAGGGGAAACTTAGGTTCTATTTGGGATTCATTTATTTTGCTGAAACTGAAAACTTTTTGCCAAAAGTACTGTAGATAAAAGTAAAAGTTAGCTGAAATAGTATAGTGAGACCCATGAATAGTACCAAAAAGTACAGTGGGACCTATGAATAGTAACAAAAATAAACTCAATAGTAAAATAAGTTGGCAAAAATAATCTTTGCCAAATGGACGCTAAATCAAATGCTCAGCGTAGTACTAATTTAAATTGAAAATTTGAAAAATGAGGAAATAAAGTACAAAGAAATAAAAGACAGAAAACGAGTGGGAGCGATCAAATTTGAGAAAGGAAATTGAATCAGAATGCAAAAGCTACATCTACTCCAAAACCAAGCGTTTACCTCAGAGATTTCAAAAATTCTAGAGGCATAACAAAATTCTAGAAACAGTATGCTATTTATTACACAGTAGAATATTAGTCTTCTTGAATCAATTTTTAATTAACCTTGGTCCCTTGATTATGCTTTCAAGTTACTTGAAGTGAATATCTAACTTCGAAAACTAAGACATAGGGTTTGGAAATGTTTAACGTAATAGGACTTGTTTAGAAATGCATGAGTTCACATGAGATTATGAGAATGAAAAAAATCCTAATTGTCAAAGTTCCTAAATGACTAAGTTATGAACCTAATTTTTATGATCAGTTGCCACTGCCCTGAGGGTGGATAGTGGTCTGTGTTGGGTCTTCTTGGCTGACTGATGTGGCTTGGTTGGTCCAGGAAAGCCTCTTTGTACCTGCAAGCCATAGATTGAGATGTTAAAATTACAGTCATAGGATTAGGCTTTAAACCATCATAGAGCACCTTGTTCCTATGGATCCAAATATGCCAAAGAGTTGTTAAGATGGCTTGTAAGTAAGCCATTGCGATTGTATCCCTGGTTTCAAACTTGATGATAAGGGAGGTAAGCCATTGCTGAACACTTGAACTGCTAAAGTCAGTGGAGTGAATAGCCAGAGTGGATCCATGCCAGCAAGCTCTACTGAAAGGACATAGAAGGAAGAGGTAAGTTGAGGATTCTTCTTCAGAATTGCATAAGGGGCAATAGGTCTAAATTGGTATGCCTCTATTACTCAGATTAAGGAGGGTAGGGAGTCTATCCTGAAGGAGTTTCCAAATGAATGTATTAATTTTCAAAGGTACTTTGACTCCCAAATAAGATTCCATACACCCTCTTGACCATGTGTAGGCCATGGAAAAAGAGAGTCCTACATAAGAATCTCATAAGCTCTTTTGACTTGCAAACTTCCAAAGCAACTTGTCTTGCACATCATGTGTTTTGGGTCAAGGAATTTGTAGGATTTGTTTGCTTAAAGGAAAAGGGTACAAGGTTCGAACCAAATCAGATTTCCATGATTTGGAACTCTGGTCAGTAAGGTCTCCCACTGTACCTGTGAGTAAGCTAGGATGGTCCAAATTTACTTGGGAACTTGGAAATTAGTTTTGATGATTGAGAGGAACATTAAACCCAGTACCAATTCTCCACTAACCCTCCCTCAATTTAGAATCACCCTGTTTAATGATATTCTTCCAGAACCAAGAATGATGAGGTTTTGGAGTACATTCTTGTAAGGCACAGTTAGGGAAGTATTTAGCCTTATAAGTTCTTGCCAGCAAAGAGTTAGGATTTAGGCTAAGTTTCCAATATTGCTTTGCAAGCATGGCTTGATTCATGAGACTGAGTTTCTTAAGACCAAGGCCTCCTTTTCTCTTGGGTTGACAGATTCTTTCCCAATTCAAAAGATGTAGTTTTTTCTCTCCTTGCCCATGGCCCCCACCAAAAAGCTCTAACAATGGCATCCATCTTATTGCAAACCTGTTCAGAGACTCTAAAGCATGAAAAGGTATATAGGGGTAAGGATTGGAGAACTGAGGAAATATGAGTTGTTCTCCCTGCTTGTGACAATAACCTAGCCTTCCAACCTTGCAATTTGGACTGAGGCTTTTCAACCATAAACTGAAAGTCAGCCATTCTGTTACCCCTCAGCTTAAAATTGAGGCCAATGTACTTGCTAGGATTTTGCACCAAATTAACTTTAAGGTCTCTGGCTAAGGCTTCCTGATCTTCCACTGGCATATTTGGGGAACAAAATAAACTAGATTTGAGAGGATTGATGCACTGCCCTGATACTTTACAATACCTTTCCAGAATTTTCTGTAAGGTGGCTAGAGAATGATTATCCTTCTTAAAAAACAAAAGGGAGTCATCAACAAAAAAAAGATGGGTGAATGAAATGCCATTCCCTCCAACCTTTACCCCTTTCAAATTGTTGGAGGCTTCAGCTTGTGTTAAGGAGATGGATAGGATATTAGCACATAAAAGAAACAAATATGGGGATAGAGGGTCTCTTTGTCTCAAACCTTGAGCTAGTGTGAAGGACTTGGACATGTTTCCATTTATTAACAAAGTATACTGCACTGAGGTGACACATTCCATTATCCACTTTATCCATTTTGAATCAAACTTCATCACCACAAGGACTACCTAAAGAAAATTCCATCTAACTTTATCATAAGCTTTGCTCATGTCTATTTTCAAAGCCCCAAAGCTATATTTCTTCCCTCTTTTTTTCCTAAGGCCATCCATGATTTCATAAGCTATAAGAATATTGTTAGAAATGTTCCTTCCCTTTATGAATACATTCTAAAAAGGTGTAATGAGAGTGTCCATAAGAGGTTTCAGCCTATTGACAAGAATTTTTGAAATAACCTTGTAAATGACAGTGCATAGACTAATTGGCCTAAAATGGTTGACCTCCTCAAGATAAGTGACCATAGGGATAAGGGTGATGAAAGTGTGGTTAAGACTATTGAGAAGATTACAATCTTGAGCAGATAATGTAGGAATAGGTAAGTCTTGGAGCTCCTTAACTAAGTCCTCCACACTAATATTATTTCTATTCTCATAGTTTTCCTTAAAGTGTTCACTAAGAATGGTCTCAATCTCCTCGGGCCTGTTAGTGAAGATGCCCTAGCCATTCTTGATGTGGAGGATCCTACTTCTAGCTCGTCTCTGTTTAACCACTGTTTGAAAATATTTTGTGTTCCTATCCCCATGAAGAAATCACTTTGTCCTTGCCTTTTGAGCCCACATCAATTCCTCCCTATCTAGTAAGTCCTTAATCTCCATCCTAAGGGCTTTCTCAGCTTTAGCATCCTTAACAGATTTGATGGAATTCTGAAGTATTTGCAATTGAGCCTGTTTCTCTTTTATATCAGTTTCCACTCTATCAAAAACCACCCTATTCCACTCCAAAGCTTTCTTTCTCACATTGTATAGTTTGTTTCTCAATTGGGCAACTCTAGATCCATGAGAATTAAAATCCCAAGGCTGCTAGATCATATCATGGCAAGTAGGATGTGTGATCCATATGTGTTCAAACCTAAAGGGTCTTTTTCTAAAGGGACCAAGGACCTCCAAATCCAAAATAATTGGTCCATGGTCAGAATGGATAATAGGTAGATTCTTAAGAGAGAATAATGGGTACATATTAACCCATTCCAGATCCTCCAACCTTTCCATTACCAGATCCTCTTCTTCTCTATTATTTATCCATTTGTATCTCTGACCCATAGCTTTTAGACCACACAAATGAAGATCAATTATCACTTGTTGAAGCAAATTAGCACCAACAATGTTCCCCTGATTGAAGGACAGTTTATCCTGAGAGCTTAGAACTTGATTGAAGTCCCCAATACAGAGCCAATTTGGATGAGAACAGCCTTTTAGAGTTTTAAGTTGTTGCCAGACAAGATCTCTCTTGGCATGATCAGGGTGTCTATACACAAAAGTGATTGAAAGAGGAATCCCTTTGTTGTCAAGTAAATTAATATGAATAAGATGTTCTGATGCAAACTCTACAGTAAGACTTTGTCTAGGCATCCATGCCAAGATCAAACCCCCACCAAAACCCACCCTTGGAACCTCCCACCCATCAGAAAAACCACACTTAACCTAAAATTGTTTTCCTTTATCTTTAACTAACCTAGTCTCCATAAGGAACAAAATGTCTGGTCTAAACTCCTGGGCTTTTTTCTAACACTTTAGAACTACAGAGGATTTGCCCAGACCTCTACAGTTCCAACTCATAATCCTCATGGCTGTTGGGGAAGCTGCATAGGGCTAGCTTCCCAACACCCATTTGGATATTCAAGGAGCATCTCATCATCAGGAAATACATAAGGCATGGTATAAAAAGATGATTTAGCCAGGGAAGTGTCATTGGTACCTTCCTTTTGTAGAAATCCACAGAGTAGTTTTTGTCTTATGTTCCTTCCCAGCCTCCCCAATTCTGGTCCGAACCTCTTTCTAGCAGCTCCATTAGCCCTTGCCAACACTTCAGTGCAATGCATACTTGACAGAAAGCCAGGTTCTGAATTAATTGAGGTAGAGGAAGGTGGGCCTGGGCCTAGCCCACGGGGCTCAAAGGTAGACATGATATTAAGGCCAGTATCTAAGCTCATAGCCTGTGTAGGGCCTGCTCCTATCAGTGAGTCTGACACGTGATGGGCTGTATAAAGGTGTTGGCCCACATCAGTAGTTCTCCTTATGCTCGGCCCAGAACTAGAATTACCAATTTCAAACCGCATCCTATCACTGTCCACCCTGTTGACCAAAGGTTGAACAAAGGAGTCAATAGCTTCAGGGACCTGTCCCACATCCCATGCATTCCTACATAACCACTTAGGGCGACCTTCATTTAGTTTATCCAGATTAAACATCCTGACAGTTTCAGAATCACTTTCTATGTCCGAGCTTAATTCTGTTTGTGTTCTCAATTCCCCTGTTGTGAGGTAAGGACCTATACCATCTACCCAGGTCCACTGAAGTGAAGGATTGGGGGCATTCTCTTCATTATGGGAACCTTGTGATTCTTCCTCATGATCCAAATTAGGATTAATGTTTTGGTTTGGATGAAGGGGGGTAGTAGCAGGGGAGGAGGTAGGGGAATTCACAGGGTTTGGAGGTATAAAAGGGTTCCCTAGATTGAGAGAGAAAATGGCTGAGTACAGGTTTGCATGGTCAATCTGATGGTGTTGTAGAGTGGTAGGATTAAGGGTTGTTGGATTAGTATTAACATTAGGAAGTGGGGGGGGGGGGGTTAGGTCCGAGAAAATCTAGGTATTCTCATTGTGTGACTGGGGACTAACATTTTGTGGTTGGTGGTTAAGGTTTGGGTCAGGATGGGGGGGGGGGGGGTGACCATGATTGTTAGGTTGCATGTTGCCATTACGAACCTAAGTCGTCCAATGTCTCCTTCGCTTGTAGAATGCCCTCAGTTCATTGTGAAAATGAAGCTCCATTGAATCAAAACCATACTACACATGATAGATCCTCAGAATATGTTGCCTCTGGCGAATCAAGCACCTCTCAACTTCATCCAAGCTCTCATTGCATTGCCCCTTTATGTGACCGATCAAGCCACATCTGGTGCATAATTTGTGTACCCTTTCATATCGACATTGAATCCATGTCCTGGAACCATCATCTAAATGTAGTATAAACCTAGATATGATCGGCATCCACAGATCCAAACGCACATGAACTTGCATGAACCTAATATTCCTAAGAATGCAGTCCTCCCAGTCAACTTTCTCAACAAATCCTATCAAATGACCCATCTGTTCAGCCAATTTTGGGTACTGATACTCAAGGGGTAATCCATGCAACTGAACCCATATAGACGCATAGTTCAGGTGAAGCTTGTTAAGAACCAGATTGGGTCTCCATTTCTCCAAAACCAGAAGGGCCCAAGGACCTTCAGCACACATATCCTCTAGATCTTCTGTTTGCTAAAAATGGATTGAGTAAAAGAACGAATCTCTACCTACAATAGTAGCCACACCTCGGATTCACCATGCACTATTGATAAATTGTTGCAGGTACAAGATTGAGAACTTCCTAGAGTTAAGAACGAATCCAAATGCACAGTGACTCCAAAACTCTTGTTGCATGTCAACATTCTCAAGATCTGCCTTTAGAACAGAACCATGTCTAGCGAATGGGGCCTTGCCATCCTCACTGACTAGAGAATCAGAGTCAGATTCTTTAATAAAAGGTCTAGAACTCACCTCTGACCCACTGCTTTTGGACCAGCCAAAATTACAAGCTGCAAAATGGTCCCTCATGTTCACGTGATAAGGGAACAGCAGCTCAACAGCAAGTAACCTGGAGCAAAAACAAGCACAACGACAAGGACAACACAAAAAAAACAAGAGAAAAGAAAGGAGGATATGTGTAGAACAGGAAAAGAGAAAAGTCAAGGGAAAGTTAAAGAAAAGTTCAAAAGAGGAAAGCAAAAAGAGTACACAATAAACAAAGAAGATGTAAACGAATGGTTGACACAGTGAAAAGAAGTAGTGAGAAGTAAATGTGAAAGGGAGTGATGGGAAATAATAGGCTAGGAAAAGGGGTAGGGTGGAGTAGTTTGGGTAAAGGCGCTGACGAAGCCTTGGTAGACACACACCACCTAATTAGAGACAAACAAAACACTCCTAAGTGAAACTAAAATCTGAAGGCTTAGAGAGAGAAGCTCTCAAGGAGAGAGAAGTTTTTATTTCCAATTACATCTGATCTAAGTTGGGTTTAATACATCAAGAAATATGTTATTCAAGCATATCAAGTGCTCATATTAAAGACATGAAGATTGATCCAAAAAACAAGTAAAGAAAAGTTGTTTCATTAAGTCTCGACAGATAGCTCGACAGATACTGCTATCAAGACTAAATGAGAAGCTCGACAGATGGTGGTGTGCTGTCATAGGCAACCAAAAATAAAACCTATACTCCTAAAAATACATATAGTGGTGTGAGTAAGGATCGTTCCCACAGAGAGTATCTAGCCTAGTTTTGTGCTACGTGAACAAGGATTTGGGGGGGGGGGGGGGGGTTTGAGTATAACGAAAATAATTTTAAGCAAAACAACTAAGGAACAACTCAAATTAAAATATCGAAATCAATCAAAAGAAAAAACCTTGGTCTAAGTCAACATCTACCATCAAAATATTATAACTGATCATCGATGCAGGCATATATCAATTCACACTTTGAATATTCACCATTGAAACTATTTTCCTATTTCTCCTTAGTCACAGTTAATTAGAAAACAAGCGATCTAATTAACTCTAACTACTAAACAACCCAAGACAAGTGCTAAAGGTTTAATCTAGCAGTAACCTTAAGAATTAGAGAGATCGATGAAGCTAAACAACACAAGCACAAGCGGTTGCATTTAATTTAGTCGAGCGTTCTTCCTAAGATCTAATAATTTCTAACATAGCAAATCATTAAATCTTGGTTGCTTCACAAATTAGAGAGATCAAACAATTACGGATTTGATATCTAACCTAGCAGTAGATTGCAACAAATAATAAACTAGTAAGCCCCCTAGTAATTAAATGAGACAATCATGAAAATAGGCACAGAAGAACATCCGATATTCAAAGCCTAAATTGAACAATAAAAACAAATTAGATCTCACAGTTTTATTGATTCCAAGGCTTCAGTTTCCTTCGACCAAGTATAAAACTTTAGCCAAGCAAGGCCATGATGAAAACTCAAAGGAGAAGTTAGAGAAGAGGGGAGAGAGAGGCCTGTGTCCAATCTGATTTCTCCTCCCCTCTTTTACACATTCATTCCCCTTTTCCCAAGCCTACAAAATCTCCTAAAAATATTCTGAATAATAATATCCAAATCTGACTAATTAAGGAAAATATTAAAAATAAAACAAAGTCCTAATATAACTAGGAAAGTGGTGTTTTTTCAGCTGGAATTTTCGTGCACCAGATCTTGAAGCTTCTGAAAATAAACCGCATCAAGTATTAGAATTTCAGGCAAAGGAACATTCCAGAACGTCAGCAGTGCAGGTGCAGCAACTTCAAGCCCAATTTCAACCTTGATGCAGCCAGTATCTCTCAAACCCCAAAACATGAAAGTTGTATAGCTTTCTCTTGGCATTCCATATCATCTTGAATCATCTCAATCGGAGCTTTGATGAGAGAGTTATGCACAGATTACAAAGCGATGTTGAAACTGTCCAAAATCGCCCAATTAGCTACGTTTTGCACTTAATGCCTCCATTTGCATCCTAAATCAAAATATAAGAATAATGAGTACATTTAGGCACCAAATAAGTATAAAAGACTAAACATTAAGGGAGAAAAATATGACATTTTGCATTCTCATTAGATGGCTCGATAGAAGATCGATCTATCGAGAATTACAATTTTCAGGTTTCCATATCTGAAATTTGGCCCAAGCTTATGTATTTGTTTATGGTTTCTTTTCTCACAACCCTAGACATATATAAGGCTTATTTTAAGCGTCGTCAGATACGGATACAAAGACTAAGAGTTTATTTTTCTCTGAGAAGCTACTGCGTTTGTATGCTATAGGGTTTTGTAACCAAGTGCTTCTTGATCTTCATTGTTGATGAAATGAAGAACTTTGCAGCCAACAACATTCATTCAAGTTGCTGGAGTAGTCACATACTGGGATCCGTGCAAAGAGTTAGTCACAAATTAGAAATTTGTGCATCAAAGGAAAGAAGGCTATTACAAGATCAAGTCCAATTGGGTATTGAAGCAAAGGTTCAATTGTAGGTTGGTATTTCAGGATAGGCCAGGGTAGTTGGTAAGATTCCTTATAGTTGTAACCGCTTGATTGTTGATTAGTGGATTCTTGGGATGGGTGACCTTAAAATCACCCGGTGGGGTTTTTGCCGCGTGAGGTTTTCCCCATTTGTCAACAAATCACCGTGTCAAATTTATTTTCTGCTGCATTTAATATTTTTGGTGATTTGTTGGTGCCTTTACAATTTGCATGCAGTTGAACCTAATTAATTAACTTGGGTAATTGAATTAATTAACTAGGGTCAAGTTATCTTAACCAAACACCATTGAACTTAGGCTTTTTGGGTTAAGTGTGTGTCTTTATATTATATTAACCACTCAAGGAGTCTCCCCAGGGTGTTTATCTCCCAAACATAATTTCTTTTGAGTGACTTTCACAATTACCCCATGTAACAATTTATATCACAAACTTCTTAGTTACTAAATTTGACCCTCATAAGATTTTGAATAAAATGAAATCATCGAGATTTTTATATCAATGCACATTAACAATTTCTTTTCAATCCAAATTTTTGGAGGTCAAGATATAACAATTGAAAATTTTGTAAAACTAAATTGTGCAAATTGAAAATTGTCCACAAAATACAATACCCGTTAATTTGAATAGAACATTAACAATTTTATATTAATTCAAATTTTAAGAGGTAAAAACATAACAGTTGGAAGTTTATGAACTAATTAAAATGTGATAAATCACATGAGCTAAATTGGAATTTTTCCATTAAACAAATAAAAAATTAAAAGAAAACTAGAGGAGTCAAACTCAACTTATTAACTTAAATTTAAAACTCTACACTTCTTTTTTTTGTGAATGGAAAACTTTTATTAAAGCATTACACCAATGCTGATAGTTCAGCCTCATTACAAATTTTATTATCTGTTAAGACATATGTGAGTCACTTGTTAGGAACATATGTCATTATTTTATATAATTGGCTTATCCTTTGACAAAACGCATTTTACTTGTAATTTGGTAGATCTAGGATGTGTTTAATACTTCAAGAAACTGTGCTTCAAGATCAAGTGTTGAAGACATGCAAGTCTGTCCAAGATTCAAGCTGAAGAAGTGCTGTTCATTAAAGCTCGACAGCTAGCTATCCATCGAGCTTAAGAAGCTGTTCCAGCCCCGTGGCTCGACAGCTACTCAACAGCATCTCGACAAATAGGTATCTGTCGAGCTTTATGAAAAACAGAATTCCAGTTCTGTTTTGACTCTAATCCGTGATTATGTGTTTGGGTTTTCTTTTCTCACAACCCTAGACATATAAAATGATTATTTTAAGGGCCGTCAAAGAGGACACAAGTTGCACAAGTGTTGAGCAAAGTTTGTTCAAGCAATTTGTAACCAGAGACAAAGTTTTGCCCTAGTTCATCATTCTTGTGAAGAAGTTGTTGTGTATGTGCACCGTAGGATTTTGTGACCAAGCATCTTCTTGATCTTCATCGTTGGGATGAACTGAAGAACTTTATAGCCAACAACCTTCTCTAGTTGGTGATTGAAGTCGCGTACTGGGATCCGTGCATTGGTTAGTCACGTACTTGGGAGCCGTGCATCAAAAGGGGAAATTGTCACTACAGAACAAGTCAAATTGGGTATTGGGGTAAGGGTTCAACTGTAGGTTGGTATAAGGTACTGGGATTCCTTTACTTGTAACCGCTTGTTGTGATAATATTGAAATTTCGGGAGTGGTGACCTGAAAATCACCCGGTAGGGTTTTTGCCGTTAGGTTTTTCCCATTCGTAAACAAATCACCTGTATCAAATTTAATTTCCGCTGCATTTAGTTATTTGGTGATTTGTTTGTGCTACCACGCGCTTTGCATGTTAATTTGATTAATTAATAAACTTGGCTAATTAATCAATTAATTTGTCTCAAGGGGTCAATTCGTTTTTGGCTTATCATTATCAAAGATTCAAAAGTTTGAGGACTAGAAAAAACATCAAAAGAACCTATTACGTACACTTGTTCTTACAATAACATGCTCTCCCACTTCTTAAACTTCATACATATGGTATCCACACACACACACACACACACACACACACACACACACATATATATATATATATATATATATATATTCTAGTTTACTTTTTTTTTTCTCTAATTATTTTGCTACAAACAAAGAAAGCCTGATCACACGTCCACTGATGGTAAACTAAGATTAGCTGGTAGGGTCTCAATGTTAGGCTCAATCTTCCCCATCATATATGCATGCTTAATAGATTGATCATCTTCATCATGGTAAGCATAAGCAAAACCACCATGCCTTGTCATATCCATGCCTGCCACCTCATCAGCCCTTGACACTCTTAACAACTTCATTTTATTAAGCAAATAAAATAGTGGTCCCATTGTGGCCGTGACCCACCCTAACACTACCAATATTTGTACAATTTGTGCTGCCAATAGCTTCCCTCCACCTCCCATAAACAACCCGTATGGTCTACCGAGTTGACCCGGATACACCTCATTCACATACGACGTCGTTGCAAACAATCCTGTGAATAAAACCCCCCATGCACCACACCCACCATGTAATTGTGCTGCCTCTAGTGGGTCATCATATTTTAACTTCTCTGCAAGCTTGTTGCACCCAATCAAAACCCAAGATGCCACAAAGCCACATATGATTGCCGCCCAAGGTTCCACCACTGAACACCCTGAGGTGATTGCAGCAAATCCCGCTAGTAGACCATTACAAACGTCTAGCACATTCCAATGACCCACCAATAAGCGTTTGCTAAACAAGGTTGTAAGGGCAGATGTGCAACCAGCCAATGTTGTGGTGACAGCTGTCCTCCCAATGGCACTCCATTGGCCGTAATAAGACCCACCATCACCGTATCCTTTTGCTATCGTGAGAAATGAACCGGGGTTGAACCCATACCAACCAAACCATAACAAGAATGAACCAAGCACGACTAAAGACGCGCTATGACCACGTAAAACCACGGACCGGCCCGCTTGGTCAAATCGGCCAACTCGTGGGCCTTCAATGAATGCACCCCATAAGCCCGCTATGCCACCAACCATGTGAACCACTCCTGAACCGGCAAAGTCAATGACACCCGAACCAAATAAAAGATCACTGGTTCGAGTCGGACTGGCCCAGCCGTCACTAGACCAAAACCAATGTGAAACTATAGGGTAAACAAAACCGGTCAAAAAGGAAGAGTAAATCAGATAAGCCACAAATTGGGTTCTCTCCGCAATGGACCCACTAGTAATTCCAGCAGCCGCTATTGCAAATGCCCATTGGTAAAGAAAAAAGCTATAGTCTCCAGTAGGCTTAGGATAGTCTGTTAGACCAAAGAAGTGGCGGCCAATAAATCCATTAGAGGGAGAACCAAAAGCAAAGGCAAAGCCGAAGAGATAGTAAGAAAGGCCACCAGCTGCAGCGTCAAGAACATTGGTGAGCATGATGTTCATGGTGTTCTTGGCACGGACAGATCCAGCACATAGCATGGCAAAGCCAAGTTGCATGGCGAACACAAGGTAAGCAGAGAAGAGGAGGTATGTGTTGTCTATGGCATAGGTTGTGTCACTGAGCTTGTTGGCTATGGTGTCAAAGCGAGTACAGAGGTAATTGGCCACGGCAGTGGCATTGGCAGTGTTAGAGCTGAAAAGGGGTGCGAGGTCTGAGGCTGAGCAGTTTAAGGAAGCCATGAAAAGCTTGTTTCTTCTTGGATGAGAGAGAGACTAATGCAACAAAGAAGTGAAGGAATACTGGAATAGATACTTTGGGGTTCTATTTATAGACCAAAGGGATAGAGAGGTCTTATAATATAAGGTGAAAAGGAGGTTTTCTTATATTCTCATTTTCATTTTCTATTATAAAAGAAAGGAATCTGTAGTCTAAGTTCTAATTTCTAAACCAAGTTTTTTTATAATCAAACCTAGATAAATTATATCATCGAAACAAGGAAAAATTTTGCCTCCACAACTGCGTGCATGATTTTTAAAAAATATATAAATATACAATATAGTAATTAATTCTTGGACCAAGATGGAAAGGAACCAATTAATCCTCTAGTCAAAAAGCTTGCGATACTGACGTACTGTCATCTTGCATCTTACCAAGAAAATTACTTCGTATTTGGCATAAATTATTTTTGTTAATTTATTTTATTAATTATTTTATTTTTATTTTTATTTATGGATATTGTATTTTTTAATACTATTTATGGGTCTCACCATACTATTTTAGCTAACTTTTACCTTTATCTATAGTATTTTCAGTAAAAAGTTTTCAGTTTCAGCAAAATAAGCAGATCCTAAACGGACACTTAGTAAGTTTAGTAAAAATTATTTTTACCAACTTATTTTACTATTCAGCTTATTTTTACTATTATTTATGAGTCTCATTACATTTTTTGGTACTATTTATGGGTCTTACTGTATTATTTCAGCTAATTTTTATCTTTATCTACAGTACTTTCAGCAAAAAAAATTCGGTTTTCAGCAAAACAAGTGGATCCCAAACCGAACTTAGTCTTCAAGATTTTTTTTTTAATCCTATGGCATGGTAAATTTTGGTCGTGAGGCCTTCTTCACGTTACACGTGGAGAAGTTTCAGTAATTGACAACATTATGTTATACCTAATGAGCTTTTTTTTAATTCATAAATTAATTAATGTCTAGTAGATCATGAACCAAGACAATAATTTCCGCCTCGTTACGAGGAAATGGGGAATGGATTACTAAACATTATTATCACCTTGAATCAGCAAGTAAATTAAACTTGGGTCTTGGCTCATGCATCTAATTCATTGATTAGATCAATAATCCAAGCTCACTGTTCTCCTAGAGTTTATTAAACATTCCAAGCAAAGTTTCGCAATCTATACTAAATTCAAGTGCAACTTCTTCACAACTTGTTTATGACATTCAAGATTAAAATCTTCTTCTTCTGCGTGGGATTTAATTCCTCTTTCTTTTAGCAATATGGAAGAAAAATTAAACAATATAAAAAAGGGGGGAAAAAGTTAAGCTTAGCCGCATTCAAAAATCCAAAAAATTCAAGGTCTGTAAATAACTTGATTTGAGAGAAAACATTGATTAATTAGCGTTTACCTGCCTTCTTTTCGTCTTGAATGGAAAGTCTTATAACTACTTGGTCAATGTTAATGTGGATCACAGTAATTACACAGGTAATATTTTAATGTCACAATCAAAGTGACTAGTCTATGATTATATTTGAAACCAAAGTAAATTAGTGTTTCAGTCTACATCATTTAAAGTCTTTGCATTCTAAACAAATCCTAGCGAACCTTCAAGTAACATTGCTTGAAAAGAATATCTTACTTACCATTATTTTAAGATCGATTATTATAACTTCTAGACAGAAAATGTGGCGTATAGATTCCGTGTTTTTTTCTTTTGTGAAGGATTAGTTTCAGTATCATCCTAATGGCAATTGGCTAGAACTATTATCTAAAGTCTAAACCAACAAAAAGAGACCCTAAATTTCCTGATAACAAACTATTAAAAAAAAAACTCAATCAATGTAGATCCCTCAACATTGTGTTATATATATATATATATATCTTATAATTTCATTATCAACTTCTTTTATTTTGATTTATCTTTATGAGCAGATTAACAAATTTTTAGAAAGACCGGCATCATCTCTGAATGAAGATGGATTAACAAAGTCTAGAATGTCCATCTGAAAACATAGTACTGCCTTTCATTTTGATAATTTAGCTATGATCCTTTACATTTTCTAAGGCTTAATATAGGTTATTGAACACACACAAATAACGCCAACTTGTAACTTCAAAAGTATTTAACGGTTCTAGACACAAAGAATCTCTATGTAAATACTGATTTAAAGTTTAAACTAGATTGTGATATATTAACAGTTGTGCGCACCTCACAATAAGAATAATCTAATAACTTGTTTCTTATGGAAATGGCAACTGGGTTTCTTTTTTTATATCCAACACATCAGGGTTTACAATATAATTAGTAATCCGTGGTCCTAATTCACTTGTTTAGTTGTTTTGCTTACATAATCACATTTTTCTATGTGTTTCTTTATAATTTATCAGTGGTCCTAAATCATGAATCTCCGATGGCTGCAATTTTCTCGTAACCACTACCAGTTTAACAATTTTTAATTATACTGAAAGGCATAGGAAGTGGTGTTTGACTTTATGATAAGCTCTGGTTTGGGTTTTTTAAGTAAACATGTTTCTTTTTTATTTCTCAAGAGTTTACTTCAAAATAAACAATCTTAATTTTTTTTTTCAAATTATAAGAATGAGCATAAATAATTTTAGATTACAAAATCTTTATGGTTTATCAAAGAATCTTTAAATGAAATTTATAAAGTCACTCATAATTAACCATAATTTGAAACTATCCATGGTAGGTTTAGAATTCCAACTCTCAACTCTCAAGTACAACAAATCGGGCTTGCCTAGGAATATTGATAGAAGACAGTAAAGTGTACCAAATTATTACGGAAATGTGAGAATATTCCAATCAAGAAGATGGAACATTAATATAAAATAAATAAAAAATATTAGAAACAATAATACTAGCACATAAGAAATAAAGAGTATTAACATGCACAATAGGAAAGTATTAACCAAGGATGTGGGAGGTTTCGATGATCAAAGTTCTTGCATTTTTTTTGGGTAAGTAATAGTACCACAAGGCTGTTGCAGTAAGTGTAATGGTACATATGAACTAATAAGTGTAATGGTACATATGAACTAATGGATATGAAGATTGAAGAACAAAATAGAAGAAAACGATGGCACTGTTGAAAAGAGTGAGAAAGGGAGAGAAACGTGTGCATGAAAATTTCCTTTAATGGTTAATAACGATATCTAATAAATAATAATCTAGAGAAATACTGTTATTTCTCAAAAAATGTTAGTTTCCATCATTTTACCTGGTTCAAGTACATTTAAGATTTATAAAAATGTTCACATAAAATAAAAATTATAACAACGCGCACAAGCATGGCTTTAATGGTATTTTATTTCACTAGTTATCCAATTAATTAATACTGTGGGGCCAATTAATCAGGAGGTACTATTACAGCCATGCCAGCTGGGCCCAAAGCCCAATCTGAGGACGATAGACCATCCGAGATGAACCAGCTTTTGGCCCTATCCGAGAACATTTAACTATCCGAGGAGGCCCAAATAAGACTATGAAGAGAATAAAGTTATGAGAGGAGTAGAGACAACATGAGATGAGTCCAATAAGTGTCCAAGGACAAAAGTATTCTCGGCAGCATGCGTCCGAGGTAAATCTGAGTGTCAAACCATCACAGGCTTATTCCAGAGTTACAGCATAACAAAGGAAGGGATATTGGGCCAGGGGTAAGACAAGAAAGGTAAACAAATATCTTCAAAGGCTGCTACCTCCACATTAAATGCCTTCCAACCAACTCTCTGGCCGCATTAATGTGTAGATGATGCCTGAACAGTGATGAAGCAGCCTTACAGCTGCTGGTTGAAGGTTCCAGGAAGTGTTGGATGGGACAGGAAGGGATCTCCCAAATCCAACCTACACGTGTGTGGCGAAGATGACACCAAAATGGCAGTATATAACATGGAAGAATGCATTGAGAAATGGATCGAAACTCTGATATAATAGACTTCTTGGAGAAAACCATAGCAAAAGAGAAACAACATAGTTGATTCCGAGGACAAAATTCGATAATCTTGTCTGTGTTATTGAATCGTCCAGCTTAATCGTTTTTCTTCTGGGATAAATCTAGCTCTTTTATCCACGCTCTACAAATTTATTCTGTGGGCCGTTAATGTTTGAGCTCATTCCTGTTTTGGGGTCAATACAATTTCAGTCCCCACAATTGGCGCCATCTGTGGGAAGAGCTTGATCTAGACCAAAGGAAATTCGGTTACGACATTCACAATGGAGGAAGCAAGTTCGCACCAGATAGCAGCTGGGCCGCACCAGATAGATGCTAACCCTCGCCAAGCAGAATCAAGGGGCTCCCAACATGGCCATCCACACCGGAGCCTCGAACGGAGAGAGGGCCGCGAGGGAAGTGTACGCACGACTCATACCAGCAAAAGTCAGTCTCGAGGGAAGAGCCATGTCTCCCATGCAAAGAATGATAGAGACATGCAACGTGAAATTGACGAATTGAAAAGAGAGTTGCGTCATGCTTGACGAAGATGTTCTCCGCCCAATTCCGGGTCTTCCTCCGAGAAGACAGATGGTGCTAGTTATAGACGAAGATCCAAAACCCCGCCCAGTGAGATTTTTACCTATGAAGAGGAGTATCACCGTCAACGTAAGCAAAAAAGTCCGCCAAGTA
This sequence comes from Quercus tomentella, assembly GCA_028535165.1. Lineage (NCBI taxonomy): Eukaryota > Viridiplantae > Streptophyta > Magnoliopsida > Fagales > Fagaceae > Quercus > Quercus tomentella. The sequence continues at coordinate 24,598,191 of JAPQVY010000089.1, read as the reverse complement.
TGGGCTTGGGGAATAACGCCATGAACAAAGCTCTAAGCCAAGCTTCCAAATCACCCTTCACAAGGAATATTGAGGATGCGAATCTTCCTCGGCGATTTCATCAACCAACTTTGACCCTGTACAATGGTCGGACGGATCCGGTAGAACACGTTAGCCATTTCAACCAAAAGATGGCTATCTACTCCAGAGATGAAGCTTTGATGTGTAAGGTCTTTCCATCAAGTTTGGGCCCGGTGGCGATGAGGTGGTTTAATGGTTTAAGGGCTAATTCTATAAATTCCTTCAAGAAACTTACCCGGGCTTTTGGCGCACGCTTTATTACTTGCAGCAAGGTTCCTCGACCTTTGGGGTCTTTGCTGTCTATGTCTATGCAAGAGGGTGAGACTCTTAAGACTTATTCGGATAGATACTGGGAAATGTTTAATGAGATAGAGGGAGAGCATGATGATGTGGCCATAAGTACTTTCAAGGCCGGTCTTCCAGCCGAGCATGATCTGAGGAAATCTTTAACTAATAAACCTGTCACTAGTGTACATCAATTGATGGATCGGATTGACAAGTACAGAAGAGTGGAAGAAGACCAGTTGCAGGGAAAAGGAAAGGCAAAGGTAATCCCTCAGGAGAGGAGGGATTTCAGGTCGAATCGGTACAATAATAACCGACCGCGAAAGGACTTTGTTGGGCAGTCAGGTTCTGCTAGCATCCAGGCAGTTAATGCTGTGTTTCGAGAACCGGTGCAATAGGTATTGGAAAAGATTAGGAATGAACCATTTTTTAAATGGCCAAATAAGATGGCAGGAGATCCTGCGAGACGCAATCAGAATCTCTACTGCCACTACCATCAAGATCACGGGCATACAACTGATGACTGCAGGAATTTATGGGACCATCTGGAACAATTAGTCCAAGAAGGAAAGTTAAAGCAACTATTGCACAACTCCAGTGGCCGAGCTGTCCAAGCAGGTTCAGAGATGAGGGGCGATGCTTCCTCGAGGCTCCCCCTTGGAACAATCAATGTTATTTTTGCTGCCCCGGGGAGGACTGGGTCATGCCCTTCCAGAATACTATCAGTATCCCGATCTCCAGCTGGGGAGTGTAGCTCAACGTCTAAAAGAGCCAGGATGGACGTTCCACTGGTTTTGGGCTTTTCAGATGAAGACAAAGTGGGAACCATACAGCCACATGATGATGCTCTGGTGGTTACACTGAGAATAGGCTGGTACGATGTGAGAAGGGTAATGGTTGACCAGGGCAGCGCTGCTGATATAATGTACCCTGACTTATACAACGGGCTAGGTTTGAAGCCTGAGCAGTTGACAACTTACAATTCACCTCTGGTGAGTTTTGAGGGAAGGATGGTCGTCCCAAAAGGTCAGATAAGGCTACCTGTGCAGGCCGGTACGGATGTGGTGAAGGTGGACTTCATAGTTGTAGATGTTTTCTCTCCATACACGGCTATTATGGGCCGACCCTGGCTCCATACACTGGGGGCGGTCTCTTCCACCCTACACCAGAAGGTAAAGTACCCATCCGGAGGCCAAGTTTTGGAGATAATAGGAAGCCAGGCTGCTGCTCGACAATGCCTAGTGGCGGCAATTCAACATCGGCCAGAAGCGGAGACCTCGGCTACCACTAATAATGGTTTATAGCAATTAAAAGCCCCAGCATTATCCTTAAATGGACCGGCCGAGGAGGCAAAATGCGAGGATTTGGAGAGGGTAATTATTTTTGACGATCCAGAGAAATTCTTCCAAGTTGGGGCTAAACTGCCTTTGCAAGAGAAGGAGCAGTTGGTCGAATTCCTCAGAGAAAATGTCAATGTGTTCGCATGGAACCCATACGAAGCTCCGGGTATTGATCCGAGCTTCATTTGCCATCGACTCAATGTGAATCCTTCCATTATTCTGAAAAGGCAGCCACCCCGGCGCCCATCAAAAGAGCACGCCGAAGCTGTTAGGAGTGAAGTGGCCAAGCTCAAGGAAGCAGGGGCTATCAAGGAAGTTTTTTATCCTTAGTGGTTAGCCAACACGGTGGTGGTGAAGAAAAAGAATAGGAAATGGCAAGTGTGCGTCGACTTCACGGACCTCAATAAGGCTTGTCCCAAGGATCCTTTTCCTATGCCTAAGATTGATCAGTTGGTAGATGCAACAGTCGGTCATCCTCGAATGAGTTTTTTGGACGCATTCCAAGGGTATCATCAGATACCATTAGCATTGGACGACCAAGAAAAGACAGCTTTCGTCACCCCCATTGGAAATTATCATTATAAAGTAATGCCCTTTGGATTGAAAAATGCGGGGTCTACTTACCAACGGATGATGACTAAAATGTTCGAACCGCAGTTAGGCAGGAACATTGAGGTCTATATCGATGATATGGTTGTGAAGAGTAAAGTGGTGTCCGAGCACATGGAAGACCTTACGAATATTTTTGGAATCCTGAGAAAGCATAAGCTACGTTTGAATGCCTCAAAGTGTTCCTTTAGTGTGAGTTCCGGAAAGTTCTTGGGGTACATGGTGACTCATAGGGGAATTGAGGTGAACCCAGATCAGATAGGGGTCATTCACGATTTACAAGCACTTCGGAATCCGAAGGAGGTGTAGAAACTGACAGGGATGACTGCCGCTTTGAACAGATTTATCTCCAGGTCAGCTAATAGATGCAGACCTTTCTTTTGTTTATTGCATAAATGGAAAGGATTTGAGTGGACCGAGGAATGCGCTGTAGCATTTCAGCAGTTGAAAGAGTATCTATCTCGGACGCCTATTATGTCCAGCCCTGAGGTGGACGAAGTCCTGTTTGCCTACTTGGCGATCGCCCCTCATGTTGTGAGTTTTGTTCTGATACGAAAGGACGGTGGCGTTCAAAGGCCAGTTTATTATGTAAGCAAGTCACTTCGTGAGGCCGAGGTGAGATACCTATCGTTAGAAAATGCTATCTTGGCAGTAGTGCATGCAACTCGCAAGCTCCCGCATTACTTTCAGGCGCACACCATAGTGGTCCTAACTCAGCTGCCCCTCAAGTCCATACTTAGAAACGCAGACTATATGGGGAGGATTGCTATGTAGGGCACGATCCTAGGGGCTTTCGACATCAAGTATATGCCCCGCACCTCCGTGAAAGGCCAGGTCCTCGCCGATTTAGTAGCGGAGTTCGCCGAGCTCCCAGAAGAAGTTGAGATGAAGCAACGTGACATGGATGAAAAATCGGTTGGCCTGATTTCCATGCAGGATGACTCATCTTGGAAAGTATATGTGGACGGTGAAGCAAATCAATGGGGAGCAAGAGTGGGGCTAGTTCTGGTATTCCCCGAAAAGATCATCATTGAGAAATCCTTGAGACTGGGATTCTCGGCCACGAACAATGAAGCAGAATATGAAGCTTTGTTGATGGGGATGAGTATGGTCCAGAAAATGGGAGGAAAGGTAGTGGAAGTGTTCTCGGATTCAAGATTGATAGTCGGCCAGGTGAGAGGGGAATTGGAAGCCCGAGATGCAAGAATGCAAGAATATTTGAGCCAAGTTAAGCGCGTACAAACAAAATTTCAATCTTTCGATTTGTCGCATATTCCCCGAAGAGAAAATACCCACGCCGATTCCTTGGCCACCCTTGCAACCTCTTCGACACGGAATCTTCCCAGGGTGATAATCGTTGAGGATTTGTGCACTCCCACGCCTGCAAGGAAGGACGTGCTTCAGGTCCATCAAGTCAACCTAGCGCCGAGCTGGATGGACCCCATACTGAAATTCCTCGAAAGTGATACCTTGCTTGAAGAGAAAGTAGAAGCCGAGAAAATACGGAGGAAAGCTCCTCGATTTTGGTTATCCGAGGACAAAAAGCTGTATAAACGCTCTTTTTCTAGGCCGTATCTGCTTTGTATATACCCCGAGATGTCAGAGTCACTTCTAGAGGAACTGCATGAAGGAATTTATGGAAGCCACACAGGGGGAAAGTTCCTATCTCACAGGGCCATAACTCAAGGATACTGGTGGCCGAATATGCAAAAGGAAGCGCAGGAGTATGTCAGAAAGTGTGACCAATGTCAAAGATTCGCTCCTAGCATCCACCAGCCTGGAGGAATTCTTAATCCCCTCTCTAGCCCTTGGCCATTCGCTCAGTGGGGCTTAAATATCGTAGGTCCTTTTCCTAAGGCGTCAGGAAACAAAAGGTATCTGCTGGTCTGCACGGATTATTTCACTAAGTGGGTCGAGGCTGAGTCTTTGGCTAACATCAGAGACGTTGATGTTAAGAGGTTTATTTAGAAGAACATCATGACGCGGTTTGGAACTCCACATACTCTTATCTCGGATAATGGCCTGCAATTTGATAGTAAAGCCTTCAGGCAATACTGTTCAGACTTGGGTATAAAGAATAGATATTCCACTCCGGCTTATCCTCAAGGGAACGGGCAAGCTGAAGCCGTCAACAAAGTTATAGTTAATGGACTTAAAAAGAGGCTGGATGATGCGAAAGGAAAGTGAGTGGAGGAATTGCCGCACATCCTTTGGACCTATCGAACAACGCCCCGAAAGTCAATTGGAGAGACTCCTTTTTCAATGACATATGGAGCAGAGGCCGTCATCCCTCTGGAAACCAGTTTCCCAACGATAAGGACTAGTACATTTACCTCGGATGGTAATGATGGGCTGTTAGAAAAAAGTTTGGATTTGATCGAAGAGCGAATGGGAGAATGCAATGGTCCAATTGGCTTATTACCAGCATAAACTCAAGCAAGGTTATGATACTAATGTAAAGCTGAGGCCGTTAGCTGTAGGAGACCTGGTGCTGAGGAAAGTTCTGGGAAACACTAAGAATCCAGCTTGGGTAAAATTGGGGCCTAATTGGGAAGGACCTTATCGGATTACTTCAGTAGTCGGGATAGGGGCCTATTACCTGGAAGACCTAGATGAAAAAACTGTACTCCACCCTTGGAATGTAAACAATCTCAAGAGGTATTATTATTAATAAAAGTAATCTAGTTTGAATTCTTTTTAATTTAGGCCAACTATATACCATATGTTTCCATATCTATTGAAATATTAAACAGAAACTAAGTCATGTCAGGTCCTCGGACCACAAACTTAGTGGAAATTAATACCCTATGACATCTATTGAAGTCATGTCAAGTCCTCGGACCACAAACTTAGTGGAAATTAATACCCCATGATATCTATTGAAGTATTAAACAAAAACTAAGTCATGTCAGGTCCTCGGACCACAAACTTAGTGGAAATTAATACCCTATGACATCTATTGAAGTATTAAATAGAAACTAAGTCATGTCAGGTCCTCGGACCACAAACTTAGTGGAAATTAATACCCTATGACATCTATTGAAGTATTAAACAGAAACTAAGTTATGTCAGGTCCTCGGACCACAAACTTAGTGGAAATTAATACCCTATGACATCTATTGAAGTATTAAACAGAAACTAAGTTATGTCAGATCCTCGGACCACAAACTTAGTGGAAATTAATACCCTATGATATCTATTAAAGTGCTAAGTGGGTTCAATGGAAACTAATACAGCCTCTTATTATCAAAGTGCCAGTGCCACATAAACTCGGGCATTTCAAAATAATGAACCCTCAAATACGTCCTCGGATTACAAGGTTCTCAATTATCTATTGAAGAAATAGTCCCAATATGCCCGGGGACATCATTTAATATATAATGGAAGTAATTTAGACCTAACTTTACCCAATTCTTGAACGCTTCCTTAAATTTCAGTTTATTAGAATGGATATATACGTATCTGAAATGCATCTCTGTGATGCCACAATCCTACTGATTATCATCCGTTTTGGCTGCCAACTGTTAGTATGTGTGTAAGTTGTACTTTTTCTCTTACATAAACAAAGGACAATCAGGGTGGAACCACTCAAACTGAAATGATTAAACCAACAACACAAAAATGAAAAAAACGCAAATTAAACTAACTCCAAAAAGTGAAAATGCATTCTTCATTAAGATATGTCTATAAAAAAAATAATAATAATAACAGTAACAACAACAAACAAATGGGAACAAAATCCCTTACAAAAGTTCTAATTAAATTACAAAATAAGGCCTACTTTTTCAACTTAATTTGAAGCTTGGAAGTTTGGTTGGCCGTTTTGTCCGCCTCCAAGGTAGTTGTTCCTTCTTTGGCCTTAGCAGTTCCCTCAGCTGGCATAATTGTAGAGGCCAAATCTTGCTGAAAGCCTTGGGAAGCTATCTTTGCCTCGGGAACAGCTGCTGTTTTACCCAAGGATACGTCTTGGGGAATAATGCCCTCTTTGGCTGGTTCCTGTTGGCTCGGAGGAGGAGGGTCCTGAGGTGATACTACTGGATTGGGATCAGTGGTTATAGAAGTCACCTCAGCTTGAAGAGAAGGAACATCCGAGACTCGGATTGCAAGAGGGTAGAACACATTTGCTGTCTTCCTCAACTCAGACGAAGCCTCAACCCTAGCTCGGTTGAGGGCTTCATCCCAAGTTTGGGCGCAGTAAATGCGGCACAATGCTAGGACCTCTGCCCTGAGGGTTTCTTCAATCTCAGCCACTCTGAGATCATAACCTTTTTGCTCGGCCTCGTCCCTCTCCTTCTCAGCCTCCACCTTTGCCCTCTCGGCTTCCTCCCTGGATTTTTCAGCTTGCTCCCTTAATTTTTGGGTTTCCTCCTGATCTTTTTTAAAGACTGCCACTTGATCCCTGGCCGCCTTCAATTCTTCATTTGCTTCGCGCAAGCGCTTCCTCTGGTCCTCGGCTTGCCTTTGCACACCGTCCAAGGCCGAGTCTGCACTCTTGCGAGCTTGTTCTTCCTCGGTTAGTTTTTTCTTCAACTCTGCCAATTCTTTTTCAGAGGTTGCCAAGGTTTGCGACGCTGTCATCCGTCTCTTCCTTTCGTCCTCCAGTTGTTGGAAGCTGGAGTTCGTTATCTGTTCGAGCCTGAACGTATTTTGGATGGCCAAAAAATTGAAAGGTCAACATCACAACAAGTTTAAAAATAAAAAAAATAAAAAATAAAAACAACAGAACACAAATGTACTTAGTGGAGTCATAACTAATTAGTAATTTCATACTAGAGCTTGATATCTTTTGTTATTGTTGAGGACCTCGTTCTTTCCCATATGCCTCAGCTCGACCATGTCTTTGGGGAGTAACAGAGATTCCTCCAAGGCTGAAGCAACATGGCATCCAATGCCCCCGTTGAAGTCCCTGATAGACGCATCGTCTCTCATGGGCTCTCTTCCGAACATGGGTGCAGGAAGCCACGCTTGTGGCTCTGGAAGCTGAGAGTCAGCTCTCTCCATGCCCTGTTGTGGCAAATGGCTAAGTTTTTGCTGCTTCGCAGCTCGCTGGGCTTCTTCTTCCCTGCTCGGACGGGATTTTCCAGCGTCCACCACGTCCTTCCCCTTCTGCTCCCTTCGCCTTTTCAATTCAGCAACATCAGCTCTGACCGATTGAGGAGGTTGGTGAGGAGCAGGAGGAGGAGACTTGGTGGGAGGAGGAGGAATCTGAGACTGTGCAGGTTTCACCGGTGCACTCTTCCCAGGCTGATTTTCTATCAGCTCCTGTAGAGTCCTTTGGGGCTTCCTTTAGACACCCATTTCGTCCAAACTGTCCTCGGCAGGTAGAGTCTGATTAAAAACTTCAAATTCGTCAGAAGAATCGGACAAGTCTACAACTTCCTCTGAACCTCTTTCTTCTTCTTCTTCCTCTCCTTCCTCTTGTTCTTCCCCTTCCTCAAGAACGGGTTGGGATGATGATGCTCCTACTGAAGGAGTGGCAACAACAAGGGGTCGAGTGCAAGAAGCGTCTCTAGGGAGGGGAACCCCTTCTGGAACGGCGAACCCTGGGTAGGCAACACTGATACGGTGCAGCCGAGGATCTTGAGCTCGGATCACGCACTTAGGGTCTTGGAATGCGAACGATAAGGGTGTGTACCCAAGTATCAAATGAGCGGCGCGGAGTTGACCGTCAGCTTCGTTCACATATATCTCGACCTTCAGTACCCTATCCAAGCTCGCTTGGTTGACTAAGTTAAGTTGGGGTTTGGTATAGTGCCTATCTGCAAAATCATTGAATTAGAACGGGGCTTCTTTAGAAGCAAGAATATTGAAAAAAAAAAAAAAAAAAAGGGGGAAATGTAAACCAAAATTCATGAATCTCCGGCTACACCCCCACCTGGTTCTCCCTCTTCCGTTGGACACCCTAAGCCATCACTCCATGCCCCGAAAAAAATAAGGAAATCCTCCTTTAAGTTCTTGTTTGAGGTGGGAAGGCACTGACTTAGCCTCACCGCGAGAAACCTCGACTTGAAATAATATCCCTGCCCCTTCAAATGGTTAAGGTTGTACACCCAATTCACGTCATGATGGGTCAGGTTTAGGTTCATTCTCTCATTCAAGGCTTCTATACTTCCCAGGACCCTAAACATGTTTGGGGCACACTGAGTTGGAGACAACCTAAAAAATCTAAGGTAGTTCCTAGTAATGGTGCCCATAGGAATGGTCATCCCTCCCTCTATGAAGGCGATCATGGGAATGACCACCTCTCCTGTTTTCCTATCATCTGCCCACTCTCCCTGGGCTGCGTACCTCATACCTACTGTTGATTGAATCCTATACGTAGCCCTAAAACTCCTCATACTCTCCTCTGACTCAACCAAACACCGAAACTTACCCATTTTCCTAAAAGGCTTTTAAGGAAAAGTTAACAAGTTTAAAATGAAAGCTAAAGGATTTAAGAAGACTTACAGGTTTGGAAGGGATCCTCGGACAAATTTCTAGTATTTGTAGATGCATAGAGAGAGGAAAGATAGAGAGTCAGGTTCAATGTATGAGCTCTAGAATTATGAGATTGCGAAAAGTAAGCAAGAGAGAGTTGATTTGAAAAGCTATTTATGGTGACATATAAACCGCAGGCGGGAAAATTCCCGCTCGTGAAACGAGGGAAACCCCCCACCGTTGGATTCACATCTTACCGTTGAACGTGGGGGACAAAGGCGTTGCCAAAATTTAATACTGGCACGCTCAGGACGCCGAAGCGTCAGGAACGTGCCTTGGGCAGGTGAAAAGGCATATGAGAGGTTAGGAATACTGAGTAGGGTCCCAAGCAAAATCGGCCGAGAATATCAAAATCATCCTTCCTCCCGAGGAGTCGAAAAGCAAGATTTTGAGGGGCTATTGTAGGGGCCAATTAATCAGGAGGTACTATTACGGCCATGCCAACTAGGCCCAAAGCCCAATCCGAGGACGATAGACCATCCGAGATGAACCAGCTTTTGGCCCTATCCGAGGACATTTAACTATCCGAGGAGGCCCAAATAAGACTGTGAAGAGAATAAAGTTATGAGAGGAGTAGAGACAACATGAGATGAGTCCAATAAGTGTCCGAGGACAAAAGTATTCTCGGCAGCATGCGTCCGAGGTGAATCTGAGTGTCAAACCATCACAGGCTTATTCCAGAGTTACAGCATAACAAAGGAAGGGATATTGGGTCAGGGGTAAGACAAGAAAGGTAAAAAAATATCTTCAAAGGCTGCTACCTCCACATTAAATGCCTTCCAACCAACTCTCTGGCCGCATTAATGTGGAGGTGATGCCTGAACAGTGATGAAGCAGCCTTACAGCTGCTGGTTGAAGGTTCCAGGAAGTGTTGGATGGGACAGGAAGGGATCCCCCAAATCCAACCTACACATGTGTGGCGAAGATGATACCAAAATTGCAGTATATAACATAGAAGAATGCATTGAGAAAGGGATCGGAACTCTGATATAATAGACTTCTTGGAGAAAACCATAGCAAAAGAGAAACAACATAGTTGATTCCGAGGACAAAATTCGATAATCTTGTCTGTGTTATATCATATTGAATCGTCCAGCTTAATCGTTTTTCTTCTAGGATAAATCTAGCTCTTTTATCCACGCTCTACAAATTTATTGTGTGGGCCATTAACGTTTGAGCCCATTCCTGTTTTGAGGTCAATATAATTTCAGTCCCTACAAATACTTTCATACCCCAATTTCCTTTTTTATTTTTCCTTTTTAATAGTAATGTAAGTTGTATAAGAGCATTTAGTATGTTATATAATATTTTTAGTCAAATTATGATCAATCGTAAACAAAACGAAGAAGTAAACAAACGAGCCACTGTAATACTTTGTTCTATTTTATTCTCCTAGCCCAAACGGTCCACAAGGCGCGAGTCTCCACAGAAAGTCGTCTCTCTTGTCCTCTTTGTCCTCCCACACCACCTTCTCCTCTACCGTGGTCTCGACTCTCAAAAGATTAAGCATGCAAAGCCAAGATGTGAGATGTATTTCAAAAGTAGGACCGTAAAAGAGTCGAGATTTCTTGAATAATGAATGTTTAAGCTTGGCTCAACAATGAATCTCAAATGTTTAAACTTGGCTCGAGATCAAATTAAGTCTATAAATGATGTTTAAGCTTGAGCTCATCAATAAGTCTAAAATTTGAGCTCAGTAGCAAGCTTTTGATACTTTGACTTGTCAATAATGTTCTAGCAGAAGTACATTATCAGGCATGTCAATGATGTTCTAGCAGAAGTACGCTATCAAGCCGACATCAAATTTGAAGTACGCTATCAAGCCGACATCAAATTTATTATCAAACCTACCTAATTTGGACAAATAAGATATGTATTTAATTGTTAAGCTCATATCAAGCTTATTATCAAGTCCATAAACAAGTCTAAAATCAGCTTATTTTGTATCAAGTCCTAATTTTCATGAGCATATTCATGAAAAAAAAAATGCTTGGAATTGACTCATTTATTAAACAAACTTAAAACTAATGCTCAAGTCTAACTTACTTATAAACAAATAAAAATAGCTTTTTATTTAGTTGTTTATGAAATGTTTGATTCATTTACAGTCCTGTTCATAAATAGATAATTAAAGAAAAAAAAAAAAAAACTTTTCTTTCAAAACTTGGGTATACATTATGAAATAGGATGTGGTTACCTTAACTAGGCTGAAAATGTGAAGAGGCCACCGCGTGACGACACCAGTTACATCAACTTAAGTACTTAATATGTTATAGGATATCAGCTCCATGATTCACATGGAATTTATAAAAATAAAATAAATAAATAAATATATATATATAAATAAAAATAAATAAATAAATAAAGTCGTTGCCAGTTGCAACAATTGTTGTTCCCTTAAAAGTTTACAAACTTGATGATCGTACCTCAACAAGAAGCAATTATTATTGTGGACAATGGAAATGGTCCAACAAAAGGGCACCATAGTCTCCGTTTACCCTTTACACGCGACGCCGCGCACTTGATCTTTGACCTTTTTAGTTTGCCTTTTCTAAATATTGTTTTCTAAAACAACCCAAAAAAAAAAAAAAAATCTATTTTTTTAAACTTAAAATCAGCAAGGAAAAAAGTAAAAGTAAAAGTAAAAATAAATATGTAGCCTCTTGACTTAAAAATTAGTCTGCCAAGTGTAGACCACAAAATATTTCGAGATTATTTTGATGGGTCTTACACTCTTACCCCACACAAAATATGTAGCCTTCTTTTCTACAATACTTTCAAGTTACAACAAAAAATATATAATCAGCAAAATGCATCCACTCAATGTTATTTGATAAAAGAAAAAAAAAATATGTATCTTCCTCAACTATATGATTACTTGTTACAATAGCCTTAGCGTTTCCTTAGAGAGGAACTTTGTGGCCACAATTTTTATCACAATTTTGATTTAACAAATTGTAAATAATTGAAAAAAAGTTGTAAGTTTATGTGAAAATTATAAACAATCACTTAGCTCATCAACGGCTGTTGTGTGAGATTGTAGCCTAGGAGTGATTAGAATACTGCTACGATCTTGCATGCCCAGATAGGAAGGCTACACTTGTCACCCCTCTAACTACTTTTTTTTTACCCAAAAAATAAAATAAAATAAAAAAAGATAAACAACCACTCAACCTACCACATCAAAGTTGTGGCACTAGTGGGACAAGTTTCAAATCACCCAGTTACAATTATAAAGATCCAATTGAAGAAGGTAAATTATAGATATATACGAGGACAAGTTTGAAAAAATATCATTGTAAAGAATCATGAATATGGTCCTTAATATACCAATGTTAATTCCAAATAGATGGAGGTAGTCTTATACTAATTATGTGACACAAGTGGGAATTGTTCTATTTCTGTGTCTTCCATTCCGAAGGATCGTCTAAACTGCGTCATTGAAATGCTCATCCAAGGGAATGAATTTGTGAATGGAAAGTATTATTCAGAGTCACAAATAATGTTGATGACAAGTGCATACAACTTATCCTGAAAATGAGAGATTTAACCTTGCTGACCAGGAAAGTTTAACTTATGGTGGTCAAATTAGCTCAAGGGTCAATAACAAGTCGAGAATTTGGCCTCTCAATGAAGCTGCAGTCACCCAGACTAAAAAATATAGTGATTTGAGTTTTCTTATAAATTAAAAAATAATCGTAGCAATAAAAAATGGCAACTAATAACCTGAATGATTAAACAAGTCCTCACAAAAACCAAGATTGCTGCCTCATCAGATTGTCGTGGAGCATTACTTCTTACAAGCTGAAGAATTTAAAATACATATGCGCACATCAAGTCCAAACTCTGTGCATAGGCAAATAGCTGTACAGTGCTTTCGTCAACACTATTAAGATAACAATAAGAAAAAGACAAGCACAATATGAACTTTTTATAGCTAGAACCTGAACAAGTTTATACCTCATCAGATTGAGACAGTATAATTAACTATAAACCTTTGGCCTTTCCACAGCTTCAAGAGTCTTAATTATATATAGCAAGGAAGCAGACCAAACCTAATACATCAATGTATACCAATTAGTCTCACAGATTTGTATTGTGTTCTGTAACAATAAAAATTTGAGAAAGGCTAACTAATCTGAATCTAAATTTACCATGACTGCTACACAGAATCAACTAGTAAAAAAGAGATGCTCTGACTGCCAAAGATGTCCGTGATTGTACATTAAATAATGCTCTCATACTTAATGGAATCAATACAGGATGACATCAATATATTAGCAACATATATTTCTAAGCTTTATCCTGTGAAGTCTTGCATCTCTTGGCATGGTAGTTCTCACATATAACTTAGATCTCACATATAACTGATATCATATATCAGATATCAAGACTAAACTTGACCCTCGTATGGAAAATAAAGCCTTGGACTCAAGCAAGCTCATCCCCAGTCACCAAAAATTAAAATAACAATAACAATAACAGCAAGGCAAACCATACTATGCCATCCTATAGTCAGGCCTACTAATAAATTACCACCATCAAACTTGGTCTGTATCACTTGAACTCCCTGGGGGTCCTGGACTAAAGTGATACTTTAGAGATTCTGTTACCAGTGGGAAATGCATGTGACAAGCACAACATAACTAACCATCTAAATTAAGTCATACCAAGTTTATCTTTATACATTCAGTTGTACCATCATCTTCCCCTCTCATTATTTGAAAAATAGTATAATACTTTGAGAGAGAGACCTCGGATAGGGGGAGCCACCTCTATCATCATCTTTCATACCATTCCACTACCACCAGGCCAAACATCACCACCTTGAGCAACCACATGCTACAGCCAAAGAAATCAGATCTACCTCTAGAGTACTTCTGCAATTGAGAGGCCATTTAGTTTGTTGTACGCAGATTTGAATAGTGCATCCATCACAATCACCTCCACTTCCGTTATCAACATCACATAATTGTAGCAAACCACCTCCCACTACAATACACACCCATCATCTCAGTTTTGTTGGTGATTTACAAAATGAGTCAAAATAATTTTGGGTTGGTTTGGTTTTTCAACTTAAAGATGGAAGAAAGAAAACTTGAGAAGTGCATTTTTGTTGAGTCCCACATTGAAAAGAATAAAGTATTTATCTTTATTAAGTACATTCTATGATGTATGTATGTTGGGGAGATAACACCTTGGGAAGACTCCAATTGAGTAGTTAATATAACATATAAGGACACTGCATAACCCAAAAGCTTAAACTTATGAGTTTTGGCCTAACTATGCTATATTAACTACACACTTATCATTATTCATGTGACACTTTACCCACATGTGTATACACTATACACCATCCATGGGAACCACGAGACAACCATGCACGTTCATCCATGGAAACCAACCCGCAAACTACCACCATTAGCAATACTCCTTTGTTGAACCTTTTTCCAAAATCACTTGGGTGGGCTTTGCGGGCTTGCCCTGTCCCTGCTCCAACTGCGAAAGGGACCCTTAAACACCTTCCCACACATCACCATGGGCTCTAGTACCACTTGTTAGGAAGATAACATCTTGGGGAAACTTCAATTGAGTAGTTAATATAATATATAGGAACACCACCTAACCCAAAAGCTTAAGCTTATGAGTTTTGGCCCAATTATATTACCCAGTTGTTGTTGTTATTATTCCATGTGCGATTTCACTCACACATGTATACCCAACAATGTATAGCATAATTGTAATACACTATGTTAATGAGGGAGTAGGAAAAGATGATGCCCCTGCATTGAGCCTTTTGCTCTTCCTTTCTACCATGTCTCCTTCCTTCAAGTCTCTTAATGCCCTAATTTCAAATTTTAAACTTTTGGTGATGATTTAGGTAACAGAGATGAGGTTGATTGGCAGTGTTATATTTATATGGCTTGCTTCTCGATGCCCTCACAAAGAAAGCATTAAGGATGTTATAACAATTGAACTTGAAACTAAAAGATGAAAAGTGGCAAATCAGTATCACTCTCATTATGTTCTTAGCGTGGAAACTGAGAAAGATTTGTACGAATTTTCTAAAGGGCTAGAGTATGGTGTTAGCATACAATTTTCAAGGTGAAAATTTTGCAGCTCCAATTAGGTAATGAAGAGAGGAAGAACAGAATCTGTTGGTAAATTACTAGATCAACCCTACATTATGAGATTCCAAGTAAAAAATAGTTGGATTTGGATGATTGAATGATATGTTGTCAGTAAGAAATTAAGAAAACTGGAAATACCCATGCAATTCACGGGTTAATTAATATGAAAGTGTAAGATAGAATAAATGTACGTAACTACAATAAAAACAAAAATTCTATTAAATTCCTCATGTTGATTAAGTCATGAGGAAAAACATAAGTGAAAGTATAATGTAATATTGCATCACATGGGGTAACCTCAATTTCTCATGAACTGAAAGATCTATTTTCATTGTATAAAATTAGATTTTTTTTTTTTTTTTTTTTTTTAAATGTTGTGGTTAACATGATTGGTTAATGTTATGTCATGTGCTTGTCAAATGTGACTTTTAATCTACCCCACATAGAATCTTTGATGTTTCATTTTAATATAAAACCCAATCCAAATTTGAGGGGAGTATCAAAGACCAACTCCAGAAAGGTAGAGTTTACTTTGCCCAAATAAATAAATAAAATTACATGGCAACACAGGTTCTAAGTTCTAACATATTTATGTTAGACTCTAAAAGGAAATACAGTTACATGAAGTTTAGCTTTTTGTTCAAAACAAGCAGAATGCTTAAATTTCACCATCTCTAAGGCCCAGTCACAATTTTCTTACTTTGGTAGTTCATAAGAAAATTATAGCCACACAAACCCCAGATGAACCCATTCCTACCCCACCCCATTTCTATTCCACCTGAGCCACAACCCAATTAGTTATTGCTTATTGTTTGAATGGCCTCTATTATAAACATATCTGACAGATCCTATCTAGGAGTACCTATAGCTTAATGGAACAAAATGATCACTTTATAGTGTACTGCAAAGATTTTTTTTTTCAGACGTTTTATTATTTTTCAAGGCTCTAGCACTAATTACAGCAATGATTTCTGTATTAAGGACACCTGTCAGACCCAAATACAATTCTAGAGGAACCATCTATGACTTAATATTACCTTAATAGTGTATTACAGAGATTAATCACTATTAAATTTCTTCTTCTTCTTCTTTTCAATTTATTCTATTTGAGTCTCCAGCCTCATTAGACCGAAGATACAACTATAAAATATTTAAAAAATAAAAAATAAACATAAAAAAATGGCATACCCATTGCACAAATCTCCCACTTTTGCGGGGTCTAGGAAAAGTCATAGCAGGCAGCCTTACTCCCAATTTATTGGAGAGGCTGATTCCTAGACCAAAGAAACAACTATACATACAATAAATTGATTTTACAGAGTAAATGTCAATTCCAATACATATATCAATTCCCTAACCATCTCTATTCCTAAAGGTTTGATACAAACAAATATACAAATAAAATTGAGCTCACAGAGAGCTCTTATTGTTAACTTAAAATTACATAAACATACCTTGACTGGACCAAATGATTGTTAAAGTTGTGATTTGTAGCTGTATAGAAGAATCATGCAACCGTAGCATTTTAGAATAATGTGTTTCTTTTTTTCTTTTTTGGATGACATAAGAGAACTTCACTCAAATTAGTTGCACGTCATAGAGCATACTGTTCAACAATCCTCATTGTTAATCCTCATTGTTAATCCTACGGGCAACTGACCCACCAGCCAGAACCAGTTACCGGGTAATCCTTAGCTTTTCACCCCTGACGGGCTAAGCAGTTTATCCTCATGCCTAGGAGGCTAGAATAATGTGTTTCTCCATTGTGGAAACACAAAAAAACAAAACAAAACAAAACAAAACAAAAAACAAAAAACAAAAAAAAAAAAAAACAAACAAACAAAACAAAACAAAATCATAAAACAAAAGAATTCTACAAGTCAGTCAAGTATGGTTTTCCGAGGAAATTGGAACTAGATGACACAAGTATGGTACTATAATTTAATAATTTTTACTGCATTAAATCATTGCCACAACACAACATTAATTTTAGTTTTTTCACATCATCCTTTTTATTGAGTCTTTTTTTTTTTTTTTTTTTTGAGAGAATTATTGAGTCTCATTAACTAACATTGTACAGGTGAAAGAATTTACAGGCAAAGCCAAGAAACTCACTATTCCTTTGAGTCCAGTTGTCTTCCAAGTAAGACAAGTCCCACAGTACTAAAAGCAGACAGAACTGCCGATGAGTAGCAGATTGCAAGTAGAGCTCCCCTCAGAGACTGCATCCAAAAGTTTTACATGTAATGCTGTAATGAGTTATAAGAGGGAAAAAGGTCAGATAACTATCAAAATACATTTTTTGCAATCACCTTAGCCAACAGCAAAGCATTATCATTTGCATACTGCAATGAACTCTCTGGAATGCTTTGAACACCCTGACCTAGTTGCCATGAAAGAATCCTACATTTTAAATTTTCAAGATAATTAAAAGAAATACTTTTCTGTTAGGCCTCTTTGTTAAAAATGACAGTAGATAAGAAACTCACAGTTAAAAACAGGATAGTTACCCGAAAGCGATGCCAATTGCAGCACCAATGTAGGCTTTATCTGACGTAAATTCAACCTGAAGTTCCCCAAACTGTGGTTGACATGAACATTGCTTGTTTAATATTCCACATCAAGTGCATCTGTTTGCAGAATATTCAACAAGTGCAGAGTAATCATCTACCTTAAACATCCTGGTTTCCTTCTTTGATTGTTCTTCAGCTGCTGTAGATACTGAACTTGCAGAAAGAAGCCTTCCAGTTGTAATCATTACTTTGGCAATCTATAATGGTTGAACAGTATCCAACAATACTGCTACTTTAGAGATACATAACAGCAAGTTATATACATTTACAAGAGAGAGAGAGAGAGAGAGAGAGAGAGAGTGAGTGAGAGAGAGAGAGAGAGATCGTTCCTTAAAATTTAAAATCATAACTAGTACATTGGGTGAAGTGAGGAGAAAAGGGATCTATGACTTGCAAAGTTAATATATATCAGGATTTGATTGACTTTGCACAAACTGAAAGCACTTGTGAAACATAGAGACAGTCTTGGAGAAGTAGCCTTAAAGGATCAGAGCATGTCTAACTTCCAGCATTTTCAATTGCATTAAAGCCAGTTAGCATCTGTTAACATGTCTACATAGTTGCAGAATTCAGATCGAAGTTTTAGACCAAGGATCTGGAGATGCAAGGACAAAATTTTACATGATAATTATAATAGCAATAACAAAAACTACTTTAATGTGACATAAGATACCTTCTGTAGTTCACCTTGACCATACTGCCCCATGGACTGGAACCTCCTTCCAGCAGACACCAAACGCTTGCCAAGTGCTAAACCAGCTAAAAGATGGAAATAAGCTTTGGAAATAAACTCTTAAGGATGTATCTCTAGGCATTGGTTTTACATATAATCTTGCCTGATTTGGCATTGTCTGTCAAAGACTCCTCCAACCCAGGGAGCTTGCTTGCTAAACTATGGGAAGTTGATGTGTCAGCAAGTTCCCACGCTCGAGAGAGATTTAACAATGTATCTCCCAGAACTTGACCACACTGAAATGAAATGCAAAGGTAATTTCTACAGTAATTTCTAAAAAATGTCTTAAATTTAATTGCTATGTCTATAACAGGTGGTGTAGTTATAATGATCAGGAATAACATGCCCTTCATAATGTAGTGAAAGACATCCAAACCATAGTTCAAGATGCAGACACAAGATTATTGAGTGGTCTTTATCATACAATTAGAGAGAGAGAGAGAGAGAGAGTATGAGCTTCTATGTTAGTTGAATATCAACAAGATTTTTTTTTTTTTTTTAATAAGTAACAAGATTTAGGCACTACAGAAATGGAAAATCCATGATTGAAAGTTGAAGTTCAATGGACTAACAAAAATGTCGAAAATCAGATTCTCTCATATTCATGTGTTCAATATGACTCCAACTACAGAAATGGAAAATCCATGATTGAAGGTTGAAGTTCAATGGACTAACAAAAACATCTCATATTCATGTGTTCAAAATGACTCCTATTAGCTAAAATTCATGTGTCCACAGTAAGGATCATGCAACGTGATAGTAGGACCCATCTACACAAAATGAGAAACCAAGACCAATTCATACTCGTAGGATCACAATAGCCACCCATTTAACATTGTATTACACAAATTCCACCAACATGAGTCATGTTTTGCAAAATGAACATAAGTACGATATTGAGATCACAAATTTGATATACAGTGACTGCCTATAGCCTACTCTACTCATTACTCAAGACTGGTTCAGTTATAAACAGTTTTTGAAGCAATAAAAATAACTAACCTCATCAATTACCGGCCCATTCGAAAGGTCAAAAGCCGCATCATTTAGCTTAATTCACCACACCAAAAAAAAAAACATTAACTAAAACACTCACCAACCCAAAAAAAAAAAGCCACAAACTTTACTAAAATCACATAAATAACAACACAGAATTGAATAAAACCAAAGTTACAACTTTGCTTACATCTATACGAAGATCACTTGGAAGCTGTGAAAAATAGTCCTGCGGAAGATCAAAGCTATCCTACACAAACCCAACAAAGAAAAAACAATAACAATTAAGTAAAATTAAATTAATAACAAAATAAATGGCACCAAATTTGAAAAAAAAAAAAAAACGAAAGTGAAAACAGAAATGTGGGGTGTTTGAAATTATGGGTGTGGAAAAGTGTTGCTTACTGCAAGTTGTTGAAGGAGGTACTGAGCATTATTGTTGGGTTGAAGTGAGTTTGGAGAGTCTGAAGATTCAGTGAGAGCAAATGGGACTGTGAGGGGTTTAGAGAAAAGGGGTTTGTTGGAGGGTTTGAGAGAGGTCAGGGAAGGGATATGGAAGGGTTTTTGGGGAAAGAGAGGAGCAGTGATGGAAGGGAAATTGGGGAGAGGTTGGACTTGGATGAGAAGATGAAGAGAAGAAGCCATTTTTTGGAGTTTTTGTGTCACTTCCCAGCCACTGATATTTGCTATTTTTTGGTTGTTGGCTTTTTTATTGGTTTTTCTTTTTCTCCCTTTTTTTTTTCTTTTAAGTGGATAAATAATTATGATTATAAATTTTTTTTTGAAAAAAAAAATCAACCATAAAGACTACATATTGTTGGATATATTTCATCAAGATTAAGCAAAATGGAACAATATATAAATCTAGTTAAAAGCAATAACAAAAAAAGATGTGATACACAAAAACAATAAATAAATATTGTACATATAAGAAGAAATCGGCAAAATAATTAAAAATTTACAAACCAAATGCGTGAGGATGAATAATACAGATCAAGTCTTTTGTTTAACATAATCTCCTTAAAACAAATTTCACTCCTCACACAATCTATGATACTTTGAGACTCACGGACATCTGTTTCTCAAGATAAAATGATCTTCAGCATAAAGAAGAAGCAAACAAGGTTCGTACTCTGCATAATAATCTGTCTTTTCTCTCTCTTTGACTCAAATAATAATGCACAAAATATTTTCTCATTGGGAGAGTTTTTCAAAAATTATTTTTCATAAATGAGGGATTATGAATAGGGGTGTGCAGCCAACCCGTCAACCCGCCAAAACCGACCCAACCCAACCCAACCCGTCGGGTTGGGTCAGTTTTTAGGGCTTGGTAGGTTGGGTTGGGTTACAAAAATTTTTTGATAGCGGGTCAGGTTGGGTTCAGGGCATAAAATTTCAAACCCGCCAAACCCAACCCGACCCACCCATATATTTAATATATATTTAAAATATATTATATAATTAATAATTTAAAAAAAAAATAATCAAGTCTTCCTATCCTATATAAAAGCCAATTAGTTCACACAAACCTAGTAAATTACTTTTGTTGTTTAGTCATTAGTGTTGTTTGCCTTTAAAAAGTTACATTGATACTAATCTTTGGGTTTTTTTAATATATTTATATTTATATTTTTTTGCTCAATTTATTAATAATAGTAATAAAAAATTGTCCAACTCATGGGTTCAACTCGACCCATGTGGGTTGGGTTGGACTTATGTGATGGGTTGGATTGGGTTGGGTTGGACTTATGTGATGGGTTGAGTTGGGTTGAATTTTTTTTAACCCACCATGGTGGGTTAGGTCAAAAAATCCCCTTAACTCTACTCAACCCGACCCATGCACACCCCTAATTATGAATATATACGTTACTGAATAAATACACTATTTCAGAAAATAACGGCTTTATACAGATTTACTGACTCAAAAAATAAATTATAAAAAATATTATTTGGACAAGAGGGCCCAATCCACACATGCCTAAAGCCTAATTCAATGTCTAACTCATTAGCATACAAACTCATATTCTCTATCATTACCACATCAATATCAATTTCAAGTAGACACATTAGGAGTCAATTTCTTTTAACTCCATAATATTTTTCTAACACATATTTCACC
This sequence comes from Quercus tomentella, assembly GCA_028535165.1. Taxonomy (NCBI): domain Eukaryota; kingdom Viridiplantae; phylum Streptophyta; class Magnoliopsida; order Fagales; family Fagaceae; genus Quercus; species Quercus tomentella. Next base: position 24,576,868 of record JAPQVY010000089.1, on the reverse strand, counting down.
AAATGGGATCCAAATCCATTAATCTGTAAAAGAAATATATATATATATATATATATGTGTGTGTGTGTGTGTGTGCGCGTGCGCGCACACGCGTGCGTGTGTGTGTGATCCGTTTTTTACTTGACCCAACCTATTTGTTAAGTTATATATATATATATATATATATATATATATATATATATATATATATATATAGACTTGAATCTATTTTTCAAGCTTCTAAAAAAACAAAGATTTTAAGATTTATAATATTTTTCTGCAAAATATTTAAGAATTTATATTGTTTTTAGCTAATCCATTTACAATGAATATTTTTATATTAAAATTGTATTAAATTTTCTACATTATTATAAATGGAAATGCTAATGAAATTAGCTATTAAGTTGACATGCAAATTCCTAAAAAAAAAATGTTGACATGTAAATCAGTGTTAAATATACTAGTAACACTAGGTAGTTTTCAAAATTTTATTTATAGATCTTCTTCCTTGGTATTTGTTTGTTTTCTTTACCTAATATATTATATTTTATTTTAAAACTCTATATAGTAGTTATTTTAATAGGTCTTTTAATTATATTTAACACACATATAATTTTTTTATAATTAATGTTTCATGTATAATAGTTATATGTGTTTTTTTTAATATATATAGACTTATCTCATTTTGCCCTTCTTTGTGGTAGTAAGGATATTATTAGGTATAAAATGTAAATTGTCCATGTTTATTTATTTATTTATTATTGTGAAACACTTTTTTTTATACAATTCATTTATTCTAGACTCTTTGGTTTTTGTACTTAATAACTCATTTGGATAAATATTTATGATGTGGTCCCACATTTGATTATAAAATTAAGAAATAAAACTCTTTAAAAATAAATAATTCAAGATATATGACGCAAAATCGAAACTCTAATTTGAAATTTTAATTTGAGTTTCTCTTAACTTCACCTATTATATATATATATATATATAAAATTGAAACTCTAATTTGGAATTTTAATTTGAGTTTCTCTTAACTTCACCTATTATATATATATATATATATATATATATATATATGACTTATAAATTTGAATTGTTTTTAGTTATACAAAAAAAAAGGCTCATAAATATAAAATCATTTAAACTCTCTCTTCCTCTAATTTATATATATATAATAATAGATGAAGCTAAGAGAAACTCAAATTAGAATTCCAAATTAGAATTCCAATTTTGTGCCATGTGTTGTGTCCTAAATTATTTATTCTTAAAGAATTTTATTTATTAATTTTAGAATCAAATGTGGGATCACATCATAAATATTTATCCAAGTGAGTTATTAAGTACAAAAACCAAAGAGTCTAGAATAAATGAATCGTAAAAAAAAAAAAAAAAAAAAAAAAAGTACTTCACAATAATTTTAAAAAAAAAAGGACAATTTACATTTTATACCTAATAATATCCTTACAAAATTTTTTAAAGAGTTAACAAAATATAAAAATTGACTATCAATTATATTTTAATTATATATATAGGAATTATATTATTCGTCTTATTGTATATCTTTAAGTGTATCCATGTATATGCATGGAGTTACAAGCTAGTTTTATATATAGTGTTAGATACATATTATGTTTTTTATGATTTATTTATATTGGACTCCTCATTTTCTGCACTAAATTAATTCATTTGGTACAAAAATTAAAAAATTTCGATTAGATGGGACACGTGTCGTAAAATCAAACTCTAATTGAAATCCAATTTTTACACTGAATTAACTAACTTGGCACAAAATTTTAAAATTTTTTATTAGATAGGACTTGTGGCGCAAAATTAGACTCTAATTGAATTTCAATTTGAAATCTAATTGGATTTTCTCTCAGTTTTACCTATTAATATATATATATATATATATGATTTATAAACTTGAATTGTTTTTAATTTTACAAAAAAATGCTCATAAATATAAAATCATTCAAATTTTTATTTTTTTTTATTTTTTATGATTTACCTATATTGGACACTTCGTTTTTTATACTAAATTAACTCATTAGGCACAAAAATTAAAAAATTTAGATTAGATGGGATATGTGGGGGCAAGGGCCCAAAATCATGTGTTGGGCTTTGGGCTTCACCCGGGACAATTGACAAGTCCGAGAAGAGGAAAAAGGTTGTTAAAGGGACTTCTAATTAAGGTCTCATAAACAGGGAACCCGAGAAGGATGATCCGAGGAGGAACACCTCCTCGGATGCGATGGGTGTAGCTCGAATGCATAACTCTGGCAATTAGAGGGCCCCTCCGAAAGGCCCTAGTGACAAGAACGTGCCACATAAACATACGGGGAAGAAGGAAATGCAAAATATCTAAAGAAAAGTTATCACCACTGCATTAAATGCATTGCAACTACTTTTCTGGCCACATTTATGTGGAGAGGGCCTCTGAACAGTACTGTCTTAGCTACCACAACTCACAGAAGGCTGAAGGGGGGTGTCTGATGGGACGGGCACTCAAGTGGGAGCTCAGATGATCAACAAGTGTAGGATCAAGATGGCCAAAGGAGGGCTATATAATGGGAGAGATCCTCAGGAGAAGAGGGGGAGAAAAAATTGAGAGAGAACACTGTAGCAATCTAAACTGTCATAGTATCCAACGGTGATCAATATACTATCATTTAGCCTTCTCGGACCGTAAGTCTGTGGACATTAATATGTTTTATTTGTGCTTAATCGTCGTTTAGCTCAATACTAACCGTTGTCCAATTCGCTAGGACCTAGTTCTTTGACCCATTCTCTACAAATTCATTGTTTTGGGCTCATTGGATCAAGATCTCATACCTCTTGGGCTTGGGCCCCAAATCGCGACCCTACAGGATACATGTAGCAAAACTAAACTCTAATTGAAATATAATTTTTACATTGAATTAACTCACTTGGTACAAAATTTTAAAAACTTAGATTAGATGGGACACGTGGCACAAAATTAGACTCTAATTAAATTCCAATTTGAAATCTAATTGGATTTTTTCTCAGTTTTACCTATTATTATATATATAGATTTCTACAAAGAAGCAAATGAAAGAAAGGGAAATTTTCTTGGATATTCAACTTCTCAAAAAAGAGAATCATTGGTTCAATTTTCATAAAAACATGGACCTTGACTTACCCTTGAGATTAAAATCAATTATCTCACCCAAAAACAAAATCAAGTCAATGCTTAATTAAACACCAAGTATTAGACTTAAATGTCCCTCATTTAAATTGGACAAAATCATATTTAGGGATTTTAAATTTAAAATTACTAAATTGAGAACTACGAGTTGGCTTGATCCCTGTCAAGGTTACGTAGGCAACCTAAATAAATTATTAGGTGCAGCCACAAATAAATAAAAACACATATCCCCCCAAGCATAAAAAATAAAAATAAATAAACTTATGTAGAAAGACAATGTGGTTGAAATCAAAAAGTCTTCCCTTGAAATAAGAGATTGTAATTAAGAGATACATTATCTTGAATGAGCATTACTCATATCAATAAAACCATACGCCAAAAGGCCTATGGGTGAAATTATATTTGATGAATTTTATTAAATAACAATTTTTGGTTAAACATAATTTGACAAACATAATTTAAACAATTCTTGATAAACATAATTTAACGATTTTTGTTAATGTGTTAACAATTTTCGTCAACATAATGTGAGAGAATTAAAAAATTAAAAAATTAAAAAATTAAAAAATTAAAAAATTAAAAAAAAGAAGAAGAGGAAAATCTATTACACACTTCGTATACCTTCTTTTAAAATTGTATTTTAGAACATGATTTCGGTTAAATTTGTGATATCATGTTTCAAAAACACAAACTTTTAGTTATGTGATAGAGTGTATAGTTGAGTTGACAAATTTTTATAAGTTTTCATCTAAACCTACTACTAACATTACTTTTTTACCAACTAATAACCATCTATCACAAACTCACAACAATAGGTGTGAAATTTTTTATCAAATTTATTATGTTTATAAACTTTCTTGTTACTCTAGTCTAATTATGATACCAACTCTCTTTGTGAGGCAGAACTCTCTCCAATTTGAGCCCTACCTACCATCTCAAATTCTCAATTCCCCCCATCCCCCACAAATCACCTAATATATACATATATATATATATATAAAGTCTATTATTTTTTCCTTCGAATACTACTACCATCTGATATGTATGAAGAACAAAGAATGAATGACCTATATTATGACCCAACTAACTAGAAATTGAAATTCATGAGACTATGAGAGTACGTTACTCTACTGGGCTGAGATCCAATCAGTTAGAAGCCCACGCCACCACATACCCAAAAATGAACAGCTGTCCATGATTGATTGGCTGTTTGTAACAATTAACAACCGTGGGTGAAAGAAATCACAAAAGATAAAAAAGGTTCTAGAGTGTTCCAAGGTAGGACAACGAGAAAATACAGTCCTCGGATCAAACGGCCCAGATTGAACCGAAGCTTCAAGATCCTTTTTAATAATATATCACTTGCCTAGATTGAGATTGAGGAAAGCACAGTAAAGAAAAAAACCTTATTTGACACAACACAAGTAGAGGTGTTTCTTATCCAAAACCAAAACCCAAACCCCCCTCACTAAACCCTAGCACCAACTCACACTTTCACTCACTTCCTTGGTTCATTCTCACACTACCTCTGGTATGGGTTTTTTTACTTTTTTCCATTTCATGTTCTTCTTCAATTTTTTGTTCATTCTTTTCTGTCTTGGAATACAAAAATGTTGTGTAATGTATAGTGGGAGTTCTTTACTATTCCAATTTCCATGCTTGAATTATGATAGGATTTGTCACATACATATGATTCAGATTCTAATTTATTTTTTTATATAAACAATATATTGTATGCTAAAACCCCAAAAGTCTCTCTTTTCCTCTTTCTGTACTAGCAAGGTAACAACATCTAATTCCTCAATTTTTCTCTCTCTTTTGAATCTTAGTTTTTTTTTTTTTTTTTTTTTTTTTTTTGTTTCTGTAAATTAAACTTAGAAGCATTCTAAAGCCCATGTTATGAAATTGGTTTGGTTGGTTCAAGTAAAGTTCTTGTCTTTTTCTCTGTAATGGATTCAATTTTTGTTTTTTGGGTTTTTTCTGGAGGACTCCAGCTTATCAATCTGATTTTCGATTTTTGCTTTCTGGGTTTTTGTTTTTTTGTTTGTGGCATCCATTGCATGCTAAAACCCCAAAACCCACATGTTAACAAGTTCTCTCATTTCTTCTTTCAATACTAACCGTAACAAGATAATAACTTTTCAACTCTTCAAATCTCTTTTTCTTTTGAATTTTATGCTTTGGCAGTTTTTGTTTCTGTAAATTAAATATAAAAGCATTCTAAACCCCAAGTTATGAAATTGGTTTGGTTGGGTCTGGGTCAAGTACAGTTTTTGTTTTTCTCTCTCTAATGGATTCAATTTTTGTTGTTTGGGTTTTTGTTTAGAGGATTCTGAATTATTAATCTGATTTTTTGCTTTCTGGTTTTTTTTTTTTTTGGTGGCATCCATCCTTTAATTCTCTTTTGTTTTGTATCACTGTTTTCTATAAATTTAAATGTATTATGAGCCCCAAGTGTGTGTGGATTTGGTTGTATCAAGTAAAGTTCTTTTCTTTTGCAATGGAGGACTGAAGACTTATTAATATGATTTTTTTTTGTTTTTTTTCCAATTTTGATTTCTGGGTTTTTGTTTTTGTGGGGGTTATCAGAAATGGCTACAGCTCAATTAACTGCATCCTCAATATCAACAAGGAACTTGCCATCATTTCCAGGGCTTAGGCCTTCAATTGTGAAGGTTGGTCCTTCAGTGGGGCATTGCAGAGTAGGGAGTGTCCTTTCTCAGAGGTCATTCCGGGGTCTGGTTGTCAAAGCTGCAACTGTGGTTGCTCCCAAGGTAGTATTTTCACTACCTTATTCTGTTTTCTAATTTGTGTTGTTTTTGCTAGTGCTGTAGCTTTGTGTTTGAGACTGATATTATTGGTGGTAGCTTTTTGTGGTTGGTTCCTTTGGGTGATTAATCAAGTTTGTCGTTTTGTAGTGTTTGGGGGGTTTTGCTTGTTGTCGATATGTAGTTGTATGTGGTTGGTTTGGGTCTTTTGGGATAGGCTTCTCCTTAATTTTTGTGATGGACTTGGTTTAAAAAATGAGATTGGAGGGTTCAAGTTGATGCAATGTGATGTGTTGAGCTTTTGTCTGGAAAGCATCACTAGCTACTGTTCTTTTTATGTCTTAATCCAGTTTTGTTTCCAATAAATGACCCACTTCAACTTAACCAGAAAATATTCAGTGATATCACAGAACTTTTTTATTTAAGGCTGTGTGCCAATGAAACAATGAAAACTAGTTTGGGGCGTAAGGGAGCGAAAGAAACTGCTTCTTTGTCATTGTTCTTATTGCTGTAAGCTTTTGGAACCTTACTGAGCCTTTCTTAATGTTCTTTAGTCTATTCTGCTATGTGCATGATGGTCCCTCCCATAAGAATAGGTGGAGGATGAGATCAAGGGTTCAAAATCCAATGCGTGCATAATTTACCAAAAAGAAAAAGGGGTCTGTCTCATATAAGTACTATAATACTTCTCTGTTTAGAAAACTTGTATTTTCATCAAACTGCAAGATACAAGCACACAGAGCAGTGAGGATTTACATTTATAGAAGACGTGATACAATTTATGCTGTGTGTGGCTTTTCTGACATGGGAGTATTCTGTTCTGTAGTACACTTCAATTAAGCCTTTGGGTGATAGAGTGTTGGTCAAGATCAAAACTGCAGAAGAAAAGACTGATGGTGGAATTTTACTTCCAACAACTGCTCAAACAAAGCCTCAAGGAGGTGAGGTGGTTGCTATAGGAGAGGGGAAGACAGTTGGGAAGAGCAAAGTGGATATCAGTGTGAAGGTTACCTTTTGCTTGATACATTTTTTATCTCTCAATGCTCCATTGTTTGTTTCTTTCACTAATTGTTTTTCCTTGTACAGACTGGCACCCAAGTTGTGTATTCCAAGTATGCTGGGACTGAGCTGGACTTCAATGGTTCAAAGCATCTTATTTTGAAGGATGATGATATAGTTGGTATTCTTGAAACGGATGATGTCAAGGATCTCAAACCCCTGAATGATAGAGTATTAATTAAGGTTTGTATACTTTTAATGTTCATTACTCTTGTGTGTATATTCATCAAGCGTATTTTGTGGAGTACAGCCAAGCATAAATAAATCATCATGTTCATTTAAAGGTGTTCTGATCCTGGGCTTGTAGTTGGTAAGCTGCCTTACATGTACGCTTGAAAAAAAAAATCCTGGAAATGGGTATAATTAAGTTTTGGTCTTTGCCCTCTTTGGTTCTGTTCTGATCCTGGGTTATAGTCAGTAAGTTGTCTTTGGCATACTCTGGAAGAAAACCCTTGGAAATAGGTGTAATTAGGCTTTGGCGGTTGCACCCATTTGTTCTCTCATATAAGTATGTAGCTGTGTGTGACATATCCTGTCTTTAATCTCAGCAAGATGTGATAGTTACTTCCTTTTTTGTGGTTTGTAATGTGGATCACTGAGAACCTGAAGTTAATCTTTTTATTATACCTTGTACATTTGACTTCTGAGTGCAGGTTGCTGAGGCTGAGCAAAAGACAGCTGGAGGTTTGTTGCTGACAGAGGCAGCAAAGGAGAAGCCTTCTATTGGAACGGTGAGAACTCGAGCATCATCAGCTTCTTCGTTATCCCTAGCACTAACTGAATACTTGTATTAGGATGAGCTCTTGGTGTTGTGGGCTTATGAGATTAATACTTGATGTGTATTCTGCATTGGATGTGACAGGTGATTGCAGTTGGACCAGGTCCTCTGGATGAAGAAGGCAACAGGAAACCATTATCCCTCACCCAAGGGAGCACAGTCATGTTCTCCAAGTATGCTGGGAATGACTTCAAGGGCAAAGACGGTTTTGATTATATTGCTTTGAGGGCTTCAGATGTTATGGCCGTTCTTTCTTAGTTGTTTGGTTTTATATGCTTAATTTGTATTTTGAGAAATTTTTGGCAAAAGTGCCTCTAGACATATGGATTTTGGAATATATTAGCACTTTGGAGTGTTGATTGCAGCTGTGTCAGATTCCAGTATTTTCAGTCCATAGTAATACATTGAAACGTCTCAGGTTCATTTAACATATGAATGGATGCATCCTGTATTGGTCATGCAAAGCCCTTCATGCGAGTCTATCACCATATTTTGTATGCTTTGTGTTACGCCTAATCCAAGTCCCCATCTGGTCAACATTTCTTTGCTCTTAATGTTTCACAAGTTACCTCTGTTTAGATGAGTTTAACCCCATTGTAGTCATGATTTTTCTTTGAATGAAGACAAGAATTCCAACATAATGATTGTTTATTTCAAACTTGAGGACAATACTACCATAAGAAAAATGCACTGCCTTAGTGGTTTCGAATCTCTTACTCTAGTTCCTGTCTCTTTGCCAATATGGTTTGAAAGGAGTAGCTAACTAAGGCTGTGTTTGGTTGCTGTAAAACGTTTTCCGGAAAATACATATTTTCCGGAAATTAGCAAGGAAAATGTTTCCATGTGTTTGGTTGCATTTCAAAAAATTTTCCGGAAAATATTTTCTGGTGTTTGGAAAAGAAGAAGGAAAACACAAATCCAGAAAAACACAAGCCACAACCCAGGAAAAAATCATCAACGATCGCGATCCGAGATCGCGATCTCGCCGGCGCGATCTCGCGAAGGCGAGATCGCGATCAACGTCGCGATCTCGCGTTCGCGAGATCGCGCCATCGATCGATCTTCGCGAGATCGCGATCGACAAATTTTCCGGAAAATATTTTCTGGTGTTTGGAAAAGAAGAAGGAAAACACAAATCCAGAAAAACACAAGCCACAACCCAGGAAAAAATCATCAACGATTGCGATCTCGCCGGCGCGATCTCGCGAAGGCGAGATCGCGATCAACGTCGCGATCTCACGTTCGCGAGATCGCGCCGTCGATCGATCTTCGCGAGATCGCGATCGACGGTGCGATCTCGCGAAGAGAAACAAAACACTCGTCCGACGAGCGTCCGACGAGCGGTGCGATCGACGATCGCGATCGTGCCGCCCGTCGATCGACGAGAGACGAGCGCGCTCGTCGATCGCGCCGCTCGATCGACGATCGCACAGCGCGATCTCATCGATCGCGATCGTCGATCGCGCCGCTCGTCGGCGCGGCGCGATCTGGGCTCTCTCTCTCTGATCTGGGCTCTCTCTTCTCTCTCTCTGATCTGGGCTCTCTTTTCTCTCTCTCTCTCTCTCTTTTTTCGGAAATGATTTGAAGTGAAAATGAGGGGAGTAAATGATTTCCGAGTCAAAGGTGAAAATATTGGTCAACCGGAAGTCATTTTCCGGAAAATGGTATTTTCCGTGACAGCCAAACACGTGGGTTTTACGGAAAATGATTTCCGGAAACGGTTTTCACCCAATTCAAACACAGCCTAAAGCAGCCCCATGCTTTTTTGTCTAACTCAGCAATTTTTCTGCATCCATATCTGAATGCAAGTACACATGTCACTAAACTACACGAAATCTCACTAGAGACCAATACGGTATTAGTATGAAAACCGTAATTGTATCGTGAATTTCTTGACTTACAGCTTAAACTGCCCAAAGTAATCATCATGATGGGAAAAGAGCAAACAGTACTAGTTACAAAAACTTACAAATGGCACCAAAGAGGTGCATGTTACATGATACAACAACACATTCTATTGATTCTCCCAAAAAAAAACCTACACGTTCTATCGCATATTTATCTCTAATCATATCATATACAAACTTCAATGAAAGTAATTTAAGTGAATGTCAAATTAGTTACGAAATGGTTAACACGAAAATCAAAACCAAATGAAAATTTTGAAATATAAATGGCAAAACGAAAACAACTCTAGATTAAGGGCCAAAATGAACTTAGTCTAAAAATTATGCAATATGTATCTTAAATTTGTTAGTTTGATTTATTTTGAATTTTGAGTTTAAGTTTAAACTTGTTAGTTTAATTTATTTTAGAATTTGAGACTAAGATTAAATTTTTTTAGTTTAATTTATTTTAGTACTTAGTTTTGACGAAATTGAAATATTAAACGTCATTATTGTGTAATTTTTTATCATTTATTGAATAATGAGCCTTAAATAGTTGAATAAAAACTTATTTTCTAATTAAACTAAACAAAATAGTCCCAACTAAATGATCTAACCTAACTTGATATTTACAATTTTACCAGTGATTGAGTTAAATTTTAGAGCTACCATAATAGGGACGGCAAATTAAGACCCACCCCACCCAACTCCATCCCGTTAGGGTTTTCCCCACCTTGCAAAAGTAATGGGGCGAGGATGGGGCAATATTTTTTCCCGACACCCTTGGGTGAGGTGGGGATGAGTTTAGGCTTTTCAGCCCCACCCCATCCCACCCCGCTCTATCAGTGTTAAAGACTTAGTTTGTATTACTTAGTGTTTGAATGCATGAACATTAAAACTCTTTGTTTTATTGTAATATTGTCTTGTTAAACATTTTGGATAATGTTATTCAATCCTTACTAAAAATTAGTTTGATTTAATGTAATAAATTTAATTGTAATGTCAAGTATATTTATATTAATGAAATAGAGAGTGTGTTGTGTGTAGTATGAGTTGCCCCACCCTCCCTTAAAAGTTATCATTGCTTTTGAGTAGAGTTGTGGTGTGCCTTTGTGTTAGAACCCATTTCCCTCTCCTTTGTGTGTATGTGTGTTTTGTTTCACAATACACACACACACACACACACACACACATATATATTAATGAAATAGGTTTTATGAAAAAAAAATCGTAATAAGGGTGGGGCGGAGTGTGATAGATTAACACTAAAAGTTGAGTTTGTGGGGCGAGCTACATGAAGCCCTAAAGGGTGAGGATGAGATAAGACAAAACTATGCGGGGTAGAAGTGAAAACTCCATCATTCGGCACTATCCCATCCCGCCTGTCCTATTGCCATTCCTATTCCATAAGTTGGGTTGGATTGAAGATTTTTCAATCCTAGAAAGATTGGGTTTAGTTGAAAAAAAAAAACACCTAACCTAACCCAATCCAATCTATACACGCCCTTACGGCCTTACCTCCCATCATCAACAAGGTCAATTCATAACTAATTTGTAATATTGAACCCAAATCATTAACAAATTTTTTCATATTAAATTGCATGACATCGATGTCAACTGCCAATTCACTTGACCAATATAGGAGAAAACAACGCAGTTAGATTTTTAAGAGCTAGAAGGATTTTTTTTTTTTAATGTGAGAAGGATTTTATAATTATTATTTTCCTTTGGTCAAAAATATAATTTGAACCCCGATATTTTAGGTTGTGTATGACAATTTTTTTTTTTTTTTTGAGAGATATGTGTGACAACTCAAAGATTAGTAGATTACAGCATCAAAAAATTTGCAAGATCGTTTTTCATCCTGGCAACAAATCAACTAGTGTATTATGGTGCTAGGCAAAACTTAATGACAAATATAAAGAAGAATCACTTAAGAATCTCTCTAAAGAAAAGTCCAAGTTATTTAACCCTTGTTAAGGAATGTCCATATATAAATATCCTCTATATATATATACAAGTACATTCATGATTCACCCTAGGAGCTCCCTCTAAACCCTGTCTCTATTCTCTAACCCTTTTCTTCTTCTTCTTTTTTCTGCGCGTTAAGAGAGTCAGCACGGCAACCATGGACATGGTTATACCGACGAAGACAAAGAAAACCCAAGGCAGGCAAAAGATCGAGGTGAAGCAACTAGAAGGCACAAAAAGACAGGTCACTTTCTCAAAGCGACGTGTAGGGTTGTTCAAGAAAGCCAGCGAGCTTTGTGTGTTGTGTGGTGCTGAAGTTGCTGTAATGGTTATAACTGAGAAAGAGAAAGACAAAGAGAAAGAAAACGAGAAAGGGAAAGGGAAGACGTACTGTTTTGGCCACCCAGATGTTGACACTGTCGTCAACCGCTATCTCTCAGAAAATAACAATAACAACAACAACAACTATGATGATAATAGCGGGTTTGGAGATTCGTTAACAGTAAATGTGAATGAGTTCAACAGGCAATATGCTGAGGCTGAGAAGGTGTTGGAGAAGGAGAAGCGGCACTTGGCGGAGATCGAGAAGAAGGTGAAGGAAAGAGGAGGAGGGTTATGGTGGGATGAAGCATTGGATGAGAACATGGGGTTAGAGGAGATGCATCAGTATAAGTGGGCTCTGCAAGAGGTGAGGAAGAAAGTAGTGGACAGAGTGAATGAGATGAGGATGAATAAGAGTATGAGTAAGAGTCCTGTAGTGGTGCCATCAGTGGATTTGAGGTTGGGACATGTTGGATTGGGCCCATTGGGGGATGGTTTTGTTCATCCCAGCAATTTGCAGTGTGGTAATAATGGTGGGGGTGGGTTTTTTTATAGTCATGGTCTTGGGTTTGGTCCGTTTGGACAGGGACCGTAGGTGTCTGTTTTCCCTTATTTATTTAATTTATTTAAATGGGATGCTTTGAAGATTGATGGATGATGTTTTAAGTTTCTTGCATAAAGATTTGTTTTTTAGTTTTTCAGTTTTTTTTTTTTAACCTCTAAAGTGAAGTTGAGATGAAATATAAACCCTACAAAAGGAGAAAAATGGCATTAGAATTTAATTAATTAAGAGGACATGTGGCAAACTTTTATTGGTAGAGCATAGAGTGGAGCAGGCAAAATGAGACAGAAAATTTGGACTCATATTATAAAAGTAATATAAGAATACAAATTTCTTTTACCACTTTTTGTGTTCCACTTTATGCACCACCAATCATAATTTGTCATGTATTTATTTATTTATTTTTTTCCATTTTAAACTTCGACAATTTTATAAGGAAAGTTAAATAAATATATGACAAATTGTGATTGGTGGAATATAAAATGGAAAACAATAAATGATACAGTGGATTTGTATTTGAAATATAAGTGCAGTAGAAAAAACCTAGAATAGGTACAGATAGAGATAGCTAAGTAGAAGGAACTTGTAAGAATGGTCATGAGTAGGGCATGGGTAGGGTATACCCACACCCAACCCAATTAATTTATCCACGGATACCCAATTACCTTACCCAATTAGTGCCCATACCCAATTGCTGCCCAGTTTGTTTACTCATGGATATCCATACCCTACCCAAACTCGATTTATATAAAATCACCAAATATGCTCAAAAACCACTAAAATGACCAAAATATTCTCAAAATCTTTAAAATAAGCAAAATACCCATTAAACATATTTCTAAAATCACCAATTATGCTCAAAAACCACTAAAATGACCAAAATATCCAAAAATCTCTAAAATGAGCAAAATACCTATAAAACTCTAAAATGACCAAAATACCCCAGAAATCACCAAATATACTAAAAAAACAACTGAAAATTACCAAAATACCCCCCCTAAACCTAAAAAGTGACCAAAATACTCCCGAAACCTAAAAAATGACCAAACTGCCCATGAAAGCTTAAAAATTTCCAAAATACCCTTGAAACTTTAAAATTACCAAAATACCCACATAAACTTAATAAAATGACCGGAATACCCCCTGAAACCTAAAATTTGACTGAAATACCCCCAAAAAAATGCCCCCAAACCTAAAAAGATGATCGAAATACCTCTGGAACCTAAAAACTGACCGAAACACCCACAACTAAAAAATGACCAAAATACCCCCCTAAACCTAAAAAATGACCAAAATACCCCCTAAAACCTAAAAAATTACCAAAATACCCCCAAAACCTATAAAATGTCCTAAATACCCCTTGAAACCTATAAAATGACAAAAATGCCCCTAAAACCTATATGATGATAAAAATACACCCTAAACCTAAAAAATAACCGAAATATCCTCAAAACTATAAAATGACCAAAATACGCCCAAAACCTTTAAAATGACCAAAAATAACCCCAAACCTCTAAAATTACCAAAAATACCCCGAAACCTATAAAATGATCAAAATAGCCCTAAACCTCTAAAACTATCAATATAGCCCCCCCCCCCCCCCCCCCAAAAATATCTAAAATGACCAAAATGCCCTTGAAACCTTTAAAGTGACCAAAATGCCCCTAAACTTCGAAGATGACCAAAATACACCTAAAACCTCTTAACTTACCAAAATCGAGGTTTGAGGTATTTTGGATGTTTTGAGGGTATTTTCATCAAATTAAAGGTTCTATGAATATTTCAGTCATTTTGTAGATTTTGAGGGAATTTTGGTAATTTTTTAGGTTTTGGGGTTATTTTGGTCATTTTTTAGATTCTAAGGGTATTTTAATCATTTTTTAGGTTATGGGGGCATTTTTGTCATTTTTAGGTTTTAGGGGTATTTCGGTAATTTCTAGGTTTCAAAGGTATTTTGGTAATTTTAAGATTTCGGGGGTATTTTGGTAATTTTATAGGTTTCAGGGTATTTTGATACTTTTTTAGGTTTTGGGGGGTATTTTGGTTTTTTTTTTTTAAAGCTTTAAGGGTATTTCGGTCATTTTTTAGGTTTCAGGGTCTTTGGTAATTTTTTAGGTTTCAAGACTATTTTGGTCATTTTTTAGGTTTAGGGTGTATTTTTATCATCTTATAGGAGGCGTAACGATCTGGGCACTGTCTCGGAGAGAGACTCGGTGAAATAGATATGTCTGTGAAGATGCGGACTACCTGCACCTGGACAGAAAGACCCTATGAAGCTTCACTGTTCCCAGGTATTGGCTTTAGGCCTTTCCTGCGCAGCTTAGGTGGAGGATGAAGAAGGCCCCCTTCCGGGGGGGCCCGAGCCGCCAGTCATTTTCTAGGATTTTGGGGGTATTTTGGCCATTTTTTAGGTTTAGGGGGGTATTTCCGTTATTTTTTAGGTTTAGGTGGTATGTTGGTAATATTTAGTTTTCAGGAGTATTTTGGTCACTTTTTAGGTTTAGAGGAGGGTATTTTGGTCTTTTTTAGTTTTGGGGGGTATTTTGGTCATTTTATAGGTTTTAGGAGTATTTCGGTAATTTCTTATGTTCTAGGGGTATTTTGGACATTTTCAGGTTTAAGGTTTATTTTGGTAATTTTTAGGTTTTAGGGGGTATTTTGGTCATTTTTTAAATTTTGGGGATCTTTTGGTTATTTTTTAGATTTAGCAGATATTTTGCTAATTTTTAGGTTTTCGGGGTGTTTCAATCGTTTTTTAGGTTTAGGTTGCATTTCGGCAATTTTAGAGGATTTTAGGAGTATTTTGATCATTTTCAAGTTCTAGGGGCAATTTGGTAGTTTTGATTATTGGGTGGGTTGGGGTTTACCCATAATAATTTGGTTAAGTAGGGTTTGGTTTAGTTTAATTAGTTAAATGGGTAATAATGGGTAAATGAGTAATATCCAAGCCCTACCTAAAAATTTTGGGTAATATCCAAACCCTACCTAATTTCCTTTTACCTATTAAGAACTAGGTATTAACCAGAATATTTGGATCGGGTAGGGTTGGATATTCATTACCTAATGGGTATGGCCATCCCTAGAAGGAAGGATGGAAGGAAGGAGAGCTGACCTGGCAATGGGATAGGTAGATTAACCCACTGTTAATAAGCGTCTAAGGTGGATGAAGTAGATTTTATGGCTTCAAATGGAAAGGTGGACTCGTGAAAAACCACATGCCGCAAATTGTAAATTTTAGATCCAGACAATGTTATCCATTGGAATGGCTACTATAGGCTATAGTCCAAGAACACGCACGGAATCAATTTGGGGCTTAGCTTATCATGCTTAGAGCTTTCACATCAAAGATGTGAAAAATGAGAACTGCACCTTTTATGTTTGAAAAAGGGCAACAATGTGGCCTAGTTTTTACACAGCCTTCAAAAAATTAAAGCTAAAGAGATCTAGGCCTTAAACATGAAATATCATGCTAAGCTTAAAAAATCATAAAAAGAGAAGAGCTCGTCAGTTTAAAAAGAAAAGTGCTTGTCAAGAAGATCCCAGCAATAAAAAGATCGAGGTATGTGAAAAAATAATGTTGTCATTTAAGGTTTCACATTTTTTTCTGTCTTTTTTATATTTGTCTATAAAATTTACACCTAATAAGGTTTCATGCAAAAATGTATGTACTACTGGATGAATTACAAAAAAGGTAAAACTCTAGGATTTCAAGAAAGCAAGAAAAAGGCCCAACTAGACCATTGGTAACTAATTATTCATGTATGATTTGTTCTAAAATTCTTGTTTAACCAAATTTTGGCAAGCGCGTGTACTACTTAATGCAGATAACAAAATGGCCTCAAGAAGGTCCAAAACAACATAGCGTAAGGAATCTTTCTAGAAACAAATCATACAAATTCTCCAAGTGAGAATATAAATCATATGATGAGCAAAATGATATAAACTCCCCAAGTGGGAATATAAATCATTCGATGAGCAAACTTATACGAATTCCCCAAGAGGGAACATAAATCATACGATGAGCAAAATGATACAAATTCTCAAAGCAGGAATATAAATCATACAACGAGCAAAATGATACAAATTCTTTAAGTGGGAATATAAATCATACGACGAGCAAAATGATACAAATTTCCCAAGTGGGAATATAAATAATACGATGAGCAAACTGATACAAATACCCAAATGGGAATATAAATCATACAACAAGCATAATGACCGATCCATGAGATCTTCGGTCTACTCAAGAAGTAACCTTTCAAAATATGATCCACATGATCCTCAATCTACTCAAGAAGTAACCGTCCAAAAAAAAAAAACTGATCCAAGTGATCATCATCGAAAGAGGACACTAAACCTCGTCCAAAATCGATCCAAGTGATTGTTGTTTAAAGAGGCCACTAAACCTCGTCCGAAATCGATCCAAGTGATTGTTGTTTAAAGAGCCCACTAATCCTCACTAAAAAAGATCCACTTAAAGCACTGGGCACTCAAAAATACTCACATTTTCAATAGAGGGCATCCAGAATAGTCGTTCAAAAAAAAAAAAGCTTTCTCACAAGATTAAGTAATGATCCTCCAAATGTCCATAATATCCTTGAAAAGGCAGACACTATGAAGTCGTTAAAGATAATGCACCACCCTTGAAGAATAAATTAATGGAAAGACAAAGAAATCTGAATCTAAACAAGTCAAAAACATTCTCGAAGCCTGACTAGTACAAGGCAAAATCAGACTCGGGAATGGGGGGCAAATGATGAGTCTAGAAAAACCAGGTCGTCCACCTTAATGGACGACCTTCCATCATCAAAAGCCATCAAAGCAAAAGATGTAGCTGTTCAAGTACATTCAACGCATTAAAAGACTACCATTACTTATCGGCCTTAAACTCCCATCAATACAATGACTATTATACTTAGGGTAATAATCACCTACAATTATGTCCAAACAGGTACCTAAGTCACCTATAAAAGGGACAATCTGTCTCACTTTCTAAGGTATGTCAAAAACTACTACAAAACTACTATTTATATACAAAATATATATATGAGCTAATTCTGACTTAAGCATTGGAGGCTCCCCCCCACCCGGGTGGGGGACAACTTGGTGGTCTTTTCGATCAACCCCGTTTTTCTACAAGATTGTCAAAAGCTCTGGATTGGATGAGTGACCCAATTGACGATTTTTGGCATCATCACTTGACATTTTCTAAGGTTTTTTTTTTTAATATCAGGTTATTAGGTCCCAAAAAAAAAAAAAAAACTCAGGTTATTGAACACACACAAACAATGCCAACTTGCAACTTCAAAAGTAATTAATGGTTCTAGACACAAAGAATCTCTATGTAGATACTAATTTAAAGTTTAAACTAGATTGTGATATGATGATGCACGAAAATCAGTAGGCTAAAATGTTTCGAGCAACGGTGATGGCTTGGTGACTTGGAGAAAAAGAAAGGATTGTCAGGGGCGACTAGTGTGAACTAGCTAAGGACCCTCCGATTGTTAAGTCAGTTTTCTCTCTAAAACACAAGGATGAGAAATGGTGAATAATTGAACTTACCTTGGTTAAATGTGACTTGATCCTTTTATAGAGAGTTAGGAGTGGGTCTATTTGCTCGGATCCACTATCATTATGGGAATGTGTTGAGTTAATAGAGAGAATGGAGAAAGTGGAACGAATTACGGGGAATCCTCCCCACGTTCTTGAAATGGTGAATCGTGGTTTGATCATATCAAATCCATTAGAAAGTTTTCTTTAAAATTAACCAAGTGTTGTTTGGTCGTCCATGCCTCTGCGACATGGACGACTATTCTTTCTTGGACAAGTGTGCTTTCGCTTCACGAGCTTTACCCATGCTTATAGAGCTTCTCTTCTTTTAAAGGCTTGTGGACGTGGTTATGGATGACTATTATGGACGATCTTTACTTGATTTAGACCCCATCATGATATATTAACAATTGTGCGCACCTCACAATAAGAATCTAATCACTTGTGTCTTATGGAAATGGCAACTGGGTTTCTTTATTTTATAACCAAATACTGTATCAAGTTTTACCAAATAATTTGAAGACCTAACTCACTTGTTTAGTTGTTTTGCTTACATAATCACATTTTTCTATGTGTTTTTCTTTAGAATTTATCAATGGTCCTAAATCATGAATCTCCTATGGCTGCAATTGTTCTCGTAGCCACTGCCAGATTAACAATTTTTAAGTATACTGAAAGGCATGGGAACGGGAGTTTGACTTTATGTCAGCTCTGGTTTGGGTGTTTTTTAAGTAAACATATTTCTTTTTTTTTTTTTCTCAGGAGTTTACTTACATTTAAACTATCTTAAACTTTTTTAAAATTATAAGAATGATCATAAATAATCTTAGATTACAGAATCTTTAAGGTTTATCAAAGAATATTAAAATTAAATTAAAAAAAGTCACTTGTAATTAACCATAATTTGAAATTAGGCGAAAATGCACTTTTGGTCCCTACATTTTGGGCATTGTTACAATTTGGTTCCTAAATTGATTTAGGTCCTAGGTCAGTCCCTGATTTTCAAAAATCGTTTTTAAAATAGTCCCTATCGTCAACCCAGTGACAGAAAATGCTGAGATGGCAAACGGCGTGTCCTACTTGCTGACATGGCGCTAACGTGGATATTAAAATATTATTAAAAATACTAGGTCAGCATCCATGTTGGCGTTTTAATGACAAGTCAGCATTTTAATTAATAAAAAAATAAAAATAATTTTTGAAAAATTAAACTGAAAAAATTCAAAATCAAAAACAAAAAAAGAAAAAACTTTTTCAGATTCTCTCTTTATCTGTATCTTTTTTTTTTTTTTTTCCAAATCCTCTCTTTCTCTGTCTCTTCCATTTTCTCGATGGCCACGCGGATGATGTGAGAACGAACTCCGGCGAGACCATGACGGACTCGGTGGTCCCCAACGGAACCTCCAGCTGGATCGAGCAGCGAATCGCGACGATCATGCGCTTGTTGTTCGCGTTGGTTATGCCAGAATCTCTGAACCCGGTCGACCTCGCTGTGGAGACCAGCGACTGAGCCAAGGCGAGGTCTTTGCACTCCACGGCGACGATGAGCGGTTCGAAGCGGAGGACGAGTTCGAACTCGGGTTCGGAGCAAGTTGGTGAGTTGGGGAAGAGGAGGGAGATGACCGAGTCGGGATTGGCCGGGTCGTAGGAGACGAAGAGCCAGGAGCCGCCTTTGGATTTTTTGTTGGGTTGAGTTTGGTGTATGGGTTAGGAGAGGATAGAGATATGGTCAGAGCAGGAGCTGGTGGTGAAGTAGCAAGGGTGGTTATTGAGCCGGAGATACAGCCGCTTTTTTCTGGGTTTCTATAGGGATGGGTGGTCGGTAGTGGAGGTGGAGATTGGTGTGGATGTGGAGATCAGTGTGGCCATGTTTATGTTTTGGAGATGGAGTTGTCTCGGTGAGTTTGGTTTCGTGTTTGTGGGTTTTTTTTTTTTTTTTTTTTTTTTTTTTTTTTTTTTTTTTTTTTTTTTTTCTTCCTGATGTGCATTTGTATATTTATTTCTTGGATTTATTGGGTTTGATTTACTAGAGGTTTATGGGTTTGATTTTTTGGATTTATTGGGTTTGATTTACTGGATGTTTATGGGTTTGATTTCTTAGATTTATTGGGTGGTTTATGAGTTTGATTTCTTGGATTTATTAGGTTTGATTTACCGGATGTTTATGAGTTTTATTTTTTTGGATTTATTGGGTTTGATTTGGGGAAGAACATGAAGCATGAAGTTCATGTCCTGGAGAAGAAGAAGAACAATGTTCTTCCGAAAAATAATGAAAAACAAACCCATTTTTTAAACTCAAAATTTTAAACTTAAAAAACTTTTTTTTTCTTAATTTAATTAAATTAATGTTTATTTATTTATTTATTTTAAAATTTCTGACCTAGATTTTTGTTTTAATTTTTTATTAATTTAAATTTGACGTGGCATTTCAAAAATGCTAAATAAGTTTTTTTAGTAATATTTTATTATCCACGTCAGTGCTATGTCAGCAAGTAGGGCATGCCGTTTGCCACCTCAGCATTTTCTCTCACTGGATTGACGGTAGGGACTATTTTAAAAACGATTTTTGAAAATCAGGGATTGACCTAGGACCTAAATCAATTTAGGGACCAAATTGTAATAAGGCCCAAAATGTAGGGACCAAAAGTGCATTTTTGCTTTGAAATTATACATAACGGTTGGTTTAGAATTCCAACTCTCAAGTACAACATGCAGCTAGTAATAAGCCTCTACCTCGCTGAGTCATCTTTGGGCGAGTGCTAGTTTTTCCCTTAACTTTGTCTAAGTCTCCTTTGGTCCTCTTTGGGGACTCTTATTTGCTCTTTTCCATTTCTCTACTATACTCCCTTCAATACTTGGGCTTTGAACACTAGCATCTGTTACTATCTGTGAGAGGGTGGGCCATGCTAGTGGTATTGGGCTGCCTCCTGCTGCACTAAGCCCAAGTTTTCTGGATAAGAGAGTCGGGACCGGTCCAGTTTCAACTTAAGTTGGTCCGGCTTGTGCGCAAACTAGGCTAAGTCTGTCAAGAACGTGTTCACGACAAGCGAAACTGTTTCAGACAAATTGTGGCAGGTAGGCATAATAATAATAAGATAAACAGAAAATAGCTAGCCACTTAATGGGGAATTGACTGAATAACCCTTAAAACCAATTACAACAACAATACTATTTGTTTTCGTTTTTACAGAAGAGAAAGAGGCATAACAGAGAACATCTATCGTTAATAAACATGGGTTAGTCGAAATATTAGAGGAAATCGACCGGAAAATCCAATCCGCGGAAGCAGAACCACAAAGGGAAGAACGTTCCTCCTTAAAGCAGTCAATCTCTCAGGAAAAGAGTCTTGCCGTAGAGGTTAACTGCCCTGAGGGAAACGGGTCTGAGTGGTTTTCTACGTAGATACTTTCGAGTTTTCTTACAGAGGGCTGGATTTCATGAGGGAGAGAAGGGACCAATCTACCGGTGCATGCCCACCTTTCTAATTCTCACTATTTTCTTTATTTCTTCTCACTTCGTTTTCTTTTCTATTTCTTTTAAGTTTTCTATTTCTTAGCCAAAGTTCCCATTGTTCTCCCCCCTTTTTCTATTCACGGCAAGACCCTCCTTTTATAGTGCCTGCCGTGACTCGATTTTACTGTTTTAACCCTTGACTCCCTTTGTTTGGTCTAGATGTATTGGCCGACCATCACTGTTCCGTCTGTGTGTCGCCCTCCCATCGCTAGACAAGGAAGAGTATTTTGTTTGCTACTCTGCCATGGCACCCTTTCCTGCTACGGTCTGGGTTATTTCTCTCTCCCTATCCCTCATGGCATGCACCTAATGGTCCTAACTCAGTTTGCCTCTTTTGGGTAATAAGCCATCCCAATAGGACACCTCCCTGAAAGAGCCTGAACCGGAACCTTCAAAATAGATTTTTCCCCTCTCCCCACCACTAAACCATGCCCTCTGAATCTCTGACCCCCCGACCTCACCATGCTCTGTATTGGCTGGATACAGGCTGGTGGTGCCTGGGCCTTGCGCGTGCCTTCATTCCATATGTGTCCAAAACTTGCCTGCTGCCCGTTCGTCTGCCATGGTCTGGAGGCTTGCCGTCCGTGTTTTTTGACCTCTTATGTGGGTTGGTTTTCATTTTCCCACTCCTTTTAGGAGTTGGGCTTCTGTTTGATGATGGGCCTTACACTTCTTTTGGCCCATTCCTTGATTTCCCTTATTTCTTGCAGTGTTATTCTGTTATTCCTGCTGTAATAATTTAATCCTGCTGGGCCTCTTTTGGGCCAGCCGTTTATTTCTTCTCTTAGTGGCTTGGCATGGCCACTGGTTTGCTTTTACTTATGGGCTCCTATGTCCCTTTAGGCTTTCCCTTGGGCATCCTCGGCCTATTTGCTTTCTTTGGGCTTCATCGGCCCTTTTGCTAATTCTACATTCCCATGGGCTTTTTTACTAACTTCATTGGGCTTCCTTGGCCCAATAACCTTATTCTCATCCTTGGGGTTTATGGACCTGTCATAAACCCCTTACTTTCTTAGTTTTCATTACTTTGGGCCTGCGGCGGCCCTTTCTCGCTTTTCTACCTCATACACTGCCCATGAGATGCTATTTTTCTCTTTTCGGGCTTCTTTGAGCCTACTTGCCTCTTCAAGATTCATTTGTTTATTTCTTGGGCCTGTGATCCATTATTCCTGTTGCTTGGGCCTAATGGTTTTGTTGTCTGCTTTGTCAATTCTTTGTTGCCCTTGTTATTGGGCTTTTTTCCTTTTCACCTGAATTCTCACAAATGGCCCTCAACACTATCCAACAATCATTTTTGATTATCAAAAATCTCAATGATATCGCTAGTTCACTTTTGGGTTCGCCCTCTTGCACCCTCCCATAATTACTCTCCTTTATTTCCTTTCTTTAACCCATATCCTTATACCCAAAAGCACTAACAACCACATGCATACCAGGTGTTTGTGTTTTTGACTTTCAATGCATTCTTCAAACTGCCAATAGTTCCCAACAAAAACAACACTCTTCATCATCCCTATCCTCATTTTCCCTATAATTCCCAGCAAAATCAACCGTGCGATGAGATCATTGCCCGTAAATGTTGGGGTGCTGGTAGAGACCCGAAAGCCAGAGCCATTGAGAAGTTGGGCCAGAAAGAAAATCCTGACATTATATTCCTCTTTGAAACCAAAGCTCATGCTCCAAGAATAAAAAAAATTTAAGAAAATCTTCGTTTTGGTGGAAGCTTTAGTGTTGATGTGATAGGTAAAGCTGGTGGATTGCCTCTTTTCTAAAAGAGAGGCGTTGAATTAGAGGTAGTTTTCAACAAAAAGAATGTGATTGTTTGTCTAATCTACTCAGATCCACCAACTGAGGTATGGATGCTTATTTTGGAATTTGATTACTAGCATCACAATCTCCTCTGCTGGGCCTTGGCTACTAGTGGGAGACTGTAAAAGTATAAGTGCTAGTGATGACAAGTTTGGAGGTTCTAGCCACAACATACCTCATAAAGCTTTTCGTGATTTTGTTGCACAATAGAGTTGGGGTTTATAGGCCCACGCTACACTTGGTCCAATAGAAGGGGAGGCTCATCTATAATTATGGAATGACTTGACCAAGGCTGTTGCAATTAGGAGTGGCAGAAATTATTTCCAAAGGCAAGAATTTTGCACTTGATAGCCCCATCTTCAGATCACAAACCCATTAGGATGGACACAACTATGGAGTTTGACAACCAAAATAGGCCTTACAAATTTGAGGCGATGTCGATCCAAGACCCCTCCTGTGCTGAAGTGGTGACAGCCTTGAGGAAACAATTTGAAGGCTTCTATAGCTACAGATTAATGAGGAAGATTTATCACACAAACTCGGAACTTAAAAGATGGAACAAATACAATTTTGGCCATGTGAAAACCAGAATAATTGCAATTGAGAAAAAGATTAAGAAGCTACAACATAGCAGGCTAGCAGCCCATCCCAAGAGAATTTGGAGAAGGAAGCCAATTTGTTCTTAGAACTTGAAGAATGGCAAGCCAAGGAGGACATTAAATGGAAACAGAAATCTAGGGAACTCTGGTTGAACGAAGAGGACTGCAACTCAAATTTCTTTCATGCCTCTACTATAATCAGAAGAAGGAGAATCACATTTATGAAAAAGAAGACATAGAGAAATATTTTGAAAGACACTTCAAAGAATTATACAGTTCCTCAAATCCTAACTTCCCTAGAGACCTAGAGAACCTCATTTCCCCTTGCATAGTGCCAGAAGAGAATGAGGACCTGATGGTATGCCTGGGCTTTTCTTCAAAAATTTCTGTTTAATTGTTGGAGACCAAGTTATCAAAGTGGTGAGCAATTTCTTAAGAGATAATAGAATGCTTAGAGAGCTAAATCACATGTATATAACTCTGATTCCCAAAACTCAAGGTGCCTGTAAATTTTCTCAATTCAGACCCATAAACCTTTGCAACTTTTGCTATAAGGTTATCACAAGGATTTTGGTGGCTAGGTTCAGACCAATACTAAGCATGCTGATTGAACCAGCCTAAGTCACTTTTGTCCCTAACAGAAATATCGCCGAGAACATTCTATTAGCTCAGGAAGTAGAGCACACCTTTTCTCAAACAAAGAAAAAACAGGGATATTTGGGGCTGAAAATTGATTTTCAAAAGGCCTATGATAGAATTGAGTGGTCTTTCCTTGCATAAGTACTTAATAATTTTGGGTTTTCGCCAGCAATTCATTGATATAGTCTATCAATGTATACTGTTCTCATTAATGGAGGCATTGGCCTAACAGTGACTCCTACAAGGGAGCTTAGACAGGACAACCTGCTATCCCCCTATCTATTCATATTGGGTAGAGAAGTGTTAGCCAGACTAATCAATAAAGCTGTTTGCAATAGGGCAATCAATGGAGGTAAGCTTGGTCGTACAAGCCCAGCAATCACAAAGCTTGTGTATGCAAATGATGTGATTCTAATTTTCAAAGCTAAACAAGTGGGAGTTAGCACCATGGCAAAGATTCTCTCGAAATATTGTGCCTCTTCTAGTCAAAATATTGACGTAGAGAAATTAAGATTAAGTTCCTCTCATGGAGTTCATTCCCAATTCCTAACACAGATCTGGAACCAAAGGGGTTTGAAACTATTACCCAAAGGTGAAAAATATCTTGGAGTCCCCCTATTCTTCTCCAGAAGCAAAAAGAAAGATTTTGCTTATCTAAAGGAAAGCATTGAGTCAAAAGTTAGTGGGTGGAAGAGCAAGAGATTGTCCTGGATGGGATGTGCAACGCTTATAAATGTAGTGGCATAAGCAACCCCAACCTATGCAGTGGCAAAATTTTAGAGCATCCTCATCAGCCCATGTATAGTCTTCTATTTTAGAAGAAAGTACAAATTTTACACATTTTGAGCAAAAAAACACCCACATCAGTGGGTGTAAAAATGTGTAAAACTTTCCACGAGCTACAGTAACCGTGTAAATATACACGGTTACTGTAGCTCGTTTATAATTATTTTATTAATTTTTTCTCTCTCCTTCGCCTCACTTTCACCTCTCTCTCGTTCTATCTCAGTCCCTCTCCTTGTCGCTGTTGCTCTCAGATCCTTCTCTTCAATCTCAGATCCTTTTCTTCAATCTGATATTCCGGCTAGCCAAAATGATGCCACCGGAGCAACATCCTTCGCCTACACCGCTCAAAAACTCAAATCCTCTTCCAGATCGCTCAAAAACTCTTGACCCCTGCGCCGGAGCAACATCCTTCGCCATCGCCCTCATGGGCCTCATCCCCTGCGGCGCCTTCCTCCTCGGCCTCGCCGGCACGGTTCAGACGTGGAACAAGCGTAGCCGATACAGCGAGCTCTGGTGGGACCCAAACGCAACATGCGGTTTCGTCTGGCTCGACAAGAAACCCACCTGGAAAAACTCTATCCGGCCAAGCGTTTGAAGCCTGGAACCTTGGAGGAACAGAGCAACACCAACGCACCTGGGTTTTTATTTGGCTGCTCAGAAAATCATCTGGGTTTTTGTTTGGCTGCTCATAATTTTGCTTAGAATATTATTATTATATTTTTTTAAATTTTGTTGACTGTTTATGGGTTTGATAAGAATGAATTAGCTGAAGATTTGTGGGTTGAAGATGGTGGCTGGGTGGGTTGATGATGGTGGCTGGGTAGGTTGACGGTGGGTGTGAATTGAATATTTTATTTGAATAAATGTGCATAATAGACAAACTGATGTGGGTGTTTTGTAAAAGTGAGAGTGTAAAATAGAAAAAGTAAGTTTTTGGTGTAAAATAGACGGAATCTTTTAGATGAGCTGATGTGAATGCTCTTAGATTCCAAAAGATCTTTGTGAGGAGATGGATGCATTAATACGTAATTTCTGGTGGAACCCAAAAACTAGCTCCAGCTATTAATTCACCCCAATGGCTTGGGATCACCTATGTCATCCAAAGAATCATGGAGGTCTAGGCTTCAGGCACCTCCGTGATTTCAATCAAGCTTTGTTGTCAAAAGCAGTATGGTGTTTCTTGGTGGACAAAGATAGCCTTTATGTTCAAGCTAGTAAAGCCAAATATAGAGTGGGCAGGAATTGGCTTTAGGAATACCCTCCAAAAAAAAGTTTCTTGGGCTTGAAGAGTATCAACAATGCCAAGTCAATTAATTTGAATTGAGCCTGTAAATTAGTTAGCAATGGGGAAAGCATACGTACTTGGGAGGACCCATAGGTCCCTGATCTACCAAACTTCAAACTGGTGCCAAAGACAACTAAATGCACATAGCTGTCTAATTGTTTCGCATCTTTTGGAGCCCAACGGATTGAGTTGGGGTGATGAAAAATTAAACACCCCCTTTGATGAACAATCTGCCGAAGCCATTAGATCTTTGCCATTTAGAGCTGGACCTACAGAGGATCGCTGGATCTAGGTTAAATCCCCAAGTGGAAATTTCTCAGTTAAATCAGCTTATTGGCTCCATAGTGGTTCTTCAATCAATGAAAGAGCTGACGGTATCTGGGCAAAGGTGTGGAAGTTAAATACTCATGAAAGGATGAAAATGACCCTCTAGAGAATTGCTGCTAATATCCTCCCCACTATAGACAAACTGCACCGATTTAATTCCCAGGTCAGTCAGTTGTGCCCTTTATGTGAATCGGAAGCTGAATCTCCAATGCATATTTTTATTCTCTGTGATTTTGCAAGAGCTCTATGGTTCACTAGTAATTAGGGTATTAGACCTGATCGATTGGC
Source organism: Quercus tomentella (assembly GCA_028535165.1). Lineage (NCBI taxonomy): Eukaryota > Viridiplantae > Streptophyta > Magnoliopsida > Fagales > Fagaceae > Quercus > Quercus tomentella. The sequence goes on along the minus strand of JAPQVY010000089.1, from coordinate 24,549,576 downwards.
ATTCTCATCGACAACCCAGCTCATTGAGTTCCTAATATCCCCTCCAATGATAGAGATCCAATCCCAGCAAGAGAGATCATCTTTCCTCTTATATGGAACTCTTGTGCTAGAGGCTATTTGGAAGATCTGAAATTCAGTGGTCTTTGAATGATCAAAGATAAATGTGGATAGAGAACACCAAAGTCACATGAGACACTATCTAGAACATTTAGCTATTTCTGAGCCTAACCAAACTCTCAAGAAACCTCCCAGGAATGCAAAGTGAACAAGGGCGGAGTATAGAACAATTAAGGACAACTGTGACGCAGCAATTGGAGAGAACAATTCCTATATAGCCCTAGTAGCAAGAGATTGGAGAGGAGCATTGCTTTTTGCTCTATCAAAGCGACTGGAAACCAATGTTCCTGTCCAAGCAAAAGCTAAAGCAATCAACTAGGCATCTCAGCTTGCTGTTGACCAGAGTTTTAATTGTGTGACAATAGAAAGTGACTCAAAGAATTTAGTAGATACTCTCATATCACCAGGCAGCTTAGACACATGGAGGATTTATGTTCTTTCTCATGATACCTTGACTCTCAACATTAATACCAAACTGCAGATTTGGTTGGATTCCTAAAGAAGCTAATGTTACGGCCCACACCTTAGCAACTTGGTCTCTATGTAATAGACTAGCTAACTCCTTTGGTTTAGGTTCTGCTCCTCAATCCTTTTGTAATGTCATTTTGTTGGAGTAATCCAATATTTTGTAATTGATCTGTGTTGGGTTAAGATATCTTGACCTCAGTTAATTAATTCAATTTACCTAAGTTGATTAATTAGGTTCAATTGCATACAAATCATGGAGGCACTAACAAATCACCAAAAATACTAAATGTAGCAAAAAATAAATTAACACAGTGATTTGTTGATAAATGGGGAAACCTCGCAAGGAAAAAACTCCACTGAATGATTTTAAGGTCACCACTCTCAAGAATCCACTAATCAACAATCAAGCAGTTACAAGTATAAGGAATTTTATCAACTACCCTGGCCTATCCCGAAATCCCAACCTACAGTTAAACTTTTGCTCCAATACCCAATTGGACTTGATCTTGTAGTAGCCTTCTTTCCCTTTGATGCACAAACCTCCAATTTATGATTAACCATTTGCACGAATTCCAGTAAGTGACTAACTCCAACAACTTGAACAGACGTTGTTGGCTGTAAAGTTCTTCACTTCATCAACAATAAAGATTTGGAAGCACTCAGTTACAAAACCCTATGGCGTACAAACACAGTAGTTTCACACAAAAAAAATAGGTCTCTTGGTCTTTATATCTGTATTTGGCGGCTTTTAAAATAAGCCTTATATATGGCTAAGGTTGTGAGAAAAGAAACCCTAAATAATTGCATAAGTCTAGGCCAAATTTCAGATCTGGAAAACTGAAAATCATAAATCTTGATAGATTGAGTTGCTGTCAAGCTATCTATCGAGCTTCACAAGAAGTCTTGATAGCAGGCATCTATCGAGTTATCTGTCGAGACTTGATGAACAACTTTTCTTTCCTTGTTTCTTGGACTAATTTTCATGTCTTTAATACTTGACTTGAACAACATATTTCTTGAAATACTAAATCCATCTTAGATCAACTCAATTACAATTAAAGTGCATTTTGTCAAAGGATTAGCCAATTACAATAAAATATGACCCTAACAATTTGTTTCTTTCTCAATAAAATTCCTTTGCCGTTGATCAAACAAAAAAAAAAAAAAAAAACTCTCATGTACAACAAATTTGGGCTGCCTAGGACTATTGATAGAAGGAAGTAAAGTGTACCAAATCATTGTGGAAACGTGAGAATATTGAATCAAGAAGATGGAACATTAATAAAAAAAAAAAAAAAAACTAGAAACAATAATACTAGCTCATAAGAAATAATGAATATTAACATGCACAATATGAAAGTATTTACTAAGGATGTGGGGAGGTTTCGGTGATCACGTTCTTACATTATTTTTTGGTAAGTAATAGTACTACAAAGCTGTAGCACAGTTAAGTGTAATGGCATATGAACTAATGGATGAAAAACAAAATCGAGGAAAACGATGGTTTTGAAAAGAGTGAGAAAGGGAGAGAAACGTGTGCATGAAAATTTCTTTTAATGGTTAGTAACGATATCTAATAATCTATAGAAATAATGTTATTTCTAAAAAAAATGTTAGTTTGCATCATTTTAGTATTTTACACAGTTCAAGTACATTTAAGTTTTATAATTAAAAAAAAAGATTTATAACAACGTGCGCAGGCATGTTGAAGCTGAACCTTAGGAAATGTTTGTGAATTTGCTCATGTTTTTAAGAATGGCATTTTATTTCGCTAGATATCCAATTAATTAATGCTTCCATACCCCAATTATTTCCTTTTCTTTTCTTTTTTTTAAGAATATCATTTTCCTTTTTAATAGTAATGCAAGTTGTATAAGAGCATTTGCATATGTTATATAACATTTTTGGTCAAATCAATATTAATATATATAGTGGGTTCTAGTTAACTCAACTGATAAAGTCTCTAATGGTTGAATAAGAAGTCTAAAATTCAATCCCCGTTTACATAAAAAACCGATTGATGTCTTTGTTTGATGATAAAGAGCTATCATCAGGAGTAGATGCCATAGGTTGAAACTTTCTCAAATATATATGTGTGTGTGTGTGTATATATATATATATATATATATAAGCGGATACCACATTCGAGAGAGCATAAGCTTCTGTCATGTAGCGCACTTTATGAAAATAATTGAAATATTATTAACCCATATTAGAGATAAGAACAAATTTAAAAATAGAGACTCTTTATTTCCTTTGGTTCAATGTTTCAAGACTTTTCCTCTGTCTCACACACACAAAACTCTTTGCATTTCCATTCACCATTTTCACTTCTATTCCTTTACATACACATGCCCACAACCCTTAATGTCATCTCATCTCAAATACACTCAAACAAAAAAAGATATTATTTACCTTCAACCTTTAGTTGTAATGGATACAAAATGAAGTGTCTACAATAGTGATTGTATAAATTTACTCTTATGACCCTATTACATAAAAAAAACTACTCTTCATTCCAAAATGTTGGTCCTTTAAAGAAAATTCAACTTTTTAAGAGAACATCACTTAAGATGCTGATAAGTTTAAGAGAATGTGCAAATTAAAAAGGTGCAAATTTCCAAAACCACCCTCATTAATTTAAGAGAAGTATTACTTCCACAACAAATTATAGGTGATAAGTTGTTATTGGTTCTAATTTGAATTCACCAATGAAATACTTTTTTGCCCACCAATATTAACCAATAATAACCAAAAGATTTGTTGTCAAAGTATTGTGAAAATATTGTGGATATAGCATTTCTCTTAATTTAAATTATTAAAAAAAAAAGAAAAAAAAAAGAATGACATTGAATTTTTAAATAAAGTAAGGGTAAAATATAAATTTTATTTATTAATTTTGGAAAGAAGATCTCATTCTGGTTCTTACATTTTGGGACTATAGTCAATTTGGTCCCTACAGTTTAGTAGCAGTCAATTTGATCATTGCTATTTTTATCATAGAGTCAATTTGGTCTCTATCGTTAAATCACTAACGGAAAATGCCTATGTGGCAAACAGTGTATATTATTGACACACTTAGGGCTGATGTGGCTTGTAAAATAATATTAAAAAATTATAATGAACAAAAAAAAAAAAATGCCACCTCGCCTAAAAATATATAAAAATTAGAAAAATGCAAAAAAAAAAAAAAATTAATTCCTTAATTAAATCAAAAAAAGAAAAAAAAATCCACATGAACATTTTTTTTTCTTTCACTTTCTTGCCAACTGATCACAAAAATACATTCAAAACAAAATCATCTCTAATTCATTTTCTCTTCTTTTCTTCCACTTTCCTTGTAACCAAACACTGAAACCCATCTGGATATCAAATTCCCCAAGAACAATCGTCGACCATCACTAATCATCCACACCCACTAAAACCCAGTCACACCACAACAACAAAACCCAAATAAACCCATGCTAGAAATCTCAAATCAATCCAACCCATCCGTAACAACAAAACCAGATCAACTTAAAGCAAAATTTTGAGACCCAAAGCAACCAACTATGCAACAGTGAGAGAGGTTGTGTTTCAAGCTCATCAAATCTCAGTTTGTTTATTGCGCAAAACTGGGATGACATTGCCATGACTAGCCATGTTTGTGTGTGTGTGTGTGTGTATATATATATATATATATATGAGTTAGGTGGCCGATAGAAGGCTTAATCGATTGATGCTATTGCTAAATCTTAGATTTGGTTGTTGATATTTTTATTGCTTAATTATGTGTTCATAACAGACCCACTTATGTGGTTATGCCCCCCAATCCATTCACTGCTCTACTCCAAGAAACTCTGCCCGTTGCAAATTACCCAAAATGGCATGTCTAACAACTTAGAAACGGAAGATCACCGTGAAAACCTTCAAGAACTCATCTAGACCCCAATCAACCCTCCAACACCAATAAATTTTGATATTGTGAACAAATTGCAGTGGGTGATGATGCTGTGTTATGAGACCATGTTAACGGATTTCTTTTGGGATGTAGTGAATATTTTCAGCCTAATTAATTTTGTTTTTATATTTTTCTAATTTTAATTTTTTTTAGGTGATGTGGCATTTTTTTTTATGTTGGTTAAATTTTTTTAATATTATTTTTTAAGCCACGTCAGTTTTAAGTGTGTCAACAGTGCACATAGTTTGCCATATTGACATTTTCCATTAATAACTTAAAAAGTAGAGACCAAATTGACTCAAAGTTGAAAATAACAGGGACCAAATTGACTGCTACTAAAATGTAGGGACTAAATTGACTGTAATCCCAAAATGTAAGGATCAAAATAGTATTTCCGTCTAGTTTATAAGGAAAAAAAACTAATGTTTGAAAAAAAAAAAATGAATGTTTAGGCCTCGTTTGGGAGAAGGGAATGGAATGGAAAGGAAATGAATGAAAAGAATAATTTTAGAATATCTTCCCTTCCCTTGTTTAGGAGTTTAAGTGGGAGAGAATGGAATGGATAGGAGGGAACACTCATTTCTTACTATTCCCGTAGAATCTTAAATTTTCATGCCCTCGAAATTGGAAGAAATGAGAGGAAATGAAATTAGATTTAATGATTTTTTGACTAAAACTCCCAAAATACCTCTATATATTCAATCATTTATTTTAAAATAGGGTTCTAATAGTAATATTGTTATAAAATGATTTCATTTCATTTCATTCCCTCCATGTTACTTCCAAACAAGATTACTTACATTCCATTCATTTTCATTCCTTAATTTTAAAACATCCAATTAAGGCTACTTAATTCCATTTCATTCCATTCTTTTCCATTCCTTTCCCTTGGTTAAATATATTTCATTCTATTCCATTCCATTCCTTTATGATCATTCTATTACATTCCATTCCATTCCCTTATGATCATTCCATTCTATTCCATCTTAAGCCCACTTTCTCCCTAATTTGGGAAGAAAACAAAACCTTCACAAAATCAACCCCTCCAACCAAACAAGCACCTCAACTATTTTCTCACCTTACAAAGTAGTAATCAGCAATCACCCCTCTTTTCTCTCCAACTTGTGACCCCACCAAACATAGCCTAAATGTGGGTGTAAATTGAACGAATATGCGTGTGTGTAATTCATGTTACTTTTCAGTTGATCATAAACTTTGAGTAGTATATATATTTTTGAAGGGTGAATTACAAATTACACCCCTAAAGTTTGAGGGTGATTAGATTTTACACTTGAAGTTTCAGAATTTGAATTTTATCCCCTGAAGTTTGGGTTGTTTCAATTTTACACCCTAACGTTTCAGAATTTGGATTTTACCTCTTAAAGTTTGTTAGTATTTGGATTTTACACTAAAAATTTATGAAATTTTAAGGTGTATAATCCAAATACCTCCAAACTTTAGAGGATAAAATCCAAACACCAGTAAAATATAGGAGCTAAAATTCAAATTCTAAAACGTAAGGGTGTAAAATCCAAACATCTCCCAACGTCAAGGGATAAAATCCAAATTTTGAGACTTCAAGGTGTAAAATCCAATTACCTCCAAACTATAGGGATGCAATTTGCAATTTACCCATTTCAAAAAATGGAACTTTACATGTGCTAGCTAAACGGTAAACCATATATAAATGCCAATCCTAATCATTAATCAGTTCCCTATATTTGGATTCAGCCAGCAGAGATACCAACAGGATGACATATGGCAGCAGAAGTAAATTATTTGCACAGCAAAAGCCTTTCTTTTCTTTTCTTTTTTTCCAAAAAAAAAAAAAAAATGATTCCCAAAGGGACAACGGATGATTTCTATTCCAGCTAGTTAGCATAAATGTATGAAACGCTAATAAATAATAGATGACACTGATAATGCAATTATGTAAGATACTATTGCAGAATTATTAATAAACATTTAAAAAAATGAAGAACAAATGTAATAATTTTGAAACACAAAATAGAATACTATTACTATCCAATATCTATACTTAAAAAAGAAAAAGAAAAAAAAGAAGAAGTTGTAATCATATCTTCAACTGTTCAATGGATGATGGCACTCTTTCAGTGTTGTCTTATTATTTAATTTGGCTCCTGCTATTCTTGTGGTCACTCGTTGCCTTGTCCTCTTTTAAGGAGGTTACTATTGAAGACAAAAAATTAGTTGAGGCCAAAATGCAGTCGTTTACACATTCTTTGAAGGACAGCAATGACACGATGTCGTTTAGTATAAACAAAGAACTTATGAGTTTCATAAATACGACACTGTTTTGCAGCAATTTAATATTCTTTCCGTCCTAATTTTTTTGTCATTTATTTTATTTTAGGATGTCACAAAATATTATCTTGTTTTTAAAATTAAAAACTATTAATTTACTTTGTCCAAAAAAAAAACTATTAGTTTACTAATGTTCCTATTATACATTTATTTTATTTCCAAAACTATTTTTGATAAATTTATTTAAAGATAGTTTTGGAAACTTATACATTGTTATAGAGCAAACAAGACAATAAAATGATGTTATTTTAAAAAGTTAGATTTTTGAAACAGGACAAACAAATTGGCACAGAGAAAGTAACTATTTTATAGAAACGGCGTCGTAGCACTTAGACTCCTTATCCCTAACTTTATTAGTTCTTGGCTAACTAATGTCAGGTGTATATCTCTTATTGGTAGATGTTAATGACAGTTTTTCCTGCTTAATTTGGGAATTAGTTTTGAATCTTTTGATACTTTGAGTTAGTTTTTTTCTCCCTCATATAAGGGTTCTATATAAATAGATTAGTGGTAGTATCTATTCTCATTTCTTCTTATCAATAAAAATAATAATAATAATAGTCTATTCTCAGTTCTCTCTAATCATTTTTGCAATCAATAGAAGTCTTTTTTGAGTTCTATTTAGAGAGACAGTTCTTTAGTTTTTACAGTTAACCTTTGGTAAGTTGGGTTCTGTATCGGGTTGAGAAACTGGTTCAAAGACAGTATGATTGTACAAAACTGAGGTGAGGTCCACCCTTACGAGTTTGGGTATAGTAGGCCCATTTGCAAGAACCAGGTCTTGTGCAAAAATTTGGATCATGGTCATAAGTTTCCTTGGGCTTAATAGACTCTTGGATTTGGGATAAAAAAAGTGGGTTAGCACTTAGCACCAATTCAGCTTCAATGAGATCGAGCATTTGGGCACAAAAAAAAGACATGGTTTGAAAGGGTCACTAGGACACTGTGTTCCCATATTGTATTGGGATTGCTTGGGTGTTCGAAGTGGTCTCCTCTTGGTTCCTAGTGTGGCTTGCTGAGTTTCTTCTTTCTTGCAGCATTCCCATGGGTTTGGGTTGGCCTAACTGGGCTTTGGTGGGTGCTTGGTTCAGATCGGACCCTCCGTTCTGCTTGGGTTGCGGTGGAAAGCTCAGATTTCAAAGTGCATATTCGACCCGAATTTGGAAGCTGAGACAAAGTCCAAACAGTTGGTCATGAATATTAATTCTTACACATCTTCTCAAATGTCCTATATGGCCACGTTACTTCTTGCGCACCTTGAAGAATCTCTAGTAGCAGGCTAGCAGCATGAAAGTCACATGTTGCTTCCATTGTCCGACGCTTCCGATTCACGATTGTTTGAACTTGGTTCCATGGTGGTTAGCTACGGTGGAAGATGGAAGGTGAAGGTGGACCAAAGCTGTGAAAGTGGGATATGATTTTAAGATGGGTTTAAAAAATAGAGAAATGGCAGACTGGAAAATGATAGAGAAAGATTCTAAAGATAAACTTGGTGATGATATGGCTTAATTTAATTAGTTAGTTATGTTGTGCTGCTTGTGCACTTGTGCATGACGACAATCTAGGCACCAATCTTGGTTTATGATTGACCAATAATTCTCTATGATAATCTAATGAGGCATCAATCTTGGTTTTTGTGAGGACTTGTTTCATTATTCAGGTTATTATTTGTCATTTTTATTACTATTATTATTTTTAAAAAATAAATAAATAACTAAATCACTATATTTTTTAAGAACATGTTTATTATTTGCAATGTGTGCAAACACACACTGTCCAATATAATTGAAAATGTCAGAATTTTAAATGAGTCATACTTTTTTATGTTAACCAAAAATTGTTTTCTTTTTTTACTCATTTTTTCTGATGCTACTAAACATTAGAAAACATGAAAAACTATCTTTATACAAAGTTTTTTGTTGAAACAAACAAAGCGAAATAGAATATTAACAAAATTTTGTCTTCTTTCACATTTTAATGAGATAGGTTTGATACTTTCGTTGATATGCTTTAAAATGACCCAAATTTACAGCCTTTCCATTTAAGTTCAACACTTGAAAAGAAACTTTTAGAAAATATTACTCAAATCTTTTAAGTTGTTGACATTGAGCAACATACGGTTACCAGAACTCAAATTCCTCATCAACTATCTACCATTATCAAAAACATGTTTATTTTGCAAAAGTTTACAAATTCAGAAGCAATCCATTTTCCCAACTACAATTGGTGTTTAAATCTCTGCCCCAAAACTAACAAGCAGTGTGTACTACTACCAACAAAACTAAAGAAATACCACAACATCAAGTCAGTAAACAGAACAAAAATTTGAAATTGAAAGTAAAATAGGAAATGACTATTTAATTTATATTAAGTAAAGTCATACATCCATAATATGGTTTTTACATGTTGACAAATTTTGTAAAAATTCTTATGGGATATCATAGACATCTCAGTCCCTTTTACATTCAAACTTAACTTGCCGAATTTCTTTTTTCATATTCTTATTATTATTATTATTATTATTTTTTTTTGGAGGGGGTGGGGGGTGAAGCTATGAAGAACTTACAGTGGGAAACAGATAGGACAAGAAAGCAATAACCTGCTTATGAAAAATTTCACAAGAAGCTCTCAGTACATTGTTCAAATTAAGGGCGTAAGGCTCCCCAGACTTTGAAGCTAGAAAAAGAGTAGCAGTAGCAATCAAGTGCAGCAGAGCCAGATTAGAATTAATAAACTGATATGCAACCAGATTAATAAATAACATTTCAAAAGCAAGTAGAAAATGACTTCCAGTGGTCTTTGGAAAATTTCACCTCATCCCCTCTAAAAATAAGGAGTTGAGGGTGAGGTGTATTGCCCGTTAAAACTAAATTTCAACCCAAATAAAGAAAGAGTCACCGGATCTAAGAAACCCCCAACACAGCTAAGGACCAAAAAAATAAAAGGACACTCACCAAGAAGTTATAATCTGAGAGAGCTCACTGAAAAGCCATCTCTTTATCATATATACTTTTCAAACCCACAAGTGCCTAAAACGATTGAAAGCGAGCTCTGGTGTCAAGCATCAAGGGAACAACTAGACAGAGACTTGCAGTGAGGAATAATAATGTGTTGTGGTAGTAGAACTGCAGAAGTAGTAATGGCTCTTTAATTTGTAAAAGTTTTAAAAAGTAAGAAAAATAAAAGTGAATAAAACATCAAATAAAATTAAAGATTATTGAAGAAAAAGATTTTTCTTTTTTCGATGACCTAATTTATCTTGGTGTAGAGTTTAGACCATGGTTTTAAAAACCGAACCAGGGGTAAAATCGGATTTACGTTTAGTTCTTGGTTTAACTCGATTTTTGACCGATTTTTACCGGTATTGACCAGTTATGGGGGTATTTGACTAGATTGGTGGCCAATTCCCTGTTCAATTGGTCAAATCGGTCTATTCAGTCCATTTTTAAAACCATGGTTTAGACTGTAGATTCCTTTCTTTTTTAATAGAAAATGAATATGAGAATATAAGAAAAACCATCTTTTCACCTTATATTTTAAGTCTTCTCTATCCCTTTTATTGGCTGCCACTTCTTTGGTCTAACAGATTATCCTAAGCCCACTAGAGACTACAGAGAACGCTGGAATTACTAGTGGGTCCATTATTGAGAGAACCCAATTTGAGGTTATCTTATCTACTCTTCATTTTTAACCAGTTTTGTTTACCCTATAGTTTCACATTGGTTTCAGCCAAGTGACAATTGGGCCAGCCCAACTCAGACCGATGATCTTTTATTCAGTTCAGGTGTCATTGACTTTGCCGGTTCAAGAGTGGTTCACATGGTTGGTGGCATAGCAAGCTTGTGGGGTGCATTTATTGAAGGCCCACGAGTTGGCCAGTTCGACCAAGCAGGCAAGTCCATGACTTTACGTGGTCATAGCGCGTCTCTAGTCATGCTCGGTTCATTCTTGTTATGGTTTGGTTGGTATGAGTTCAACCTAGTTCATTTCTCACGATAGCGAGATCCTACAGTGATAGTGGTCTTATTACAATGGAATGTCATTGGGAGGACAGCTGTCAACACAACATTAGCCGGTTGCACAGGTGCCCTTACAACCTTGTTTAGCAAATGCTTATTGGTGGGACATTGGAATAATGTGCTAGACATTTGTAATGGTCTGCTAGCGGGATTTGCTGCAATCACCTCAGGGTGTTCAGTGTACTAGAACCTTGGGCAGCAATCATATGTGGCTTTGTGGCTTCTTGGGTTTTGATTGGGTGCAACAAGCTTGCAGAGAAGTTAAAATGTGATGACCCACTAGAGGCAGCACAATTACATGGTGGGTGTGTGGAGCGTAGGGGTTTTATTCACAGGATTGTTTGCAACAATGTCGTATGTGAATGAGGTGTATCCGGGTCAACCCGGTAGACCATACAGGTTGTTTATGGGAGGTGGAGGGTAGCTATTGGCAGCACCAATTGTACAAATATTGGTGGTGTCAGGGTGGGTCATGGCCACAATGGGACCACTTTTTTTTTGCTTAATAAAATGAAGTTGTTAAGAGTGTCAAGGGATGACGAGTTGGCAGGCATGGATATGACAAGGCTTGGTGGTTTTGCTTATGCTTACCATGATGAAGATGATCAATCTATTAAGCATGCATATATGACGGGGAAGATTGAGCCTAACATTGAGACCCCACCAGCTAATCTTAGTTTACCATCAGCAGATGTGTGATCAGGCTTTCTTTGTTTGTAACAAAATAATTAGAGGGAAAAAAAAGTAAACTAGAATATATATATATATATATATATATATATATATATATATATATATATATATATATATGTGGGTACCATATGTATGAAATTTAAGAAGTGGGAGAGCATGCTATTGGTTATTGTAAGAACAAGTCTACGTAGTATGTTCTTTTGATGTTTTTTATGGTCCTAAACCTTTTGAATCTTGATAATGTAATTTGTAACGAGGCTAAACATTCAGCATTGGTGTAATGCATTAATAAAAGTTTTCCATTCACAAAAAAAAAAAAAAAAAAAAAAAAAAAAAAAAAAAAGTGTAGAGTTTTAAATTTAAGTTAATAAGTTGAGTTTGTCTCCTTTAGTTTTCTTTTAATTTTTTATTTGTTTGATGCAAAAATTCCAATTTAATTCATAAACTTCCAACTGTTATGTTTTTACCTCTTAAAATTTGAATTAATATAAAATCGTTAATGTTCTATTCAAATTAATGGATATTGCATTTTGTGGACAATTTTCAATTTGCACAATTTAGTTTTACAAAATTTTCAATTGTTATAATTTGACGTCCAAAAATTTGGATTGAAAAGAAATTATTAATGTGCATTGATATAAAATTTCAATGATTTCATTTTATTCTAAATCTTATGAGGGTCAAATTTAGTAACTAAAAAGTTTGTGATATAAATTGTTACATGGGGTAATTGTGAAAGCACTCAAAAGAAATTATGTTAGGGAGATAAACACCTTGGGGAGACTTCTTGAGTGGTTAATACAGGGGCGGCGCTATTCTATATTCAGGGGGTTCAAATGAACCCCTTGACTTCCAAAAAAAAAAAATTATATATATACAATATTTCTTTATTTTTGTTAGTTTAATACTTTAATTTATTTTTAAAAATATTTTTGCACACCCTGACTTAAATTTTGCACACCCTTATTACAAGTATTTCTAACTCTAAGAGTAAAGTTACGTGTTTGTGAATTGTAAGTATTACTCTTTTTTATAAATTTATATCATGTGTGTGAGTGTGTCTAATATTGATAATGTGTATTACTTTTTGTTATAATGCTATTTGTATGAATTATGATGTGTGTGGACATTTGTGTGTACAATATAAATATAATATAAATTTATATAATTTAATAATTAGGAAATAGAGATAATTTGTTACATGTGTGTGTATTGTTATCATGTTATAATAACTTTTTTTTATATAAAGTTAGTAAAATTTAAGAAAAAAATTATAAAGTTAGTGATTATCCAAGCATTTGGCTAGTTAAGTAGACGCAAAGTGTATAAGTTTATATATGAATGAGTGTGGTTGTGTGTCTCAATAATTAATACAAAACTAATGAGTTTAGTTTAGTCATTTAGTTTAAAATATTTTATAAAAACAATAACAAATAAATAATAACAACTGCATAAAAATAAAAATGTTAGGTAGACTTAACAAAATAAAATAGTCATAGCTACCCACATTAGGCATAGATACTCATAATGAACTATCATATAACAATTTAAAATTTGAAAACTTGTAAAAGAAAATTATAAAATTTCATGTATTAATTTTATTTTGTCGATAATTCAATATATTCAAGTTCTTTTTTATTAAAATTTTTTAATGACTCCCCTAAACAAAATTCCTGGAGTCACCACTGGGTTAATATAACATATAGAGACACACTTAACCCAAAAGGCCTAAGTTCAACTGGTATGAGCTCAATTGTGTTATATTAAAGTATTATTTAGTAAAAATGGTCCATGGTGCATTCTCATGCAAATTGTCAAAATATAAAATAAGGATTAAAAATGCAAACCACATGAAAACCCCAAATATGTTGTCAAAGACGAAAACCCAAGCACCTGGGCGAAACACCCTCTCTATGGCACCTCTATTGAAACTCCACTAGTGAATAACTGCAGTTCAAGATACACAAATAAGCCCTCTATACTAAAGCTATCCTAGAACTTGAACCCTACAAGCTCCAGGTATCAACCGACTACACCAAGTCTGTTCTTCACCTAATCTTTGGAGTCCATGCATTGAGCAGCCAACAATAAGCCACCATGTCCCCTTGGAAATGTGGTTTGCTCCAAAATATTTCCAGCTCCAAGCCAACTCTTAACACTCAAGTATGGTGATGAAGATGATGGAAACAATCTCCTCTCAAAGATATGTCTATAATGAGAGATAAAGAGAAGAGAGAATGGTAGGGATTTAATCAATGAGCAATGCAAATGCTATCTTTGTTTTTCTCATGTACACATACAAATGAAATGAGTTATGTCTCTTTTGGACTTATAAGTTGGTCAAGGGATAAGAATGATTTGCTGGACTTCGTCCTTGAGCAAGTTGCAATCGTGAATTGCTCGCGAGCAGGTCGTGACTAGCTCAGTAAAAAGGTCTCTCCTTTATCTACCACATCCAGTTCACGGACAAGGCAAGTATCTCATTGGTGCGACTAGTTCACGACTTCTTCTTCATTGCAACTTTGACTAGGGCTCAAGTACATGTACCTAATTAGATTATAATCCCATAATACATGAAAAGTAAACATAATTATAAGTAAATTTGGTAAAAAATTAATTAAGCTAAGAAAAAACAAGGGCTTAACAATTTTCCACTTTGGCTATTCCGTGATGAAACATCCCTAATACAGTCTCTAGACTTAAATGTGATGGAAACAACTCATTCACACCTAATCTAAACCTGTGTTACAAACTTGAAATTAAACCTGATTCTTGAAACATTCTCACAAGATGAATAAGATGAATTAGACGTTAGACCTAACAGTTGAGGACAGTTAAAAGTATCGAATACAATGCTATCAAATAAATATGATATGATCTATATGAATGCAACTTGATCAAACAAATGAAAACCATTAACTACAATGATCATCCAAACACAAATATAATAAGTTAATAGCATGTCCAATATTATAATAAAAAATAAAATAAAAAATAAAAAACTTAAAGCATAATGTAATGATTTGTATAAGCACATAGTATCTAAGTACTAAAAGATAAACCATAACATCAAACAAAAATAAATAAATAAACATCTTAAAAGAAAACAACAAAGTGTCAATATCTATGTGAGTCTCCCCCTATCAATATATCTCCTCCTATGCATGTGCACTGACGTCCAAAAATTTCTCCCATTTTTTGTCATGAATGACAAAGGGATCAAGAAGAATAAGAACAAATACCAATTGAGGAATGAATGTATGATATGTATAAACAAACTTACAAGAAATGCAAAGTATGTGTGCATACAGACAATGCTTAAATAAGCACAAGTAAGCATATAAGACAATGACATGGAAAAAATGAGAAAATTGGCACAAACCAATTTCTATGATAAAAAGGATGTCATGATGCATGAGTAATGCCATAGACTCATACATAACACAATGTCAAAATTTGAGACTCATCGGAGTTCAAATGACAATGAAAATTTCTTTGGACATTTCACCGAACACATGGCATGCAGTCCTATTTTTAACACTCAAAGAGTGAGAGATCATCTCAAAAAGTTGCTAGAAATACATGAGAATTACGCCTAAGGGGCCAAAAACCACTCAATTACATCAAATCTCAGTCAACCAAAGCAAAAGGTTTGATAGAAAAAAGTTTTTTGCTCAAAAACTCCAATATTCCCAGTTTTGAACTTCAACTCTATAAAATGAAACTCATGAATTAAAAATGAGAAAGAGAAATTAAAAATACCTTAAAAATAGATGTTAGAAATGTGATATGAGTGATTCGAGGCCAAAAATCTCAAGTTTGGGGGATTAGGGACAAGAGAGAGTCAAGAGCGGGAAATTAGAATGAAATAGAAACCGTTTTGAAAAACTTCCTTAAAACCCTTATGCTTGTAAGCATAGTTTTTAAAATCGTACTAGACCGTTCAATCTGATTGGGTTAATTGGAAACTGGCCAAGCCCAAATCAATTTTTTAATTAAAAAAATTGGCCAACTTTAAATTAAAGTCTTGAAGCGTTTGAATTTTTGGTATAACCAGTGAACTGTTGAACTGGTCATGATTTAGCAAGTTCAAGGGACGCCATTTTTTAACGAAAAATTCCAAAGAAGAGAGGTGAGGGTTTTAACTTTTAAGTTTTAACCTCTGACCCCCAACTCTTGCAAACTTTTTTTTTTTTTAAGGAACAAACTAACTATTGAACACACACACACTTAATTACACTCTTTGACCAAGCTAAAACACATTACTTAACCCAAAGTATCAACTCTTGCAAACTAAATGACAAGCACGCTAACCATTAGGTAGCTATTATTGTTATGTCTTCTCTTGATTTTATATTATATATTTATTTTTCTTTTAGATATTAATAGTTTTTATTTTTGTTACTTCTTCTCTCTCCATTTTCTTGGATTAAAAGATAGAAAATCTTGCAATCTATTATTATTTGTTAAATTTATTAGTCATTCAAGAATTATGTTTTTATGTGTGAATGTGAAATTTATCAATTCATGTTGAAAATGGTTTTATTTTAAATCAAAAGGCTTTTAATTTGAAAGATTAGTAAAGACATACATACTTATTTATGCTTTATTATTGTCTATTAATTTTATAAAAAAATGAAAAAAAAAATATTTTGAAAGTAGTTTAAATTGCTTTAGATATTTTTACTAACTTTTGCTATTTTTTACAAATTTATTACCTTCATTTGTATTTTAAATAATTATAAAATCATCACAGTTTGACCCTATTTTAAAAATCTTGAACCCTCCCATTTCGATTCTTTGAACTGTTTTTTTTTTTAAAGCATTGCTTGTAGGTTCATTTCCTTGTACTCTTGTTATCATTTATTCAAGTATTCAAGTAGATTGATACAATATTTAGTTGTTCATTGAAGTTTTATATAATTTACTATTTACTTCAAATCAATTTATTGTTAGAATAATCATTTAGGTTTGAATCCTTTACATTTCCTACAATTTACTTTACTTTGAGATGATTTTCTTAGGATTAATTTACTGTGCATTAGTTTACTTCGAGATAACTTAGGCAAATTAGGTTCATAACTTAGTCATTTAGGAACTTTGACAATTATGATTTTCTCATTCTCATAATCTCATGTGAACTCATGCATTTCAAAACAAGTCCTATTAAGTTAAACATTTCCAAACCCTATGTCTTAGTTTTCGAAGTTAGATATTCACTTCAAGTAACTTGAAAGCATAATCAACGGACCAAGGTTAATTAAAAATTGATTTTTACTCAAACACACTCACATTGTAAGTAATTTATGGTTACCAAGAGATTTCCTCCATAATTTGGTCTACCTTTACAATTGAAATTTTTTTTTTTTTTTTTCTAATCAAAACTCAGCTCAGCTCAATATTCCACAAATCTAAATTATATAAACACAAATCAATTTTCAATTTACAGTACCTTTAATTTGTCAAAGAATTAGAAAAAACACTCAATATGGACAAGGTCCCTAGTGGGCTTTCAATTTCATGATACAATCCTAGGAGGGAGGCCAAGTTAGATGAGATCTCTATGTCACAAGATAGATCTCAATGCCTTCCTTTGATTGGGGTCCCAATTATTCATCATAAGAAAAAAACCATTCAAGATAAATTTTATTTGTGTGACCGATGTGGCTCTTTATCGGAAATAAATTTGATTAAAATTGTTTGTTTTTAGACCCCTTAAAACATAGATGGATTAACCTAGTAAGTTAGCCAAGTTATTACTTAGTCCAAATTCCAAATCTAGGTTATCACAATCAAACAATCATATCATGCATAGCAGCGGAAATATAAATAACACAATAATATGATGACCCAGGAAACCACACCGGTAACAACCTGAGGAGGATTTAACCTAGTTATCCTCAAGGTAAACTTGAATCCACTATAGAAAGAATCAAAGTTTGTACAATAGAACTTAGACCACTAACATTCTATTGCTACCCACCAGTAGAATACTTACTGACACGATCACGTACAAGCTCCGAGACCACAGACTCCTTATTTCTTGGATTCTCCAGCAAGTACAAGCACATCCGCTTGTGTTTCTTTAAGCTCTTTAGTGTAGCAACTGAATGATCATCAAGCTCTCAATAGAATCTCCTTCTTGATAATCTTAAGCATGTGTGAAGGCAACTACCTCTAGATCTCACAAGAGATTCACACACACAGCAAAAATAAAGCAACCTTAGAGAGGTTTTGGGTACAAAACCCTAGATACAAAAGAGGTACAAAAGGCACTCAAATCTCTCTAAACAACACCCCTAAAAACGTGCTTAGGGTTTCCTTTATATACTGGAGAAGTAGATCTGAAACCCTAATCCTTAATGGGCCTGGGCTGAGTTGGAAATTCTGCAGAAAGAAACATTTTGCCCAACTTTTGATCGATCGAGTCTAATTCTCGATCGATCAAGCCAGACAGAATTGCACAATAAATTCTGCAATAATTCGATTCCAACTTTACATAAAACGCATACACTTTGAGCAAGTCTAATCAAGACTAAAACCTGTTTTGATCATGGTTTGCCAACATTACAAAATAGAGTTCTAATACATTAGTTCCTAATTACTTAGAACCTAACAAAATAATTTGTGGAATTTGAATTTTTAAGAAATCATATTTGGATTAAATTTGTAACTTTTTTATTCAACTTTTTGCAAATATGGCTATTTTGTAGATGTCACTTGTTCATTGAGTTGTAACACCCACAAGGGTGCTGATATGCTAGAATTATTGTGAGAGATACTTTCTTGTTTTGGACAATTTTTTTTCTCTTAAATTGGTTTTGAAGAATCAGTGGCAAAACATGACCATATGCAATCTCCGCATGGGTTCCAATTGCGAGAACACTTTAAGGAGATTCAAATTGAGTAATTCATATAACATATAGGGACCAAGAGAGTAAATTTCATGTCATTTTGGTTTGGCCAAAGAAATGAAATATTTTGATACTGGTGTACCATTTTGAGGTTAAATATATGAGTAGTGATATAAGTTTTATGACATTGAGCTAACAAACTAGTGTGTTACCAATCACAAAATGACAATTCAAATATTTATTTTATGAGGTGGTTGAAGCCTACCATTGCCATATCAGTTTGTAAACATTATGTAGTAAAACTTGTAGTACCTTTATCATTTTTCTACACAAAGATTTATTTATTTTTATATTTATCAAACCCAAAAAATCTACAATATAGCCAGTACAACATGGCACAATTCTACATTTTGTCTAGTACATTTTAAAAAAATACTGGTATTAGTTTAATGACCAATATGTTATATATCGCTAGTATGGCTGGTATTGACTTTCTTGATAGGAACACCATTGAATCCAAAAGTTTAAATTTATGAGTTTGGCCTAGTTATGTTCTACTAACAACTCATTTCTTTTTTCTTTTTCTTTTTTTGGAGAAGAAACAACTCATTATCTAATGTGAAACTTCACTATTTAACCAACTACACCACTTACATGTGAATATTATAACACACCTTTAGCTGTAACACATCACATTAACATTAAATAATGTCTATCATAAGCGAATAGTATACAAATTCATAAATAAGGTCTATCATGACTATTGACCAACCATACCACTTACATATTAATATGACTCCAACTATAACAGTGTCACAATTGGTGAAAATTAGTCCAACGTAGGTTAATAGTTTACAAATTCATGGTTACAAATACAGAAGGAGTACTAAGTAGTCTAGAATTACAACAAAGTTATATAGTGTAACAATCACATAGGTTTCGAAAATAAATAATATATTGTAACAATTACATAGGTTTCAAAAATAAATAAATCACATAAAGACAACACTCAGAAATAAAACAATCAATAAAAGGGAAGATCCATCTTCTTTTGAGTTGCTCCCTAGTCATCATTCTCCATCACATTGTGTGTCCCCATAGTTTCTCTCTCCAAGTCATCATTAGCGTCATGTTCACTCTCCTCACCGTCACTAGCATCAGTCTACAATAAAAGTATTTCGAAATTAAAAAAAAAAAAAGATATAAAGTAATCCAAAAACAACATGATATGAAATAGCACGATGTTAACATATTATGAACAATGTTCCAATCTCATCCACCAAATATGCAGATCAACTAAAACCAAAAGCGACAAGATCCAACAATCACAAAAACCAATGTCAGCTCTATTCAAATTAGATTTCTCACATTCCGCACCATTGTAAGATACTACATTTCAAATAACAACAATAATTACAACACCAATATGGGAGTTTATCTTCTTCTTCTTTTTTTTAATTACATAATTTGGTAGCAATTGTGGCTCCATATTTATTTTCTAGGAGTTAATAAGAAACATAAATGATACAAAATCTAAAACAAAAGTGAACTTGAATATATCACATTGCCAAAAAAAAAAAAAAAAAAGGTTTTACAATTGCCTTTTATGAGGTTTCATATTTTGAAACCATTGTATAATATTTTTATTATTAATCCTATGAGTTACATCTCTTCTAATGTACATAGCTAAATAATCATTCATCCATGAATCTCCCATTTGATTGATTTATTTCAAATTTGCTAAGATCTAAATGGGCTTTTTTCTAAGGTTTTTTAATTAACAAAATTTCTACTTTCATTGTTCAGCTTATTAATTTTTATTTTATTTTTCAAAATTTTAGCTCAAATTGGTTTGTTATTGAGTTTTATTATTTTATTTTTTTAGGGCCAAGATATTGATAACATGATCATATTCAAATTTATTTTAGTTGGACTTAAAAAATATTTAAGGTCATGGTGTTCAAAATTTTATTTTAGAGGGTCAAAAAAAATTAAAACAAAATTATATAATATATATATATATCTATATATATATCTATATATATATATATATTTTTTTTTTTTTTTTTGCCAATTCAGGGGGTTGAAATTATATATAATATTGTTACTAAGATGCTTATAAATTAAAAGGCTCTCAAAAGGCCCAATTTTTTTTTTTTTCTTTTGTGTGTTAAGTAATTTGAAGAAGGCAATATGCATGAATGAAGGCCCACATTTGTGTTTTAATGTGGGTGCAATTGAATGACATCTGCTTGAATAGAAAATTTTGATGCTTTTTATTTAGGGAAATGCTAACGAATGTCCTTAGGGTACTGGTTAATAATCCATTTAAAAAAAGTTTTTATAGAAAGAAAAATTCAATATTTTAACAGTTTTTTTTTTCATTTTCCATAAAAATGATGTCAAAATTTTCCTAAAATGAATTATTAATCAATGCCCTTAAAGCACTCGTTAGCATGACCTTTTTAATTAAAGGCAACCTAAATACTAATAGTTAATAACTTTAGGGGATGTTTGGTACATGCACTTAAAAATTGAAAATTGTTATTTGAAAACATGTGTAAAAATACGTATGGGTGAAAAAAGTGTGTGAAAATATGTGTAATGTTATTTAAAAACTGAAAATTGTTGTTTAAAAATATGTACCAAACACCCTCTTTTATATTTTGAATTCAGCTAGCTGAGATATCATCATGATGACACATGGCAGTGGGGAAAAAAAAACTATTTTTTATTTTTATTTTTTAATAACCTCAATGACTTGGTAACGCACCTTTTCAGCGAACTTTTGGTGGCAAGTCTCCAATTTAGCCTCCCAATACTCTTTTATTGTAGCGTTAAGATCAACATCTCCATCCCCCTCCTCTTTGGTTATCCGCTTTCCATTTATCCCAATGCTTGTTAGCTTTTGCGTGCTTAAGACTCCACTACAGAAAATCTTCAATTTAGGACAGCTGTCCACGCTTACAATATCCAATGATGGGAATTTGACCGTGCGATTCCCCAAATGGAAGGCTGTGAGACTCGGCAATCTAGCAAATCGCAAATATTTCAAATTATTGAAAGCGATCTCATCTCCTGCTTCTGCTTCACTTCCCTCATTTGCAACTATTTCTGTCATTCTTTCGCAATTCTCAATTTCAATCTTTTGGAGTTGCATGAGAGTTCTGGCTGTTGAGGGAGTTAATAAACTAATCAATTTAGGACAGTTCTCCACCATTACATCTTCCAATGATGGGAATTTGATGGTGCGATTCCCCAAATGGAAGGCTGTGAGACTCGGCAAGTTTTTTAAGTACAAAGATGTCAAATTATTGAAAGCGATCCCATCTCCTGCTTCTGCTTCACTTCCCTCATTTGCAACTATTTCTCTCATTCTTTCGCAATTCTGAATTATAATCTGTTGGAGTTGCACGAGAGTTCTGGCTGTTGAGGGGGTTAATAAACTAATCAATTTAGGACAGTTCTTCACTTCTACTTCAACCAATGATGGGAATTTGATGGTGCGATTCCCCAAATGGAAGGCTGTGAGACTCGGCAAGTCATCTAAGTACAAATGTGTCAAATTATTGAAAGCGATCTCATCTCCTGCTTCTGCTTCACTTCCCTCATTTGCAACTATTTCTGTCATTCTTTTGCAATCAAAAATGTCAATCCATTGGAGTTGCACGAGAGTTCTAGCTGTTGAGGGAGTTAATAAACTAATCAATACATCAGATCCCTGTACTTCCAATTTCTTTAAGTAGTGGAAAGATGTGGATGAGAATGGCACAATATTCTTTAATCTGCGAAAATCTGATACTCCTGCTCTTGCAATTGGAGCCTCTACATTTGGAATTTCACCGTTTCCGTACAACCTCAGCTCTTTTAGGTTGCAACAGAATTCTGCTGACGGTCCGCCACATGTCTCATTCATGGCATCGCCCTCATCCAATTCCAATGTTTTCAAGTTAGGCAATTTATCCTGGGAAAACGCCAAAGTAATGAAAAAATTAAGGAAATAATGAGTTTAATATCCTCTAAAACAAGTTTGGGATATTATATTATATTGAAACAAATTTGAACAGGGACTAGATGTATCTAAATCATCTAGACATTTAATCCATGGCATGCACTAATTTAAAATGAATAAATTCAAGGGATATGGTTCCTAACAAGCTCACTCAAACACAAAAAAAGTATCAGCACATTAATTAAAAAATTAAAAAGAATGAAATAGCCCAAGCAACATAGATAAAAGGACTGATTCAAGGAAAATTATTTAATACTTTGGAGCTTCCGTTAACATGAATGAACTGAGTCCCACTAGGAGGTAGCAACTCATGGTTTAAAATGTGATGCAAATTGATGTCCAATTAGAAAATTTCAATATTAAAGCTAGAGATAAGCAATAAAATATTAAATTACATACTAAACTAATTGATCCAAGTTTTGTTTAATTTAAATTAGGACAAGACAAATACAATCTAGCATATCAAAAATAATAACCTTTTTGATAACCAAGAAAAAAAAGAAAAATATTTGAATAGCTAACCAATGCACATTGGTTCAATCATGATGTTATTCAGAACTAACCATGAAGAAATGGGGAAAACAAACCACTCATATCCTATTTGACTTAAGCAATTAAATCAATTGTATTTTTGAAGTAAAGACCTAAACATGAATTTGCCAATACAATTACATTTTTTGTTAAAATTTGTTATTTCTACAAATTTAAATTCATGAGAGCTCATGATTTAAAATTAACTAATGGCAAAATACTAGGATATTACAAATTTTACAAAATAACTAATGTGTTAGTTTTTTAACACAGCTAAAATATAATCAATTAATTTGTTTATTTTATATATATATATATATATATAATATTTTTTATATTAATCACTTTCATTACCACATTAGTTTATAAACCTTTTGTTGTTAAATTGGTTACTACTTTAACATTTTTCATAACTAAACATATTTCTTTCCATTCAGCCAATGACATATCTTATTTAGTGTGCATTTGGGAAAATCTAAAAATTTCAGCTTAGTTGCAATTTCAACTTATTTTTGCTATTATTCATGGATCTCACTGTACTATTCAGCTAACTTTTACCTTTATCTACAGTATTTTCAACAAATAGTTTTCAGTTTCAGCTAAATAAGCTATTCCCAAAGGGATACTTAGTGAATATCAATCTTTTATCTTTCTTCCACTAGATAGGGACTAGGGCCAAGGGGGTGGTTTTTTTTCTTTTTCTTTTTCTTTTTTGATGTATATATTAGGGACTAATTTGAATTGGACTTAGGGAATAAAACTTGACCCTCTTCCCTCCAAAATCCCCCCCCCCCCCCCCCCTCTTATAGATTAGTGCAAACAACTCCATAAATTAGCCCAAACAACATTACAAATTTGTCCAAAGAACCACACATTAGCCCTTAAAACCATAGTGCACAAATCATCAACCCAAAAAATTTAACAAAAACTTATTACAAAAATTTATAACTAATGACCAATTGAACCACCATTTTCTCTAAAATGTTAACCATTTCCTTTAGTTCATTTTATAAAGAAATGAAATTATGCTTAAATAAACACATTCTGTCATGTCATTGTTGCATGAGTCTATCCATCGCGCATGGGCTTAAAGTATACTACATAATTTTTCCATTATGGTGGTGGAATGCAAAATTTTACTTCAATGGTGTCTAGAATAGCAAATTAGAGGCCACCTAGGATGAAATTCTTCTAATTTAAGAGAGGCAAATTTAAAGAAATTAGTGAGATGTTAAACAGCATATACTGATATAAAAAAGTTAAAATATTTGAAAGGAATCTGATGACCAATTATTGTTGACTGGCTTTTAGCCTGGATGACACCTTCCCCATTTCATTTATATTTCAATTCCCATGTTGCAGGTTCAAACCTGCCTCACCCTTTCCCTTCCCAACAAAATAAAAAATTAGAAAGAATGTTCATAAAGAACTAGAAATTTTAAATGGAAGAAGGAATTAGAAAATAATCAAAAAGAGAAAATTCTTATTAGAGCTAATATCTAACTGTCTTTGAAGAGTCTTTTAACAAACTCATAACTACATATCCAATTAACCAGTTTGTGCATTCAATATTTAACTGTTCAACTAAAAACCAATCCTAATTATTATACTTTCATTTTTTTTTTTTTTTTTTTTTTTGGGCTGAGAAATTAAACTTTTGGTTAACACTAGTTAATTACATGAAGAAAAAAAAAAAAAAAAGGCTTTGAACTTTAATGAAGGAGCATTAATTGATATCTACTTACCAAAATTCTCAATGATAAGTGTAAATTACAACTTACCCACTTGTGGTTTGACCGAAATTTAAATTACTTATATGTGATTTGAAATTTGGCATTTTACCAATCTGAGGTTGACATTGCTAGAATTCCGTAACCCACCTATGGCTTTTCCGTTAAAAAAAAAAAACTTTTAACATCAAATATAACATAAAACAAATAAAAAAGTTAGGGTTTGAAGATAACTTCCTATCTCCTCTCTATCTTATCCAAGGAACTCATGGTCAAAACTTTTTTAAATGGTTTCTTTTGTTCTCAATCTATGGATTATGAGTTTCCCAAGATGACATTTGGGCCAGTTTCTATAAGCCTCTGTGGAATATACACTGAAAATTAATGTTAGTTATTCACATTTCGTGTGCGTTTGGGATGAGTTTAATTTTTTAATTTATTTTCACTTTCAGCTTATTTTTGCCACTATCCATGGGTCTCATTGCACTATTCAGCTAACTTTTATCTTTATCTACAGTACTTTTAGCAAAAAGTTTTTAGTTTCAATTAAATATGCTGTTCCTAAATGGACATTGCATTTGATAATATTATAAATGCAACAGATTTTTGTATAAGTTTTTCTATACTTGATGCTTAATGTCTTTACTTACGCAGGGACTTTTTAATTGATCATTCTAATTTGGTTTTATGTTAATTTGTGCCTAATATTTGTGACCGACGTTGGCTTAGAGATGAACAAGAATGTCAATCTTGAATAAGTGGGTTCATATAAGTTTAGATTTTAGTGACTGATCTATCCAAGAATGAGAGGGTATAGGCTAGAGTCATAAGCTGCAATATGACTCGTTCATGCTGAGCCACATAAGTTTTCTAAATTGAGTTTTTGACCTTCAGTAAGTGCATGTACTCAAGCAATTGAAACACTTACATCTACTTTCCATCTTTTTAACTGTACAAATTAAGTTTCACATCAAATACCCCTGCTTTTTGATCAGTTTTATGTTATGTTTTGATGTTAAAATTGTTCTCTAAGTGAAGAGTAATAGGTGGGTTACAGAACTCTAATAGAGCTAACCTTAGGTGGATAAAGTGTTAAATTTCAAACCACAAGTAGGCAACTTAAATTTCGGCCAAACTATGGGTAGATAAGTTGTAATTTGCCCTAATAACAAAAAAAGAGTGAGATGATTTGAAACCTTAGTGTCTCTATTAGAGACATTAACAGGTGACAATTGAATTGCAACAAATTTGCAAGACCCTTTCCTACTTATTATCATTCTAATTTTGTTCATATTGACATTTAGACATGAAGAAAAACATGGGAAAGTTAACCATTCTAATTTTTAACTTAATAGAAATAGTAGGCAAATAATTTTGGATGTCAAAATATAATGAAAAAAAAAAGTGAACTCGTGTCAAAATATAAATGTTTAAGCTATTATGCATAAGAGTTATAAATAACTGAAAAATTCCACAAAATACCTTGTTGAGATAAAACTCTTTCGTGAGTAAGCATGAGCTAACCAACTCATATTAATTACGGAATTATTAACTGCCAAGTAAAATTAACAGATCCTCTATGTCAAACAAAAATAAAAAAATCCAAATTAGTTTTTTTTTTTTTTTTTTTTGGGTTAATTTGAGAATCCTTATTTTATTCATTGAAGGGCATTTCAATTTTCAAGA
This sequence comes from Quercus tomentella, assembly GCA_028535165.1. Classification (NCBI taxonomy): domain Eukaryota; kingdom Viridiplantae; phylum Streptophyta; class Magnoliopsida; order Fagales; family Fagaceae; genus Quercus; species Quercus tomentella. The sequence goes on along the minus strand of JAPQVY010000089.1, from coordinate 24,523,201 downwards.
CCTCCATAATTTTCTATTTTGATTGCAATTCACATATAATGAATTTATTTGAGAGAGAATTCTTAAACAATTAGTATGTGCAACTAGAATGCAACTACTAGGGACTGTCCCTCAGCCTACTACACCGACATATAATCCAATGAGTATATATTTTATCTGTATTAACAAAATGTAAAGACATGCAAGGGAAGTTGTTACCTTTTCGCTGAAAAAGAAGCGCTGTTGAATTACACTAACATCATGGTCCAGCCCATTTGTTTCTTCGACGCTTTCCTTATTGGAACCAAATATTTTCAATTTGTCGCATTTATAAATGGTCAACTGGTTCAACAACGGCCACTCTGAAGTATGCTTTCCTGGATAAAAACTCTTGAGCTCAGGCAAACTTAGAAGATTTAGAGAGAATAACCGTGGGAATACAAACAAAGTGGTTGTCTCTATTCCTTCTTCTTTTGCTATGATTTCCTCCACCGTTGCACAATCATTTATCTCTAGCACCTCAAGTTGCATAAGAGCGTTCGCCACAGATGTTGGAAAAACACTTTTTAGACTGGAACAACTATAAATATTGACGGTATTTAATTTCCCGAAGGTGATTATTCCTTGAGGATCCATACTCCACACGTGCTTCAATTTTCCTAGATTTACTAATTCTAAGGATCTAAGTTCAGTGGTTTCTTCAACATTGTTTGTCCGTTGGATCTCAAATACCTCTTCTATGGAGCCACAACTATCTATCACCAAACGTTTTAGATTCTGGAGTGTTCTCAGCATATTGGGTGGAAGAATATTTGTAAGATTGGTGAAATTTGAAACAGTCAAATTTTCCAGTTTGCAAAAGGAATCTAAAATGAGTTGGTCAGGCCAAATCATCTTCATGCTATCCATACCCTCTATTTCCAATTCCTCCAAGTTTGGAAAGACAACCTACAATTCACAGGTACACAATGAGTCAATAAACGAAAAATTAATTAAATTATATTCTTAATAACAAAGAGGAGACTAATTTAAGAAAGATGAAGGAAGAAGAGTAATAATCCCTTTCTTCAATACAGAGGTATTATCTGACAATGCAGATTCTCAATTCTTCAACATTTTAATCAATTATCATGTCCGTACTAAAGAATTGGAGATGAAATTTAATTGAATTTTCTAAGTGGACTCTCTCTCTCTCTTTCTAACGAATTTTACTTAAATTCAATCATAGTATATTGCGAAACTTCCAAAAATACAGGAATTAAAAATGTATCCAAATTACTTTGTACACTTCTATTACAGATATTGTGTAGAACAGTCCCATTTAAAAAACAGTAAATGGTATGGTGCCACTCCACTAGGCAAACTCATTGCACCCTAATCTATGATAAGGTATCAGATTACTTTAGTTGAACCAAAGTTTGGTGCAATATAAAAATCAAGTAATTCATGTTCATATTAACGTCTAATCAAACGTGGTTCTGTCAAACACCTTATGGGCATTCTAAAAAGTCGGTGAAAGAAATATATCATGAAAGGTTTGAACTAAACAGACAATAAGGTATTTCAAAGTGTTAAAAGTTGGGTCGGAAAACTAATCAAAATAAACGAATAAATGTGACAAAAGAAAATAAGCATTAATACTGGCAAAAAAAAAAAAGCAAAAATTGTTCTTCTGATCATTTGGTGCAGTTTTCAAAATGGAGTATTGTCATGATATCGACAATAAATACAAGACCTACTCTTTTTTTGGGTTTTTGGTTACAAGTTGTGGGAAACTTATCATCATTCAAGGAGTAAAATTTATAATCAAATCTTAAGCATACCTTTCTGTTGAAAAGCACAAGATATTCATCATCAGAAAAGAAGCCCTTCAACTTTAGTAATTTGCTCATAGTGAGAGAACGGAGTTGTGCGAACATGATGTTGTCGTCACTATTAACCTCTATTTCTTCTTTTCTTTCTATCGCAATTATTTCGCTCATTTTCTCACAATCATCTATCTCCATTTCTTGGAGGTTTGAAAAGCATCCAACCATAGATGAGGAGAAGACAAATTCCAAATTACAACATTCACTCACTTTTACCACTCGCAAGTTACGAAAAGACTCCGCTGGAAGTTGAGTGTAGCATATCCGTTCCAAATTGATCATATTGCTTAGATTAATTGACTCCAAGATAGGAAATACAGAACCGAGAACCCCCATAGACTTGATAATATACTGAATCTCGTCATTGTGTTGGACTGTGAGATGCTTCAAACTTTGAAAACCTTCCGAATCTAATTCGTAAAGAATATTTTTGACACCCTTCATTTCACCCAAAAAGAGAGCTTCACATTTCCTCAATAATAATTTATACCCATCCTCCGATTGAAAGCTTATATTGAGCTTTAAAATTCTTGAAGCTTCTAACATTTCTTCCTTGAACAAGTCACTGCCAATGACTATTCTATAGCTTACCAACCTTTCAAAAACCATGGCTTTTGGTAAAATCTTGTAATTCTGAATATGTATGTGTAACATGATCAGGTGATACAAATTGTCCAATTCTGAGACCATAGCATTACTTCTTTCTGTGCTTTGTTCTTCAACCTCCCATTCAACAGTGCTCGGTAGGTATAATTCTTGTAAAATCTTCATATTAGATAACACATTGGGTGGAATGACTTTAAGTTCGGAACATTCTTCCAAATCTAGCAATTGAAGGTGAGTTAAATGCCCTATTTCTTTTGGTAATTGTTCAAAATTTTTCAATGAAAGGCTAAGAATTTTCAAATTCTTCAGTTCCCCAATTATTGTTACATCTTTCACCGTACCGACTACACACAATGTTTGGAGTTTTTCAAGTACCAAAAGTGATGAAGGAAGTATCTCAAACCATATTTGAGATAAGCTTAAAACTCTGAGCTCTTTCAACCCTTCAAAAAATGAGATTGGAATTTGCAAAGTCTCTTCTTGGTCGAACATAAAAAATAAATGAAGTTTTGGACATTCAAACCTTCTAGGAAAGTCACAATCATCAATGTAAGGCAATGAAATTGCACATGAATCTTTACAATTTAAACATTCTTGCAAGTCAGTAGTATTTCTTATCATAAACATCTGCCTTTCTTCAGCTGCAATATTAATTGCAACATCACGAATTACATCATGCATTTTGACTGTACCATTGTAATCACCTTCCAACAACAAGCTAGAATCTTTGAGTCTTTTAACCAATGTGTGCACCCTACCTCTCGCATCCTCTATTTTGTTGAGGTTACCAAACAAGCTCAAACCCACACCATATTTTAACAAGTCTTCTACTTCTATGTTGTAATCCTCTGTATGTAGACTACAAAGCAACCATAATGTCTTTGCTTCAATACTTTTCAAAAACTCGTAACTCCACTTTATACTCTTGTACACCTTTTCATCCATTCCATCGATCTTTATTGGGTCAGACATTTTGAACAGGTTGACTGCATCCTCCCAAACATATTTATCTTTCTCATTTTTCAAGGTATTTGCCACTGTTGTAATGGCAATTGGTAATCCAGAACATTCTTTGACAATTTTAAGCATATTAGGTTGGATTTCGGGCGTTTTAGCTAAATCACCAACTATGTTCTCAAACAAGTTTCTCGCTTCATTTTCAAATAAAACTCCAACTGGGAACTGCTTTTGGGTATCCATATCATTGCATAGAACATTATAAAATCTTGACGTCAACAATAATTTGCACCCCTTCTGATCATCTCCAAAGGAAATCCCAAGATCTTCCAATTTCAGGGGCTTCCAAATGTCATCTATAATTATAAGGGTCTTCTTCTCTTGTTTCAATCGCTTACATAGTTGATCTCCTCTTACAGATTCACTCTCCACCTCAAGTTTTAGACCTAATTGCTCCGCCATTTCCCTTTGAATATTTTTCAAGACTGGATCTTTGGATACAACTAACAAAAGGTACTTGTCAAACAACTGGTCTTTCTGAGCTTGTTTTACAACTTCTTTGGCTAGCATGGTTTTGCCCACACCTCCCATCCCGTAAACCCCAATCCTATTGATCTTAGGATCTTTGAGCGCTTCAAGAACTCCAGTTAATGTTTGCATTCTTGATTCAAAGGCCTCATACCCTGTATTCGATGTAGCAGTCCCTACCAGTTGTGTAGGCTCATGATAACCAACTCTATCGAACTTTCCCTCGTCCTTGATTTCCTTGACTTTCAATCCCAGCTCAATTGCTCTCTTGCTCACTTGATAACGGGACTTCAAGTTAGGACACCACCCATTGCAGCACGTCATCTTTGCCTGCTCGTTATTTCTAATGAATTCCTCTGCCTCTGCTATGATCCCATCAGAACGGGTAAGCCATGTCTGGACATCAGCTTCAATTGTCTGTACATCATTTTTAGCCATGTCACAATCACGTCTTACTCTATCTCTGGCCTCCTGTAGGTTCTTAACTTGGGGTTCGAGATTATCAAAATTACTTTTGTAGTGAATCAGATAATCCAACTTACGTCCAAGTGCTGCAAATACGCAATCAAAAATTTTGTCGCCGATTTTCTCTAGAAAATTCATTCTTGCAACTGGCTGCTGTCTAGGAGATATATGGTATATACGAAAGAAAAACCCAATAAGAAAATAGTGACAAAAACAACAGTTCAATCAAATTAAAGGAATCTCAAAAAAAAAAAAAAAACCTTTCTTTGGATATTAATGGATAGATGGACGGTGTGCTACCGTCTTCACGGGGATGGTGGACCGAGATGCTATTTAAAACCTGAAAAAAAGAAAAAGAAAAAGAAAAAGAAAAAGAAAAAAGGACTCAGTTTTGTCAAAATGAGCATCTTTGTGTGAATTGATTTATGATTTGTATGAAAATCGTATATAATTGATGAGTAAAACAAATATACGAACATTCTATCAAATTAAAAAACAAAAGTTACAGATACACACGTGAAAGATATAAGAATAAACAATGGATAATCAAGTAATGTCCAATTTCATCACCATTAATGTAATAATATTAACAAACATCAAACTAAAATTTTCAAATAAAAATATATTTACAAAATCCATAATTTAGTAAATTGCCATATAATTTTCAAGTAACCCAGTAGCCACTTAAAACGTGTTAAATATTACCGTTGATATATCATGTTGAGTATGCTAAAATAGATGCGGAAGCGGAAGTATAAAATAGAGAACATGAAGTTATGTGGTTCAACGTAATAGCATACATCTACGAAGGAAACTCTCAAGAGTTGCATCTTTATTATATGAGAGAAATTACATTTTATCACAATAAATTATACCTCATATTACACTTTGCACTATAAACTTTTTGAATGAACGTTTTGCATCATAAACTATGATCCTTGTTACACTTTGCACATCGACGTTAAATTTGCTGTTAACTTGGATGGAAATTCAAAGTTTAGGATGCTAAGTGTAATTTAGAATGGTAAAGTGTAATTTCTCTTTTGTTTTTAAGCGATTGAGAAGATAAGTAATTAGGTATTTTCACGTGGTGTTTTATTTTTCTATCTAAGTTAACAACAAACTTGATATCAGAGTGCAGAGTGTAACAATGATCATAGCTTAGGGTGCAAAACGTGCATTCGAAAAGTTTAAGGTGCAAAGTGTAATTGGAGGTATAGTTTAGGATGATAAAGTGCAATTTTCTCTATTATAAGAGAGTGTAGGATAAATCATGTATTACAATGAACATAACATGGGTATATATAGGAAGCTAAACCCTAGACTTCTATTACAAGTAGGACACTTGTCTTCCACACAAAGTAGGACGCGCTTGGGCCTATTATATTGGCTAATATGTCTATTATATCTCTAACATCCCCACTTAAACTCAAAATGGAAGTTTGAGGTTGGATAAGCATGACAAGATTCCCTGAAGAAACCATAAAGATGAAATGGGCCAATTGAGCGATTTCAAAGTTTTAAGTACAGAAACAAATTCCAAAATCAAAATCTACGTCAAAAACTGAGCAACTTAGGCCCATTTTGGGAAAATTTTGACTTTTGGTCACAAGTCAAAGTCAAAGTCAATGGTCAGGTCAGTCAATAGGTTGAGCCAAAGTGGTGAAGTCACAAGTCAGATCCAGGTGATCTAGGTCGTGTCAGTTTGGGTAAGCTTAGTCAGATGACGTGGCATTGACAAGGTGTTGATGTGGCAACACTATTGACATGATGATTACATGGCATTGATTCAACAAATGGCTAATGACATGGCTTAGATGATGTGGCATGATGATGTCATCAGACAACATCAGCAGATGCCATGTGGCCCGTGAGTCGAGTGGCTGAATGGCAACAGTGCATGGATAAAGGGCAAAATTTCTAGGTGGGGCATGGTGGCACGTTTGGCTTATGTTGGTGGCCAAATTCTAGGGTTCTACAAATCGAAGGACGCTAAAGAGGATGGTGTGCTACATGCAAGCACATGGATTCTGGACATAACATTTCTTATAAGAAATATTGTAGACATAACATTTCTTATATTATTTTGTTTTCATAGATAATTTTGGTCACCTTGTATGGCTCTATCCTATGAAACTCAAAACTCAAAAGTAATAGTGTTGTATGCTTTCTTCATTTAAGAAGATGATAGAAAATCGTTATCTACCAAGATCAAGTACTTTCAAAGTGATGGGGCATTATAATTAACAAGAAGTTTATTTAAATCTATCTTGAATGATTGTGGCATTATTGCTTGAATCTCATGTTCTCACACTCAACAGCAAAGTAGTATAGCTGTGAAGCATCGACACCTTTTTCATTACTTTTGTATTTGATAAATGGGTTACTCACACCTGTTTTGAACTCCAAATCTCCTTACAAGGTTCTCTTTAATTCACGCACAAACTATTACCACCCTCGCACCTTCGGATGTACTGCTATCCTTATTTGAGGCCATACAAGCACAATAAATGCATTCCATTCTAAATGCATTTAGACTATTTCTCATGCATGTTTCTAGGATTGTATGCAATTATCTAAAATTAATTACTTCGTATACATTTTATATTTTTCAAAACTAATAATATACTTAGACATGTAATTTAATTTTTTTTAGCAAAAAATAAAATAAAAATACTTCATTTAACGTGTTTGCAAAAAGATCAATTGTCATTACTATAATCTAAAGGATAATTACAAATTACTAAATAAAATAAAATATTTTTTTTGAGTTATATAAAATTGATTTCATGAAATTTTCTTTATTTTATATATATATATATATAGAGAGAGAGAGAGAGAGAGAGAGAGAGAGAGAGTTAATGATGTGGCAAATGCAAGAAAATTATTATTTAGTATTATTTATGTTTACAAGTCAACTGTATTTTTATATTTTAGGTCCTAGTGGTTTATTAGGCTATTAGTATTTTAATTCGGAAGTAAGCTTATTTTTGTAATAAGGCAATTAGGGTTTTCTAGTCAACTAGAACTAGGGTTTAACAATCCTTTATAAACAACATATTGTACTCCTTGAAGAGATAGTTGATATTTTGATGAATGAAAAAAATGGTTGTTTGGTCTCTTTTGGTCTAGTACTGACTCCAAGTCCACCTAGCAAATCATACCTCATAAGGTCGCTTGGGGTCAACTTGAGACCTCGATACAAATTTGGGTACATTATTTTTGTCCAACTTCCTGTATCCACCATCACTCGTTTAACTTCAAATCTCCCTATTTGGAGGGTAAGAATTAGGGCATTATCATGGGGCTAAATAGTTCCCTCTTTATCCTGCTTCGAAAATCCTAGCACATGCTTTTCTTCCAATCTCAGCCTTTTCTCTAGCCTTGATATTTGCCCCTCCTCGGATTGAGGAGCAAATGCCATCACTCAAGGTGCACTTGTACTTGCCTCACTTCTAAAATTAGTGACATGGATGACTTCTATAACTCCTAATGGTGGTTGAGGTGTTAGGCCAATTCTATGAGGCATTTCTTTGATCTAGGAACTATTTAAGATGCACTAGTTGATCCAAAAAGTCTTAGAGAGTTCGACACTCCTTGGTCGTGTGTCCCTGATCTCGGTGGTATTGGTAGTAGAGGCTTTGGTTCCTTCGGGTGGGGTTACTTCTCATCTTGTTTGACCACCGCAAATAAGGATCATCCTTAATCATGTCTACTATAAAGTAAATTGGTTCCTTAAACATCGTATTCACTATTTCAACTGTCTTCCTTGGTGGTAAGTTGAAGAAATCTCTCCTAGACCAAGGAGGCATATATCAATCTACTTTGGTGTCCTTCCTATCGTGGATAATTTCTTTTGCTTTTCCCTTATTTTGAACCTGATCATCCTCCAACCTCTTGAACTCCTCAACTTCTGCATATCCTCTATAAGGTTCTTGGTAAGGGACTTTCTTAACTCGGAGCCCATAGAAAGGCCCACCTTGAACGTTCTAGCAACCACATTGTCATGATTTCCTCTGATCTCATTATATAACTCCTAATATTGCCTTAGTGTTTCCCCATCTCCTATCGTCATGGTTAACAATGAGTCAATGGGCTTCGGTACTCTATTGCATGTCACAAATCTAGCTCCAAAAGCTATCATGAGTTCCTCGTACTACCGGATAGATCCTTTATCCAAGCCATTGAACCATCTCATTACCATCAGTCCGAGGCTAGATTGGAAGACTTTACACATAAGAGCTTTATTTCTCGAATAGATGGTCATGCTGTGGTTGAAATGATTGACGTGCTCTATTGGGTCTGTCTTCCCATTGTATATAACAAATGCAAGTTGGACAAAGTGGTGAGGTAGGTTCAAATGCTCAATCTGCTGAAAGAAAGGTGAGTGAGATATTTGGTAAAGAGCTTGGCTCATTGCATCAGCCATTAAGTTATGTGGAGGGGTTTGCTCTCTTCTTTCGTCTCATGTGCTTCCACTAACAAAGCTTGAAAAATCCTCTCTACAATTTCCAAAAGGACTCCTTGATCTTCTCCCCCTCCAATTTGCCTCTCTCAGAACTTGGGTTGGTTAAAGGACGTCTCCTCTAGTCCCTCATATTAGCCCCTCTTCGAACTTGGCTTTGTAGGGTTTGGACCTACCCCTTAAGTTCCTCCAATTCATCATCCTTGGTGCTAGCTCGTGAAGACACCTGCTGTTCTCTCCCTCTCTACTTAGAGGATATGAAGGATCCTTTACTACTTCTATGTGCTTAGGTGGGAGATCGTACTTCTCTCCTAGGTTCTATATTCACCCATCACTCCCTAGGCCCTGAGCCTGTGTACCCTACTCCCTTACTATGGTCTGAATTCCTAGCTATATCTCAGTTTGCCATTGGTTACTTTTCAAACGAGCTCTTTAGTCTAGAATAGCAATTCCCACAGATAGCGCCAATTGTATAGGGAAAAAATTGAGTAACCGTTTGGGTTGGGCTTTAACTATAAGAACTACTTTATAGAGATGGGCTGAAAAGCTAATTCTTGGATAATAAAGTAAAAACTCAAATGAAAGATATAACCACCAGGCAAAATTGGAAGATAACACTACTTCTTTCTTATAAACTTTCCTCGAGGCGATCCGAGAAGGAAATATACAAGTGAAGAATGCAAATACACATGAAACTATTATAAGGCTCTTACAATCTTCTCTCTAGACTTAATCTTTTTCAGATCCCTTGCACATGAAGGGTCTTTTCCTATTTATAGGGAAATTGTAACTATCTTAGCCATCCACCTGTAGGGTAGATGCTCCTAGTGGTAGGATACTTGTCATGTCCCCATTTTCTTTCCTTGAGGCTAGGATAACTGTGTAATAGGCTGATGATACATTATTCAAGAGTGTCATTTAGCCATAAATGCGGCATGGCTAGTTAGAGAAGTGCATTTAATATGGAGGAGACAATTGCTTTCTCAAGAAACTTCCTTCCCTTTCGTCTGGGATTTCAAAGTTCTCCCGACGAGATAGTTCCCCATTGATTACCCACAAAATTAATGTACTTTGACCACACTTTGACCACAAAATTAAAGTAATAGTCACTTCCACATTAATTCGACCCATTTACTGAACGCAGTCACATTTATTGATGAATGACTGACCTGAATAATGCTTTAAGCCCTAAAAATCCATATTCATCATGAAAAGAAGGGGGAAGGTGTCTGATGGGACAAGTATCTCACCAGCTCTATGGAAAGATAGGGTTTTAAGGAGGAAGGTAGAGGGGAGTACAAAAGAAAGCAGGACATGTAGGAATGGGGACAGGCAATCTAAAGAGAGAAAGATAGAGAAAAACTGAGAGTGAAATTTATGCTTGTAATAGGGAATTGCTTTAGGAATAAAGAGGGATTTTTCTTGAGTGTTCTTAACTAATATTTTGTGATTTCTTAACCTTGTTCAAGTCTCCAATTGTGGATTCATTCCTACCCATACATTAACCAGACCCTATATACATGTATGTATGTATGTATGTATGATTCCGAATTTGGTAAGAATAGAGTGTAAATCATGTTTGATACTATCCAATAAGAGATTGCCACATCAGCTTTTTACTTAAATTCAATACATCTTACTAGACATAATAATATCTCAATAAACTTTTTAATAAAATTTTTATGTTACTTATCAAAAAAAAAAAAAAAATCTCAATAAACTCATAGTTGAATTGGATTTTCAAATTGGTATTAGAATTGATTAGGTGTGGTTATGCCTATTCTTTAATATTTAATAGGATGATATGGCATGTTAGGATTGAAGAGTGTAAAACTTGAGTTTTACATATATATATATATATATATATATATAGACACACACACACACTGAGAAGATGTTGGAAAGGTTAAAGGTTTTATGCCAGTGCAGTCTTTTTGAGTGGTCTCGTTGTGGGGGTTTTACTGATTGTTCCTCTCTCTTTGAGTTTATGTTTTCTCTTAGATTAGTTTCCTAATTTCCTTCTTTTTTGTTACTTGTTTTATCCTTTTTTTTTTTTTTGTTCATCATCATCAACAACTTATATTTTTCCTTACTATTTTCATTAATAATATTTCTATGATTATCTACCTATATATATGTTAAGGTCCAAAATATCACAAGTACAAATCTAAAACTAAAGGGGCCCTCGAAAACAGGCAAGGCCCAATCCGCCAACTAAGGCCCACTTAAAATGAGTAAGAGGAAGCCCAAACTCATGGATGGGCAAGCTTTGGGGCTTTAAAAAGAAACAAAAAGAAAAAAGGAAGCTCAGCCTAGCCTTTGTAAGGAGAGTTTCCTAGGGAGTCCAGAAAAAGACTTAACCAAGATACCTTGGGACTACCAGAGCCATGGGATCCTCGGGAAATGCAAGAAGGGATCAGCTAGGATTTGGACAGCTCATGGGAGCATGCTCATGGACACAAGGAACAAAGATAGGCATGTCCCATCAGCCGCCTATGGCTCAGAAAAAAGGCCGATGGCTTAGGAATTAGACTTCATGAAAAGAAGTCTGGTACTTCAGGGAACACAAGAAGGTGAACCATGAAGGAAGGTGGCTGGGGATTTTTCAGCTTGACAGAAAAGAATCTACCCATTTAGAGAAAATGACAAAAGGTGAAGCAGCCAAAAAAGTGGGTCTAAAAAGGAGCATCTAGAAGCTTTGGGAAGAGAGGATCGAAAGTCAGCCCTTAGGATCCCCAAAAAAAGAAGGTCAGCTGTGGGCTTTTTGGAGGGGAAACCTCAAAAGGAGAACATAGTGAGAGAATAAGGAAGGAACCAGCCACCAATATTGCTGACACAATATTGGTTCTGGTACTTAGGGTAGTAAATGGAAGGAATCAATGGTACACCAAAAACCCTAAGAAGGTACTATAAAAGGGGATGAAGCCATTAGCAAAAACCTTTCAACAATAAGGAATCAGAGCAAAAGGATCCTTTGAAAAACTTCTTTAAAATTCAAAAAGTGAGAAAAGAGGGAAAACACTGTGAGGGATCCTGAGACAAACATTAGAGGATACACTTGGATTTAAAGGGATTGAAGGGCCTAGTGTACCGAAATTAAAAAATAACGAAATATCATTTATTTTTCTGAGAATCCATGACGTCTTATTTACCTTTTTTTTTATTTCTTTACTGTTCCCCAACCATTTACTGTACAATACGTTTATATTTTATATGTATGAATGTGTATGTGTTGTAGGATTCATGTTTTGTGCACAACTTGGTTCGTAATCAGCCCAACACAGCTGCGATGAACCAAACCCAATCCACCAAATAACAAGTATAAGGCTTAGGATCCTTGTTTCTACTTGGGCTTAGGTACTATCAAAAAAAAGAACCCACAATATATATATATATATATATATATATATATGTATGTATGTATGTATGTATGAGAGTGATTAACTAACACTTCCAAATGAGGTTCACTACATAAAAATTTTCAAGAAGGTTCCTTGGAATGCCAAATGTTCATATTCATGTGGATGGAGAGTTCATGGAAAAAATTCAATTAGAGAGAATCCAGGGGTCTTGGGGTTACTACAATAAGAATGCAAGCATGAAATTTGTAGATATTATAGTAGAGAGTCTAGCTGTACAAAGATTTTGTAAGTATTATTGTAAATACTTTTCCTGTAGTGATGTTTTCTAAGGAATTGGGTCCTTTGACGTGTGTTTTCCATTGAAGATATTCTTATTTGGTTGTCCAATCCAATACTAGATCTTATGTCTTAGGTTTAGGGGTGGCAAAGTAAGCCCAAACCCATTTGCCCACCCAAACCCACCCACTCTAATTGAATCCAAACCCACCTAATTATTACTTGGGTTAAATGGGCATCAATCCAATTAAACCCAATGATTATTGGGTTTTAACTAAAAACCCATTGAGCCCCATTTAACCCAAAAACAATATACCCAAATTCAACCTAGCCCTTCCAATAACATAAAAAATAAATAAATAAATAAACAAACAGCCCTCAGACGTTTCATTTTCCTTCATTTTCTCAGCCTCCAAACACTTCTGTCTCTCTCTCTCTCTCTCTCTCTCTCTCTCTCTCTCTCTCTCTCTCTCTCTCTCTCTCTCTCTCAGAGAACAATGAGGCACAACAAACACAGCACAGAGACCACCAAGTCTCACTTCTTAGGAACCATATCCGCCTCCTCCATTCAAAACCTCCTTCCCAGATCTCTCTCCAAACACTCCAAATCCACCTCTAGAGGAGAGGGCGACGAAGGAGAACAAAGTGGTGGAGAAGGATAGGGAGAGGAAGGTGGAGAGAATGGGGTCGGAGGCTATGGAGTCAAGTGCCCACCTCGCCGATCTCGCCTACCCACTCTTCGTCTCTTTCTCTTATAGCCTGCCCAGCGCTGATCTCTCTTCTCCCTTTCATTTTTTTTCTTTCTTCCTCCTCTCCTCACCGATCTCGCCTGAGTTTTTTCTTTCTTTCGCCGATCTCACCTAAGTTTTTATTTTGTGGTTGTGGGTTGATTTTCTTGGCTTGGGTTGTTATGGGTTTTATTTTTGTAGTTGTGGGTTGGCTTTGAGATCGAAATTTCTAGCTTTGATTAGTTTTTTTTTTTTTTTTTGGGTTAATAATTAAAGGTTGGGCTGTGTTTGGTTACTGAGAAAACAAAGGAAAATCACAGTTTTTATTCGTTTAGGGACAAACCCATGAATCCTATTTGGGTTCTTAGCTAAATTCAGCTATTGATTTTGCTGAAGAAGAAAAAGAAATTTTAGATCCAAGAAAAGTTTTTTCTTTGTTTTTTCTTTTTCCCGGGAAAGTAGAGTGGAGACTAGAGAGAGTGGAAAAGGGAATCCAAGAAAGTGTTGGGGTTTTCACTTTAATGGCATTTTGGTAATGTTGATAATTGGGTAATTGGATTTTTCACTTTAACGGCATTTTGGTAATTTTGATAATTGGGTGAGTTGGGGTTTACCCATAATAATTGGATTGGGTTGGATTTGGGTTAGAAGCAATTAGTTAAATGGGTTTTAATGGGTAAATGAGTTTTATATACCCAACCCAATTATGCCCACCCCAAACCCACCCAAACCCACTCATTTGACACCCCTACTTGGGTTGTTCTCTTTCAATACGTTGCTTTTAGAAATGGAACTTGATTACTATGGTTGGTTTGTTTATTTGTATTGATAACTTTAGGGAAAAATACCAATACACCTCTTGAACAATGGGTAAGTGGCCAAGACACCCTCCTTAACTTTTGTTTTAGCAAATTTTCTCCATAAACTTCACACAGCTTCCAAATAGAGGTAGCTAGTTTGCCATTTAAACTCACGTTAGTCAATCACGTGTGTGTCACGTGTAATAAAATTTACCCAATTGCAATTTATTGAGCAAAAGAGAGAGAGAGAAATTAGGTTCACTAGTTCAAGCATTCACTAGAGGAGAGAGGATCTTTCAACCGAGCTGCGGTATCATCGGAATTCGAGCTCTCACCGCCAATTTGGGCTTTGTGTGGCCAACTGCTCAGTTCATTTGACAATTACTACTAGTTGAACCCATCGCTGATCTAGACTTTTTGTTTTTTTTTCTCTCCCTTTTTCTTTCATTTTCTCGACAAAACAAACAACATCTAAAGCGATAGAGAGAGGAAGCGAAACATAGAAGCCACGAACGGCGAGATCGGTTTTTCTTAGTGGCCGAGCTTGAACTCCGATGATGCGGCAACTTAGTTAAGAAATCGTCTTTCTCCTCCGATTAAAGCCTGAACTAGTGAACCTGGTTTAGTATGTCCATTACATGCTGCAAAGCGTCAAAACTCAAGGTTTTTTTATCCTTTGAAAAAAATTACTTGTAAATAAGTTGAGAGAGGGAGTTTGGTAATCAATCTGTAGAATTGTATTTGTGAGAGTAGGGATAATCAGGAATTGAATTGGGTTAGTAGGGGATTGATATGATAATTGAAACAAACATCACTGGCTTCTCTTTCTCTCTCTTTTGCAAATGTAATTGAAGCTTTTTATTTACACATGACATGCACGTGCTTGAACAACTTGAGTTTAAACAGCAGACTAACAGCTGTCTCTATTTGGCAGTTATTTGAAATTCAAGGAGCAAATTGCCTAAAATAAAAATTGAGGGGGTGTTTTGGCCACTACCTCAAAGTTCAAGGAGTGTATTGGCATTTTTTCCCTTACTTTAAAATCAATGTGATTGATGAATAAATCTATAAATTCTATTGTAAAAATGTAATGGTCTTAACAAGTTTTTTAAGTTGTATTTGAGCAAAGGTATACTTCGTAAAGGTTTAGTTTCCTAAGTTTGATCCCTAGCCCCTATTGGCATGAATAAATCTCAGTTTCTTAGTGTTTCCCCTTACCTTGAGGGAGATTACTATGCCTACCGGAAGGTTCGCAAAAGAGTGTTCCTTAATTCTTTAAATGATGAGAACATGGTATTTGTTGCCATGAAATATAGACAATTTCTCAAAGTTAGGAAGGGTAAAAAGTAGAATAAACCCCTAGACCTACTAGACAACTTAAGAGTGAAGCTAGTTGTAGACACCCATTTAACACCAGATAAAAATCTTTAGTACCCGATGGTAATAAGGAGCTTGAACTTTTTCCCTTTTAAATGGGTTACCCACACTGACTTTAAACTTCAAATCTCCTTACAAGATTTTGTTTAATACATGCCCAAACTACTACCACCCTTGCACCTTTGGAAGTACCTGCTATCCTTATTTTAGGCCACATAAGAGCACTAGCATCGGTTGTTCTATAAATATGCTATTTTGAAACACAAAAAAGTTACTTTATCTATTTTATCACACCACTTTACAATACACCCTACATTACATCTTCTATTTTAACATTCATCATATTAAAATATTATAACCAACCTATTAAAATAATATAAATAACCCAACAAAAATACTCATTCATTTATTTTCTCTTTCTAAGTCTGAACTCTCAAATCTGAAGCTTTCTTTCTCTGTCTCTCTCTTCCTCTCTGTCTCACTTCCTCTCTCTCATGCTCCAATCCCAGTAAGAAAAGAAAAACATCACCATCACTACAACCACCAAATTTGTAACCCAATACCACTTATTGCAAGAATTAAATAAAAATAAAAAGAAAGGAAAAAGAATATCAAACCTGTTTTTGATTGACCCAAGCCAAACTCAACCAGCAACCAATATTAATCAACCCAACTACCGCAATCAACACAGACCAAACAACAGATCAAGCAAAACCCAAAATCAACCCAAACTTCAAATTCACCGTGACCACAACCCAAGATAAATGAGAGAGAGAGAGAGAGAGCAATGCCCAAGCTTTCGATTGAGAGAGACAGAGAGGAGAAGAAGAGACAAACAGAAAGATTAAAGAGTGGGTGAGAGAAGAGGCAGAAGAGAAGAAGAGTAGAGAGAATGAATGGGTGAGGGACAAATGAATGAATACTTTATTATTATGAGAGAGAAAGTTGAATAAAAAAATATTCAAAATTTTTTGCATTTTCTTCTATACCCTTCTATTGATAGAAGAGTACTGTAGCTCATGCCAAATATTTTTGGCTTTGGTACACTTGATGAAGAAAGGTTTTTGATGTTTGTGTACTAAATGCTATAAATTTAACATTTAGCATACTTAATGCTAATGCTCTAAGCACGATAAGCTACGCCCCAAATTAATTCCGGGCGTATTCTTGGGCTCTAGTACCCATTCCAATGGATACCATTGTTTGGATCCAAAATTTACACTTCACGACATGTGTTTTTCACGAGTCCACCTTTCCATTTGAAGCCACAAAATCTACTTCATCCACCTTAGACACTTATCAACGGTGGCTTAATCTACCTATCCCATCACCAGGTCAGCACTCCTTCCTTCCTTCTACTAAGCTATCTCTATCTGTACCTTAGCCCAATTCCTCTATCACACCCAACTCTATCGCCATTATTCTAGGTTTTTTCTACCGCACTTATATTACTTGTGTAAGTGATTAACACACATTGTTTATTAATATAAAAGATAAACCTTGTACTTTATTTTATACAATTCAATACAAAGTCTTTCAGCATTTAACAATTACAACTTTAACAATTACAATGCTACAAGCAAAGTACGCAAGAATTAAATCAAACAACAACAACAACAACAACAACAACAACAAAAAACGAGAAGGAAATATAGAAGCTACGTACCTTTGTTCAGGATACCAAATTATCAATGAAGCAAAGAACTGGCTGCTTTCCGCTGCGTATACCTCCTTTCAGAATGCTGAGCAACTGAGCAAGGACAGTCAATTTGGTAAATGAATAAACGTGAAGGGCAAATAATATCTAGATCTTTTCTCTCTGTTTTCTTGCTTTTTAAAGTAAAGGAAATAAATAGCCCAATTGAAAATGCAATAGCATGAACAAGGCTAGACTTGGTGTAAGGTCTTCACATCACCTTTGGTGAAAGACACTTGTCATTATACCAAGGCTCGAATTTTTCCCCTCGTCCACAACTACTTAAAAATAAAGAATAGAGCAATTAGACAAAGTACCTGTCTCCTACGCGCCACAACGTTGCCAGTTGTTTTTCTGCTCGCTAATGGGAATCAGACTTTAAGTTGTTTTTTTTTTTTTTTTTTTTTTTTTTTTTTGAGAAATCAGACTTTAAGTTGAAATGTTGGAACCGCCTAACACACTTTTTTTTGTCTTTTTAAAAAAAAAAAAATTATTTTAGTAAAACTAAGCGGAGAATGAAATTTCAAAAAGTACAACAAAAACTATATGGTAAAGAGTAGGAAGTATCTTTTTTTCTCTGTATTTAGAAATGCAGTAACGTAACACCAAATTGGGCAAAATGATATAACTCACAACAAAAACTAAGATGAAAAGTTGGAAGTACTAAGTATATGACTTTTTTTTTTTTTTTTTTTTAAATGTAAAACCAAATTGAGGAACCCGCAATGAAGACTAAGATGATTTTTTTTTTTCTCTGTTATAAATAAGACGAAAGGTTGGACGTATCTGACTTTTTTTTTTTAATGT
Source organism: Quercus tomentella (assembly GCA_028535165.1). NCBI lineage: Eukaryota > Viridiplantae > Streptophyta > Magnoliopsida > Fagales > Fagaceae > Quercus > Quercus tomentella. Next base: position 24,505,287 of record JAPQVY010000089.1, on the reverse strand, counting down.
AAAATCAAATTGAGGGAACGACAACTTGCAACGAAAATTAAGATAAAACTTTTTATTTTTAATACAATAAGATGAAAGTAAATATCTATCTTTTAATCAGAAAAAGAAAAGAAAAGAAAAAAACTATGACCTAAGTATCTGACCTGACTTTTTTTTTTTTTTTTAGTAAAGAAAAAAAAAAAATGAGAGGAAGACACAACACACAAACTGCAGCAAAAGTTTGAGTAAAATGATGTTGAAGTTGTATTAATTTCTGACCCTCCTCTTAATCTGCAAAACAAAGATTACTCACACAGGTCAAAGGAATTAATGCAGTACTGATCTCCACATGCGAATGAAAATGGACAGTCACACGCTCAAAACGATAAACCAATTATGATCTGAATTGAAGCTGATCTGACTGTGTGTATCCTCGTACAGAAAAACAGGGGAAATAAAATTAACACCAACAATCACTCAACAAAATTAAAATTCTATTAGGATTTGGTGTAGAACTTATAATTACACCATTCATTCAAAGAGTATCAATATAGAATTTTTTTTTTTTTTTTTTTTTTTGCCAAATAAAACAATAGAAAATAAACAATCACAATCCTATTAATCCTCTATTAAAAAAGAACAAGGATAAAAAATTAAAAATAAAAATAAAAAACACGCAAGGCAGTACAACCTTAACACCTTCTACTAGGACAAGCCGCCAGAGAATGCCTAAGCTTCAGGTAATATTTCCAACACCACAAATACACGTTTCGTAAGAACTCTATTTTCTGTCTCTCCCTCTTCTTTATTATATATAACATTTAGGCAAGATTTTTGCAATCTTGTACATCACTCACAGATTAAAGGCATTACTCTGGCAATAAGCAAAGAATTAATCTCTTACCAACAAATCAAAAAAGGAACAACTAACAAAGCATCTTCGTCTCATCCAAAATAAAAAATTAAAATAAAATAAAATAAAATAAAAAAGCATCTTCGATGTTCAAGACAACAAGATAGCATTGGGCAGAGGGACGAGCGGGCCAGCAGGGGCTATGACCCTCCATACTTTTGAAATTCTTCCCCTCCCTTTATTGCATTATTGGTTAAGGTATATAAAGTTAACATTTTTTTTTTAATTTATCTAAATTTAATTGATTTTTATACATTTTATATTTTTCAAAACTATTAGTACTCTTAGACATGTAATTTAATTTGTTTAACAAAAAAAAAAAAACTTCATTTAACATGTTTTCAAAAAGAACAATTGTGATTACTGTAATTTAATGGATAATTACACATTGCTTAATAAAATAAAATATTTATTTTGAATTATATAAAACTGACTTCATGAAATTTTCTTATATATGAAATATATATTATTAAAGGCATGCTTTAAGTATTACGTGTGTCGGTGTGTTTTTAAAATGGACAATGTTTGTCCCTAACAAAATGGACAATGTGTGGCTACAACTTCACACAATATATTTAAATTTAGATGTGAATTTTGATAAATCTATCATGGAATAATATTTTCTTCTTATATCTTCCATATTTGCAAGATTTTTAAAAGGTCATAAATTAATATTTATGTCATCAAGCAAATATTTATATTTCAAGTTTTTTTAGTCTAAAATTATGCATTAAAAATAAATTTATGGATCAAATAATAAATGATCTCTGATCGAAAAGAAATTTGACATGCTTGTTGAGAATATAAAGAACATGTAATCCAATAATTAAATTTTCAAAATATGTAGAAAGTTATATTTTTTTAGTGGGAGTTGGAGCAAACTCGAAGTACACGTACGCAAGCTTACAACATGCGCATGCATATTTAGGGTTTCTATATGTTTTTCTTTCACTAAAACATCCTTTAAGCTAAAAACTTACAAGATTGGGCCCTAAACTAGCCCTAGGCGTCTAAGTGATATCGTCATTGGGGAACAAGGGCTTGAGTTATAATAAAAACAAAATGAAGTGTTTACAATAATGTTTGTATAAATTTACTCTCGTGCCTCTATTACATAAAACAAATTACTCTCTTCATCCCAAAATGTTGGTCCTATAAAGAAAATTCAACTTTTTAAGATAACATCATTTAAAAGACTGATAAGTTTAAGAGAAGATGCAAATTAAAAAGGTGCAAATTTCCAAAACCACACTCATTAATTTAAGAGAAGTACTACATCCACAATATTTTCACAACAAATCATAAGTGATAAATTGTTACTGGTTCGAATTTGAATTCACCAATGATATGCTTTTTTGCCCACCAATATTAACCTATAATAACCTACCACTGAAGATTTATTGTGAAAGTATTGTGAAAATATTGTAGATATAGTATTTCTCTTAATTTAAACTATGAAAAAAGAATGACATTGAATTTTTAAATAAAGTAAAGGTAAAATATAAATTTTATTTATTAATTTTGGAAAGAAGATTTCATTTTAGAACATCCCAAAATACTATTTTGGTCCTTACATTTTGGAACCATAGTCAATTTGGTCCCTACATTTTGGTAGCAGTTAATTTGATCCTTTTTATTTTCATCATGAAGTCAATTTGGTCCCTACCGTTAAATCACTTACGGAAAATGTCTATGTGACAAAAAGTGTGTATTATTGACACACTTAGGGCTAGGGATGGCAATTTTGCCCCGCCCCGCCCGCCCCGCTTAACCCGTCCCTCCCTACTTCGCCCCGCACAAATTTTAGTCCGCACCACGGGGCGGGGTGAGGATGGGTTTAGACTTTTTAAACCCACCCCGCCCCGCACCTCCCCGTTCCTCCCCCCCGCCCCCCCACCTCGCATTGCTAAGGGTTATATTTGTAAATTTTTTATACCCTAAAACCCTACTATTTAAACAAACATATTAATATTAGTTTATTTTATTCTACCCAATGTGGTTCTCTGCCTTTATTTTGTTAGGTGTTACACTATGAGATTTTTTTTTTTTTTTTTTTTTTTGTGATTGTCTTGTTAAACGCTTGAATATATTATTCAATTTTTTCTAAAAATTTTTTATTTGATGGCATAAATTTAGTTGTAATTTCAAGTATATTTTTATTAATGAAATAGGTTTCATTAAAAAAATTGTACTAGTTGTAAGGCAAATTAACAAAAAGTAGAGTTTTACGAGGTGGGGCAAGGCTTTGCAGGGCCCCAAGGGGTGGGGGTGGGGATGGGGTGAGAAAGATTTCTCCATCATGCGGGGCAAGGTGGGATGGGGCAAGACAAAACCATACAGGGCGGGGACAAAGACTCCATTCTTCGGTCCCACCCCGCCCAATTACCATCCCTACTTAGGGCTAATGTGGCTTATAAAATAATATTAAAAAATTATAATAAACAAAAAAAAAATGCCACCTTGCCTAAATATATATATATATATATATATATATATATATAAATTAGAAAAACACAAAAACAAAACAAAATTAATTCCTCAATTAAATCAAAAAAAGAAAAAAAAATCCGCATGAAATTTTTTTTTCTTTCACTTTCTTGCCAACTGATCACACAAATACATCCAAAACAAAATCATCTCTAATTCATTTTCTCTTCTTTTCTTCCACTTTCCTGGTAACCAAACACCGAAACCCATCTAAATATCAAATTCCCCAAGAACAGCTGTCGACCACCACTAATCATCGACACCCACTAAAACCCAGTCACACCGCAACAACAAAAGCCAAATGAACCCATGCTAGAAACCTCAAATCAATCCAACCCATCCATAGCAACAAAACTATATCAACTTAAAGCAAAATTTTGAGACCCAAAGCAACCAACAATGCAACAGTGAGAAAGGTTGTGTTTCAAGCTCATCAAATCTCAGTGTGTTTATTGCACAAAACTGGGATGACATTGCCATGACTAGCCATGTTTGTGCACATATATATATATATATATATATACGGGTTTGGTGGCCGATAGAAGGCTTAATGGATTGATGCTATTGCTAAATCTTAGATTTGATTGATGACATTTTTATTGCTTAATTATGTGTTCATAACAGACCCACTTATGCCCCCCAATCCATTCACTGCTCTGCTCCAAGAAATTCTGCCCTTTGCAAATTACCTAAATGGCATGTCTAACAACTTAGAAACAGTAGCTCACCATGAAAACCTTCAAGAACTCATCTAGACTCCAACCAACCCTCAGACACTAATAAATTTTGATATTGCGAACGGATTGCAGTCGATGATGTTGCTGTGTTATGAGACCATGTTAACAGATTTCTTCTGGGATGTAGTGAATATTTTCAGCCTAATTAATTTTGTTTTTGTATTTTTCTGATTTTAAAATATTTTTAGGTGATGTGGCATTTTTTATGTTGGTTAATTTTTTAATATTATTTTCTATGCCACGTTAGCTTTAAGTGTGCTAACAATGCACATAGTTTGCCATATAGACATTTTCTGTTAATAACTTAATGGTAGGGACCAAATTGACTCTAAGTTGAAAATAACAGGGACCAATTTGACTGCTATTAAGATATAGGAACTAAATTGATTGCAGCCCCTAAATGTAGGCACGAAAATAGTATTTTTACCTAGTTTATAAGGAAAAGAAACAAATGTTGAAAAAAAAAATGTTTATGCTTGAAAAAGAAACAATGCACATAGTTTGCCATATAGACATTTTCTGTTAATAACTTAATGGTAGGGACCAAATTGACTCTAAGTTGAAAATAACAGGGACCGATTTGACTGCTATTAAGATATAGGAACTAAATTGATTGCAGCCCCTAAATGTAGGCACGAAAATAGTATTTTTACCTAGTTTATAAGGAAAAGAAACAAATGTTGAAAAAAAAAATGTTTATGCTTGAAAAAGAAAAAAGGGGGGGGGGGGGGGAAGAAAAAGGCTAAACTGATGTGAAGGTGGAGAGGGGCAAATGGATAGTTTCTCATCTTAAGTCCACTTTCTCCCCAATTTGGGAAGAAAACAAAACCTTCACAAAATCATCCTCTCCAACCAAACACACACGTCAACTATTTTCTCACCTTACAAATAAGTAATCAGCAATCACCCCACTTTTCTCTCCAACATGTGACCCCAACCAAACATAGCCTAAATGCGGGTGTAAATTGAATGAATATGTGTGTGTGTAATTCATGTTGCTTTTCAGTTGATCATAAACTTTGAGTAGTACATATATTTTTAAAAACGGAACTTTACATGTGCTAGCTAAACGGTAAACCATATATAAATGCCACTAGGGGTGGCAATTCTTATCCATATCCATGAACCCACCCATTACCCACCTAATTTGGATATGTCTTAACCCAACCCATTTGAATATTTGGGTTAAATGGGTAAAGACCCATTAGGTTATTTAGTTATATGAGTCTTAATGGATAAACCCACTAAAACCCACTAAAACCCATCTAAAATTTAAATAAACATAAAATCTAAATTTCTAGAAAATGACCAAAATACCCCCAAAACCTAAAAAATTACCAAAATACACCCTAAACCTAAAAAATTACCAAAATACTCCCTAAACCTAAAAAATGACCAAAATACCTCCAAAACCTAAAAAATAATTGAAATACCCCCGAAACCTAAAAAAATTTACCAAAATACCCTGAAACCTAAAAATGATCAAAATAGCCCAAAACCTAAAAAATGACCAAAATAACCCCAAAATCTTTAAAAAAAAAAATGATCGATAAAAACCACTGAAACCTAAATTATGACCAAAATACCCCTAAACATGTAAGATGACCAAGATACACCTGAAACATCTAAAATTACCGAAATAGAGGTTTAGGGTATTTTGGATGTTTTGAAGATATTTTCAACAAATTAAAGATTCTAAGAGTATTTCAGTCATTTTATAGGCTTCGAAGGAATTTTGGTAATTTTTTAGGTTTCGAGGGAATTTCTGTAATTTTTTAGGTCTCGGGGTTATTTTGATCATTTTTTAGATTCTAAGGGTATTTTAGTTATTTTTTAGGTTACGAGGGCATTTCTATCATCTGTTAGGTTTTAGGGTTATTTCAATAATTTTTAGATTTTTTGGTTATTTCGGTAAATTTTTAGGGTTCAAAAGTATTTTGGTAACTTTTAGGGTTTGGGGTATTTCGGTAATTTTTTAGGTTTCGAGCTATTTCGGTCATTTTTAGGTTTCGAGGGTATTTTGGTCATTTTTTGGCTTTCGATGGTATTTTGGTCATTTTTTGAGTTTCGAGGGGTATTTTGGTCATTTTTTGGGTTTCGGGGGGTATTTTGGTCATTTTTAGGTTCTAAAGGTATTTTTGGTCATTTTTTGAGTTTCGAGGGGTATTTTGGTCATTTTTTGGGTTTCAAGGGTATTTTGGTCATTTTCTGAGTTTCGGAGGTATTTTGGTATTTTTTTGGGTTTTGGGGGGTATTTTGGTCATTTTTTGGGTTTCGGGGTTATTTTAATAATTTTTTGAGTTTTGGGGGTACTTTGGTCATTTTTAGGTTTCAGGGATATTTTGATCATTTTTAAGTTTCAAGGGTATTTTGGTCATTTTTGGGTTTTGGGGGTATTTTGGTCATTTTTTAAGGTTTTGGGGGTATTTTGGTAATTTTTAGGTTTCGGGGGTATTTTGGTCATTTTTTAAGCTTTAGGGGTATTTTGGTCATTTTAGTGGTTTTTAAGCATATTTGGTAATTTTAGAGATATCGGGGGGTATTTTAGTCATTTTAGAGGTTTCATGGGTATTTTGCTTATTTTAGAGATTTTGGAGATATTTTGGTCATTTTAGTGGTTTTTAAGCATATTTGGTAATTTTAGAGATATCGGAGGTATTTTAGTTATTTTAGAGGTTTCATTGGTATTTTGCTCATTTTAGAGATTTTGGCGATATTTTCCTCATTTTAGAGATTTTGGAGATAATATTGGATGTCCAAGGGTATATTGGTAATTTTGGAAGTGTAGGGGTATTTGCGTCATTTTCGGTATTTAATGGTATTTTGGTAATTTTGGAGGTCAAGAGGGTATTCAAGTAGTATTAGAGGCATTTGGGTCATATTTGGTTAAATGGGTACTTTCTCTCTTAGTATGAGAGTAATGTAATTGATTAAAAATCCTACAATAAAGTTTCACATCTTCAATCGACAAACCATTGGGATTCAGTGTCTATCCAAGCTCGCATTAGAACTTGGGAGTCCCCCCTCCAAAACAACTTGGTTGATACCCATATCCGTGGCAAACTAGAGTGCCTTAGCAGCAGCCAATGCTTCATCCTTGTTAATAGAATAGTATCGAATAGAAAAATAGTAATAGTCGAATCTGAATCAGATTTGAATTAGAAGAATTGTACTAGTCATAGAAATTACCATTCGAATTTGAATCATATTTGAATTAGCATAATAGTAAGATTCCTTAAATTAAAAGAAAAGAAAAGTAATTTTTTAAAAAAAAAAAATTAGCCTAATAGAACAAAGACTAGGATAATTGACACCCTAAATATTTGCCAATAATTAACCTACATCTAATTTTGGGGCAATGATTTTGTGGTACCTAGCCTAAAGTTCCAGATGAATTTTTTAGTCAGGCTCTCAATTTACTTGTTTTTTATGGATGTAGAATTTTCTACAATGGAAAAACCTCTTAAAGCCAACCCAACGGCCCAAGAAAAGGTACTTCAGGCCCAATCTGTATTTTCTTACCATGTATGTGTGCTTCTCGAGAAGACTCAAGCTTAGTAGTGCTGAACTTACCCTTTTTTTTATGGTTCCTCTCTTTTCTCTTGTTTATCTCTCCCAAAAATTGCTAGCCCCCTCCCTCTAACTATTAGCCTCCATTTATAGACTTCTCTTGTGGGGTCGTCATGATAAGGGAGTGGTTTTCTATGTTGGTGGGTCCTTATGGGACAAATTCTTGACCAGATGGACCCACTTCTCATGACTAACACGACTCTCTTGAAACTTGCACCCATCACCAAATGGTGCTCGGCAGGCGATTTCCCTCTAGGCATTATCGTTCTTCTCTGTTCAAGCCCCGACTTGGCATTGGGTCCCCGACTTTGTGACCTTATGAGGACTAATGGGCTAGATGTTGACTTTATACTAGACTCTGACCTAATATGGGCCCCAACCTGGCTCTGGGCCCTGAACTCTTAAGCCTAAAGGAGGCTAATGGATTGGGCCCATACCTGATGACCATATAATTTTCTTTCCTTGGAGAGTGTTAATGGGCCTTCTCAAATTGTTGGAGTAGAAACCTTGATATTAGGACACTACATAAGGAAGATATATAAACGGTCTTTTTTGGATAGTAAGGCTGAGAGAAAGGTACTAATCATCCGTCACTAAGACCCCCAAAGCTCTGTTACCAATGAGCTTGAACTTCCAATGTTCCTAGGCAACCCCAGAGAGTGTAGAATGATGGTTTAAAATGGGTTTCACAGAGATGGACAATCAATGACATGGTTACATAATGCATACTTTTCACTTTTCTGGGCTTGTTAGGGTAAAACTTTTTTTTTTCCTTGTTTTTTTACAATTGTTAACGTGGATAACATACTAACATCTTAGCATCAATCACATGTCAAATCAACAACCATGAAAAAAATCGTAAGAAATACCGTATTTCTGAACTTATTGTAAATATAATTTAATACTAAAGGATTTCAATACATATAACAAATTTTTAAAAATTGGTCACACGTCAAACATCAACAGAATAAAGGTAGAAGAACCAAGCAAGATTTTATAAGTGATATAGGTTCCCAAATAGTTTAAGAACATCTAGTTTTACAAGTAGTTTTTATTAGCAATGTTTTCACAAAGCTTCCAAATAATGTCATATTCCTAATTATTCTATGATGAATGCACATCATACTCAAAAGTAAAATTTTCATCCGGAACAAATGCTTTTATAAAGTTAAAATGATGCACAGATTGTAGTCTGAGAAGTAGATTTTCTATGTCCAATTTGTAAACCCTAAGTCTATGCTACATGTACATAGTGCTTGGGAGAACTTAGTAATGTAAGATTCCGCCTAACAAACATAATCATAGAAAGGCACTACTGAAACCTGTAACAAAAAATAATCATATTCTGACAAAAATGATACATTCCTATACTTTCCCCATCAGAAATTTAGGGAAACGAAATGCAGATTGGAGACACTGTAGATTAGTCTGATTATTTTCATGTCAACCTCCAACCTTAGCAACCTTTCTTTGCTCAATTTGACCAGTTAATGGGCACTGCATCTCGGTCCAACTTATTGGAACCATTGTTTCACCTACCAAAAAAAAATCAAAAGTTGAGGCATAATCATAGACGTTTCATTAAATGTTATATTTCATCTTATGGATCAAAGCATAAATACAAACAATACTTTTGAACCAGGCTTAATTTTCTTCCTTCGCAATCTCATACAATTTGGCATCCAAACAGAAGAAAGTTAATCAACAGCTAAGATTTATCCAAGTGAGCTGTAGTAGGATTCATAGATAATTAAATTGGACAAGAAAAAAATGAGATATATAATTGAAAAGATCACAAAAAGAAGCAAAAATTGATTTTGAGTTCCATAAAGAGATTAGTTAAGAAAAGAATCACAAGATGACTACTCAAACATAACATTATTAAACTCATGTGATCCCCAAACAAAAAAATTGCTACCTTCATTTCATAGGTGCCTTCAGTAACCAATCACCTTCCAAGGAAAATCTGAGCAAGATACCCCTCTCAAAACCTCATAATAGTATGAATGAAATCCTTTCAATTCAAATTCCAAACCACTTTTTCACCCCTTCCAACACATATCCAAACTAAATACTAAAAAAGAAAGAAGAAAAAAAAAATCACCTATTCGAACTATCAATCTTGAACCAGTCTCATAAATATGGGGCTTTGAAGCACTACTCCTTGTAACCACACTTTGGCAAGTTTATTTGCAGCAATTTGGAAAAGCTCAAGAAATAAAGACTTCGACAATCCATGGGAACACTAAACATCATGCCAAAAACTAATTTTTCTACCCTTACCAATGTGAAATCTAAAATGTCATGAAAAAGGATCTCACCAAACTAGTAGACTTCCAAACTCACACTCCTTACATACTTCTAGCTGAATTACTCCCTCCACCTCCCCATATTTACTACAACATGACATTTCAATAAGTTGTGGTCCCCCTGTTATAAATTCTTCCACCCTGTTAACTTTCTCTCAATCATCTCAAAAACACCATTCCAGATAGATGTAGCCTTAAAAGAAGACCACAAAGGTAAACCTAGATAATTCATAGGTAAAGAACTTACCTTACAACCCCTAAAAAACAACAAACTCTTCCACTTTTGGCATTAGGCAAACCAGCACTAGTTCACTTACATTCAAATGGGTAAGTTACATAACCTCCCTTGAGATTAGGGGAATGTCCGAAACCTTCTCCCTATTTTCAAAAATGAAACTCTACTCCTCGTGATTTTGAGAAAAACAATTTTCTTCTATTGATGCTGAAGAAATTTGATGTTTAGAGAGTACATATGAGGAGAATGAATTGTTACAAGCTTTGAGTAGTGATACAGCACCAGGTCAGAATGGTTTTTTAATTGCATTTTTCTTTTTGTTCAAATTTGCTGGTGGTTGTGAAAGAAGATATTATGCGCAAGTATCACACCTTTCATAAGTAAGGTATGTTTGAGAAAGTATTCCTGTGACTTTTATTACTCTTATTCAAAAGAAGGCTACAGCTGTGGATGTTAGGATTTCAGGCATAATAGTCTTGTTGGTGGTGTGTATAAAATTTTGGCAGAACACCGGAACCACTGGCTGATAGGCTATTAGACATGCTACAGAAGTTGTTACCAAATATAAAGTACGCTTTAATTAAAATAGACAAATTTAAGAATCTGTTGTTATTGCCAAAGAATATAAGAAAGTTGAAGTCAGGTGTTCTAGGGACATTATGTAAATTGGATTGGAGAAAAGCTTATGAACATGTTATTTGGGAAGTCAGAACTCAGAAGTCTACAATAGGTTTTTTTTTTTTTTTTTGATAGTTAAGAAAAACAGTATTAAGAGAAAAAAATACTACATTAAAAAAATGAAGTAGGCAGAGAAAATATGTACAAGCAAAAAATAAAAAAGAAAACAGAAAATTATGGGACAAAAAAAAAAAAAAAAAAAAAAAAAAGAATCTACAATAGGATTTTTAATTTTGGTAAATGAAAGTCCAAAAGATTTTTTTTGGAAGCTCTAGGGGTTTAAGGTAAGGGGATCCCCCTTCTTCACTTCTTTTTGATATTATCATAGAGGCACTTAGTAGTAAGTAATTGCAGCCAATGGAAGGGAACATTTAGCTAGTTTACTGTGGGTTTTGATATTTCTAATAATTTGGTGATGATCTAGGAAGCATGGACACGACACAGGATACAGGCACAACATGATATAAAAACAAGACTATGGCACTTCTTAAAAAATAATGTATATAAGGATTTCACATTTCATTTATTTTAGGTTATAATTTATAATTGAATAAAAAAAAAATCATGAAATAAAACAAGGAATAGCATATAACTGCTCTAAGAATGTTATACTGTGTCATTGAATTGCCTTTACACTTTATATTCAATACAACCAGAAAGGCGCACAAACTTTTATGTTACAAAAATTCCACACACGTGCATGCACACCCCAAAAAAAAATCTAACCTGCTGCGCTCTCCGCAGACACAACACCCAGTTCATTCTTTGCAGTTGATAGATAATAAGCCCGTGCATCTCCAAGGGACAGCTTATCAACAAACCATGTTAAGGAAAATAACCTTTTTTGCAAATTATCAATTTAAGAGTCAATGGAAAGTACAACTAAAGCTACATTGATGATTTTAAAGTGATTGCCCCTAGGAATAAACTAACAAAATTCCATCTTTCACTGCCTAAAAAAAGAAATTATGCAACTCATATTACAATTTTTTTTATCAGTAAAAAAAGGTAAAATTAACTTTAATTTAATACAAAGTAAAGTATGCTTCCCCCAATAAATCTTGTGTTGAGACTATCCCCAGGTATTATTTCCCATGGTCCCACAAGGTTAAGCTATGTAAAATAAAAAATACATTTTTGAAAGAACACAGCATTTACAATCAGAGACAGAGAAGAGATATAGTAGCATGCTCTAAGTTATTTGTCCCATTTCAATCATAATAAGCAAAAACAATGCATGTAATTCTACTAGTGCTTTCTTTTTTTTCCCAAAATGAAATAAATGTTAAAAATGATAAAAAAAAACTTCAAAATCTACCACAAGTCAGTAAAGAGACCAGTCAAGCATAAGGATACCACAACAGCTCTAATAATGTCACCGGGGCGAAAAGATAAGTGCATATCCACTTTATCAATCTCAGTTGCTCTAACATCTTGCTGCCTGTAAAGATAGAGAAGTTTTGCATCATCATCAGAAGCTTGGTCTAAATGTCCAATTATATACATCTATTGAAAATTGAATTGCTACAGCCCATACTGCAAGAATAGCCTATGCATAACTACAATTATACAGTTTAATATAAGAAAATCTATGCAAATATCATCTAATATAGGCAATCCAAAGCAAAGCAAACAAAAAGGAAATTAAAATCAATAGGCAACTTGATTAATTAGTTTTATATTGCACCAGTATCCATCATTACATGCATGAAGCAATAAGAAACTAGAATCCAAGTGCACAAAATTGATCATAAGATTTTTTCCCCCTTCCTAAGTAAAAGCAATAATATTCACAAGAGATTATAAAAAGATACCTAGGGAACAAATGGAGTATACTAGCTATGAACCAAAAATTCCTATTCAAAGACATCCAAAAGAAAGAAGACCCAACAAATTGGGATTTTAGTTCCTCTATATATAGCTCTGGCCCCTAAAAGGTCCTATTCTTCACCCACCACACTTGCCACATCAAACAAGATGGAACCGAATTCCATGCTATATTTCTGAAAGATCCTGGGTCTTCAGTCTTCATCCCCAACGTTGTAGCACTTTTCTCAGCATTTCAGGCATCAACCATTCAATTGGAAATGTCATGAATGTAAATCCTATAACTCCCTGGCGATTAGACAGCGCAAAAGCAAACAATCAATGTACTTATAGCATTCCCCATTCAATAAGGTTGTCTACCATGAGAATTTTCTCCAGAGTTGCAATTTACACAAAGAAAGCAACCTTTGTAGCCACCATCACTCTCCAAATTGCTCATAGTATGAACAAACACTAAAACAGCCATTTTTATTTAATTTCCAATTTGAGTGTACCATATCATCCATTCCCACATGTATTTGAGCTGAATATAATATCTCAAAGATACTACACATTTCCAATTGCCAATCTTGAGCAGACGTCACAAAGATCAGAGTTCAATGTACCCACCATTGATAACCTCCATGCAGTTAGACACCACTAGCAGCAGCTTAAAGATAAACCCCACCAAAAAAAGAAAAGAAAAAGCAATGTTGTAGGCTCTCAAAACAAACGGAAATTGACTTTTCAGTCAGCTCAACACAACAAACACCAATCTTTCCATGCTCCCTCTGTTAGGACTTATCTCACTCTTCCTGAAATTCACCCTTCACCCATAACCACCTCAAAACATAGCAAAATATGCATCAAGGCTTTAACATTATCCAATTCAACTCCATAGATATAATAGTATCATCAGAAAATAGCAGGCGAGGGATATTCAAGGCCTCTACATTCCACCAACCCTGCCCCCCCCCCCCCCCCCCTTCATGATAAACCCAGACATCTTTCCTCCCAAAGTTAACCTATCATTCATGTTAAAAAGAAGTTCCATAATAAGGATAAATAGGAATGGCAACAATAGATCTTTTAACCTTAATCCCCTGGAATTTGAGAAAAACATGATATAGAGGATATAATATCGTGACAAATATTAATCCACCTCCTACATTTCTTCCCAAATCCATATCTTGCTAACATATAGAGAAGACAATCCCAATATAAGCATTCTCAATGTCAAGTTTTCAAATGACTCTTGGAATCTTATTACAAACTCTGCTATCCAAGACCTTATCAGCAATCAGTGTAAGATCTAGAATTTGTCTCCCTTCCACAAATGCATTTTGTGAGTCTAAAAAACCAACTTTCCCCACTACTCTTCTCAGTCTATTAGCCAACCTCTTTATTAATATTTTATAAAGGCTCCCAAGCAAACTTATAAGTCAGAAATCTCTAATATTTGATGTTACTAGTCTATTCAAGACAAGATTATGAAGGATACATTTAGGGCACGTTTGGTACACTAAATGGAGATTATGATAGGAATAGTAATCTTTATTACTTAGAATATAAGATGTTGTAATGGCATAACTATTCTTATTCATTCATTTGGTTGTAAGATTAGAATAAAACTTAAAATCAGTATTTATGAAATATCTTACATATACAATTGTATTTCCGAAAATAATATTTTTTAAGTTTGACATCATTGCTCATTTTTGAAATCAATATGGATATCAAAATAAAAAATAAGAAAAATAACATAGAAAACATATTCACACCCCTATTGTATAATGTGTATTGTGTGTGTGTGTGCGTGTGTTAGAGGTTACATTGATTCTTTTAGGATTTTTTTTAAGGACACACACACACACACAATTGTCATGTGCATATGAAAATTTTATATTTATGGAAATATATTAATTTCAAAATTTATTGCACCTATAAAGGAATAGCAATTCCTCAATTTAAGGGAGTAGATTCCTAAGGAATAACTATTCCATGTAATAACCGAATAGCTATTTCACATGAATAACCATTCCATTACAAGATCTATTACAACATACTAAACATGCCCTTAGGCTCTTAAAGTACGTTTTGCATAAAAGACCTATAGCAACTTCACCTCTGCTTTGACCACTCCTCAACATCTTTGGAAGAAAAGCTATGTCAAAACCATAGGAACCAGGAGCTTTATCTCCATTCATTTTCTTGATGGCTAAGGACACTTCCTCTTCACCAAAAATTGATCCTCCAGCCCAAGTGCTGCAATCTCAATTCCACCTATCTCCAAGCGCTAGTCAACAGGCTCCTTATACAGTTTTTTCACAATAGTAAACTATCACATCCATAACTTTGTTCTCAGTTAACATTGTGCCATATTTCTTGAGAGGATATTGGATGAAGTAGAAGTGTCCTCAGCCGTTAGATATGAATGGAGATGAGGCTCCTAGTCCCGATAGTTTTATCTTGGCTTTCTTCCAAAAATACAGGGGAGTGGTCAAAGAAGGGACGATGAAGTTTTTTCAGGAACTTCATTTGAAAGATACTTTTAAGAGCCCAAATACATCCTTCATATAATGTTTTTGATGAATGATATGGAAGATAATGTGCTCTGGACATTAAACAGAAATAGTTGTTTAATTGTTCAATCATACTATGAAGCTTTGAGAGGGATTGCTGAATGAGATTATCCTTGGAAAGCAATTTGGAGAGTGAAGGCACCTACGAACTTAGCTGTCTTTATGACTGCAACCTTGGAGAAAGTTCTTACGATAGACAATCTTATTAATTAAGGATGAGTATTGTTGATAGGTGTTTCAAGTGCAAATAAAATCACAAGAATACTGATCATTTGTTTCTTCATTGTCCAATTGCTACAAAGCTATAGGCATATGTATTTGGGGTTTATGGAATTAGATGGGTGATACCAACAGGCTCTAGTGTATACCATGCTTTAATGTTGAAGGAGGAGACTATAGGGAGATTAAAGTCTCAGTTTGTTAGATCTCTATTTTATTGGATGTCATTATATAGGTGTAGAACTTCCAACCTAAGTTGATTTTCTGGATTCGTTATATTACTTATCCCAAAAGCTTGCATTGATAGGAGATGGTGAATTTAATGAATCACTTTACCATTATTCTCATACTCTCTCTCACGTGTGGGCCCCAACTCCCCCTCAATAAGTGGGATCCAACATGTGAAATTTTGACTATTTTAATGAGAGATAGAGCAAAGTCAGAGTTTAAACTTAGGACCACCTACTTTTATATCATGATAAATTGCCACCTATCCCAAAAGCTTAATCTACCATGAAATGGTTAATTTAATCGCTTAACCATTATTCTAACACCTATATACTTCAATTTTTTTCTTTGAGTCCTTGTATAATGCTCTTTTCTTTAATATACTTACTTTGACAAATCAAAAAAGAAGCTGGGTAGTGTCTGCCCCCCATTTGATCATCTAGTTGCATGTCAGCAAATAAATAAACATGCTGAATCAGACTTTCCAATCCCAATCAAGTTACAATTGTATATGCCTATTTGTTCATCCAATTGCAAATTTTCAAACCCAACACGAGTAAAATTTATCTTCATTCCATAAACAACTAGCATTATTCCTTGGGTACATAAAGGGATTATGTACACCTGATTATGATAAAAGGATGAACTATACCTGATTGATCCAGTAAATTTTTCTCGAACAGACTTGGGACCGACACACATAATATCAGCTGAAGCCACTCTAGCTGTCACTCTAGTAACCTATCATAATCAGGTAAACAACATGTGATATACATACATAAATCAATTTCAACATAGCTCACAAAACTCAATTGAGTTACTTATATGTATGCCTGATAGCAACAAGACAGCAGCTGAGCAATACAATCTACGAGAGAGATAATGTAAATTTAGTTGCCTCAGTATATAGCACATAGCCAAATTTGAAATAATTGAAGCATTTGGAGTCCTAAGGGTGATGCCAAAGTGATAAGACTTGTTGTTTTCATGGTAAGGAGCCTTCAGACATCACGAAACCAGGTTATTTGGCAAGTGACTCTCCTCATTGTATCATGTGGACCATTTGCAAAGAGAGAAACCATAGGACTTTTGATGGTGAAGAATAATCAATCCTAGTCTGAACAGACACGATGTTTAGTTTCGACTACGTTTTACATAACGCTTATAAATGAAGTCATCAAACCATGTAATTTCCGGCTAACTTATGACAACCATTTTATTATGAAAACCTTTACAACGAAAACCCGATCATAAGGAGGTATAGGTTTTTGACCTCCTAAACCTTAAAACAGGCATGAAAGAGCCCACTCTAAAATACTATAAACTAAAATATTTAGAATGGAAGTAAACAGCCAAATACTCATTGACATAGTAAGAAGTGAGCAGCAGCCACTTACTCTTGCAATAACAACCGATCCGGGTTCGGGAACGGCACCATGGGCTTTGTGACCAGTTACTTCCACAGTGGGTCTCTATAAAATGACAAATTAAATTAATGAACAATGTAATTATCATCACCAATCAACACAAACCAACAGTTTATAAAATATAGACTAAGAAATAAGGCTAAATTTTTTTTTTTTTTAATAAATAATTATACAATTTAGGTGCATTTTTATAAAGAAGAGGATTATTGTTGTTGTTATTTAAAGTTAAACCCTAGAGGGTAGAGAGGAGTAGAGAAGTTAGTTAGTTGGTTAGTTAAGAAGTTAGTTACCTGGTCGGGGGAGTTAGGGGGAGGGGATAGGGTGCGGCGGAAACCAGTGAGGGAAGCGTAGACCAAGTTGTTGTGAGGAGCCACGTAGGCGCCTCTTCCTGCTCTCACTTGGGTTGCTTTTCCCAGCACTTCTCCTGGCGTCACCACCACCACCTCCGCCGCCGCTGCCTCTTCCATTCTCTTTCTCTCTCTCTCTCTCTAACACTGGGCTTTAGACGGTGCAATGCAGAGAGCAATTGTAGCGGCGCGGACAGGGAGGGACTTATTATGGTTCTTGGTTGGGTAAAGTAATAACTTTTAAATTCCGGTCGCTGAAGAATTTGGCTCAAAAATCAAAATTGCAATTTTTTTTTTTTTTTTGCTTTTTTTTTAATAAAAAAGACACGATAAGTTCAAAGAAAAAAAATTAAGCCATGGGCCAAAATGCAAGAAAGAGAGATTTTGGGTCATACACTTATTGATTATAAGGTTTAATAATTATCCAAATTGAACCCATCTTAATTTTGAAGCCTAATTAGTTGGAAGGAAAAGTGAGGAGAAGAGAAAAAGTGGCCCAAAAGTTTTCCTCCTCAGGCCCACCATTTGAGAGAAAATAGTCTTCTTCTTGTACTTTGGAAGAAAACTAGAGATATAAGAGCATCTCCAACAGATTCTTCAAATTTTTGTATTGTTTGGAGAATGAACAGTGACTTTTACCTTTTAGTTACCCACTTTTTCAAATACATTTTTCAACAGATTCTCTATCTCATTCTCTATCTCATTTAAATATTATTTTTTCATTTATTCTTTATTCATTATTTATTCTTTTTTTAACAACTACACATCTTCCAACATTTTTTTATTCAATACCTAATTATTATAATAGAAAAAAACATTTGAAGGATGAATAGTAAAAGCTACAGTGTTCTCTACTTATAGAGAAGCACTGTCGCAACTCTACTCTAAAAAATAAAGATAGAAAAGCTATTGGAGTGGGGTTTTGAGGTGTTGATGCTCTAAAATTGGCTTTAAAGAAGCCATTGGAGATGCTCTAATGGGAGAGGGAGTGGGTTGATGAAAAATTACCTATTTGCCCTCCTTCATTTTCAACATTACTCTTTTTTTTTTTTTCTTTTTCATCTTTGTTACGTTTGTTTTTCTAAACTAGTAGGTTTTTTTTTTTTTTTTCTTTCTTTCTTTCTAATATATACTATTAAATTTATTTTCTTGGCACTAGGGCACATGACTAAATTTATATAATCTGCATTTTATATCGTCTTATTTTCTTCTCAAACAAACCAAACATCATGAGAAAAAACTAAAATTTTTTTTCTATCCTCCCACTTTTCCATCCCCTCTCCATTTTCTATATTTTCACTTTTTCATCCCCAACCAAACAGACCATAAATCCTGTCATATTTTTTTTTTCCACCTTTATTATTATTAATGTATAACCTCATGTATATGCACGGGTACAATTAAAAACAATCACAATTATACCGTTCAAATATTTTTTTTAAAAGAAGATGTTGAAATTATACATGGTATTAGCTTACACATTTTTTAATTGAAATTATATATAATTTAGAATTTAATTGGAATTAGACTCTTCGATTTTCGCACCCAATAATTCTCTTGCCATAAAAATTAAAAAATTAGACAGACACGTAGCACAAAATTGGACTCCAATTGAAATCCAATTTAGAATCTAATTAAATTTTAACTTTTCAATTTTTACACTCAATAATTCACTTTACACAAAAATTAAAAATTAAAAATTAAATGGGACACATGGTGCACAATTGGACTCCAATTAAAATTCATTTAGATTCTAATTTAATTTTCTCCGAGCTTTGGCTTTATATATATATATATATATATATATATATATATATATATATATATATATATTATTGGATCACAATTCCACCTTATATTATACCAATCACAACTTACAACATTTTTTTTTACTTTTCTTAAAAAATAATCAAAATTTAAAATGGATGAGGTTGGATCAAATGACATTGAAGACTATTATGGGAAAACAAAAGATTCTCATTTGTTGGTGTCGACACTAATAGCAACAGTAACTTTCGCAATTGCAAATGTATGTAAATTGTTTGAACAAGTTGTGGGTGATGAGATAGACGATAATGGTGCAATTGTGTCATTAATTTACAAGGAATGATACCATTTGAAGGCAAAAACAAAAATGTTGGTTGAGGTGTCTATGAGTTGGGTTAGATTAGGTTTTTTTAACCCAACCCAACCTTGTATGTAGAAAACGACTCAACCCAATTCACATGGGTCAGGTTGGGTTAGGTTGGGTTGGGTTGGGTTGGGTTGGACCCAATGATTGTGCATACATATTTTATGATTCATAAAATGTATGCTTTGATCAATTATTTAAATGTTTTTTTTTCAACAAATTATTACAATTCATAAAATATGTTTAAATTATATTCCAAATTTCTAAAGTTATCACTTATCAAAACTAATTTTCAAAATACCAAAGTCAATCAAACTAAAAAAATAGAATAAGGGTAAGATAATATCAATATGAACTACACAAAATGAATTTGTTATTATCCAAGCTTCTATACTCCTCTTCTATCAAGGAGAGTCTAAATTTAAGATCCTCACTCGAAGCAGAGGAAGAAATAGCCCTAAGATTAACACAAACGTGTCATTACACCATCAATTAAAGTGTCAAGAGCTTCTTCTTTTTTCTTTTTTGGCTGAAAGTATCAAGGGCTTCTTATTATTGCAACATATAGAAGAAATTATGTACTTATAAACAATAGATGAAGTCATATAAAAGAATTTAAGGTTAAGATATGGCAAATCAAATCATATATCTCCTACCACAAATTCCAAGGCAATATACATCATAATTTTTCTTTAATTCAATAATTACAACAATGGAAATAGAGGATTTGAACCCTAAAGTCTTAGACATATCCGTTAGAAAAAATAAAAGATGTCAATTGAGCCATAGGCTCTTGACAAATTGATGGAAATCAAGATCAAATAACTGAGAACTTGAACTAGAATTACCTTAAAATTAAGAATCAAAGTTGGAATTACAAAGAAAATAACTGCAGAAACAGAGTTTCTGTCCAGGTCTAAAACTAAGTTAAGTTTACATCAAAAAACTGATTCTACTTTTACATTACAAGCCTATTTATAATTTTTAACTACAAGGAAATAAGCTAGCTAATTGTTACATCTAGACAGGCTACCACAACATAAGTCAAAGTTGAAATTAATGAGAATATATGGCAAATCCAAGAAGTCAAAATAAGGGGCTGGTTGGCTACCCTAAGAGGTTAGAAAAAGTGGCTGGCTTGTAGACAGTGGTTGGTTGTCAATCTAAGAGTAGAGGGGGGGTTGGTTGGCTGGCCTAAGGGTAGAGGGTGGCTACTTCATACTGCCCTCCATAAAGGAAACTTTCCCTCAAGTTTCAACTAGAAAATAAGGCTTCAAGTGCTTCACATTGAAGGCATTAAAAATGTTTAAATGAGGGGGTAGTTAGATTGTGTAGGCATTGTCATTGATTTTAGTCAACACTTTGCGTGTACCTACTTTCCTTGCTCACAACTTGGAATAGGAGCCATGAGTACACCTTTCCTTAGTCACAATCACCCATTCAAGGTCTCCTTCCTTGAAAATTAGTCTCCTTCAATGAATATCAGTAGCAATCTTGTAGTTTGCATTGGAATGTTCAATTCTCTCCTTGACTTGTGCATGGACAGATTGCATAAAATCTGTCATTTTTGTTGCTCTTACATTCTCCTTTTTAGAAAGTGGCAAGGGTGCTAAATCTAAGATACTTAAAAGTTTATTCCCATACACGACTTCAAAAGAAGATGTGTTAATAGTCCAATTAAGAGAAGAGTTGTAAGCAAATTTAGCCAAGAGAAGGATATTTTCCCAATTCCTTTGATTTTCACCAATCAAGCATCTCAAGAGATTTCCAAGACCCCGGTTGACAACTTTGGTTTGACCATTCGTTTGAGGGTGGAAAGAAATGCTAAAGCTCAATTTAGCACCTATCTTCTACTATAGAGTTCGCCAAAAATGAGCAAGAAATTTAGCGTCTTTATCTGAAATAATAAAGAGGAATACACCATGAAGCTTGTAGACCTCTTTGAAAAATAAAACAGCCACATTGGAAGCATCCGAAGTCTTCTTGCATGGGATAAAGTGAGCCATCATGGAGAAACAATCCACTACCACCATGATTGAATCACTCTTTCGGTGTGTAGGTGGAAGGCCAAAAATAAAATCCATACTAATACATTCTCATGGTTTATTAGGCACTGGAAGAGACAAATATATACCTGCATTAGTGGTTGTTCCCTTTTTTTTTTTGACAAACTTGGCACCTTTAAACATGCCACTTAACATCTTTAGTCATTCCTAGCCAAAAGTAGTCTTGTTTAAGGGATTCTAGGGTCTTTGATTTGCCAAAATGCCCCAAATTATGTTGTTCAACAATCATCAGCTCTCTTAGAAAACATTTAGGCACACATAATTTTAGCTCTTTGAAAAGAAATCCATCCTCCAACCAAAAGTTAGATTTGGCAGGTTGCTATCTCTGTTTCAATTGTTGGTATAGATTACCAAAATGTGGGTCATCTTGGTAATTCTCCTTGAAAACTTTAAATCAGGGACCTTAGCTTGCATTTCCACCAAGAAATTAGTCCTTCTACTTAACCCGTCAGCCACTTTGTTAAGAATACCAGACCGATGTTTTAATGAGAAAGTGAATTACTGCAAAAAGCTTACACACTTTGCATGCCTCTTGTTCACATTAGATCGGCTATTGAGATATTTCAAAGCCTTAGGATCAGTATGCAGAATAAACTCTTTGTAGGCTAAATAGTAACTTGAATACTTGATGGCTTGAAAAATAGCATAGAATTACTTGTCATAGGTAGAATATCTAAGTTTTGCTTTATTTAATTCCTCACTAAAGAATGCTATGGGTTGTCTTTCTTGGTTAAGGACACCACCAATTCCCACTCCTAATGCATTACAATTATATCTTGTCAAAATTGGGCAAGGCAAGAATACAGGCTTCGATTAACTTCCTCTTCAAAAGTTGGAAGCTTTCTTGGGCTTCATCAGTCCAAACAAAGGACTTTTGCATGAGAAAATCAGTGAGAAGAGCTGTAATAGTGCTGGAATTGCTAATAAACCTTCTATAGAATGTAGCAAGACCATGGAAACTCCTCACCTTATGCACTCTAGAAGGTGTAGGTCAATCAACAATTGCCTTAACCTTGTTTTTTATCCATGAACACTCCTTTGGAAGACACAACATACCCCATGAACACCACTTGATCCATCCCAAATCTACACTTTCTCATGCTAACGTAAAACTTTTCTCTCTTCAAAATATCGAGCACAAGCTCTAAATGCACCAATTGACCCACCAAACAGTGGCTATACACCAAAATATCATCAAAATACACCACAACACAAACCCCTAATAGTGGTTGCAACATTTGTGTCATCACTCTCATGAAAGTGCTAGGTGCATTTGTCAAACCATATGGAATAACAAGCCATTCAAATAATCCATGATGTGTCTTGAAAGCTGTCTTCCATTCATCTCTCGGGCCCCAAAACATAGTCGCTTCTGGAATTGAATTGTGCACAATCCTGCTGCTCGGTTTTTATTTATTTATTTTTACTTAAAAGAAAAAGGGAGGTGCAAGAAGAACAGTGCTCAGACATATTATTGTAAAATAAAGAGAGACATTTCCAAAACATGGCTAATAGATCAAAAACTTTCAGTTAGTCTTATAGGATTCAGTTCTGTGAGTTATAATTAAAGTTGCTTTCACTATCAGATGGACCTGTAAATTATCTTTGTTCTAACATCAAGTAAAGCTATTCATTCTACCAAGTTCCAGTGATATAACTCAATCATGGAAATGGTTAGCAAGAAATAACAGCTACAATTTGTATGATATTAAGAGTACTACTAAATTTGACTTCTCCATGTGGTATTTCAAAGACCACAAAAAATATTTGAAAAAATCTAGGGGCTAGAATTTTTTCACACTACATCACAACCCCTCACCAGCATGTTACAGGACTCTTCGAAGCTCATCTGCCATTCCTTGCAAGAGGACAGGTTTTCGAATAACTCCACTTATTCCAATCTGTAGGCATCTCTCTAACACATGTTCCTCAGCACTTGCTGTTAGGGCTATAATTAATGGCCAATTCTGGCTGCGTAATTTTCGGATTCTTAATGCTACTTCGAACCCATCCATCTCAGGCATATGAAGATCCAAAAGAACAATTTGGAAAGAATTTTCAGCAGCACTAAGGGCACTCAGGCATTCAAACCCAGACGAAACTGCAGTAACATGACAGCCTAGCTTCTCAAGCAGTTTCTTTGTCACAGTCCTGTTTAAATCATCATCATCAGCTAGTATGACCTTAAGGCCTTTAAACTGCGAGTTGGAATTTGGCTCTGAAGAACTTCCATGAGCAAATATGGCTCTTCCAAAAGATGGTCGGGTTTGGAACCTAAGAACAAGTGTCATGCTTTGTGCAAAACCCAACAAGTTCGTCGATATCCATATATTACCTTGCATCATCTGCAGATATTTTTCCATAGAAAATTCAGAAGTTAATAAAACTACTCTTAACATGAAAGTTACAAACATTATAATCTTTCGTCCAAAGCAACGCATACGCTAATGCATCACAGTTACTTCAAAAAAAAAAGAGGAAAGGCAATGATATTCCATCATAGTTTTTTTTTTTTTTTTTTTTTTTTTAAAGACAGGGAACCTCGTAGACTGTACAGAGCATCATATCTTTTTACCTGGTTAAACCCTGGACCCATGTAACATGCACATCACACAGATAAGGTAAGTCATTGGCTTTGCCAATAGGACGTTGCCTCTATAAATTGTTCCATCATAGTTTTAACAAGTGAAAATGTATAAGTGATGCAGCACAAATTAAATAAAATAAACTTAGGAATCAATACCTAGGCTTGTTTGGAATAAGAACCAAACATAATCTAAGAATCAACAGTTAGGGTTGGTGGGAGTCAACACTAAGCCACTAGGAAATTTACGACTACAATTTTATTCATCAACTTTTCTCCAAAAGAGTACAATAGCATGCTTATATAGACTATTACAATTAAGCCTTAATCCTAATTGTCTTGGGCAAAACAAAATTATTGAATTATAAATATAACCTTAATCTAGGAAATTAAATAAAATACTAATAAACTAATAATGAGACCTGAAATAAAATCCAATAGACTAATAATAAAAATACAACTGACTTCTAAACTTAAATAAAACAAAACTGTTTCTGTACTCCCTACATCATTCTCCCTTGTTAAAGAAAAATCAACCTCAACTTTTGAAGTGTCTAAGGATAAGAACTCTTACACTTGATAGTTGCACCAACTCTTGAAACACCTTTGGTGACACTAAGAACAAAGAACATTTTTGTTCCACCATTTCATTAAATTTGTCTAGAATAATAAAATCAACAAGGGTTGAGTAGCAGATGCATCAAACGCATTTTTCACAATATATAAACCCCTAATTCTTTGCTCTCTTGTTGAACTTTCTCTTCATCAAATTGTGGGAAATCTTCCTTCTCGGTGATAAGTATTATACCTGACTTTTGAACATGCTGTATTAAGTCGACTACACATGGTTCACGTATTCCAACTCATAGTTTAGGCACAATGGTATATTTTTCTTACAAGCCTAGCACTGTCCATTCTCATAACCAATCAACGAAGGCTTTTGGATCTAGGCAACTGTCAAAAGAAGGTGCTTTGACCCTGATACTGCCTACCACTCTTTCATTGGCATCCCTAAAGTCCCTAGGGTCAACTTAATTAGGATAGCCATTACCTCTATTCAAATTTCCCTGACAATTTTGCCTAGGGGGCAGAGCATTTTAACAGTCATATCTTAACAAGTGATCAATTGTCTCACCACTAAATCTACACATGCAACACCAATCTGTTATAATAATGTTCCTTTAATATGATTATCTACCATCAAAATCTTTCCTAAGGCAGATGTCCAAAAAAAAATTAGGCCACAACCTTCCGTGGTACCTTAGCACCCCAAATACTCTTCCAAGGGAAATAAAAAATAGCATTAAACCCAAAATAGCTAACCATTAAAATCATCATCTCAATTTAACCTCCAAAACCTCTTATCAGCAGCCGCTCTGTATGATGGGAGATTGGAATAAAACAATTCAAGGAAGGAATCCGCCAATTCTAATTCCCAATCTTGAAAAGCACACACAATTCTTAAATTCCAAGCTTGAACCACTCCTTCCTCCAAAATGACCAAGGAATAATCTACCATAGCATTCTTATCCTCAACATGGAACACAGATCATGAAAAGGTCTTTTAAGGCAACCTCACCACACCATACATCATGCCAAAAATGGATCCTCCTAATGTCCTCACCCTTATTAAAACCAGAAAACCAGTCCCAACCATTCGTAATATTTTTAGCTTCTACAATGTTTTAGCTGTATAAATAGGAATGGTAAAAGGGAAAGGAAGTAGATAGGAAGATTATATAAAGTACTCTTACCTGGCTTTTCTCATTTTACAAGCATATTTCTTCCAACTTGCCAATGTCCTTTCCATTCTCTTAATAATAGAGTTACACAGCATGTGAGCCTCAAAAGATGGCCCTGTAAAAATCTTAGATAAGTTATTGATAAATAGCCCCCAACACATCCACTTCCTCTACAACATCAACCTCCCCCATGGGTACCAACTTACTCTTAATTAATGTTCCTACCTAATATGGCTTCGAAGCAAAAGAAAAACTCAGGGAATATATCTCAATTGAAAAGGACTGGTCTTTATAGCAAAAGGCGAGCAGGAGACCATCATCACACTATTATTATTATTAGCTCCCACCTGAAAACCGGATGATTGCCTATCTTCCATAGTTCTTGATGGAATACCACTAAGAACCTCCATAACTAAAAAACAAAATGGAGGTTGGAACATAGTAATGCATGTGAGTAGTCGTAGCATTGGAGAGTCAACTTTCTTCATTCCAGACATTCTTGAAATTGAGATAATCATCCCTATCATATCTTAGAAAGAACACCATGTTTCCTACGTAAATATTCACTAGGCACAACAGGGACAAGAGGGTACTGGATTACAAAAGAAATCCCACTGAAAGAACACCATGCTTCCTACGTACATATTCACAAGGCACGACAAGGACAACAGGGTACTGGATTACAAAAGCAATCCCACTGAAAAAAATGTAAATTTACATCTTGGCCATCTGACGGCCAACAATACGCTTTGGGTTTTGAATAGAAGAGTAAGAACTACTCTAAACTTCATACAAAAGTGCACAATCCCAGACTCAAACCTATTGGGGTAAAAGACGTCCCAAGAAAAACACCTATAGGGGGAAAGACCCCTGTAAAGCTTAATGGAAGTAGAAATTTTTTATAAAAAAATAGTTCAATATACAACCCATGCACTCTTATGGGATTGAACCTATGTCATCCCCAATCCTAACTTTTTTTTGAACCGGGGGGGGGGGGGGGGGGGGGTTGGTTTTGATGAGATGCCATTTGCTCCAAGGATCATTGGCATGAAATAGAGAAAATTAGAAAATGTAGCATGCTACCACATTGGTTGGAGGAATAAATGCAACATTCTGAACTAGAGATGGTACAAGTTTGTCAATCAAATATGAACATGACAAGAAACCCCCACAGAAAGAAAATAGTTCATTGCATTCAACAATGATCCATCATAGGTCAATTTTTCTATGTGCCAAACAAAAATTGCAATGAATTGAAATAGTTATAATTGGTTTTGTTGATATCACTTGCATTGCAGTAATCAATAAAGCAGAGTAAAAAAATAAAACAAAATATAGACAAAACAATAAGAGAACCCACCTGCACGAGCTTTTTGCACATGCTGAAGCTCAGGCCCTCCTTAACTTCATTGCTGCTGTGCCTTCTACCAGCATAATTTAATGCTGAGATTGATCCATCTGATTGAGAACCTTTCTCACTAATCTCAATTTCAAACTTTATATAAATATGCTCCCCTGGCATGGTTGGTCTCCACATTCCCAACATTTTATCATCCTTGTCCTCAATATCAATATCCCGAAAAACCCGAAAGATGACAGTGCCCTGCCCATCATAGACATTCAGTAGATACCCAACCATATGCAAAATCACTTGAAAAGCCCTTCTCTCGTCACCTATCACCTGATTAGGCAAAGAACTCTGAACATTAATCTCAAAACCCAAGCCTTTATATACACACAAGCACTTTGCAAGACAAGAAGCTTCCTTGATCATGGAATGTAGCCCAAAAGGCCTCATCTCTAAAGGGAACCTTCCATTATCATTTGCTGAAATTTCCATCACATCATTTATCAAAGTTGAGAGAACATTGCTGGTTTTCACCATCGTATCAACCATAATCCTCTGTTCGAAGCTCATGTTATCCTCTTGAAACATTGAGAGTAGGCCCAGGACTGTATGCATTGGCCTCCTCATTCCATGACTCATCACCTTTTGAAAGGAGTTTCTTGCCTGGCTTGCCATCAATGCATTCTTCTTAGCTTGTTGCAATGCACGGTTTTTTTCACCCAGTTGCTCTCTCATTACCTGAGATTCTTCAAGAACTGCAGCATGAGAGAGAGCCACAGCCACCTGGTCAGCAACCACATCCACTATCTCCATTTCATGGTAACTCCAAACTCTATTGTTTGCTGCTGGAAGAACCAACACCAGTACTGCATAACTGGTTTCCACCAATTCTGGTGTCCCCCCTTTGAAATTTGAAACTCGAAGCATCGGCATCCGAATTGCTGCCACGGCCCCTGACTCACAAGAACCACCACTGCTTGCAGCACCTAGTGCTGACTCAGGCCTTAGAATCCTCACTCCCTTGCTCCCTCTTATCTCTAACACATCCGGGTCATTGATTGGGATAGAACTGCAGTAATTCCGTGAAGAACTTGTCTTCAACTCATGGGTCAGATTCATCTCTGTTCTATTCTCATTTGGCATCCAAACTGCACAATTTTGCAAATCCAAAGTCTTGGAAAGTTCAACCAGTGTTGTGTAAAGTATAGTATGCTTATCAAGTGACTTTCTGATTTCTCTGGTTAGCATTCGTACATGCAAACTCGCTTCCTTCTGTTTCTTCATCATTCCAACCTCTTGATCTAATTCCATCACATTTTGCCTCAAAAAAAGCTCCCTTACTTTTACTTTAAGAAGAAGAGGAATCAGAGTCAAAAGAGTAATTGCAGTTGCACATGAAACCAAGGCAGTGAGAAATTTGGCAATGGTAAGGGAAAGCATCAACTGGAATGATTGTTGGCCATAATAAGTCCATCCATTGAGCAAATGGGTCAATCCACAGAGGACTATAAATGCTATAAACTGTAGGAGTACCCATTTAAATGGAAAGTTTGAGCAGCTAATAAAGTAAAGAAGCTCAATTGGGATTGAGAAATATGCCACTGCAATCAAGAAATCACTCACTCTTTGGCACTCTAAAATGCTTTGTATGCTCCACAAGCCCTCTTCGTCGCAGTTACAATTATCATCGGCAGCAACGGAGAAAATCATATAAGAAATGAACCATCCAAGAGCTAATGCTCTTAACATTGCTCCCAAATGGTTGCTTGTTTAATCCAATTTTCTAAAAGTACTCACATCCCAAACCCCGAATCACAAAAACTGCAATAGCATACATTCAACTATAGCCCTTGAAGTATGCTCCAATTCTGAATTCTGATTCCCTCCCCAAAGTAGAACTCCTCAATGAAAAACCAACCTAATCCATATCACAGAAACTCAACTGCCACATTTTATTATCTGAATTTTACTAAGCTAGTTTTGTCAAAAAAGTTAAATACCTATCTAATAGATCCAAAGATCTAACAGAACCACTTATGCGGAACCTGTAGTTTCCCTACGAACTTGGGTTTTCACATTTTTAATACTAGACTACTAGTTTATATTTCCTTTTGAGTTTTATGATAAAAAAGATTTCCATTTTCCCTACTGTTAATTGTTAAACCCCATATAACCAAAAACAAGCAATCAAGAAACAAAGTTGAAAACTACCCAACTTCAATCTATTAAAAATATCTAAAAAGAAACAAACAAAAAAAAAAGAACAGAAACAAAAATGTTTCCAAATAAAAGGGGTATCTAAAAAAAGCACTAACCTTGTAGCTCCTGTGGCAAAAGCCAACTTCAAAGTTCAAACTTTGACTTATTACCAAATCAAATTCAAAAACTAGACAAACTCAACCACTTTCTTTAACCCAGTGGCAAAATCTTCACAGAGAAAACCAGGTACAAAGCAAATGGAGGACTATATATCAAAGGAAACAAAGTAAAAAACCAACACAACTATATCCTATCCTTCTTAAATCACATATCCCTATGTGCTTCTATTATAAGGAATAAATAAAAGAAGAAACAGAAGAAGCAATAGAGTTTGTCAATTCTTATAACTAACCAAGCTTTTATTTTCTCTCTCTCTCTTCAACCTTTACAGCTTCCAAAGAATAAAACATATTGTGAATGTGGACACAAACAAGAAAGAAAAATAGAAAAATACTATGTAGAATGAGAGAAAAACAGTGAGAAAGCCGTGTCTGAAAAGCTAGTTTTAGAGAGAGAGAGAGTGAAAGGGTTTAAGAAGGTGGGAGTGGGGCCCAGAGAGTTTACATGAAGAGAACCTAGACGTTCTCTTTCATTGATTCCCTTGCCTTCCTCGTGAGAACCAATACCCCCCATAATATTATATTTCTACTACGTGTACGTTTGGCTACCTATTAAATGGCAAATTTAATTTGTTATTTAACTTATTTTTATATTATTTATGGGATTTATTGAACTTTTTAATATTGTTTATGAATTTTATTGTACTATTTCAGCTAACTTTTACTTTTATCTACAGTATTTTCAGCAAAAAATTTTCAATTTTAGTAAAATAAGCAGATCCTAAACATACTTGAAATAAAATTGTATTATATATATATATATGTGTGTGTGTGTGTTAAGTGTTTCATTTTATTATTGGCGTTTTAGTCCCTACATTTTGCATCTTTTCCATTTTGATCCCTACGTTTTTATTTCACTACTTTTAGTCCCTAAATTAATTAACGCGTTCCATTTTGGTCATTACCGTTACTCACTTAACAGAAATTGCTGATGTGGCAAACGGACTCCACTGTTGGCACATTAAATGCTGATGTGACCAATAAAATAATATTAAAAAATTATTTAGTATTTAAAATATGCCACTTCAGCATTTTAATTTAAAATTTTAAAAACAAATAAATTTTAATTTTGCGATTCTAATTTAAATTAAAAAAAATGAAGAACCTTTTTTTCTTTTCAATTTTAAAGATTAAGAAAAAAAAATTGTAGTAACTATCTCAATTTTTCTTAAATTTTCTTGTCAACCAAACACAACATCATCAATAAACACAAAACTCAAACTCATTTTCATATTCCTATCTCTCTCTCTCAGGTCAAACACTCAAACTCCGCTTTCTCCCTCTTTGCTTTCTCTCATTTCTTTTTCTCTTTAAGTTCAGGTTGTAGTTTTTGGGACATGGCTTTGATCTGGGTTTAGAGAAAGAAAGGTTGTGATGTGGTGGTTTGGATTTGGGTAGAGAGAGAGGGGTTGAGGTCGGCGGTGGTTTGAATTTGGGTTTAAAGAGAGAGGGGCTAAGATTGGTGGTGAACTCGGCCCTTTCGCTCTTCCCAGTGATGTCTTTGGACCTTGTGGTGGCAGTGGCAGATTGGACCTTGTGGTGGAAGATCGACCATGGCGAGCAAGCCCTCGTTCATTTAGGCTGTGCTTTCTGTTCTGTAGTTGCTAGATTTGTAGCGAAATTTTGGGAATATTTTGTTAAGGTTTTGGGTTTTATTTTTTGGGTTATTTGATGAGTTTACAGAGATATTTTTGGAGACTAGTCTAGGATTTTTCTTTGGTTTTTTCAATGGTTTTTTTTGGTGGCTTTTCAATAGATTTTTCATGAGTATTTTTGGTTGGAAATTTAAGCGTTTTTCTATGGAGAGGAAGAGATATGAGAGGGGAAATCTTAAGGACTGAGAATTTTTTTTTTCCCTTTTTTCAGTGGAGTTATTGGGGATATTTTTGCTGGTTTTGGTGGTGTTTGGTTGGATGTTTTTGCTGGTAATTTGTGTTTGGTTCTAAGTATAAGAAAATGCAAGAAAAGTTTATGTTATTATCATGTTCTTGTCGGTAAATTTATTTTTTCTGGGTTTGTGTTATTGTGACTAAATTTTTTGGGTTTGTGTTCTTTCTTGTTTATGTTTAAGATGAAACTAGATTTGAATTCATGTGTATTTTGGGTTCTAATTTTTTTTTTTTCATTTTTCATTTTGTTAAAATTGCAAATTAATTTTTAAAAATCATGGTAATGTTTCTTTTTTTAATTATTATTTTATGCTGACGTGACATTTTTTAATATTATTTTATTGGCCATGTCAGCATTTAATGTGCCAACAATGAACTCCGTTTGCCACATCAGCAATTTCTGTTAAGTGAGTAACGGTAAGGACCAAAATAGAACGCGTTAATTGATTTAGGGACTAAAAGTGATGAAATGAAAATGTAGGAACCAAAATGGAAAAGATGCAAAATGTAGGAACTAAAAGTGCATTTACGCCTTTATTATTTTATTAAAATTACTTTATTCTTTTTTAACATTTATTTTTATTTATTATGTCCTTGTGTTTCCAAAAGAGCCTTATGTATTATTTTATGTCTTTTTTTTAATCTTTTTATAATTAGTATATGTTTGGATTGCACTTAAAACATATAACATCTGCGTCTGCCTTTTCTGTGTGGGTCCCATGCACTGTTCATGGGACCCACAAGTACGAATTTCAACAAATTTTTCTTTAAAACTGGGTCCCACGCACTATTCATACATTTAAAAATTATTTTATTACAGTGTTTTCAGTTTTCAATTTTCATTAATAAGGGGTATTCAAACAGACCCTTAGATGATCAAAATCGTATGGGATATTTAATACAGTGCATCACTCTTTATATGTTTTAGTCTATACTCTGTATTGTCAGGTTTAGGATCTAACTTACTTAAATTATTTGTACTCTTTTGTTTTCAAAATCTTAAACAAAGACTACTTCAATACTTTCTCCCAAAAATAAATAAATAAAAGACACTTTCAGGATAGGTCTAGATTAAAAATCTTGCCCTTTGGATCCAAATGTGAGGGAAGTGTAGTTATAAGAGTAATTATTTTGAATAATTAAATTCATGCTTTTCGAATATCCTAAATTTTTTGGACTTTTCTAAAGAAAATATATTTTGGAACAACCAATACAGTATGTCCATTTGTCAATTTCTATTTCCTTTTTAATTCAATCTTTGTTCATTAAAATGATTTCATGTAGGGGTGTTCATTAAACCACAAAAACCACACCAAAATTACCCGCAAAATAGCATAACTGTACTGCACCGCAAGTAACAGTGCACTGCAGCGCACCGCACCACATAGTGCAATGCGAATTGCAGTTTTTAATAAGAAAACCGCATAAACCGCACCGCACTGCACTCTCTCTATATATTAATATATTTATTTATTTTTAATATTAAATATATTATTAATAGTTTAGTAACCCTAGTTTTCAAAAAAAAAAAAAGGTTTGATAACCTTAGTGAGTGTTGACTAGAAAAGTTAGCCCAAAATAAAGAAAAACTGGCTTAATAGTTTAAAACTTGGCCCAAAACAAAGTAAAAAATTAGTTTTGGACTGGGTAAAAAAAACCCAAAATTTTAAAAATATACCGACTTCAAACCGTTCAAATTGTATCTTATATATCGCACTGCACATGTAACCGCAAAAATGAGGTGCGGTGCGGTTATGGTTTTGACTAAACTCTAAACCGCACCGCACCACACATGTGATTGCAAAAATAAGGTGTGGTGTAGTTATGATTTTAGCTAAACCGCACCGCAAAGTATGGTGTTAAAAATAACCCAAAACCATACCGCACCGCACCACGAACACCCCTAATTCCATGTAAACCTTACTTTTAAATATAAGTCAAATAATAAAATCAAAGAAAAATCACTTTATATTCATTAAGAAATTACAAATTATAGGCTCTAACTTTGACAGATTTTTAGTTCAATATTTAAAATTTCATTTATTTTTTTAATTTTTAACTTTCATGCATTTTCAATCTAGTCCTTCTATTCAATCCGCAACATTAATGGCCTGTTTGGAAGTTTTGAGAGAGAGGAGAGTAGAGGGGAGGAGAGTAGTGGGGAGGAGAGTAGAGGGGAATGGTTCCCCTCCACCTTGTTTGGATGTTTTTAAAATTAGTAAGGGGGAAGGAAGTAATTAGCCCTTCCCCTTGTTTGGATGTTTTAAAAATTAGGATGGAGAAGAGAGAAAATGGTTAAAATAGACAAATTTACTCCTATTTGAAAATTGACTTGCAACATTGGTTTATTATTAATTTAGAAAGGGTAAATTGGAAAATTTATCTAGTCAATAATTTATCTACTCTACTCTCCCTCCAAATCTCTCCAATTTGGGGAAATTAAAAATGAGGGGTTAGAGGTGGTTGAAATCCCTCCAAACTCCTCCCCCTCCTTTCTTAAAAAACTTCTAAATAAGGTAATTGAATTACTCTCCCTCCCTCTACTCTACTCCCCCTCCTTTTTTTAACTTCCAAACAGGCCATAAATCTATTAAAACAATGTGTTTTTAGGAAGTGAAAAATACAAGTAGTAACAATGAGATTAGATGGAACGAGACGCGAGATGAAATGACTAAATTGGAAGTACATTAAAGTTAACTTAAATAGGAAAATAAAATAAAATTTAAAGAAGTGAATTGAAACTTGGGATTTTTGGAAAAATAAAATTTAAAAGAGTGAATTAAAAACTATGAAATTTTATCGTGTATTGTTTTGCATTGTAATTGTGTTTCCAAGACACAATTTTTCAAGGTTAATTGAAGTCATGTTTTGGAAATACGATTTATAAGTAAAAACTTGTCTTGTAAGCTCTTGTTACATCAATACAATTTTAGATAAAATTATATTTTCAAAACACAATTTTATGAAAAGGTTATTCTCCAAAATATATATTTCCATGGCGTCACTTTTAATAATTAAAAAAATTATTAAAACTTTTTCAAAGTTAGAAAGTATAATTTACAATTGAAGTTAAGAAAAACTCAATTTCTTTTTTAATTATAACATATTGGGGGAAAAATAAATTGTTTATGGCATTGCTCCTTGTGTTTAATACACACATTTGCTTATGGAATGACCGTTAGGAAGTGTGGCGGTTTTTTTTTTTTTTGAATTAGGAAGGGTGGCGGTTAGTAATAGTAGATGATGAATAAGGTGGGCAATGCGATGGTGCTTTGCTTTGGGAAAGTTAACGGGGCTACACTGGCCACGTGGAGCACGTGCTGATGATATCCATATAGGTGTTACTCTGTGGAGTGACAATGTGACATATATTTAATTATTTATGGTTTGTGTGTATAATATAAATGGGTCAGATTGGATTAGTCAAATCAACTAATTAAAAGGTTCTGTCAAAAAAAAAAATACAATAATGTTTTAATTATTATCAATTTTATTAATCTATTGATACAATAATTATTATCATAGCAACTTACAAATTTTTATAATAAATTTAACATTAAAATTTTTTTAACATAATTGTTTGTTGCTCCAAACCAATCTTGAGCACAGTCCATATCATTTTCGAATCCAAGAGATGAGTGGTTACACGTTGTAGAACTATTTAATTATTCTGACAAACTGACTAATCCACCCAACATTGGATTTGATCTCAGGCCAAAAGAAGAAAAAAAGGGAAAAAAAACTAAGATAATTCAAAGTTTCCCAAAACCCAATTTCAATTTTATGTGACAAAGTGCCTAACTATAGGCAATAGCCTAGAAATATGTAAATCTTAGGGACTAGGAATAGGATTCAGATGGTGCATTTTTTAAGAGAAAACTTCAAATTTAATAAATAATCCATTATTTTAGCTAACATATATAATTACACCCTCTCATGTGGTTATTGGAAATGGCATGCATGTTATTGGCAACATTCCTGCCAGTAGAGGATATATTTTATAATCGGCCTGCCATATAGCGTTATCCAATTTTAGAATAGGGATTAGGGTTTTCTGTTTTTTAATTCAACTGTGTTGGATTTTTATTTTTTATTTTTATAACTTTGAAGCTCAAATTTGTCATTTGATTAATTTCATTCTCATATAAACTGCGTAATTCCGAAATGGTGCACCAATACCAAAAATATTTCGTAATTTAAAACGTTATTAGAGAGTGCATGACATAATATGATATGGAAGGATTAATGATCACATTAAGACTGCATTTGTATTAGCATAAATATGTTTTTCTCAAAAATATTCTTTTTCATTTTCAAGTGTTTGGCCCAATTGAAAATTGAAAATATTGGTTAAACCAAAATTGATTATCAAGTTAACAAAAAAAAGAAAGCTTTCACAAGGGCGTAAATTGTTTTATGCCTCTTAGGAAGCATAAAACAATTTATACCTCACCTAAGGCAACCCCTCCAATCAAATTACACAAACCAAAGGTAGAAACCCTTGCTCCACCACCCTACTGTCAACATCATTACTCTTTGTCATCATCGAGTTTAACAAACCAACGGTCAAACCCATAATTGAAAAGTCAATTCCAATTATTTTAATTTGTTAAGTTTCTTATTGTTGAATAATGAGAAATGAATTCGAATCTCATGTATACTAAAAAACCAATTATTGTTTTGTTCTAATGATAAAAGAAAATCATTTTGAAGCCGGTGTTATAAATTCTAATCAATTGTCACTTTATATATATATATATAAAGTGAAAGTTGAATAAATTAGGAAATCACAATTCTTGTTCACGTGTTGTATTTGGGTGCTACCCAAGTGATTTGTGTGTGTAAACATAAACATAAATTTATTAAGTCAAATCAAAGTTGTATTCTAGATTACTAGAATTAAATATACATAGAAGTTAAAATCCACAATTATTTAGTCCAAATACGTTAGCATAAATAGCATGTGTTACAACTTGTTTTTATTTTTTATTTTTCTTCTTGATTGATCAAAACATTCGAAAAGCCCTCTATGGGCTATAATTTTATTTGTATTGATTTAGTGGCCAATACGGTATAGTTTTGAACAATTTGGTCAAAGCACTCAAAACCAATAACCCAAGCACTTTGTATTCAATAAATAGTTCATTACAAAGATGATATATATACTTTATTTAATAAATATATCGTGTTAGATAACTAAATGTAAATATAAATATTGAATACTGAATATTATTATCAAAATAAACACTTACAAGAAATAGTGATAGAAATAAGTATTTCCAAGCATGGAAGAATGAAGAATACAAGAGTAGATAGCTGAGGAAGTAAGAGAGAATATGAAAGCTAAAATTTAAGTTCTAGTTACAAATGAAGAGAAGCAGGCCTTTAATAGGCAGAAACATGCAGTATTTGAGTAGCAGGAATCACATATAAAAGAACAATAAATTTGACTTTTTTACTATTCATTTCACTAAGGTAGATCTATC
Organism: Quercus tomentella; assembly: GCA_028535165.1. Lineage (NCBI taxonomy): Eukaryota > Viridiplantae > Streptophyta > Magnoliopsida > Fagales > Fagaceae > Quercus > Quercus tomentella. The sequence goes on along the minus strand of JAPQVY010000089.1, from coordinate 24,468,146 downwards.
GAAAGTAAGGTGAATACTATAGATGAATAGTGTCATATCAGGTGACAACAGTAATGACTTCAACAATTTTGTCAATATATATAGATATATATATAAACTATATAAATCATATAAATAAGAGAGTTTACCAATTAAGCTAACTTGGAACCCACAACCTAATATCATATATTATAACTATATAAATCACATAAATATGCAAACAAGAATCAAGAACAAATTGTCTCGATAATAATATCAACAATGATCTTTATGTCAATTACATTTTTTTTTTAATGCTAGACACATTTAAGATTTGAATTCATCATCCTCTACCTAAAATGTATATTATCTTAAACTCAATTGACACTTTTTCCTCCACGATAATAGAATCAACTATGGAAGGTGGGGTTAGTGAGCTTAAGGCCACAAAACATATGTTTAACTTATCAATAATAAAAAAAAAAAAAAAATATATATATATATATATATATATCAATGTCCTCTTAAACCATTAGCATTCTTCCATCAAATATTAAAGGGGTATATTTTAATGTGTCAATGCCAATGATAATGGTGTTACTATTTGTAGTATTTAAAAATGATTGAACTTGATCCAAACACGAATCACGATTATCAAAAGCATGGTATGGTTGGGAATTGGGATTAATGCCTTTTCAAATCCTCAAAAGCACAAAATTGGTTCTGAAGACACCTAAAGGAGTGCTTGCAGTGTCTTATCCCCCTCATGTCTAGACCCTTCAAAACATTAATTTTTCAGCTGTTAAATACTACTAGTAATTTCACATCCAAAAAACAAAAAAAAAAAGACCTAACCGACTAGTTTGGTGTTAGGTCAGAGTTGTGCTTTTGAATTATGTTCAACATTGTCTCACCATAACATTGAATTATCTTCTCTTATTCTATAAATTACCATATTATTAATTAACAATTATAAGGATGGTAAGGCCTTAAGGATTCATGTACGTGGACCTCTAGAAGAAGTAATATGTGTGTGTATATATATATACACACACGGGATTTGCTCCCACATACTGCTTTTGGTTACGCTTTCTGGCTACAATTTTTTTTTTTTTTTTAAAATGTCTTTTTGAGTCGATTCCATCCATCTTTTTAGCATTTCAAAGCCAAAGCCATTCGCTTAAAAGAATGATAATAGACTGAAGTGAAAGGTTGAGGAGGAAGGGGAAAAAATAGGGTGTGTGTGTGGGGCCGGGGGGGGGGGGGGGGTTGTGGGGTGTTGTGACACTTTTTATACATTACAATTTTAGTAACAAAGTAAACCTTGAATTTTAAAAAATAGCACATTAAACTTTATGTTTTAAAATTAGTCAATTAAACTATGAGATTTCAAAAAGAAACAAAATAAATCTCACCAATTTTTATTTTTGGGGTTTAATATAGATTCAACTAATTTGATTTTATTTTTTTGCATTATAAATTGCAAAACACCAAAGTTTAATTTGTTATTTTCAAAACAATAGAATTTACTTTGTTACATTCCTAAATTATTGTGTTTACAATAAAGTTTTCAAAAAAGAAATAGAGGGTTGGACTTCCATTCCCATTTGAGCAGCATTCAGTAAAGTCAAAGTGGGCTTTGAAAAAAAAGGGGGCGAGGGACTGATAAGCCCAAAATAGGTGTACCTACCTAGGTCAACCAAGTAGGTTGGCCAACACCCACAATACTTAAACCACATAGGTCAAGCAACACCCACTCTACTTGGTCACGTAGGTTTGCCGACACCAATGCTTGGGCAATGTACCTAACATAATCAAAGATCCATAGATCCCTTCATTTTGGTTAGATATCATCTTTTAAAAATAAAGTATCCCTTCATTTTGTAAAGGAGGCTCCGATAGTCAAGTCAGAAAACCAGAGGAGAATATGGTTATTGAAACTAATAGTGCATTGGGCTTCCTGATAGAAAATTGCCCCAAAACCAGGCAATAGCTTTGCTAGTTGGTCATCCTTCAAGTCGATTGAGAGGATGTGTCAAAGTGGTAGTCTAAGGTCTTCTTTTTTAGTAGGTGACCAGTTCCATTGTGTCCCCAAATTTCACCCACATACACAAATCTAGATCTATTATGGGTAAAAAAGAGCTTAAATATAAGATAGCATATAGCTAATAAATTATTTATCTTAGACTAACGACAAAATAGCCATCCACCCAATATGCAATTAGGCCATGAGCAATGGAGGCAGGAAAATATTGAAACAAAATGCACAAGCATGTGATTCTCAGAGGATATAACCTCTCATGGATGGTGCATACTATAAACAGCATTAGCTGATTTGAGTTCCGGAATACATAGATATTATACATCTATCTACGAAAAAACAGTGCTTTCGAAGCCCAAACGTAATCCTCAATCTGGAAGTTGCTCGTAGTCCCCATTTTCTGGAGATTGGTGTGCTCCACGACCTGTTCTTCCTGCAATAGAAAGCAACAATTTTCAGTGTCTGTATCTGTATCTATCTGTGTCTAGAGGAAATTGATACCTGTCAATTCATAACCAGCAGCAGGACCACCCCTCCAATCTGTGGGCCGTGAAGTTGTCACATGCATGGGCCGAGGCTGAATCATGAAATGACTTCCAGATGAGTCAACAGCTGAGTGGAAGCCTATACTTGATACTGATGCCCCACCAACTGGTGATGCCATTCTACTGGCAGAAGCATCAACTTTCATACCCGCATTGACATCCTTCTTGGTGTCGAGCATAAATGTACCAACAATAACCTGTGGATGCAATTAACTAGTCAGTCAAAGAACTGATTATCAACGAACAGAAATAATTGCTATGAACTTGGGCAAAAAAAAGAGGAATCGTTTAATGCCTGATGACATGACAATAACTATTTCAAAAACTTGGCAACATTCAAAGCACCGAGATTAAATGAAAGGTGCAATCAGCTACCCCACCCCCTCTTGTGTGCACAAGCACAGACACAAAAATGCTAAATCTTAGCTAATAGTTGTGCCTTACAGTATACGTTAGAACGTTTTTTCATTCAAATAACAATTTACTACAGTACCTGTACTGGGCCTGCAGCTTTTAGTGGTCCACCAACACCTCCTCCAATAATTTGGCCATCTGTACTAGATAGACAAATGCTGAGCCCGCCGGCTCTCCCTCCAAGCTCAGTACGTACGTAAGATCCAGACAGTGAAATAATCTCGAACCGTCCCTAATATTGGGGTATTCAGGAGAGTTATACTTTGACAGAGCAGTAAAACAAGTTGTAAACTAAGAAACAACACTTCAATTTATCAGATTCTCCAGCAGGCAGCAGTAATGGATTAACCAGATGAATGAGCAACCTTTTTAAGAAACTAGTATTTGACAAGAATATCACCATCTGAGACATTCTGGCACACAATAAATATCCATTTCAATTTTTTGGTGGTTATACTTACAACTAGCTGTTCTAGCCAACCAGAATCAAATGACTAGATTGGAAAATTTAAGAGTAGAAGAAGGCAGTTGTGTCGAATTTTCATTCAATGTCAATCCATATTACTGGATCAGCACCATTAGACCAACATTAGAATTACTGGCCAAATATTTCAACTTCCCAAATATCACCTAATGTCACTTCAGGATCTTCATAGAGCTAATATTTTTTTACAATTTAATTGATCACTTAATTCCACACAACCATTGTGAGTTCACATGCAATAAAAATGCTAAGTATCTTACATCAGAAAGGAATCGATCCTGTTTTGTTTCATGTAGAATTGAAAAAGACAAGTTGGTAAAGTAATATGGAAACATCACCAAAATATCAACAAGAACCCTAATGATTTTAGTCAAAACAATTTTGGATCAAAATACCTTAATCAAAAACTGTAAGAATAAATTGTATATTTCAAACCCTCTTCAAAACAAAATGCCTTATTCCAAACCCTAATGCTTTTAGCATGGCTACACCTTATTCTAAACAAGCACTAAAATTTTATAAGGTTAAGCCTCATTCGAAGCCCCGTGTGAGTTAGAGCTAAATAAAATCTTTCTACAGGGATGTCCAAAGTACAGATGGCCTACACTTGAGCATCACATTCATCACTACTCTGAAATTATATTTTCATAATATCAAAACATTTCACCCCTAATAATTTACATTACATGAGGGTAATCTTGAATAACATCGTATTCTTAAAGGCAAACATCTTTGTAACATAGAATTGGTATTCAACATTATTTCACCAATCAATAAAATGTTCAATTCATGTCAATGACCTTTAGGTCAGACAGCACCTCACTTAAAATGTATAAAAAAATAACATGTTCAATTCATTTTTAAGCCCTTTTGATTTTGTTTAAAACCGGATTTAAGAGAGAGAGGATACATGTAATAGATTACAGATACTTCCTTCTAAGCTAAAACTCACTTATCACCAAAGGGCTTACCGTTGAAAACTGGACCATATGAGGTCAATCAGGAAAATTTAGGCATAACTATATGCATGCACACGTCAATAAAAGATGTTTCCTCTCAACTTTTTCCTTTATTCATTTTCATAAGAACATGCTATTATTACTATTATTTTCCTTTCCTATTTTTCTGCCTGAATAATACAAAAACCCTCAACCCCACAATTCTCCACAATGAATTGAACCCAAAACCTTACCTTTGAAAGGAGAACTATACTTGGGCTACAAGGCCATTGCTATAATAATCAACTAGCCTACAACATGCACTGTGTGGGCACCACCTTTTTATTTTCCTTTAATGGCAAGAAGAGGACTATAGTTATTTGACTTTCACTGTAATTATCTTCTGGTACCTTCTACACTATGAAGGACCCAACCTTGAGTTTTGTCAAAGATTATGTTTCGTGTGCATGTGCGAGTGTGCGTGTGCACTCATGGAATTTTTTATTCCTATTTGGGTACTTTCCATATGCACCTATGTTTTCAATTAAGTTCAATCGCATCAGACATTAAAAGAAAACTACCAAGTTGTCATAGAAAATCGTTTTACCTCATAAGTAATATTGCCTCCAGAAGTTGCTGGCTGTCGCAGAGAAGCATTAGAGATTGAACCAGATGCTGACAAAATACATATTTCACGCTTACTTTGTTGCATGAACATCATAATCTTCTGTCCCACATCCTAGGAAATGCATCAATATATTGTGTTAGGGGAAAACGGCCAAAAACTGAAACATATCATCCAAATTAACTATTATTTATAAAATATCAGTATCCAACAAGCAAGGCAAGGATAATTATCAAGGACAGATATAAATCTGATACTGAGATGCAACCATGAAATATTTCAAAAACAGAAAAAATAAAATAAAATAAAAAAAGGGGGGGGGGGGGGGGGGTTGAGGGGGAGACCAAGCATGTTAGGTCATTCAGTGCAAGGACAAAGTCCACCAAAAAAAAAAACTCCATCCTAGATGAACAAGTGACAATATTAAGATAAAGATGTATCAAATATTTTCACCCACAAAATAAAACTCAGAGGAGCTGCTACCATGTATATTCAACTAGATCTGGTTTCAGCCCTTTTCATAAAGCAAAAGAATGCATCTTTTACTTTTGATTGGCTCATTCATGACAGTTGTATCCCTCCCTCCCACCCCCAGTATGCAATTGTCCTATGGAAAGCAAGGCCAGTAGGTCCCACATTACACATGGTCCAATCAAAAGTAAAAGAATGGTTATTATAAAGGACCAAAGCCGTGCCCTATTCAAATGAATTTGACATTAGTTTAGAAATAAGAAAACAATTCTTCCATGGATAGTTCAAATCAGCTGCTTTTCCACACAAAGAAGATAGATCAACAAATGGGGTGAAGGCAAACCAACGATCAGATTGCAATCATAAAAACTATGAAACCCCTACAAGAATGAAAGACATTTTGATATACTAACACATTAACTGTTAGCATCCAAGAACCATCTATAAAATTCCATAAAATTTAATATCAACTTGAACGAATTTCACCAAGCACTAATTTCCTTAGAGAAGATTAAGGTGATCGCTTCCCTTTTTTTAACTTCTTCTGTCAGATTAAGTCAAAACATGCATAATATTTAATGTAAAATTTGCTGCAAAAAAATTTTGTCAATACAATATTTTATTTCTCTCTCCCATCTTACTTTGATAATTTTTACACAACTTATTATAGTATTCAGCTCACAAAATTAGTATATCAAAACTAATGAAAATTTGTATTTAATTTAGTCTGTCACTTCTACATACAGTTAGAATCCTTGGTTGCTGTGAATATCACTCTCATTGTGCATCTGATGCAATCAAAGATATCCACTCCTGTCTATCACATTAATAATTGATTTCTTTTCCTGTTAAATTATTATTTATGTCTTTACAAATCTGGAGGCAAATGCAACATAGAGGAGCCAAATTAACCAATACCAACTAACAGGAAAAGTAAAACACCATGGAATACTGCACGTACTTATTTCCAACCCCAATTAAAAAAAAAAAAAAGAAAAAAAGATGACTTCCAATTGAAAAATACCTGGAAACCCAACAACATTTTCAGTTTACCTTCAGAATAATAACCATTCAGACTTTAAAAGAAAATTCTCATACAAAATTGAATCCAAAGCTACATTAAGTATAGTTTAAGCAGTAACAGGTATCTATAACATTTTTATCAATAGTTATAGTTTTGGGGGGGGGGGGGGGGGGGGGGTGTGGGGGTGGTGGTGTGTGGGAGGAAGGGGGATTTGAAAACTAGACATATTTGTTGAAAACACCAGGAAGTGCTAGTTGAGCTACAAGGCTCTTGGCAATAGGTATATATAACAAATAAAACATCAGTTACAGAACCAGAGAGGAAATGCTAACAAGTATCCAGAAATCTCCAAAAATTAATGATAACACATTAACACTAACAAGACAGTACTTCTTTACACTGTCTAGTAACTAACAAAAGGTTTGAACCAAAGATATCAGAATCACATTTGGGTAAACTGGTAGTCTTAGAAGCAAGAGTTAAGTAGCCGTATGACCCACTTTAGAGTTTTAGACACATAAATTCCACCTTTACATTTTTATTTTTATTTTTTTGATAAGTAATATAAATTTTATTCAAACTAGGAAAATAAATTTCAACCTTACTTAAAACACTAACTAAAGAAGGGAAAAAAAAAATCAGATTTTACATAAAACTTGGTCTCATTGCATGGAGTTAGCGAGAGGCATTCATGTGTCGATTTAGTAGATCCCCTTTCATATAGATTATAAATCTGTTTTTTGTATTATTCTTTACAAGAGTTTTGTGCGTACACAAAATCCCTTTTTATCATCAATAAAAGTGCTATTTGTGAAAAAAGGAAAAAAAAAATTTCAAAAGACTGACTTGCTCCATCAACTAAAAAGGGAAAATCATTAAAAACATCTAACAGAATGTAGAATAAGTCATAAACCAAACGTTAAAAAATAATAATAATTTAACATGATATAAAACCCCTAACATCTTCTTGAGTCTGGCTTGACCATCTTCCACATACAAAATTTGCACCATAATTTGGATTCATCAAAACAAGGCATACTTTCCTAAAGCATTCCTCACCTCTCCTGAGAGACATTTGAAACTTCACCAGCAGTTTAAAGTACCTGACGATATATCTAATCACTCTAGTAAATAACAAGTCGGAGATGACTCAACTGCTAAAAAAAAAGGTCATACCTAATGCACAAAGCTTCCACTTTTGGGGGATCTAGGAGAGGTCATGATGAGCAACCTTACCCCAATTTATTGGAGAGGCTGATTCCCGGAATCGAACCCACAACCTGTCGCTTTTGGTGGAAGGCACTTGCCATCGCACCAAAGCTCAACCTCTAGATGACACAACTGCTACTTGCAAAAAAATATATATTGTTCACTTTTATTAGTAGAGAAGAAATCAGGTACTCCTAACAAATTACAACAGAAAGTAAAAAATCCAAGGAAATGGAAATATGGATTCTCCCACCCGTGGTCAATCAGAATTAAGCTCTACATGCTGGTTGTTCCTCTCCACTTGAGACAAAGCGGCACCACATTCCAAACAGAACTACACTTCTGTTGTCCAAACATTACTCTTTTTTTCCCGGTAAGTAATGTCCAAACATTCCATTACAGCAGAAAAGCTACATCAACCACCTCCCTAAGCATAACCCAATTAAAACCAAAGAAAATAAAAACTAAGGACCGCAGCTATCTCACAAAAAGAAAACGCAATCTACTACTAGCCTACACAAACAACATTAATTTTACTAGAATGACTTTTTATTAGATTATCCCATAATAATTGCATGTCAAACTGCTGTACAAGCAACTTTCTTGGAACTTTTTTGCACCAAAAACGCTTCTTTGTATATGGATATCATTTGATCCTCATTGCACCCCATAAAAACAGATATGTCAATCTAACATTTTGGTTTAAACTAAACATATTGTCATTACCCACCCCTGCGCACATCAACTGATTCTAGGTCCCAATCCTTGAAACAAAACACTAACATAGGGTTGAAAGACTGAAAATGCTCCTCAAGCAAATACTCTTAGATGCAATGGAGGCATTCTTGTCTTCAGCAATGAAAAAAAAAATCAGGAAATATATCTGTGCATGTATGAAGGCCGCATCCCCACACCCCACATCAATTAAGATTGGACCCTCCTACCATCCCTATATCAAACTTAGAAAAACAGAGAAATCCCATGTGCTTATGATGCCATTTGCAAAATTAGAAGCAGAACATAATGTTAGCAGTATTAAACAAATAACTTGATTATTTATTTATTTATTTTGATAAATAACTTGATTAAATTATCAACTTTAGCCTACTGAAGTCTTCGACAATTAAATAAAATAAAATAGAATCAAATAATCTCCCTGGTGAGGTTTCCAACTATTAAATGGATTAGAAATTGGGGTTGCCATATTGAGTTTCCCATTAACCAGTATCAAGAAAGAAACATAGTTCCCACCCATTTCACCCAAAACCCACTCTACAGAACAGATAGACTGCACATGTTTTTTACTTCAGGATAACAAATACTAGGATAATAAAATTAATAAGGAAAAAAAAAAAGGGCATAGCCCTAGTGCATGGCGAGTATATACGAGACAAACCCCTTACTGAGATTATTTGAATATTATAAGCATGTGCAAATATACATGCATGCATGTGTATGTGATCACGAGCAATACCAAAAAAAAAAAAATATCTACCTCACCAGCAGCTACAGAAATAACATGTGGTGTAAATCCTTGCCCTGCATTGCCTGTATCAACCAGTTGGAAGTAGGAGCACCACATAAGTTTTGTAAAGTATACTTAATGCTCACTAATCAATGAAAAACAAATAAATAAATGCCAAATGTTCTTATCCCAAAAAAAAAAAAAAATGCCAAATGTTACCCAGCGAACATCCAACTAAAAAAGAATAAGTTTATATCAATTTTTGTTTGTGTTTCAATATTGCAAAATAAATGAATGCAGTAAGCATTTACTAATCACAATAGCTACACAACTTCTTCACAGAAGATAATACCCAACCAATTAAAGGTAATACTAATGTATATCACAATCCTATTAGATGCCAATTCAGGGATCACCTATTTGCACATTGACGAACAAGAATTATGGCACACTAGTAGTGGTAGAAATCATGGCCATAAGTGTGATGTAAGTAACCACTAAAAACATCAGGTTCTAGAGCTGTAAATAACTAAATGATAGCCAATTGGAAAACCACAAAATGTATGTGTAATATAACAAAACAATTAGGCCTTCCACTGCATTAAGTTATCAACAAATTCTCATACACATGCATGCCACTGAGCCACTCCAAATGATGGGGAATTAATCATGCTACTTAGCCACTATATTATGTTCACAATTTGAGCCACACAATTATCGTACAAACTTTTGCTAGTTATTTTAGCCCATCTTATTGTCTCAAACACATACACCTTCAAGAATAAAAGTGTTAAGGTCAATCAGCACTTCTTCTCACAAATGAATTATTTGTTTTATTACTTTATCATAAAACTTCCCAAAATTTTTTTTTTTTTAAATAAATTGAAAGGCACATAGCAACCATAATATAACATTTTATTCCCAATTTTTCAAAGAGCATCATCCTCAACCAATCTGATGTTATTGACAGTCAACACACACCAATAAATTTGGTAAACTTTTGAAGTATTGTCTACAAGTCACTGATCTTAAATGTCATATCTTTTATTTCTCTTATTTCAAGTTCTACCTATTTTGAGTTCCAAGCCAATAACATACTTGACAAATGACAATAAGACTAATCATACTTTGAAATGGCAAGCTGGGCCACCAAATTTGAAAAAAAAAAAAAAAGTATCTTTTCAAACCCAATAGTAAAAGTACTGCAGAACAATATAATAATATCAAAAATTTAATTAAATAAAATGCATCAAAAGTCTCATAATATCAAAATTTTGCACCATATTCTTCATAAACTCAATGAAAATAGCAAACTTTGAACATTGACCAGAAAAATCTCAAAAATTCAATGAAAGTAGCAAGCTTTGAACATTGACCAGAAAAAATCAACTTTTTTGCAACAAGCCCAAAAAACAAAAAAAGGTGGTTCTTTTAAGGATAACAGCACAAAAACACCAACTGCAGAATCACAAACACAATGCATTAATATTTTTATAATACACAAAAAAAAAAAAAAAAAAAAATGCAAACAAAACCCAGCTATTGCCAATAATTTAAAAAACAGCACAAAAGGCAAAGGGAATGTTTGGTTTAGCTTAATTTCATTACAAAAAATATAATATAATTTTTTAAAAAAATAATCGTCAAAATTCTCCAGATAAAGTTGTACCTTTTTACCCAATAAACTTGTCTGTTTGATAACACATTTTCAAATAGCACCTTTTCAAAATATAACCTTTTTAAATCAAACTTCATTTTTTTTTTTTTTTGGGTACTGTTTTTTTAAACAACCTCAATTATATTTAAAATGCACACTGAATCTCATTGTCAAAATTGCAACCCAACCCCTCCAAAACACAAGAAATCCCAATTGAAGCACCCAATGACAAAAATGATGTCACAAACACCCACCAACTGGTTGGAACAAACAAAACAAATAAACACTGCACCGAAATCAGATTCAGAGTGTCCCCTCTTCATAAGAAATACTTAATTTTGAAGTAAAGTAAAGTATAACAAAATTTGCAACAAAGCCCTTCAAGTTATAAGAAATTCTTAATTAATAAACCAAACCATAACTCACGTGCAAGTAAACCTTAGCCTTGGCCACTGGGCCACTCACTCTATTCAAAGAAAATTCCCATTAAAATAAAAAACACCAAACAAACAAACAAACAAACCCCAAAACCGAATTTGCAAACAAGCCCCTCTAAAAAACTGAAATATACAGAGAGAGACTCACCAGAAGCGAGAAGGTTAGATTTCTTGGAAGACAAAGAGTGAGGCTCCTTCCTCTCTTTTGAAGACGAAGTCGAGTGAGACGACGTCGTTTGCTGTTGCTGCTGTTGCTGGTGGTGGTGGTGGTGCTGTTGTTGAGCAGTAGCAGCGGCGGCGTTTGCTGCGGCGGCGGCCTTTTTAGCGGCGAGGGCTTGCTCCGGGGTCCCGTACTTCCTCGGCCTGCCTCGTTTTCTCTTCCCCTCTAGCCCCGAAGAGGGCGTCGTGTTGGGTGCAGTGCTGTTAGCGTTAGTGTTCGCAGTGGCAACGGCGGTGGCGGTGGTGGCAGTAGTAGCAGTTACGGCGGAGGAGGAGGAGGGGGGGTGAGACTGAGGAGGAGGAGGGTAAACGAGGTGGGCCCCACTTACGGTGTCGCCAGGTGGCAGGAGGCCATTGGTGGGTGAGGAAGTGGGATTCTGGTGATGCTGATGTTGATGTTGGTGGTGGTGGTAGTAGGAGGTGAGTTGGTTTTCATTGGGTTCCATTTGAGAGAGAGAGAGAGAGAGAAAAAGAGAGAGAGAAAGAGAGAGTTGAGAGTGTGTGACTGTGTGTGTGGAATGTGATTTTTTTATTTTATTTTTTTATTTTTAATTTTATTTTAAAAAACAAAAATTGTGTGTATGTGAGTTGTTTAAAATGAGATAAAAAAGAAGAAAGTGAAGAATTTAAAAAAAATATATATTATTTAGTGTGAGAGATGTGAGGCGTTGGATTAGATTTTGTGTTGGTGTGTTGTCTAAAATCAAATGGTGTTTTTTTATTGTGGGTGGTTGGTTTTGTGGTTCCATTTTGAGTGCAACACAGAAAAAAGAGTGTGTGTTTGTGGGATAGGATTTTATTTTATTTTCTATTTTTTATATTATAAAAAAATTAAAAAGAATTTGTGTGCTCACTATCGTTGCCGTTGGATTGGATTTTATGTTGTGTGATTTGATGTCTTGACTTCCAAGGCATTTTTGAAACAAGAGTACTATATTATAATTCCATTGTCTTCCATTTGAGGAGAGCGTGTTTAGATTTGGATTGAGATTTTTTTAAATAACAATTTTGGGTAAATTACTAATTGACCCTCCAATTAGTGAATAAATTCAATCTGATCACTCTTTTTTTTTATTGTATTCATTTTGACCCTCAATCATTGACACAATTAATAAATTCAATAGTTTAATAACCAAACTATTATTTATATTTGTGGAAATTTTAAAAAGAAAAAATACTTTTGTTCTTAGCTATTAGATTCGTTTTTGGTGATTTAATTTATTTATTTTTGGTCAATTCAAATGTTACAATAAGTGAAAAATAGAGGATTCAAACCATAATTAGTACAGCCGCTCTTTTGATGATTTGATTTTGATTTGGACTTTAGGCAAAGAAATATCTCCTTTGCATTTCCTATACAACTTATAACAAGTTTTGAAATTCTTATATGCTTCGAGATTAAGACAGGCAAATAATCGTTAGAATACCTAACCCTTTAAAGTTAACGTCCAACCAATGTTGATAATGTGGATTTATTTTCTTAGGCCTAATATAAGCATGGAAGAAAATTTTGCCTAAATTGGATATGAATTGAGATTTTCTCATTTGTATTTTCCGATTAATTTTCTTTTTTTAACAATAGGAATATTTATAACATTATATAACATACTAAATATAAACTTATATAAAGGAAACAAAAAGGGAAGGCTTTTAATCAATCAAAATAAAAATTACATTTTAAATACTATAATTTATAGTGTTTTGTTCTTAGCTGTTGGATTGGATTTTTTTTTGTGATTTTTTTTTTGTTTTTATGTTTTTAATTCAAATGTTACAATAAAAGGAAAATGGGGAATTTAAATATCTACATTGCCTTTCCAATACAACTTATAATATGTCCCATAAAAAAATTATAATAAGTTTTATTATTATTTAATTTTGACATTCTTATATGATACGTATTACTTATTAGAGTAAAACGGGCCAATTTACTAAAATAAAAGAGTAAAACGGGCCAATAGTCACTAGAAGACCCAACGATTTAAAATTAACATTCAATCAATGTTGATAATGTGGATTTATTTTCCTAGGGGGCTAACACAACTGTTGAATTAGTCACACAAAAAAAAAAAAAAAAAAAACACAACTGTTGAAGGAAAAACCTACCTAAATTAGATTTGAAATTGAGATTTTTCACCTGTGTATTTGCTTGCTTATCAATTATCTTTTTTTCTTTTTATTTTTTTTATCAAGAGGGATGTATACAAGTATACAACATTTAAATAACATACTAAATATAAATTGATAAAAAGGAAACAAAAGGGATAGGCTTTTTAATCAATCAGATAATAATTAATTTTTTAAATCTTAGAATTTAGAAATTTGTTTTTGAAACCCTTAGAATTTAGAAATTAAATACCCCACATTCATTAACTTCAAATTAAACCCTACGTTTTTTAAGTATTTCAATATAACCCATAAACTTATTAATTAATATAAAATGCTTACATAAAACTATAAAAGTGATAAAACAGCGAAATATAACTTAAAATGAAATAATGCTCATCTATAACAAACACGTGTTGAAATTGTTTTGTTTAATAATTTTTTTTGTTAATGATATCACTGTAATTTGTTTATAGTTTGAACTAAAATGTTTTGAAGTATAAGGTTTAATTTATTTCTAAAAGCATGGTGTTTAATTTCGAACCATCCATAAATTATATGATCCAAAATACTTTTAAAATAGTGATATGGAAAGCACACAAGTTTCAGATTTTTGGGAAAATTCAAAATGGGTAGCATAAAATTGCTATAGGTGGGCATTTTCAGGGAAGGTTATTGGTATTTTTTTTTTTTTAAAAATAAAAGAGGCATATTACTTTTCTCAGCAATAGAAGTTAGAAAAGCAATTGATATTCTTTATTTTTAAAATATAATAAAAAATAATTGCTTCTCTCTCTCCTCAATTTTATAGATCGTCAAAACAACCCTAATAGCGAATGGTGTTACAATAAAACAAGTTCTTAATTTTATTTGTTACTATTTAAAAATTGAAGATTAAAATTTTTACAACCCGGATTAAAACTAATCTTTTCAAATAAAAATTGATTGACGTGAAAATGTTCATGTTTAAAGTACAAAGAGAATGTGTAATTAATAGTAAAATTTAAAACATTAATTTAATTAAAAATTTATTAATTAAGGTAGTATTGATAAAAGTTACACTCAATTGTAAATAAAATATATTTTGGTAATCACTTAGTGCTCGTTTGGGAGAAGAAAATGGAAAGAAATGAAGTAAATAATTTTAGAATATTATCTCGTTCCCTTGTTTAGGAGCTTTAAGAGAGGGAATAAAAATGTCATTCCCTTATTTGAGAAATTAGGAGTTTAAGTGGGACGTAATAGAATGGTAGGAGGTAACACTCATTCCTCTCTATTCCTTTAAAATCTCAAGTTTTCATTCCCCATGAAATTTGAAAGAATTGGAGGGAATGGAGTTAGATTTAATGAATTTTTTTACTAAAACTCTCAAAATACCCCTATATATTTAGCCCTTTATTTTAAAATAAGGGTCTAATAGTAATATTATCATAAAATTATTCCATTCATTTCACTCTATGTTACTCTCAAATAAGTTTATTTACATTCTATTCATTTGCATTTCTTTATTTTAAAACATCCAAACAAGATTACTTAATTCTATTTCATTCATTTCTTTTCCATTCCTTTCTCTTGCATAAATACATTCCATTCCATTTCTTTATAATTATTCCATTCCATTCTCATATGAACTCTCAAATGAAGCCCTTGGCCCAATGGTTAACCTTTTAGGGTGATGTGTAACATTGTTTCGATTTAAGAACTATCGCTTTCTTCCATCTAAAATAATTAATACTCTGGATGGGGTGATGTTAGATTATGACTTAACTCATTTAAGGAACATCTGTGAACCCCTCATTGATTATAATGTTCCAAAAGAAAAATAACTTATTATATACAAAATACACTAGTAAAAAGATAATACTAACAAAAGTCTTTCAAATACAAAAATAAAATAAAAAACCTTGAAATTTTAGCAGTAGGATTGTTTTCTAAAGTAAAGTCTTTTATGGTTCATTTTGATAGTACTTAAAAGAAGTGATTTGAATTTGAATTTTTAGTTTAAATGACTTGATAAAACATGAGATAGCAATTTTTTTTTTTCTATTAATGAAATAAATGGATAAAGATGAGTTTTGGCAATATGTATTTTTTTTTGGGCGAAAAGCACTTTTTAGTCCCTACATTTTTAGGCTATTCCCATTTTAGTCCATACATTTTATTTTTACCGCTTTTAGTCCCTATCCTGAAAAACGCTTCCCGTTTTGGTCCCTACTGTTACACCAGAAACAGAGAAAACTGACGTGGCAAACGGCAGGAATAAATAATACTAAATTAATGTCCACGTGGCCTAAATTAATAATATAAAAAAATTTTGGCATTAAAAAATCACGTCAGCATCTAAATTAAAAAAAATAATTTTAACTAAATAAAAAAAATTAAAAACAGAATTAAAAACTAAAAATCATATGAATTGAGATCTAAGTGTGTCTTGAATAAGAACAACAAGAAGACAAACCCAGATCCAAGAACACAAACCCAGAAATTAAAAAAAAAAAAAAAAAACATTTTGCAGCCCAGCCAGTCACTCACCCTCGGGCTCATCACCTTCCATCTCTTGGTTCTTCTCTCCCCCTCCATATTTCGTTGGCACAACTCATCACTGGCTCCACCATCGTCGTCACAACCAGTTCTTAGGTTCGATTTCTCAGTTTGCAGCGTCAATCGAGTGCACCAATCTCACCGCCGATCTAGTTTTGTCTCCTCAATATGGGTTTTGGGATTGTTTGTGGATGCCGATCTCAATTTCTGCCACTGGGCTTCTATGTTGATCTAGGTTCTACCACTGGGTTTTAGTCGCATGGTTTGTTTTGCTAAAAACTATGAAAGACCACCTGAGTTTGCTGGGTTTTTACCAATATCGAGTTTTTTTTTTTTTTTTTTTTTTTTTTTTTTTTTTTTTGGGGTCACTAATTTGAGTTTGGGTGAGTTTGTAGAGAAATTAAAATTTGGGTTTAAGAATTTCTGCTTTGATTCATGGCTGTGCTTTGACTGAAATTATAGAATTTAAGTTTGATTTGTTCAGGATTTTGAGTTTGGTTTTTTTTTTTTTTTTTTTTTTTTTTTAATAATTTCTGGGTTTGTGTTCTTATTGTTCTTGTTAAAGACACACTTAGATCTCAATTCATATGATTTTTAGTTTTTAATTCTATTTTTAATTTTTTTTATTTAGTTAAAATTAATAAATTAATTTTTTTTAATTTAGATGCTGACGTGGCATTTTTTATTATTAATTTAGGCCACGTGGACATTAATTTAGTATTATTTATTCATGTCGTTTGCCAAGTCAGCTTTCTCCGTTTTTGATGTAATGGTAGGGATCAAAACGGGAAGCGTTTTTCAGGATAGAGACTAAAAACGATAAAAATAAAATATAGGTACTAAAATGGGAATAGCCTGAAAATGTAGGGACTAAAAGGTGTTTTTCGCCTTTTTTTATTATTATTTTTTATTTTTTAGAATTCTACTCTAACCTAGTCTAAATGTATGTATGTGAAACTTTCTCCTGAAAACTTGAACCTCAACTCTTGCCCCTTCACACCTCACAAGCACATATACTTGTAGAGTGACCATCAAGTCTAGGGTGCATTGTGGTAATACGTAGATATGAAATGATTAAAAGTAAAATATTATTTCAAATTCATAATATTATAAGTGTTTTTTTAGTCAAATCTCAAATTATCTTTTTTGTTAAATTCATATTAAACAATAGATCCTATTAACAGGTGCCCTTAAAACATTTGTTAATGGACAATTTTAAGAAAATTTTAATACCATGTTTATATGAAATATAAAAATTTGTCAAAAAAGTCTGTTGATTTTTTAATTTTTTTTATAAAAAGTTTCTAAAAATAGTCTCTAAACTAACGCCCTTAGACCGTCTGTTAACTTTTCTCTTAAATAATAACTATTTATCAAATCTCATGATTTTAAATCTTTAAATGGCAAACACAACTTAGTGATTTCAATGAACTCAAAGTGAGTTACATAAAGTGAGCTACATTATGAAAGTATGTTCTAAAGTGTAACGCTTACATTTAATGACCATTTGGTACAACTAATATTTATTTGCAAAAAATGTGTAGTTTCGAAAGAAAAAAAAAAGTGTACCTAAAAAAAGGGTCATTCTATGGTAATGAGGTTTTAAAATCTTAAACTTTAATCAAATTCGATTTCAAACAAACAGACCCTTAAGTCGTGTGGCATAAACATAGCAAGTAAGATTCAACTTTTAGAATAGGGCATATCATATGATCCGAGCAAGCTTGGATTTATGGATTGAGCTCTCGTTCACTAATTTCCTACTAATTACTGAAAATTTTGATGCGTCCTTTTGTTTTCAAATATTAATACTGTTATACATTTTTGTCACAAAATAAAAAATATCCACCATTACAAATACAGAAAAAAGGCCTTTATAATAAGGACCTCTGCCATTAAGAGTTTCATAAAGCCTTCATCCACCACCAACCATTTAAGGTGAATGTATTTTGAAGTTGTCAATGGCCTATTTTGGCCCAGTGACACCTCCATCTTTATGGTGGCTTGGCTTCATGTCTAGAACTAATTTTCAGTAGATTCACCTAAAGAAAAACACAATGAACCTATTGTTGCTTTTTATACAATAATGGACCAAATGAGGTCACTGAAATTAATCCTTTCAAATTATGAATTAGTTCATGGGATGGTCTCATGAACTACCCTCTCACATTATGTAGGATCTACATATGTTGTCAAAGAGAAGTATAGAAAATTGTCTCATAAAATACATTTTTCCTCACTTGCTACCCAAGGATCCCAAACTCCAATGAGTCGAGCTCCTTCAATAGAGTTAAAGTGGTTTATTTTTAGTGGTAGTAACTTGTGAAAATCTAAATATTTTTGTAGTTGAAATTATTGTTTATTTATAGTTGAGCTTAGCTCAGCATAGACTTGTTTATGTTTATTTGTTTAGTAATCCTAAGTTTAGGTTGATTATTTTGGATCATAATGAAAATTACCATCAATGATGGAAGTTTTCACTTTTCCATGAATTAGTTTTTTTTTTTTTTTTTTTTTAATTGGATAATAAATTATAGATAATTAAACTAGTGAAAAATTGAGAATAAACAATTACAGTTGTAGGGATAAAGGCCCAAAATCATATATTGAGCCTTGGACTTTGTCTAAGGACGTTGAATGGTCCGAGGAGGGACAAATAGTTATGAGGAGTTCCAATCTAAAGTCTCATGAGAAAGGAATGAATGAAAGGTGATCCAATGAGGAACTCCTCCTCGGATATGATGAATGCAGCTCAAGTATGTATTCAAGTAATTAGAGTGACCCTCCTAGAGGCTCCAGAGATAGGGACGTGCCTCATGAACATACGAGAAGGAAGGAAACCTAAAAATATCTAAGGGAAAGCTGCTACCATCGTATTAAATGCACTGCAGCTACTTTTCTGGCAGCATTTATGTGGAGAAGACTCCTGAACAGTGCTGTCTTGGTTACCACCACTCACAGGAAGCCAAAGAGGGTGTCTGATAGGACAGGCACTCAAGTAAGGGCTCAAATGATCAACAAGTGTAGGATCAAGATGATCCCAAGGGAGCGATATAATGTGGGAGACCCTCTATGAGAAGTGGATCAGAAATTTTATCAGAAAAAACATTGTAGCAATCTAAATTGCATTTGTACCCAATTGTGATCAACTTATAAAAGTGAGACCTCCTCGGACTATAAGTCCATTGATATCAAAATCTATTATTTGTGTTTGATTGTCATTTAATTTCGTATTAGCCGTTATCCAACTCATTAAGGCCTAGTTTTTTGACCCACTCTCTATAAATTCATTGTACTGGGTTCACTGGGCCAAGATCCTACAACTTGGGCCTGGGCTGCGAAACGGGTCCTTACAACAGTCATTACAAACTTATGATTGTGTTTTTATATGGAATTATATATACTTTATTAAAGAAAATATAATTGGATAAGATTTGAATGGGGGTTTTAAATATAAAATATAATTTTAAAATCATTTAAATAATATATATATATATATAATAAAATAATGATGTGTGGAAAAAATAAATAAAAAAGAATTAAAAAAAAAGGTTCCTATTAAAAAGACACTTTTGATAAATAGTGCAAAACTTTAACAAAATTTTGTTCCCTATCTTTTACTTTTAGTTTTTGTCAAAATATAAATTTAAACAATTATAATTATTATTAGTATGAATTTATTATGATTGTGTTTGTATATGAAACTATATATTTTACTTTTTTTTTTTTTTGAGGAAAATATATTTTACTTTTAAAAAAAATATGATTTCTTAGGATTTGAATGAAAGGTTTAAATATATAATATAACATAACTTAATTAGTTAAAAAATATATAAAAGGATAATAATGTGTAAAATTATGAGCTTTCAAAAGTTTATGTGATAAATTTTTTGAAGTTGACCAAAAGTCAAATGCCTTTGGTTTTATGTAATCATAGCAATTATATGAATGCCCAATTAATTTAAGTGATTGGTACATAGAGCTTATCAATTATATTATTTTAACTTTATTTAAATAAAAATAAATAATTTTAAGCCTTTTGGTAAAGAAGAAAAACGTATACTTATATATATATATATATATATATATATATATATATTATAAACAAAATTAGGTACAATACTTTAGGTGCAATACATTAGGTTCTTCAATTAAATTCCAATATGTAGTTGAATTATATCTAATTCTTCTTGGCAAAGATAACATTATTTGTGTTGTATAAGTCAATAAAGACAAATGTTTGTATTTAATTGGGAACCTAATGTACTATACTACTTAATTTATTATTTCTAAGTCTTACCCATATTTTTTTCTCTTAAAAAAAAAGTCTTACCCATATTTCTTATATGTACATATTAATATTATGCCTATGTGATGAACAACTTATTAAATAATCAAATGTAAACTAAAGAAAATATTTCAATAATATAACTAAGATTGAATGGTAAAGTATTAATAATATAACTAAGATTGAACGGTGAAATGTTAAAAATATAAGAATTTTTTTTTTTTTCAACAAGATAAAAAAAAATACAAGTTAATAAAACTTAAAATGTTTTTCAGAATATTAAATACTCAATAAACTAATACAAATAAATTCTAAACCATCAAAAACTTTTCCAATGATAACTTTTATCTCTTTTTGACCCCTCTCAATTTTATAAATTTTATTAAATTAGGGTTGATTGACATTGATGAATTATTGACTTCCTTCCCAAACAACTTTGCTTTTCCACTTTCATCAAAAAAAAAAAAAAAAAACTTTGCTTTTCCACTAAATAACCCAAGAAATAAAAAAAAAATGCTTTCTTATTTAGGGTTTGATTTCATGAATAATTTTATTTATTTATATAATTATTTAGATTTCTAAGAAATATTAAGATTTTTTTTTAAATTTTTTTTAAAATATTTTACTTAAGGCAAAAAAGAAAAAAAAAGACATTGGACTGTCTTGATGATAAAACACAGGACTAACCGACCAAAAGTTTTTTTTTTTGGTCAAAATGATAGTGGCAGTTGTTTCGGTTACAAAGTGGAACCTTTTTTCCATTTCAAACATAAACAAAGGGACTCTCTCCCTCCTTCCTCTGAACCCCGGTAGGTCTCTCTCTCTCTCTCTCTCATATTCTGTAGTGAGATGGGTTTCTTCCACTTTTCTTCTCAAAATTTTTGTTAAAATATATACATTTTTTTTTTCTTGAGAGTACAAAATGTTCTAATTAGTTACAATTTTGTTAAAACTTTATCAGCGATTTAGGGAATATGGAAGCACCACCTTTGTCAATGGATTTTCACCCTAAAGAGAATAACAAAATTGAAGTCACATTTATGGAACAAAGTTCGTGCCTTGTCCTTTTTTTGGCAGATTTTTTTTTTCTCTCTCTATCTTTTTCTGGCTAAGATGTATTTCTCCATGAATGGTTGTTACTATTAAGGGAAAATGAAACAAGTGGTTATATTATAAATAACATTTTTCAATATTCTTGGATTTTAGTTTTTATTAATAGTGACATTGTTGTTTTTAGGTAGAGATCATGAGAAAAAGGATATGATGGGGCAAGTGCAAGTGCAACTCCAGTCTGATGAAGGGAATTTCACTTTGTTAGAACCTGAACAAAATTCCATTGGGATTTATGATAAGCCTCTTTCATGCTTTGGTTGTGGCATTGGTTGGTTCTCGTAAGTCTCAATTTTTTGTGCATCATTTTTTTATTTTAATCATTGGTTTTTTAAAAAATTTTGGTAGCTAGAGATTTATGGTATGAGTTTGGATGTGTTTGTCAGATTTCTTCTGGGATTTGTATTTCCACCACTATGGTATTTTGCTACAGTGCTTTATTTTGGAAATTACTATCATAAAGACCCGAGAGAACGACCTGGTCTTGCAGCATCTGCAATTGCTGTGAGTAAAGAAATGACATTTATTTTCACTTACTAGTTTTTCTTGTGTTTGTTTTTCCAAATTTTATGTTGCTCATTATACTTCTTGCTTCAAATTATTTGCAGGCATTGTTTTGCTCATTGATTGTCTTGATTACCCTGCTTGCAGTTTTCTGTGGCATAAAAATCTCTCATCCTGGATGATAGTTTCTTTGCCTTACAAAAATGCAGGAAATGTTGTGTCAGCAATTTTTTTTTATTTATTAACTAGTTAGAGTGTTCCAAATATTGAGGTTCTACATGATTTTGTATATAAATGTAGCCATATGAAATTGACTTAGGTGAAAACATAGTTTCAGAGGGTCTTTCATTTTCAATTGAATGATGTTTTATTTGACCAAAGGAAGCTGATTTTAAATTCTCTTGCAATTAGAATTTGAAATTACTTTTCTATTTTTATTTATTTAATTCCTGACAATGATAGATCCTTGTCTTTTAATTTAATAAGGAAATAGACAAATATTGGCATAACTTGATGAAAATGCATCACCAAAAAAAATGTCATATTGAATCGTCAATCAACAACAGAATTATTCGAGAGAAAACAGCCAAAGAACACAAAGAAACGTCTAGGTCTGTGCTACTAGTGCTATGATATAAGTACAACATTGGAAAACTATGCTTTCTCACTCGCTCAATTCAACATAAGAATATATTCCCCCACAAAAAAAAAAAAAAAAAAAAAAAAAAAAAAAAAAAAAATCAGCATAACAATTTACATCTTCCACTGCTCCTTCAGAACCCATCCTTGTGAGCCTCTCCATCAATGGTCTCTTTTGTTGATGCCATTGCCATTGAATGTGAGTTCTTAAGTTCCTCCAGCTGCAACACATTTTAGAAGTCGGTGAATAAAAAATAATGCATGGTTGAAACAAAGAAATAATGGGCATCAAGAAAGATCATCATGAGGCTAAGTTACTATGCTCAAACTTTGCCTCCAAGGTTATCACTCTGCACAGACATTCTAGTTTGGCTAATACTGTGGGTTTTGCAAGTAATTGCCATATATTAGTTTGCTGGAGAAACCAAAAGAAATGCCTCAAGATAATGACCCTGAAGAGAGGGAATTGGAATGGTGACCTCTACAAATCTCCATCATATTCAAACTAATTATTGCCTTTATGCTGCAGACATCCATTTTGACACTATTTTTTAAACATCAATAGGATGGCAACGGTCCCTCATTTTAGTTCATTGATTAGATTGTTAAATTAATAAAGAGGTGCACATTTTTCTTTGAGGACGTTAAATACTTAAATTCAACCTCCCAAGTCCTTCAAAGTCAGAAAAGGCAGTTATAAAACACAAACTACATTTTTTCTTCATATCATGTTGTTGACCATCTAACTATAAGTTTGATTTTCATCTAGTGCCTTGGCTTGGATGCAAATCCTCAACAGATTTCAAGAGAAAGTAACAGCACTAGTAAATTCAGTGTGAAGTTTGCATCATGCAAACAAAGGTGATCTATCAGTCACCCTCCCTCCACCAAACTAAGGCAATTAAGTATCTTCATTTGCTGTAACATCCTTACATGTCAATCAGTCAATGTTGCCGCTATGATCAATGTGTAGAAGTACTCCAAATCAATTAAGGCCTTCTCCTTATTAGAAAATATACATTTAATAAAGAAAATCTTTTAACCAAAAAAAAATATCAATGTGTAGAAGTACCCCAAATTAATTAAGGCCTTCTCCACATTAGAAAATATACATTTAATAAAGAAAATCATTTAACCAAAACAAATATTGTTGTCTACTTTGTCTTATCTTATACAACTGTCCACACAAAAATCTTTAGAACTCATACTATTTTCAGATTAGTAAGAGAAGGAGATAACAAGTGCAAAATCCATTAAAGTTATCTATATCAGCAGTGTTCACTAGTTGCTCTAATCTTTTATCTCTGTTGGGCATTTTCACATAGATAACTGTTTCTATAAAATTGAAGTCAACTATGCCCCAGTTCCCAACCAATTGAGCAGTGGCGGCTTTAGGATTTTTTTCAAGGGAGGTCAGTAAGAAGATACATCTTAGATAAAAAATGAATCTTACGGTCTAAATGGCTTTCTTATTACAAATTTATCTATAGTACGTACTAGTAATAGAATAAAAAATAAACTATAGGTTCATTTGACATATTTTTTCTTAATATAATAAACATGTTAATTGTTGTTGTTAAGTGAATTTTAATTATTACTGTTAAAATACTTTTATTTATTAGTTTATGACGATTATATGTTTACATTGTACTATCAATGTAAGATTTATATTATAGATAATTATACTAACACATTTGCAAAAACTATACAATATTGTACACATTTATTTAGAAACAATGTAAATATTACAATGATAGTACAATGTAAACTATGAATTTTTCATTAGTTTATTTCAAATTTATTAAGATCTAAATGGGCTTTTTAAAACAATTTTAGATGAAAAAAAATTTACTTTATTGTTGGGCTTACTATTTTTCCCAGATTTTAGATAAAATTGGATTGTTGTTAGGCGTTTTTTGTATTTAAAAAGATCAAAATATTGTTAAGATAATCATAATTAAACTTATTTCAAGTGGGTCTTAAAAATATTTAGAGACAGAGTGTTCAAATTTTTTATTTAGGAGGGTCAAATAAAAAAAACAAAATATATTATATATAAAAAAAAAAAAAAAAAATTGCTAGCTCAGGGGTTCATCTGAACCCCCTGAACTATACATGGCGCTGCCCATGCAATTGAGGTTCTTTTGGTATTACCAAAGAGGAAACATGCCCTGCTAGAGTTGTGAAAGAAGGCCCAATACTTGACACTATGTATAGAAGATATCATCAAAATAAATAAACAAAAAAATGCAAAACGTAACCAATACCTGAAGAATATTCAAAATATTTCCTTTTCCTAAGGAGTTAAGGCAAATCATAGTGTAAGTAAAAATGTTTGCTTGGATCTGTAGAGTATTTTCCCTTCTATTGTATTAACTTATCTCCATTCCAAATGCCTTGAATACTAAAGACAGGCTAACTCGCACATAGAACAGCATATCAAACAAGAAACTCAATTGATGCATCTGAATTCTGAACACGTCAGACGAGTTCCAACTATGAAAAATTGTAAAGGGTTAATTTGATTCCAGCTACATGGCTTACATGTGGACGACACTTGTCAGACAAAGTGGCAGGACACAAATTGGTTCTTCTACAGTCACATAACAAAGCACAACAGCAATGAAACATCATACCAAGAAATTTTGTGGAGATTACTATTGCAAACCTGGCTGGTAGGGTCATGGTAGTCAAAGGCGAGGTAGGTGCCACTATGGCACCTCTAAGGCTCTAAGGTGAGGCACCATTAGTAAGGCACTTGCCCTTAGAACCTAGGCAAGCAAGGTGAGCGCCTTAAACCATGAAAAAGGAACTGTTCCTTTTGTTTAGATACATATGATTTAAGTTCAATATGTATAATAACTATATTTAAAATTTGACACCTTGCTTTAATCGGGCTAGTTCCTTTTTGTCGCCTCACGCCATTGGTGATTCAAGGCCTTGGCGCCTTAAGGTTTCCTTTCACCTTTGACTACCTTGGCCAGGGTAATTTCTTATTTTATGGTCAGGTGGGTAAATGTGGCATTTAGGAAAAATGAGGCACTTTAATTGATTCCAAATAGAGATGATGCAAGTACCTAAATCTAGAGCAAACTTGAAAAGCAGGGAGCTTGAATTTCAAAAACTTATTCGGAAGGAGTGAATGTCTCCTGACATAGAAAACCCGTTGGTAATTTCAAACTTTTTGTGCATAAACTCCTGAAAGAAGAGATCCTATTGAGTTCCCTCATCATGTCCTGTTTAGCTCTCAGTAAATTTTCCATGTTGACCTGTTCATACCATTCAACTTATATGTGCGTTTATGCAACATGGTATGAATAAAACCAATAGGTTCTCTGACCTATCAGTATTATATCGACAGATGCCTGCAGGGGGGGGGGGGGGGGGTGTGTTGAAGTCTATATTGTGGAACTTAGCCAGTGCCCCCCCCCATATGTTTTATACATTATTGGTACATCTTTGATGAATTTAATTCTTTTTCATTTTAATATTACAAATATTTGATGGATTTACTACAAAGAAATTTTGCGTTCAGTGGAATTCTAATTGCACAACTAATTTTACAAAGTAAAAAGTGATCCTTATTTCTACTGCAAACTCTCTCAAATTGTATATCTGGTGCTACATCATTTTGTACTTTTATTTTACAAAAAGAATGTGTGACCATGGTGCTACCATACAATCATCATTATAATACCTAGCCTTTACATTTGAATCTGATCAAATTTTTTATAATCTGTTTTGTTCATCTGCACACTTTTAGTTATTTCAACATAGTTTTATCACCTCTGTACAAGTGCACATTCAGAATCCAAAAATGAGAATTTCTATATGAATATCATTAGCAACTAATTGTATGTAGTGCAAAATGTAGGCATATTCCACAATCATAAACGCACCTCTTTGCAAGTTTCTTGGTGTTCTGCTAGAAGCTCATCATATTTTATTTGCAAATTTGACAATTCAGCTTGTAGCATTTCATATTCAGATACAGACGGACCACCTAGTTTTTGTTGGATGAATCTGCCAAAAGAAATCTATAAGATATTATATATGAAAAGCATAACCAATCACATAGCAATTCTCTCTGTAATGTAGTATATGACCCTGATATATTTTACCCAAACAAGCAAAAATAGGATGATCAGTCGTTGAAGAAACTGAACTTGGAGTGGGAACGGTACATTTGTGCTAAGGCAGTTTCTCAATTATGTTCACACTATGGTAGAAAGTTATTCTTCTTTCTTCATTATTAAAGAGAGATTGTTACTTTCAGGGAATCAATTTTTAACATATTCAGATAAATGAAAATGTATTAAAGGATTAGGATAAACTAGAGTTTTTAGCTAACTTCACCATGGAGTTACTAAAATCTTCCATCTATTTCGAAATGCATGGATTGGATTTAGCCATGTTATCAACATTAAACTATTACCATTTTAGTGTCTATTTAGATTAATGATAATATGGAAAAATCCAATCCACTCATTTCAAAATGGATGGATAGGATTTAGAAACTCCATTGTAGGGCTACTCTAAGAACTCAAGAGGATCTTAATCCATGAATGAACCTTTTTTCTATTTGATTGGGAAGTAACACATACACTTGGTGGATCTTAAACTCACAAGCCAGAACCTTATCTTCTACCATATTCCTGTAAGAGGAGGAGGTACCATTTGAGTTAAAACTCATTGGCAATGAAAATATATCATCCTTCTTACCAAATGTGTCACCGTATACTTAACAAAGATTTGTCTCCTCCTTGAACTCACTTGATTAGTATCTTGATTTTAGCTTTAAATCTCATTCTTAATCAAGGCATCATTTATCACAACTTTACCATTTTGTTGGACATCATTCAATTTGGACAACCAAACACTTAAAAAGATAAATTTTAGCAATAACATGTGGTAGTTACATCTACCCTTACAACTCTCTTACCTTTTAAAATACTTCCATGTAAATGCTAGCCATATGGTTTACACTACAAGCCAAAACACCCTTTTCATTAATTAAAAAAACCTTTGTCATTTAAACAAGATTTCTTTCACTAATTCAACTGAACCAGGCAGACCCATCTCCTTTTCTGCCTTTGCAGTTTGTTTGTATGGGGGTTATGTTTTTTTGGTGTGAATCTAATCTAACACAGATATACAAGAATGACTTCATATAACCAGTTCATATGCATAAAAACACACACACATTTGCTTAAAAAACTAAAAGAAAACGAACTTACTCAAGGGCAGAAGAAGGCTTGTCATTCTGCTCATACAATGAAACTAGAACTGACCCCAAAAAAAAAAAAAAAAGTCAGGTAAAAAGTAAACATGAAAGGAAACATAAATTCATAGTAATTTGCGAGAGAGAGAGAGAACCTTTGGTGAGAGCATCAAGAACTCCACTTGAATCCAAATATTTCCTAAATGCTTCTTTCTTTGCCTCTTTTTCCTAATGTTAAAAGTTATTTGTGGATCTTGAGAATGTCAGATATTTCATATGATATTATGATTGCAAAAGCCAATTACCCATATAAATATTATATAATATATGCTACATTATTATTATTTTTTTTCCATACATTCAGACATACCTCTTTGTGTCGCATCATGATCTTCTTCTGTTCTGCTGTCTGACTCTCACTTCTAACTTCTAACTCTACTCCAGGGGGTTTTCTCTCTCCAGTGGCAATGAAGGCGTGGTATCTGTTTGGGCTTTTAGGCTCTTATTCTTGTGTTTTCCCGGGCAAACTGTTTTATGGACCAACTTCTTGGGTTTGGGCTCGACCCATTATATTTATTTGCTAATGATTTCATTTTTTTTTATTATAAATTTTCTTGCTCACAATCTTGTCGTTTGGGTAGCTTGGAACTTGACTTTCGAGCCCAGTCCAACTCCTCTATCCCTAGCTGCGTTTTCCTTCCCCTGGAACTGGATGGAGATCAACAGTCAACACAACACCCCCACATGAAAATGTTAGATGGTCTACATACCTTTTGCATTGCCTCTATCTCTTTACTTTACCTAACCACTGTTCTTCTTCTTTCACCTTATTCTTTCTCCGTGGAGTACTTGCTTACTTGATTACTCACTATCCCTCTCCATGTTCTCCAAAATTAATTAGGTAAGTTGATGTGGTTAATAATAATGATTAATTGGATAGGTGTTTATGAGCATTAGATCTCATAAGAATCTACAATTTAATAAAGATTGGGCTGTAAATGAATCAAATAGTTTGAGCTCAGCTAGGAAAACAACTTTATATTAATTTGTTTAGTAAATAAGTCAAGCTCAGACCCAAGTTTAAGCTTAACTACTAAATGAGATAAACTCAAATATAATAATGTGTTCGTAAACATGAGAATTCGATTTAACTATATATAATAATTATATTTTTTATATGTATACTTGTTTAAAAATTTACTTATATAGACTTAAGATTTGATTTTATAAATTTGTAAATAAGTTCATATGATATTGAATTATTATTTGTATTATTTGTAGTGTATTGAGGAGGCAAGTAAGTCCAAGCTTGCTAGACCACAACCAAACAGTCACCACCTTAGCCCAAATAGTAGCCAACTTAGCCCAAATAGTTACAAAAGACACATGCTAATTGTGGGGCCTAAGAGTCTGATAAGCCCGACCCACTTCATACTAAGGCCCAAGGCCCGAGCCGAGGAGGGATGTTGCCGAGGACGTACAAATGAAATCCTAAGTGGCCGGTAGGTATTGCCGAGGACCATTATGTCCTCGGCACTCCAGATTCCGGATGGGAAAGACTTGAGACCGACAGAGGCAGCCCCCCTTTAAATGCCCCCAGAAGGAAGGATGAGTACGATGGAACACGCATGGAGATACAGTGTATGAGCGAATTCAAGGAGAAGTTGTCACCTCCACATTGAATGCGCCCAACTAACATTCTGGTCGCATTAATGAGGAAAGGACCCCTGAACAGTGCGGCGTTGGTTGCCGCGACTAATAGGAAGTTGGGGAAGGTGGCTGATGGGACGAGTACTCAAGTAATGATCTACATGATCAACAGATGGAGGGTTGAGATCAACTGAGAGGGGCTATATAATGCACGAAATCCTCCATGAAGAAAGGGAGGAAAAAGGGGGCCAAGAACAGTACGTATTGTCTCCAGAACCATTGTAACCTAGCCTGAAAAAGAGAAGAAGAACGTCAACATCAAGCTTTTGGGACGAAAGGCCCAAGGACAGAGTTTTCAGCTTTGGCTTGCATGCTCGTAACACAACCCACACATAACCGTGTCTAGTCGTTGCCATCCTCACTAAAACCTAGTTCTTGAACCCACTCTCTACAAATTTATTGTATTGGGCTAGCTGGGCTCGAACCTGCTTCTCTCCCGAAAGAAGTGCGCAGACCCAGTCCCTACAATTGGCGCCGTCTGTGGGAAGAGTTTGTGTGCTAGTGAGGACAATAACCAGGCATGGTAGGATCAGGCCCTCATCAAACAGGCTCCCGTCAGCCTGAACCAGCCAAATCCCAACAACAGGGTAACTTTCTTAACCCCGAACGCTATCGAAACGAGGAGAATGGAAGGTTTTGAGAGGGAAGTGTGAACACCACCCAAACCAGCAAAAGCCATTCTCGTGTGGGCAACCACCTACTTCAGGGACAAAATGACAACCGGGCCACGCGACCGGAAGAAGTTAAGAGTCACGTATCCCAGAGACATAACGATAGGTGAGCCATGCAGCGAGAGATTGACGACTTGAAGAAAAAGTTGCACCATGCACAACGAAGGCAATCCCATTCCAGGCATGACATGCCCTCCGATGACGAAGGTGATGACGATTATAGGCAGAGATCGAGGACTCCCCCGAGCGAAACCTTCTCTCACGAAGAAGAGTATTTCTGGAGACGCGAACGAAAAAGCCCATCTCCTAGGGGCTTGGGAAACGATGCCATGAGCAGGGCACTGGACCAACTCTCCAAATCACCCTTCACGCACCGCATAGAAAGGGCTACACTGCCTCGACGGTTCCAGCAGCCAACCTTCACCCTTTATAACGGCAAAACAGACCCAGTGGAGCACGTGAGCCAATTTAACCAAAGGATGACTGTACATTCTAGAGATGAGCCGCTAATGTGCAAAGTTTTCCCATCCAGCTTGGGACCTGTGGCGATGAGATGGTTTAATGGCCTAAAGACGAATTCCATTGATTCGTATAGGCAGCTAACCCAAGCCTTTGGCTCCCGTTTCGTTACGAACAGCAGGGTTCCTCGGCCCTTGAGCGCGCTATTATCGTTGTCCATACATGACGGAGAAACTCTAAAGGCCTACTCGGACTGTTATTGGGAGATGTTTAACGAACTGGAAGGCAAGTTCGACGAAGTCGCCATCAGCACCTTCAAAAGTAGCCTCCCAGCCGAGCACGGCTTGAGGAAGTCCTTGACAGGCAAACCTGCCACCAGTGTGCACCAGTTGATGGACCGGATTGACAAATATAAACGAGTAGAGGAAAACCAGCTGCAGGGTAGAGGAAAAGAGAAGGTTATCCCCATGGTTTTAAAAACCGGTACGGTGAAAGAACCGGTCGAGGAGCTAATTACCGGTTTTCTGGTCGGACCGAGGTCCGACCGATGGTCGAACCGGTGACGTCATAAATAATTTAATTATTATTTATTTAAATTATATAAATAATAAATAATTTTTTAATTATATATAAAAATATATATATATTAAACAGTGTGTGTAAAAGTAAAACAAGTGTAAAAACAGTAAAATATTTTACAAAATCACTCAGTCACTCATCTCTCCCTACTCTCTCGACACTGTGCTCTCTCAAAAAAAAAAAAAAAAAAGTTTCCCTTCCACAAACCAAACCTCCAGCCTCCGATCCACTCCCAGATGCCACTAATCACCGGCCATCGATCCACTCATCGGCGCCATTCATCACCGACCACCGATCCACTCATCGGCGCCACTCATCACCGATTGCATCTCCACCACCATCGGCGCCATTCATCACCGATCCACTGAGTTTTTTTTTTTCTTTTTTCTTTCTGTTATCCTCCATCGTCATCGGCCCCACTGTTTCTTGGCCACCTCCACCATTGTTGATTCATTCTTTTAATCTCAGTTCTGGATTTTTTTTTTTCCTTTATTGCTGTGTAGCTTTATCGATTTGGGTTTTTGGATGGTTTATGGGTCATGGGTGGCTGGGTTTGTGGGTTGTGGTGGATGGTTGGGATGTTTTGTGGGTCTTGGTGGTGGCTGAGTTGTGGGTTTTGGGTGGGTAGTTGAAATGGTTTGTGGGTAGAGCAGACTAGGAGTGAGCTCAAAGGGTGAGGGCGTGCCGTTGTGCCGCTGTGCGTGAGGCAGAGAGAACAGAGTGAGGTAGAGAGTAGAGACTAGAGAGAGATTGAGTTGAGTTGAGCGGCCTTGAGAGCTTGAGGTGAGTCATGAGTGAGAGAGTGAGGCAGATGAGAAGAGGAGGCGTGAATCGTGAGGTAAGAGTGAGATGGCTGATGAGAAGAGTGAGTCAGTGAGGACTTTAGGTTAGTTTTGACGAGCAGAAAAAATGACGTAGTTTTGAGGAGCAAAAAACTTAAAAACGACGTAGTTTAGTTTGAGGAGCAAAACCGGTTTGACCGTGCCGGTTTCCGGTTCTCAGGTTGAACCGGCCGGTTTTTACTATTTACTGGTTTTTAGATCATTTCCGGTTTTATACCATAACCGGACCGGATTGAAGGCCGGTTCCCGGTTGAACCGGTCGGACCGGCCGGTCCGGTCCGGTTTTTAAAACTATGGTTATCCCCTAGGAGAGGAGGGATTCCAAGTCGGACTGATACAACAGCAACCGCCCGAGAAGAGATTTCATGGGGCAGTCCGGCGCAACACACACACAAGCTGTTAGCGCTGTATTCCGAGAACCAGTACATCGGGTGTTGGAGAAAATCAAGAATGAGCCATACTTTAGATGGCCGAATAAGATGGCTGGAAAGTCCACGAGGTGCAATCAGAACTTTTATTGCCAATACCACCAGGACCACGGGCATACCACGGAGGATTGCAGGAACCTTTGGAACCACCTGGACCAGCTCGTCCGAGAAGGAAGGCTGAAGCACCTCCTGCATCATTCCAGTGGTCATTGAGGTCAAACTCATCAGGAACCCCAGGGAGGCACTGCCCTAATGCCACCCGTAGGGACGATCAATGTAATCCTGGCCGCGTCAGGAAGAACAGGCACGCGCCCTTCTCGAGTATTATCCGTAGCCCAGCTGCCTGTCAGGGAGTCCCAGCCAGAGCCGAAGAGGGCTAGAAGGAATTCTCACCTGGCCTTGAGCTTTTCAAAAGAGGATATGGACGGTACCATCCAGCCCCATGACGACGCGCTGGTGATCACTCTCAGAATCGGGGGCTACGATGTGAAGAGGGTGATGGTGGATGGTGGATGATGGCAGCGCCGCCGAGGTCATGTACCCTGATCTCTACAAAGGGCTGGGGTTAAAATCGGAGGATCTGATGCCCTATAGCTCCCCTTTGATGACCTTCGATGGGAAGCTCGTTGTTCCAAAGGGAATGATTAGGCTACCCGTCCAGATCGGCCCAGAGACGGTGGAAGTAAATTTCATCGTGATGGACACCTACTCTCCCTATACGGCCATCGTCGGCAGACCTTGGCTCCATACACTGGGAGCTGTCGCCTCCTCTTTGCACCAGAAGTTGAAATTCCAGTCGGGGGACCAAGTCTGCGAAATCCGTGGGAGCCAGTCCATGGCAAGGCATTGTATGGTGGCTGCTGTATCCTATCGTTTCGATGCGGAATCCTTGGCCCCTACTGAAAGGAGCTTATAGTAATCAAAGGCCCCGACTTCGCCCCCTGACACAGCCGCCGACGAGGTGAGATGCGAAGACTTGGAAGAGGTGGTTATAGGTGGCGATCCGGAGAAATTCTTTCGGGTAGGGGCTCAGCTGCCCCTTTAGGAGAAGGAGGAATTGATTGAGTTCCTCAAAAGAAACATCGACGTGTTTGCCTGGGATGCTTGCGATGCTCCCGGGATCGATCCAGCCTTCATCTGTCACCATCTCAATGTCAACCCGTCCACCATTCCCAAGAAGCAGCCACCCCGTCGCCTGTCGAGGGAGCATGCTGATGCAATTAGAGACGAGGTGACAAAGTTTAAGCGTGCAGGGGTTATCAAAGAAGTTTTTTACCCCGAGTGGTTGGCCAACACTGTGGTGGTCAAGAAGAAAAACGGGAACTGGCGAGTTTGTGTGGACTTCGCAGACCTAAATAAGGCGTGCCCTAAGGACCCCTTCCCAATGCCTCAGATAGACCAGCTAGTGGATGCGATGACAAGCCATCCTCGGATGAGCTTCTTAGATGCCTTTCAAGGCTATCACCAAATACCACTAGCACTGGAGGACTAGGAGAAGACGGCTTTCGTGACACCTACTAGGAACTACCACTACAAGGTAATGCCGTTCGGTCTGAAAAACGCGAGATCCACTTACCAACGGATGATGACGAGAATGTTCGAGCTACAATTGGGCAAGAACATCGAAATCTATGTCGATGACATGGTGGTGAAGAGCAAAACGGTGTCCGGACATTTAGGAGACCTCGACGGCACCTTTGGCATCTTAAGGAGGCATAAGCTGCACCTAAATGCTTCCAAATGCTCATTTGGCGTGGGATCAGGCAAATTTTTGGGCTACATGGTTACTTATAGGGGAATTGAGGTTAACCCTGACCAGATCAAAGCTATAAACGACCTGAAACCCCCACGAAACGCCAAGGAGGTCCAAAAGCTCACAGGGATGATCGCGGCCCTCAACCGATTCATTTCCAGGTCGGCGGACAGATGTAGACCGTTCTATCTCTTGATTAACAAGTGGAAGGGGTTTGAGTGGTCCGAGGACTGTGTTGTGGCCTTCCAGCAGCTCAAGGAGTACCTATCCCGGCCACCTATCATGTCCAGCCCCGAGGCCGATGAGGTCCTGTACGCATATATTGCTGTGGCCCCCCATGCTGTGAGCTTGGTACTAATACGGGATGACAGTGGTATCCAAAAGCCGGTCTATTATGTGAGTAAGTCACTGCATGAAGCTGAGGTCAGATACCTACCCTTGGAGAAGGCAATACTGGCTGTAGTCCACGCCACGCGGAAGCTCCCTCATTACTTCCAAGCTCATACGGTGGTTGTCCTAACCCAACTACCCTTGAAATTCGTACTTCGGTCCGCGGATTACACTGGAAGAATCGCTATATGGAACACGATTCTGGGGGCTTTCGACATCAAATACATGCCCCGGACCTCTATAAAGGGCCAAGTCCTGGCTGACTTGATGGCCGAATTTGTTGAACCACCAGTGGAAGTAGTAGCAAAGGAGCAGAACATGGATGAAAAATCGGTTGGAGTAATCTCTACACCAGGACCCCCACGTTGGAAGGTGTACGTTGATGGCGCAGCAAATCAAAGGGGATCCGGAGTGGGGCTAGTCCTAATATCTCCCAAACAAATCGTCATAGAGAAGTCCCTCAGACTTGGGTTCCCGGCCACAAACAACAAAGTCGAGTACGAGGCCCTGCTATAAGGAATCGCCATGGTATAGAAAATGGGAGGAAAGGCCGTGGAGATGATCTCGAACTCAAGACTGGTAGTGGGACAGGTAAAGGGGGAATTAGAGGCCAGAGATGCGAGGATGCAAGAGTACCTAAGTCGGGTCAAACGCCTGCAGTCGGGCTTCGATTTCTTCAGCTTATCGCACGTCTCCAGAAGTGGGAACACTCATGCAGACTCACTCGCCACGCTTGCCACATCCTCGGCAGGGGATCTGCCTCGGATTATTCTTGTCGAGCATCTGGATAGGACGAATGAAGGAGCGAAAGGCATGGTCCCTGTTCACGAAGTCAGGGTGGGCCCCAGCTGGATGGACCCCATAGTAAGGTACCTTAAAGATGACGTCTTGCCCGAGGAAAAGTTGGAGGCGGAAAAAATACGAAGGAAGGCTCCTCGGTTCTGGCTGTCCGAGGCCCACAAACTATACAAACGCTTATACTCCGGACCATATTTATTGTGTGTCCACCCTGAGGCATCAGAGCTACTGCTCTAGGAGCTGCACGAAGGGATCTGCGAGAGTCATACAAGGGGAAGATCCCTATCCCACCGGGCCATTACCCAGGGATATTGGTGGCCGAGGATGCAAAGGGAAGCCTTGGAGTACGTCAAGAAGTGTGACCAGTGCCAGAGGTTCGCCCCAAATATTCATCAACCGGGAGGGATCCTTAACCCTCTATCCAGCCCATGGCTGTTCACCCAGTGGGGCCTGGACATCGTGGGGCCTTTCCCGAAGGCAATGGGAAATAAGAGGTACCTATTGGTCGGCACAGATTACTTCACCAAGTGGGTCAAAGCCGAGCCTCTGGCCAACATCAGGGACGTGGATGCTACGAAATTCATCTGGAGAAACATCGTCACACGATTCGGGGTCCCTCGCACCCTCATTTCAGATAATGGACTCCAGTTTGATAGTAAGGCCTTCAAAAAATATTGCTGCGAGCTGGGGATCACTAACAGATACTCCACTCCAGCTTATCCTCAAGGGAACGGTCAAGCCGAGGCCGTCAACAAGGTCATAGTTAATGGGCATAAGAGGAGACTGGACGACGCTAAGGGAAGGTGGGTAGAAGAAGTGCCGCACGTCTTATGGACTTATCGGACTACTCCACGATGGTCCACAGGGGAGACGCCTTTTGCCCTGACCTATGGGGCCGAGGCCATTATCCCCCTAGAGGCAAACTTCCCAACACTGAGGACGGATTCCTTTACCTCGGACAGAAACGATGAACTACTGGAGAAGAACCTGGACCTGATCGACGAATGAAGAGAAAAGGCAATGATCCACTTAGCCTATTACCACCAGAAGCTCAGACAGGGTTATGATGCCAACGTGAAGCTTAGGCCACTAGCAGCAGGAGACTTAGTGCTGAGGAAAGTTGTGGGTGCTGCGAAGAACCCGTCCTGGGGAAAGTTGGGACCCAATTGGGAAGGGCCATATCGAATTACTTTAGTCGCGGGAATAGGAGCTTTCTACCTAGAAGACTTAGATGAAAGGGCTGTACCTCGTCCGTGGAATGTAAATAACCTGAGAAGGTACTATTATTAATAAAAATGTTTTCTCCAATTCAAATTTTAAGTCTATTACGATTGTGTGTCTCGCATCCTGGCAACCATCTAAGTGCTAGACAGAACCAAGGTCTTGCATGGTCCTCGGACTCAAACCTACGGGGAAACTAGACACTCCAGAAAATCTAAAGTGCTAGACAGAATCAAGGTCTTGCATGGTCCTCGGACTCAAACCTATGGGGAAACTAGAAACTCCAAGAAAATCTAAATTGCTAGACAGAACCAAGGTCTTGCATGGTCCTCGGACTCAAACCTATGGGGAAACTAGTCAATTCAAGAAAATCTAAGTGCTAGACAGAACCAAGGTTTTGCATGGTCCTCGGACTCAAACCTACGGGGAAACTAGACAGTCCAGAAAATCTAAGCACTAGACATGGCCTAAGAACATGCTCGGCACCTCGGATTATGCACTTAGCCCCCTAGAAATATGTGTAGACGCAAACTCAGCGTCCCACGGGCGCGAGTAAGTTAGAATTCTGGACTTTAGTTCCAAATACATCATATACACAACCGTTCATACGCATTAAGATAACTAATTCAAAAACCATGAGGTTCGCAGCAATAGTAATATCAGCAAAGGCAACAAACGTATAATTTAAAGGAAAAAGGAAGAAAGGAATTTCATACATATGGTCAAAAAGTCTGATTACAAGCAAATCCCAAGGTCCTCAAAACAAAAGGGAAACTAATTAACAGCTAAGCTAAAAACAAATACAAAAGTTGGTCAGGGCCCCTACTTCTTCAACTTTGTCTTGGCCACTTCTTGGGGAGGCTGTGCAGGATTAGCCTCGAGGCCCTGGGAGACATCCCCTTCCTGGGGAGGCTGAGCAGGATTAGCTTCAAGGCCTTTAGAGACATCAGCAAGGGGAATGACCTGAAGGGGCTGAACCAAGAGGGCCAGCTCCTCGGCATCAGAGACCTGAGCGCTGATTGTGGACTTGGTAGCTTCCTGGGGCACTTCAGGATTCAGACCTCCAGGTGTTTCTGTCGCCCTAAGAAGCTCTCCCCCCTTAGTAGGCTCGTCAGGAATGGGGACGAATTGAGCAGCCTCTAACTGAGCAGCCTTGGCCTCCTGTGGAGCGCTTACAGCCTCGGAGCTGGCAGAGGCAGTCTCCCGGATGGCCGGAGGATAGTACACCTTCTCCACCTTCCACAGATCGGACGAAGCCTCCACCCCAGCTTGTTTGAGGGCTTCATTCCAGACCTGGGAGCAGTAGAGCCGACATACACTAGGGACTTGAGCTTTAAGGACGGCCTGGGTATCAGCCACCCCCTCATTGTAAGCCTCCTCCTCGGTTTTGTCCTTAGAGGTCTCGGCCTCCGTCCTGGCAAACTCAGCCTCTGTCTTGGCCTTCTCAGTTTCGTCCCTGGCCTATTCCGCGACGCCCTTAGCGCTCTCTGCCTCGGACAGTTTCTTCTTTAAATCGTCGATCTGCTCCTTGGCGAGCTCCAATTGATCCTCGGCAGTGCGCAAGCGCCTCGTCTGGTCCTCGGCCTGTTTTTGGGCGCCGGCCAAGCCCGCTTCAGCACTGTCCCTGGCCTTGGTCATCTCCTTTAAATCCTCCCTTGCCTTCGTAAGGTCGACCTTAGAGTTTTTAAGGGTCCGCGCAGCCTCTATACGCTTATTGCGCTCAAGTTCCGCGAACTTGCTCTGCCCCTTAGCCTCATCCTCCAGCCTATAGGTGGCCTGGACGGCCTGCCAATTGGAACAAACACTATGAATGGGAAATTCAGTAGCAAAAATCGATGGGATCACAAGGAGTAGAAACCTTACTATGCCCAGGTACCTCTTCATGCTAAGAAAGACCTCTTGCATCCTCATATTCTCCAACTCTTTCATGTCAGCAGGAAGCAGCAGAGTCCTCCCCAAAGCGTCGGTCACATAAGCGCCTTCGTCATCGCGGAAGCTCCTCAGGGATGCATCTTCCATCAGTGGCTCCTCGTGGAGCATTGGGGTAGGAAGCCAAGCGTGGGGCTCGGATTGGGTGTTGACCTCTTTCTCTTTGCCTTGATGCCCAATTCTTAATTGCTTCAAGGCACGCGGGGCTTCACCCTCCTCTTGAGAAGGGCGAGACTTCCCCCCGTCCATTGGCCCCTTACCCTTGGAATCCCTCTTCCTCTTTAAGTCGGTGGGATCAGGCCGAGGAGGCAGAGTTGATTTGGGAAGGGCGGGAAGTTTGGATTGGGGAGAGGATGGCTATGCTTGAGAAGGGGAAGACCTGGTCCGACCAGGCTGAGGCTGTAGAGGAGGAGAAGGGTTGGATGGCGACTTCCCTGGCGTATCCTTCCCCGACTGACCCTCAATCAGGTCGTATAAGTTTGCTTGGGGCTTCTTCTTAAAACCCATCTCTGCGGTAGCTGATGTCTCCGCTGACAAAAGATCCGCCTCGGTCAAATCTGGGTCACCCAAGTCACCGGAAGGATCCTCGGATGGACTAGCTTGCTCGAACACCCTGAACCCTTCCTCGGAAAAACCCAAGTCGCCCTCGGCCTCCGCCGCTTGGTGGGACGAAGAAGAGCCCTCCAATGGGATGCCCTGGGACAGGAGACCCTTCAGAGATCAAAAACCCTCCCTCGGCTATGGTGATTTTCTGAAGCCAAGGATCGTTAGCTCTAATCACGTGCTTCGGGGCGGCAAATGACTTCTGGATAGGATCGTACCCTAAGATTTTGTGAGCGGCTCTAACTTGGTTGTCCTCTTCGTTTACAAAAACCGCCGCCTTGAGGATGGTGTCCAAATCCACCCGGTTGGTCAAATGAAAGTGCCGTTGAAAGGCGCGTGGATCTGCAAAAGGAAAACAGGCTCATAGTTAGTAACCGAACCATACAAGTTAGAATGGCATAAAAGATTAGCCCCCTCCTACTTTCTACACCCCACTTGGTTCTCCCTCCACAGTTGGGCAAGGAAGGCCGTCGTGCCATTCCCCAGACACGATAAGAAAGTCCTTGTTTAATCCTTTGTTGGACTCGGGGAGGCACTGGATTAGCCGGACCCTATCGTCTCTCGTCTTCATATAGTAGGGTTTGCCCTTCAAATGTTGGAGGTTGTAGCACCAGTTTACGTCATGATGGGTTAGTCTTAGCCCCATTTTCTCGTTTAAGGCATCCACATAACCCAGGATCCTAAACACGTTAGCAGCGCACTGGGTGGGAGCCAATCGGAAATGCCTAAGGTAATCCCTCATTACCGGCCCCATGGGGATTCTCACATCCCCTTCTATAAAGGCGAGAATGGGAATCAACACCTCGCCCGCTCTTCTCTTAAAATGCCACTCCCCCTCCTTGCAGTACCTCAAACCTACAGTGGGGGGTATCCTATAGTCGGCGATGAACTTTTCCATCGCCTCTTCGGTCTCAACCAACTTCTTTAATTTACCCATCCCTAAAAACCGCTAAAAAGACTCAGGGGAATGACGGAGGAAGGAGAGGAACAAGAGAAAGATAAACGCAGAAGAGAGCAGAGAACTTACAGAGATGAGGAAACGTTCCTCGGATGGGCTTTTTGTGCTGGAAGAGAGGCTTGAGTTTATCTGGAAGTTTAACTGGTCTCAAGATGTGTGTGCAAAGAAAACTCTTGAGTGCAGAAATGAGGAGACCAATCAGTTCAAATGGGAATTTATACCTCCCACCAAAATAACTATACGGGTTTTCCCACCCGTAAAGTTAAGGAAATCTCCATCGTTTGATCACCATCGCACCATTGAACATGGGGAGCACAGAGCCGCCCGCATTTAATGAAGACACGCTTCGCATACCAAAGCGCCAGGAACGTGCCTCTGGCAGACGAAGAGACTCTGGTGTTGACAGATGACAAGACTTAACAAGTCATGACAGTGGCCCGATGTCATTAAAACCCTCCTCTCCGCCCGAAGAGCCGGACAACAGGATTTTGAGGGGCTATTGTGGGGCCTAAGAGTCTGATAAGCCCGACCCACTTCATACTAAGGCCCAAGGCCCGAGCCGAGGAGGGATGTTGCCGAGGACGTACAAATGAAATCCTAAGTGGCCGGTAGGTATTGCCGAGGATGATTCTGTCCTCGACACTCCAGACTTCGGATGGGAAAGACTTGACGCCGGCAGAGGCAGCCCCCCTTTGAACGTCTCCAGAAGGAAGGATGAGTACGATGGAACACGCATGGAGATACAGTGTATGAGCAGATTCAAGGAGAAGTTGTCACCTCCACATTGAATGTGCCCAACTAACATTCTGGTCGCATTAATGAGGAAAGGACCCCTGAACAGTGCGGCGTTGGTTGCTGCGACTAATAGGAAGTTGGGGAAGGTGGCTGATGGGACGAGTACTCGAGTAATGATCTGCATGATCAACAGATGGAGGGTCGAGATCAACTGGGAGGGGCTATATAATGCACGAAATCCTCCATGAAGAAAGGGAGGAAAAGGGGGGCCAAGAACAATACATATTGTCTCCAGAACCATTGTAACCTAGCCTGAAAGAGAGAAGAAGAACATCAAGCTTTTGGGACGAAAGGCCTGAGGACAGAGTTTTCAGCTTTGGCTTGCATGCCTGTAATACAACCCACACATAACCGTGTCTAGTCGTTGCCATCCTCACTAAAACCTAGTTCTTGAACCCACTCTCTACAAATTTATTGTATTGGGCTAGCTGGGCTCGAACCCGTTTCTCTCCCGAAAGAAGTGCGCAGACCCAGTCCCTACACTAATATTTCCCAATGGGATTTCTCATCATTGTAAATGATTCGAGTTTTATCGAGTAGTAAGTGATTGGGTTTGAATGAGTCTATTTATAGGCTCAATAGGCCTCACGAATTTACTACCCAAATTAATTTGATTTATTAGGTCTATTATCATAATATAGTGGGTGTTATAAGATTAATTGCTAGATATTACCTTCTTCCTTCACCTCCCCCTTGTGCACGTATTTAGTCCAATATTTGAATGAATACATATTAGCCCATTAATCATCACAATTAAAAGGAATAAAATAATCT
Source organism: Quercus tomentella (assembly GCA_028535165.1). Classification (NCBI taxonomy): domain Eukaryota; kingdom Viridiplantae; phylum Streptophyta; class Magnoliopsida; order Fagales; family Fagaceae; genus Quercus; species Quercus tomentella. The sequence goes on along the minus strand of JAPQVY010000089.1, from coordinate 24,426,340 downwards.
CTCTCATTTTCAATATGGGATTAAACATTTTCACTAACTCCTCATCTTCCATATTAACTCTCACATCTTTATATTTATGTTGTAATATAAATCAATTTTAATTATATAATATTAAAATGCTCCAACATATACTGAGGTGGGGATTCTAGCCTTTTACCCATATTTTTTAAAATATTTGACAATATGCCCCTGTTTCCAAACTATCTTGGTTTATGCCCCTGTTTCGATATTCGATTACCTTAAAATTGAGTTTCAATGAAATACTCGATTTGTACAAAATCGAGTTATGCTCGATCAAACTTAAAAAAAAAAAAAAAAAAAAAATTGCATGGAACTCGGGCATAACCTATAGCTACGTTTTGATTATCCTATAGTAGCGTTTTTTTTTTTTTTTTTTTTTTTTTTTTTTTTTTTTAAGTTTGATCGGGCATAACTCGATTTTGTACAAATCGAGTATTTCATTGAAACTCGATTTTAAGGTAATCGAGTATCGAAACAGGGGCATTTACCTATATAGTTTCAAAACAGGGGCATATTGCTAAATTTTTAAAAAAATAAGGGTAATATGCTAGAATCCCCATACTTAGGTATAATACTTAGGTGCTGTTCATTAGGTTTCCTTCTTAAGATTCTGCCATGTGGATTTTTTTTCTCATGGGATAGAAGTATATTTCTTAGTTAAATTGCCACATGGCTAAATCTTAAGAGGGAAATCTAAGAAATAATATCTGAGGTACTGTACTAAGTTTTGTCCTATATATATAAGATTTGAAATTCTCATTTTTTTTTTTTTTTTTTTAGAATCTTTTAGATTTGAAATTCTAAAATAAGTATTTTTTTATTATCTTTATTTAGATTTAATGTGTATTTTTTTTGGTACCAAATATAAATAATTAAAAGCAAGTGAATTCAAAATTTGCTCTGATAAGCCAACAAGATCGACGCCTCCAACCCCGAACATTTGGAATGAGTTACCGTTCACAGAGTCTTCTCTGTGCCCCAATCCAACATACACACTTCAACATCACACCCCAAGTGCGGCAGAAGCCCACGATGAGCGGTTACACACCTTGATCTTTGGGCCCACAAGGCAGTTGCGAGCTCCAGAGCCCAATCCCTCCCAAAGAGCTTAATGCCCCCACTTGGGTTACAAGCTCGCGTCACAGGGCTCGGCAAATTCAAAATTTGCTATTTATGAATTATGAGTACTTTATTATGAAACATAGATTCCTGTGCACATTGTTCATTGTGTTGGATGTTAGAAACATAGATATCTATATTATGAGCATACGAGGATTTCCTTCTTTGGACTCGACTTTTATATAGTTTAGAAATACTTCTAAACTTTAGATTTAACAAGGAAAAAAATTTGAGGATAACCCAGTAAAAATATATCTCAAACTCCACTTAAAATACTTACAAAATAAGACACTTTCCTACTAATCCATGTCTTCATAACAAACTTATCCATTTTTTTTTAAAAGGAAGATTATGACATTAGACCAAAAAAAAAAAAAAAACCTCATCCCACACGTAAAGCGCGTGTGATAAGGCTAGTATTATATATGATTTTTTAGCAAATTCTTATGGGATAATTCCTAATTTAATTTTGAAAATGACCCAAAATGCTGCTAAGGTTCTATTAAGACTTCACTATTTTTTTTTTTTTGAGAACAAGACTTCACTCTTTTTTATTTTATTTTATAAGAATATCGTAACTTTATTAAGAAGAAGATAATACCATTATATCTTATGCTAAAACTGACTCAATAATAATAGATCTAAGCTACAAAATCAACACAATTCCTAGCATATTGAGCTAAGATGTGTGCAAGACGATTTCCTTCTTGCCGAACATGAGAGACTTGTACTCCCTTAAAATGCTTTAGCTTATGTTGAATCTCCTCAACAATATTGAATAGCTACTGGTGGATCACATGATCTATTCACATCCTCAGCAACAACTTGTGAGTCACATTCAAAGATCACCTCTCGGACGCCTACATCCCATGCAAAAGAAACACCCTGCTCCAAGGCTTCGGCTTCAATCTCTAAAGAACCCATTTTGTAAGGTATAGATTTACTCAAAGCTGCCTCCACTCTGCCAACATTATCCCATATGACTACCCAGACGCCAGAAGATTGAGAAGTCGCGAAGGTTGCCCTATCGACATTAAGCTTAAACCATGGAGATTTTGGTGGTGCCCATTAGGCTTCATCTCTGTCCACAACTGGTTTTTGCTTGAAATTGGCCATCTGGAACTCATCCAAGAGGAAGCGAGCTTTTTGCACTATGGACGAGCCTTGCTGCCTTGCCTTACCCAGCCAAACCTCGTTTCTATTGAACCACAAACACCATGCCACCAATCATCAACTCCAGCAGCTCATTCCCCAACCCGACCTTAAACATCAGGTGCCAAAGCAAATCTGCAAACCTTGGAAAAACCAATTTGTGGGCCTCAAAAGGAATACCAGTGAGGTTCCAAACCTCACGGGTTTTTTCACAGTTGCAGAAAAGACGACCCTCGCTTTTGGCTTCCATCCCACATGCTTCACACACTAGATCGTCAAGAACTTGTCTATGGCACATGTTAGCTTTTTTTGGAAAAATGTTTATACTTGCTTGCCATGCAAAGGATTTCGCTTTTTTTGGAATGTTAAGCCTCCAAATCTTCTTCCAAAATAGCCTATTATTCTAGTTGGGCTTCCCTAGAACTGTTGCTCAGCCCCAAGGTTAACGCTATATTATATGCACTTTGCATTGTGAAAAGTTCTTTTAGATTGTATGCCCAAACTAAACGATCTTCAGGTAGCCTCGAGCTCAACAGGATACTTAAAATTGCCGATGCATCCTCTAGGGAGAAAAAGCGTCGTATCATGTCAGTCCTCCACGCTCTAGTGTGTGGGTCGATTAGTAGTAATACCTTAGCATCACTGGGAACTTCATTTGGTCTAGAGGTAACTTGAAAAGTGGATGGCTGTGGTAACCATTTGTCGTTAAAATACTAAGACTCTGTCCATTGCCCACTTGCCAACGGTAACCTTGTTGAACTACTGACTATGCAGCTGCCAAAACACTTCACCATGCATAAGATGGGCGATTACCCAATTCAACCGATATGAAGTCTTCATTGGGGAAATAACGCTCCTTGAATACCTTGTGAACTAATGAATTAGTTCTTGTTTGTAGTCTCCTTCCTTGTTTGGCGAATAATGCAAGGTTGAACTCCTTGAGATCATGAAAACCAATCCTCCCTCCTCCTTAGGCATACACATTTTATCCCACCTTAGCCATGCCATTTCGTTCTTTTCATTCATTTGCCCCACCAAAATTTATGCACCATGCTTGACATCTCATCACATAGAGCGGAAAGGAGTTTAAAAACACTCATAGTGTAGGTTAGAATTGCTTTTGCCACAGTCTTTATGAGAATTTCCTTTTTGGCATTTGAAAGCAATTTTTCCTTCCATTCTGAAAGTTTATTATTTAGCCTCTCAATCAGTTAATGGAATGTATTACTTTTGTTTTTCCCCACTAACAACGGTAGGCCCATGTATGTCTTATGTTGCTTTATTATCACTGCCCCAAATCTGGTCTTAATATAATCCTGGATATATGTTGTGGAGTATTACGGCTAAAATAGAGATGTTTTTTCCCTATATAACTGCTGGCCTGAGGCATTCTTGTACTTCTCCAAGCTGTAATTAGAGTAGAGCAATCTTCCTTCGTTGCACGGCAAAAAATGAACAAGTGTGATATCTCAAGTCCCGGCCCTAGCACATGTTGCTACTCCTTTCAACGTACCCTGTACTACAGATTGTCTAGGAAGTGTTGAAAGATCCTTTGCACAAATTAGAAACAAATAAGGAGAAAGAGGTCCCCCTTGCCGAAAGACTTCACTATCTTGATTATTTTTTACTAAATTATTATTTTTTAGAGAGATAATTACAATATGTTAACTTCATAGTTCAAACTCTTTCCCCACTAAGTTATTTATTAGTTAGTCATGAGACACATATGTGACATGTTGTATAAAAATTAATCGATAAGTGCAGAATTTAAATTATAGCTTTATACATAAGTTTTGCATTTACATTTTATTCATACGATTACCTTTCATCACAATTGTGGTACCTTTGATGTTATGCTTCTTTAATTTTTAGCCTGCCTCTTGATTTCTTGAAAAAATAAGAAGAAAGGTTTCATATATTGTAATGGATGTACCGTTTTTTAAAGAAACTTGTAACAAACCTGGTAGGCACATTTTTTTGGTGTTTGGAAGTTTGTATATGTTCTGTATATCTCCTATTATATCTAATTTGCTAGTTTCTGGGAGTAGATGCTAAAAGTTATAATTATGGTATTCTAAACGAGTGTATTTATAAAAATAAATATTTCCCAATAACTGTCATTGCTTCATAATTTGATAAATTGATTCATTTTGTCACAAAAGTAGACTAATTTAACTACATCCAGTCTTTTAAACCGTTTTTTTAGCATTTTGATAGTGTTACTAACTCTTTGCTTGATTTCAGTTCTCCTATGAAAAGCCTATTCTTAGAGGGGAAAAGCCTAGTTGTTGCAAACTCCTTCCAGTTCCGTGTCGAAGGCGTTGCCTAAAGTATGTGATAATTGAGAACACTAGGATTGCTGCAGATGAAGAAACTCTAAAGGCAAAGGAAACAAGTCTAGAGAAATATTTTTACGAGAACACAAAAATCTTGGAGAGCTTCCAATTCCTTTTTGGCGTCGTTGCTGAAATATTGCCAAGATCAAGAGGTTTAAAGGATCTTCATACAAAAAGATTTTTTAGGAAATAATTTTCTTAGAATGTTGGGAATTGTAAATCCTTTCATAATCTGTGACTTCTGGCTTGTCTAGTAGAACCTTGCTGCAAACTCGTGTTATTTTTTCAGTTTATATGAATATTCTAAATGTCTGAATATTTTGTAAGACTACTGTTGACACTTAGCAACCTGTTATAGATGTTCTTAGGTTAGAAATACTAGCACTGTGCCACTTCAACATGGTGTCTTTGTGGCAGCAATGCTAGTGATGCTGTTTCTATTCGAGTTATATCACCTGATGTTCTTATAACTTATGGCATATGAGAACACTAGCATGTGACTTACTGAAATGGTAGGGTACTTGGCCTAGCTTTTAGTCTTTACTCTTTAAGTTAGAAATGATTCTCATCAGCTTGATTAAAAGTAACTAACGTCATCACATGCGCTTCACGCGTACAATGATGCTTTTTATTTTTTATTTTTTGGGTTTACAAGTTTTACTCATGACAGTTTTATTTTATTTTTTATTTTAAGAAGAAGTTGTATTAGTGCGTGACTACTAATGTGAGAGAGAAATGTGGAGGTGAGATAAAAACAGTTCGGTGATAAAAAAAAATAGTACGTTTATGGAAAAAAAAAAGTAGTTTTATTTTTTGTATTTTTTCTAAAAGAAGAAGTTGTATTAGTACTTGACAATTAACGTGAGAGAGAAATGTGGAGGTGGGAGAAAAAACTTTTTGTTAGGGACATATTTGATGTAAATTGGCTAATCCTTTGACAAAATGCACTTTACTTGTAATTTGGTAGATCTAGAATGGGTTTAAAATTTCAAGAAACATGTTGTTTAAGTCAAGTGTTAAAGTCATGAAGATCTGACCAAGAAACAAGTGAAGAAGAGCTGCTCATTAAAGCTCGACAGAATCCTTTCTATCGAGATTTATTGTTGAAGCTCGACAGAAGCTGTTTCTGTTGAGACTTACGAAATCAGAAATTCCAGATCTGATTTTTGGCCCATGTTAAAATATTTGTATAGAGTTTTTTTCTCACAACCCTAGACATATATAAGGATTATTTTAAAGGCCGTCGCGCATGCAGAAAGTGCCCTAGTTCATTATTCTCTCTGAAGAAGCTACTGCGTCTTTACGCCAAGGGTTTTGTGACCAAGGAGCTTCCTGTTCTTCATTGTTGATGAACTGAAGAACTTTGCAACCAACAACCTTCTTCAAGTTGCTGGAGTTAGTCATGTACTGGGATCCGTGCATCATTGGTTAGTCACTACTAGGATTCGTGCATTGAACGGAAAAATTGCCGCTACAATACAAGTCCAATTGGGTATTGGGGTAAGGGTTCAACTGTAGGTTGGTATTTCGGGATAGGCCAAAGGGTTTGGTAATATTCCTTATACTTGTAACCGCTTGTGATTGATAATAGTGGATTCTTGGGAGTGGTGACTTTAAACTCACCCGGTGGGGTTTTGCCTCGGTGGTTTTCCCCATTTGTAAACAAATCACTTGTGTCAAATTTATTTTCTATTGCATTTAGATAATTTGGTGATTTGTTTGTGCTGCCACGCTATTGCATGAAATTTGGTCTAATTAATTAACTTGGGTAATTAATTAATTTGCAAAGGGTCAATTCATTTTAACCCGACATTTTTTTTTTTTAATTTAGCCAAAAATTAGAAGTTTTTAAATTACTAATTTTACATGTCTAACTCTATGATTTAAGCCTTAGAAACAGATGAATTTGAGGGTATTTTGGGCATCTAAATTGAGGATCCCAAACAAGGTAAACTCCTTAAATAGTAGTATAGATACGTGTTGAGTGTGTGAGTACCAAGATAAATGGATAAATCTCAGCGTCAAAATATTTTTTTACAGAAGGATTGGCATGTAGTTAGTGACTATGTGAAAAAGAGACTATTGAATGGGCTTTTGGTTTTGGTTGATGATGGTAATGCCCAGGGCTATTCATGGGTCGAGTTGAGTTGGTAAAATTAACCCAAACTCATATGCCTGCCCAAATCCACCAACTTAAATACGACTTAAACCCACCCAATTATTAATTGGGTTAAATAGGTAGTAACCCAATTAGACCCAATTAATGTTAATTGGGTTTTAACTGGGTACCCAATTAGACCCAAGTATCATTTCTACAGATCACCCAACTCTAAAATACCCCAAAATCACTAAAAAGACCAAAATACCCATAAAACTTCCAAAATTACCAAAATACCTCCTAAACCTAAAAATGACATAAATACCCCCCGAAACCTTAAAATTACCAAAATTACCCCCCTAAACCTAAAAAATGACCGTAATACCCCCCATAACATTAAAAGTGACCAAAATACCTCTAAAACCTTAAAATGACCAAAATACCCCCTAAACCCATAAAATGACCGAAATACCCTCGAAACCTAAAAAAAAAAAAGACTAAAATACCCCACTAAACCTAAAAAATGACTGAAATACATTTAAAACCTTAAAATGACCAAAATACCCCCGAAACATAAAAATGATTGAAATACCACCGAAACCTAAAATTTTGCTCATTTTTTTGTTTACTTACCCAATTGTGTACTAAATTGGATTGGTAGTAGATGCTTAACAATATTGGTGGACAATATTACTTAAGAATAAAAAGCATTAGTATGAGTTGAATAAATTTTTTGATTTTTATTAAGAATGATCTCAATTACAGTAACAGACCAAATACTAGCTACAACAACACTACAGATCATAGCAGATTTCAGCAAAAGGCTGAACTTAAACAACTCAAAAAACAACTAAGAAAAATTCCCCAATTTTATTTAAATAAAGAAAAAGGGAACATCTTACCCCAATAACCTATCTGCAAATTGTATTTGTTCATTCTACATTAGTTTTAACAGCTTGGGAAGCATTTCATTAATGTTTGTTGGTACAAGCAGGAGGGTTCTGCTAGCCCGAAACTGAGGGCTGGACGTTAGCACAAGTGGAAGTAGTAGATCCTCGACCTCCCTTGTATGTGAGATCAATGTCAGAAAGCACCACTTGTTGGCATGGTACACTCTTACTACAAATAAGATTCACGGCTTCCTTTGTCGAAGAAGTGCCTCTAATTTTCTTGAAGCTAACATTGCTAATCTTAACTTTGGAGGGAGATTGAAAACAAAACAAAAAAGCGCACCCAAGAATTTGATATTAGTATTTGTTTGATTTTTTTTTTTTTTTTAACGGGTAAATTTATGAAGTGCCATGGATTGAAACGTATAAAGTTCCTCGGTCTTATTAAAGCCAAGTCGATTGAGGTGGAACTCAATGATGATCTTGAGAGAGTTGAGTTGGAAGCATCAAATCATTGTCGAGTAATTATACGTCAGACTGAACAATGTGAGATCAATCTGCTCTCTTGTAATAATCTGAGAATGTTAAAATTAAGTGCACCAAACAAAATAGACAAATGGTTCCATGATCATTTTTCTCAACTTCCACTAATTGAGTACTTGAGCATAGATCATTGTCCTACACTGGAAAGACTAAAGATTTCAAGCCCTCATCTTAAGACATTGTACTTAATGCACTGGGGCAGTCTAAATAAAGTCAATTACGAAAATGATTCAAGAAAAGACAAATTTTTTTGGTAAGGTGGCATTAGGGGTGGCAAAATCTGACACGACCCGCAAACCTGACATGACTAACTCATTTATAAACAGACCATGGGTTAAGGCTAAATGGGTTTTGGTCATATTTAAGTTGACATGGCTAACCTGTTTAATAAACGAGTTGTGTTTGTGTTTAACGTGTGAACCCGTTTGAACCGTTTAGCTTATAAAAGTATTAATTTTTGTTATTATTGCTATATTTATTGTTGTAACTATATGTTTATTACTATATTTATGGTTGTAATTGTATTTTTTTTATAAGGGTTGTAATTGTATTTTAATTTTTAGATATATGAGAATTGATAACATATTATTTAGGTCAGATATGACGTATTGATCAAATGAGTTATTAAATGGGTCATATGTATTGACCTTTACATGACTTGTTAATTAAACGGGATAAAAGTGTCGTGTTGGGTTAACCTGTTTAATAAATAGGTTGTGTTAGGATTGAAGATTCTTAACATGTTTATTAAACAAGTCAGGTTTAAGTCAACCCTTATAGCCAAATATTCATGACTCAACACGACACGAACCCGACATGCGAACATGATTTGTCACCCCTAAGTGGCGTATACCACTTAGGGTGGACATACCCTATTGTAGACCCTACATTTTACAAGCTTTGACTTTAACCTCACTAGAGGAAAAAATCATCATTTTATGACAAAATCAAGAAAATGATACTTTGACTTTTGGATAAATAAAAGCATAATTTGAAACAAATATAGAAGTCCTATCTCCTAACAATAAAAATGAACATCGCGCACTTTTGATGTGATGATCATTTCACAAGTATAAGTGCTTATGGGGTGTGGGGGGCAAGAACCGAGTTTCAAGTCTCTATGAGAGGAATTCACACACATACACTTAGATTAGATTAGAGTAGAATTCTATCTTAAATTTAAAAAAATCACACCTTATATGCTAAATAGTTAGTACATATTCTTCTGATTAAGATTGAACACATGATTATGACTAATTAACTAAGATTGATTCTTAAAAAAATGATTATAATTGATTACATGTCATGATTTCATTGGTTTAGGCTTATGATAAGAGTGCACATGCATGAATTTGGAATTAAGTATCTCTCTATTAGATCAACAATGTTGAAAATTAAGTAAATATCTTTTGTTAGTCTAGACAATTTCATTGTATACACATTATATTAATGTGATTTTGTTTTCTTGAATAATCATTGATCAATGATTATTCAACATATAAAATTATTACTAATATATTTTTTTTAATACAAAAAGTAAGATCCTACAATCAATAATCCAATCTTATTTGATTTTCTATTGATCCCATTTAGGTTTCCGAATTTTACAACCTTACTTGTGAACAATTGGGAGCAATTTGTTTGGAATTTTGGGTGCATGATTAATATGTGCTTAAATATAATTTATTTCAATGCATGGAATGCATCGGGTATGGTTATAATTATGGTTATGGAAGTTTACTTTTTATGTGTGGGTTCCATTTAACTTAACTAGTAAAGTCTCTTATCATCGAATAAGAGATCTAGGATTCAACCTTCCCTTACACCAAATATCAATTGGTGTCTTGGTCTAATAATAAAGAGTAATCATCATAAGCGGGTGTCATAGGTTGAAACTATCTCTAAAAATAGTTTACTTTTTTATGTCATTCTTTGCCCCATCTATGCTTTGCACCTTCTCTCTCTCTCTAAATGATCTTTTGCTTGCCATGGCCTCTTAGCTCTTCCCATTATATCCATCTAAGTATCATATGTAACCAAGTTAGGCTTTATACCATGAGCTTTCATCTCTTTATAAACATTCATGCACCTAACATAATTTCTCGACATTCTATATATTTTCATCATTGTCGAGAATGACACTGATCAATGCACCATTTTTGAGTTCTGGCTCGACTATACAAACTCAAAGCCGTATTAACAATACCAGCTTATACTTAGATGTCTATAATAGTAGAATAGGTAACATCAGCTAGAACACACATTTTTGTTGGATACCTTTTCAAACCTCTTCATAACCTTATTTGGAAAAGAACAGTCTCTAGCTCTAGTAATTATGGTCGCAAACCTAGTATTATTAGGTTAAAGTTACTAGGACAATTTTATTCATTAAACAATTTCTCGATTTTTGTCTAATTCCCTACACTTTTGAACCACCTTTGTAGTCACATTAGAAAGAATCACCCCTCCCCCTTTTAGTTTTTGTCTCTATTGAAAGTACTTAAGTGAAAGTAATGTAAATTTTGGGTTTACCATATTATTAATAACAACTATGTTGGTGCATTTTAATATTAATTGACAAATAAAATGAGATACTTATTCTCATGGTATCTATTTATATTGATTTTTGTTGGCAAATGAAAAGGTGTATGTGTTTTAAATATAATGGAGAGTTATTGTATTTCATATATCTCTAATATTTAATTCTAGAAGTCCCTATCATTACAATAATAGGTAAAATATTTATGAAAATAATAGGGTGATAATGCTCATTAATCTTGAGTAATTTCTATGAGCCTAAACAAATACCTATTTGCAACATTCCTCTATACACATACACATATATGTATAACAATATGTTTAGCAAAATACAATATCTAGGGATTAATCTTGAGTATTTTCTATGAGTCTAAACTCAGACCTATTTGGATTTTGCAACATTCCTCTATACAGATACACATATATGTATAACAAACAAGAGGTGCTACGTCCACAACATTTTTACAACATTTTCACAATAAATCCTAGATAATTAGTTGTTATTGGTTCAAATTTGAACCTAACATTAAGATTACTTTTTTGTCTCAACAAAAACAACCAGTAACAACCTGCCACTTAGGATTTGTTGTGAAAATGTAGTGAAAATGTTGTGGACATAACATTTCTCATAACAATACGTGTAGCAAAATACAATATCTAGAGATGTATAGAAGTGGTTAAAATCATGTATTTTTTAGAATGATTGGGGAAAGAAAGGTGTTCTATTTAGTGGAGCTTTGGGCTAAGCTACTAGTGTAGAATTAGTTTAAGCCACACAAAGATTTAGTTGGGTTGTTATATCCTAGAAGGGACAAATGAAATAGAAGTTTTGCTGCACCTATTTGTGGAATTCGCCAATTGAGGGCTTGAATTTCCTTAAAAAGAGCAACAACTGCTCCTCAGCTTGAAGGCTTTATTCTAATATTTTATATTATGTGTGTTCAATTTTTGTTTTGCTCTAATTTTTAATTATGTGTGATTTTTATTATGTTTTAGATTATCATCACTAATATATATATATATATATATATATATATATATATAACCGAAACCTTTGACTTTTTGTTGACCTCTCCAGAGCTTGCCACATCATCATTATTATTTTTAAACAAAACTATACCTATATCAATAAAATATAAAATATAAAACAAACACTTCTTTCTACAATACTCTCCCACCGTTCCAAGACTCCTTAGAGCATCCACAATAGTGATGCTAAATAGCTATATTGCTATTTCTAGCACCACTAATACTTAAAATGCATGCTGTAGTAATGGTGCTATAGCTAAAATTTTTTAACTTCTTGCTACAGTGCACATCCATTTATGGCTGTGCACTGTAGCAAGAAGCTAAAAATAATAATAATATTTTATTAAACTTTTCTCTCTTCGGCTTCTCTACTTTCTTCCTTTTTCCTTTTGAGAGTCACATTAATCGAAGCTCAGGACCTTTACATTGCTCGGAATCTCCCTCCATTAACGGCACCAGAAATCAGAGTAAAAGCTCAGATAGGATTTCAATCATTCAAAACAAGGCGAGGCTCCATGAACAATCACAGTGCGTTGCTGCACTTCAACGAGGACTTGCTCTTCGTTGCCGGAGAACCTCTCAAAGACTCGTTGATCATTCTCATTGAGGATTGTACAAACAAAGATCCCCAACTCCTCAACCACATAGTGATTCTGGTGAACGCGATCGAGCAACGGTTAGATGAGCCCACATCGCCGTCCCATGCCGCTGATTTGTTTTGGATTTTGTGGGTTTCTCTGGGTTACGTGGTGGCGGTTTGGCTGGATTTCATGGTGGTTGGGTTTCGTGGGTCAGTTGTGGTGTGGCTGTGTTGGTGGTGATTTGTGTGGTGGTTTTTGGCTAATTTGGATTTTTGGCAGTGGTTGTGGGTGGTTGTTCTTGGCTTGCTATTTGTTGTTAGGTGGTTGTGCGTGGTTGTTCTTGGTTGGCAGTGGTTGTGGATTGTGCCATTGATCGGTTTGTGGTGTTTTTTTTTGGTAGTGAGATGTATTATTTTATTGTAGTAGATATATTATTTTATTGTGATGTTTATATTATTTTATTGTGTTGAAAGCTAAAATAGATTCATTGATTTTGGATGTTTTGTAAAATGAGTAGGTAAAAATAAAGTAGCTTTTTGTGGTGCCAAATAGCTAAAAAAATAGCTCCACTACTATGGATGCTCTTATACTCTCTTTATTAAAAAAAAAAAAAAAAAAACCTAACACAGGTTAGACTTCTAGCCAAATACAATAACACTCTCCCACAGTCCGTATTTTCTCCTATCTAGCACCACAATTTTCCACATCATTAATTGTTTTTTAAAAAGTTTTATTTTGGTGAAACTACACTATTGGTCCCTGAAGTTTACCCTGTGAGCACATTTGGTCCCTCAAGTTTCAAGTGAGCACTATTGGTTCCTAAAGTTTAAAAAATGAGCAATACTAGTCCTTCGGCTAACTTCTGTTAAAAATAATGCTTATGTGGCTAATGGAAAAGTGACGTGGCGTTTATAATTTTACTACAGATACTTATAATACCATATCAGCTATTTAATTATAAAGTTGCCACGTAATCTTTAATTGGATTTTATTTATTCTTATGCCAAAAAAAAAAAAAAAAAAAAAGGATTGGCTTCAGCCCCTTACTCTCTCCTCCCCTATTTTCCCTTTCTTCGCTTCACCGTTTTCCAGTTTTCTAATCAAGTGGCCGGACCACCTCAAAGCCAACAATAATTTACTGGAAACTCTCTTAACAAAAATCCAGATATGAGTTGAAGAGAACCGCCTTTGAGGATACAAAGTCTTTTACGTAACTCTCTTTCTAATCTAAATTGATTGGCCATAAATCATCTCTTGTTAATGAGAGTAGTCTAGTGTCAAGAGCAAGAAACCAACAAATATTTTGAGAACAACAAAAGTGATAGGCAACAAAGATTCCCACAGTGACTACCATTGGTTCATGGCAGAGAAAGAAAAAGGACCAATTTTTTTTCAATTTTTTTTAAGGAAAATAAAACTTGAATATAATACTTCAAACATTTGAAGATTTATAATGAAACAAATTTAAACATTTTTTCATGCTATTTATGAATCCTTTGGAAACAAATCTAAACAAAGAAACATAAAGATCTTTAGGAGATAAGCACTTAAGCAGTTGATGGACATTCATGGAGAATGGTGAAGGACAAAACTTGTGTTGGTTGCTGCGGTGACAACAAAGGCCATTTGGAGGAGTCGCTACGGCAGAGGAAGAGCGGCAGTTGCAGCCACCATGGTTGGGAGAATGGCAGGAAAGGAAGATGAAGTGCTTGGGTCACAGGAAGATATTGGAGAGTCTAAGATTTTTTTAGCAAATTAAAAAAGATAATGACTCATATGCCATTCATCAGTTTGTAAAAGCACTTGTAATTAACGGTAAAAGATGTACTAGTTGTAAATAATTTTGTAATTTTTTATTAAAAATGCCACATCATTAAAAAAAAAATGACAAATAAGTATTCCATTAACCACGTAAGCAATACTTCTAACTGAAGTTAACCAAAAGACTAGTACCACTCATTTTTAAAACTTGAGGGACTAATAGCGCTCGCTTGAAACTTGAGGAACTAATTGCGCTCACAGGGTAAACTTTAGGGACTAATAGTATAGTTTCGCCTTTTATTTTCTATTCAACTCTGAAACTGTTCAGCCTAAAAGCTACTCCTCTCACGCTACTATCGCCAAACCAATTACAGTCGAAAACAAAAACCCAGCCATTCCCTAAACCCTAATGCACCCAACAGACTCGCCTCCATGCCACCATTGCGATTTGAGGTCAGTCACAGAGCTGTTGTGTTGTCGCCGAACTACCATGCCTTGGATTTCCTTGACTAGATTCCCTCGAACCGCTTTAGCCTCCATTGACTAGCCAGTGGAAACTAGCGAACAGATCAGATCAACTCTCTCACTATTTGTGTATTGCATGTTTGATGCGTGTTTGAAAGCTAGCCAGGTACACTTTATCTATGCAGTAACTACGTTATTGCTATGTTCGATGATAGTGGCTTGCAGCTTTTTAAAAATATTTATATTTTAGAACCATTATGTTTATTAATAATAATTTGAGTTTTGAGTATTACACTTCAATTATTTGGTTTTGTGGACATAAACAGTAACACAATGCTCTATTGTAGAAATAAACTATCACAATTGATGCATGTTTTAAGATAAAAGGTCTTCAAAATTCGAAAGTTATTGTCCAATCCTCCCGAATTTTGAAATCTTGACATTGACCAAATTTGTGAATCTAAACAAATAAATCTGTCTAGAAAATTTATTTCTTCTATAAATTTTTTTTGTTTGAAACAATTATAAATAATTTTAGTAATCTAAAATAACAAAAGCTAAATTTTTTTTGAGTTAAACTTAATTTATGAAATCTCCTACCTGCATCTTCTTATCTAAATAATAATAATAAAAAGTATTTGTTTTGAGTCTCTTTTTTATTTTTCTTGCTAATTTTTTTTTTTGCTATATTTATCTTGGCCCCCCTAAAATAATTTTTTAGCTTCATCACTAATAATGCCAATTATTCAGTCATCTTTTTTTTTATTTTTTTTTTATTTTTTTTTATTTTAATTTTCAAATATAAAGTTGCGTGTTTATTGTCTTTCTTGTCTTTCTTGATTGTGTACTGCTGTTAACCATAAATGATGGTTTAGATTAATTTTATTTTATACACATTTATTTGTTTAAAGAAATAAATAAAAGATACAATTTATTTATTTATTTTTCTTTCCATAAATTTTGGTTATATATAAAACTTTTTAATTAGTCCGTGCATCGCATTGATTAGCGATTAGTAGCAACTAATTTAGAGGCTCCGAAAGTATAATTAATGTGGCATTTGAATCACTTGTAGTTCATGTTGACTTTGGAGCCTAGTGGATAGAATTTGCATCATCACGCCATGTGTCAAAGGTGAGAGACATCTTTGTAACATGCAAGAGGTTAAAACCGGTGAGAAATTATACTTATTTCGATGGGTTAGACATCAGAGTTGTGAATGTCATGATACCTATAGAAAGAAAACCTCTCGAGTGATTTAATTTTTGCACCCATCATGAGACTTAATCTTTGCTTGGTTGAAAAAAAAATTTGAGATTTGTTTTTATTTTAGAAAGGTGTCAATTAGGATACATGGTAGGATCCTAATGTGGGAGATCAGATCATTGGATTGTATCATTTAAATATTGCTTCAATTACTATTAAAAACATGTTTAGTAAAAATACATGTGATTACACTAATAACTAATTGGTATTATAGAGTAATCATCATGGAGTCGGAGAAATAGGTTGAAATTATAAGATTAATTTATTTATAAGATTAAAATCCAAAAATTTGTCCTTAACTTATATTTTTGAAAAAATTAGGATAAATGGCAAATTACACCCCTAAAGTTTGGGGGTGATTGGATTTTACACCCTGAAGTTTCAGAATTTGGACTTTACCCCTTGAAGTTTGGTGACGTTTGGATTTTACACCCTGACGTTTCAGAATTTTGATTTTACTCCCTATATTTTAGAAGTATTTGGATTTTACTCCCTAAAGTTTTGGGGTGTTTGGATTTTACACCCTAAAGTTTCAGAATTTGGGGCGTAAAATTCAAACAACCCTAAACTTTAGGGGATAAAATCCAAGTTCTAAAACGTTAGGGTGTAAAATTCAAAGACCCCAAACTTTAGGAGTAAAATCCAAATTCTGAAATTTCAGGGTATAAAATCCAATCACCCCTAAATTTTAGGGGTGTAATTTGCCATTTACCCAAAAAAAAAATAATTTAAACTAAATTATAAGTTTATAACTTTAGGTAATAAGAGCAATAAGGGTAGCTTTATGGATTAATTACTGACAACATGTTGGTGGCTTTTGAGACAATGCATCACATTTGTCAAAAAAAGAATGGGCAGCTTGGTGAGATGGCGCTAAAATCAGATATGAGTAAGGCTTATGATAGGGTGGAATGGGTTTTTTTGGATAAAATGATGGAATGTTTGGGTTTTAACTCAAGGTGGCGTGGCCTCATGATGCAATGTATTTCTACGGTTACATACACTGTTCGTATCAATGGTGTTTCATGTGGGTGTATTGTTCCATCTAGGAGTTTGCGTCAAGGAGATCCTTACTTGTTTTCACTTTGCGCTGAGGGTTTATCTGCTCTTATTAAACAGTTTGTACAGCGTGGAAGTATGGAGGGAGTTGCTATGTGTCGGGGTGGTCCTTGTATTTCTCATCTATTTTTTTGCATATGATAGCCTTATTTTCTGTAAAACCAGTTTGGAAGAATGTGACTCATTGCAACGTATTCTCAGAGTGTATGAAGAGGCTTTGGGTCAGCAATTGAATAGGGCTAAAACTTCTCTCTTTTTTAGTCAAAATACAAGGGATGAAGTTAAAGAGGAGATTAAAACAAGATTTGGTGCCCAAATCATTCGTCAACATGAGAAGTATCTTGGTCTCCCTTCTTTGGTGGGTAGAAACAAAAGAAATTCCTTTAATGATATTGAGGAAAAATTGGCAAATAAATTGGTAGGTTGGAAAGAGAAGCTGCTCTCTAAAGCAGGTAAGGAGGTGTTGATTAAGGCTGTTGCTCAGGCTATTCCAACTTACTCCATGAGTTGTTTTAAAATTCCTGATTCCCTTTGTGATGAATTAACTAGTACGGTAAGTAATTTTTGGTGGGGGCAAAAATAGGATGAAAGAAAAATGGCCTGGTTAAGTTGGGATAAAATGTGTGTTTCTAAAGCATGTGGGGGTATTGGTTTTAAACAATTGAAACAATTTATTTTGGCACTTCTAGCAAAGCAGGGTTGGAGGCTTCAAGTTGGTCAGAACTCACTGGTTTATCATGTCTTCAAGGCAAAATACTTTCTGGATTGTGACTTTGTCCATGCATCTATAGGGAAAAAACCATCATTTGTTTGGTGAAGTATAATGACTGCTCAAAAAATTGTTTAGTAGAAAGGGTTATGTTGGCATGTGGGAAATGGTAGAAAATTAAGGTGTGGGAAGATAATTGGGTTCCTAGCTCCTCTACACAAGATAATTTCGCCTAGAGGTTCGTTTCCTTTGAACTTAAAAGTATGTGATTTGATTGATGCAGAACAGAAGTGCTGGAACTTGAATTTATTGACTAGAATTTTCCTTCCTTTTGAAGTTGAGGAAATTGCAAGTATCCCTTTGAGTATTAGATTGCCGGATGATAAGCAGATGTGGGTAGAAACTTCTAATGGTTTGTTTTCAGTCCGAAGCGCCTATAAGTTGGCTTTAGAATTGTAGAATGATAAGGAAGTTGGCTCTAGTTCTGATGGAAGTCACTTGCGCCAATTCTGGAAAAGGTTATGGTCATGCCAAATCCCTCACAAGGTCAGACATTTCGCATGGAGAGCAGCTCGAGACATCTTGCCAACTAAGTCTAATTTGGTAGCAAGAAAAATTCTGGTGTATAGCAGATGTGAGGAGTGTGGGATTTATGCAGAATCTTTTTATCATGTGTTTTGGGAGTGTTCAAAGGCTAGAGACACTTCGGCTCATTCATCTTTTCTCATCTCATTATCAGTGGTCCCTTTTAGGAGCTTTTTATTTTTTATGGTATATCATTCTGGATGCAGATTGGAGTATGGAAGATGTTGGTCTAGCTTTTTATTTTTTATCAATATGGTCAAATAGGAATGGTGTGATTCATGGGAAACCGAGGAAGGCAGGTTTGATGTTGTTTGACTGGTGTAAGAGCTACCTAGATGAATATTGGTCTGCAAACAGAACTTCATTGAATCTGTCAACTCATCTGGAAGTCACTTGGTCTCCACCTAATTATCCTTCTTACAAAGTTAATGTTGATGCTGCAAGATTTACGGCTCAAAAGGCTGTAGGTGCAGGTGTTATTATTCGAGACCATGAAGGGAAGTTTATTGCCGGTTTGAGCAAGATATTTCATTCTCCATTGGGAATTATTGAAACAATGAAACTGAAGCAAAGGCATTTGAAGCTGGGATTATTTTTGCTAAAGAGGTGGGAATTAGAGACTTGGTTTTAGAGGGGGACTCATTGATTATTGTACAAGCTCTAAAGCAATGTTCAAATGCTCCATCAACTGTTTCTAGTTTGATATATGGGATGTTAGCTGAATGTAGTTGTGAGAGACCTTGAAAGTTGCCTCTCAAAAAAGAGAGATTTTTTTGGAGTGTTTTTTAGGGCACCTCTCTTTTTGGGTAAATGGTGTGGAGTCGCTACTTATTTTTTTATACAAAAAAATAAGAAAAAAAATGCTAATTAAAAAATACATGACTGAATTGTTCTCTTCATTGATTGAATAAAAAAATTACATATTTGAAAATTTTGAAAAATTACATGGCTTTGGGTCCTAGTTATAAACTACCAAATAATTACATGGCTTGTTGCCCTAGTTACATTCTACCCAAAATAAAAAGTAAAGACAATGCTAGATCTACTTATCCAAAGACCTAAATCCGAAGGCTAGGTTACAGAATGGGAAGGTGTTAGGCACCCATTCCGCCTAGACAGAGTTTGGTCTTCTGGAGTCTTGTGACCTATGTATCTTTTTATGCATGTAATGAATGATATGTTGAACATGTGACACAAAAATTAAATCACACAAATTTTTTTATGATTGAAGCCTTTTCTTTTGAAAAGAATCAGATCTATTTTGATTGGTGAAAAAAAATTGATTTTGATTGTCAAAATACCAGATCTGTTTTGTAGTATGTAGAAATAAGTGGTTTTTGGAGATAAAAATTCAGATATGTGTTTATCACATGAAATAAAATCTTTTGGTTTGAAAAATATCAGATCTGTTTTTTTTTTTTAAAGAACTAAAAAAATGGTTTTTGTTAACAGAAAAATCAGATCTGTTTTTTCATATGTTTTGAAAGAATGAAAAAGATTTTTTTTTTTTTAAGAAGAGCGTTTCACTCATAATTTAAATATATGTAACATGAATTAAATAAAACAAACACAAACACAATCATGTTTAATCTTTTTTTTTTTTTTTTTCAAAAATCTGCATATGTTAAAGAAAAATCAGATCTGTATCTAAGAAAGAGACAAATTAGTTTTTTATTTAAGAAAAATTCAGATCTGCATCTAATGAAGATGTAGATTTGTTTTTGTTTTAAGAAAAATTCAGATCTACATCTAAGAAAGATGCAGATTCGTTTTTGATTAAGAAAAATTCAGATCTACAACTAAGAAAGATGCAGATCCGTTTTTGATTAAGAAAATTCAGATCTACATCTAAGAAAGATTTAGATCTACATCTAAGAAAGATGCAGATCTGTTTTGTTTTAAGAGAAAGATGTAGATCTGTTTTGTTTTAAGAAAAATTCAGATATGCATCTAAGAAAGATGTAGATCTGTTTTTTTATTTTAAGAAAAAGAATTATTCATATGCAGATTATTGGAATTAAGAAAAGGATCATAACAATTGAATTAAAATCAAGATCATGCTTTAACAAAACAATAATTAATAATTCATGGATAAAGAAAAAAAATTCATCATCATCATATAAAAAAAAGCATAAAAAGAAAAGGTGATTGAAAACAACCTCTTGCATGGGCATTCCTTGTTCTTGAGAGGATGTTTTAGGGTTTAAAGAAACTTATTCAGTTATCTTTGAAACCTAAAAACCTTAATTTTAACAGCAAATCTCATAGAGAATCAGCAAATATCAGCAATTTGAGAGCCTTAAAACGTATGCCTCTCAGAGCGTAGGAAAAAAGGTGCTGAATTATGAGACCCAACCTTTATTTATAGGGGCTGGAAAACTCTAAAAAATAGCCCCGAAGTGTAGAACGCGAATCGGGACTCATCCTTCTGCGAAAAGATCGAAAAGGGTGTGCCTTATTGTCACTCGAAGGGCGTTGGGCCAAAGCCCAAAAGGAGGAAATTCGGCCCTTTTAAAGTACCGTTTGGCACTCCAAAAGTGCCGAATGGTGCTCTTGGATGCCGAACGTTCTTTCGTGTTTGGGTGCCTTTTGGATTCTCCTTCTAAGGTTTTTTGATCTGGTCCTTGCACCTAGACGTGTTTTCATCCTTTGTCCATGATTTTTTTTTCTTTTCTAGATAATTTAGGCTTTTTCAAGAATAATTATCTTGTAGATAAATATCCTAAAACAAATCTTGATAAAGTTCAAATTATCCACAATTTTATCGTTATCCAATCATCTCTTTTATTCCTATGCATGCATCCATATGTTAAACACTAATTATCAACCAATCACAAAATTATTTAATTAATTTTAATTGCCTAACCAATTAGAATTAATTTAAATTGATCATGTGTGGTCGACTCTACCTAGACACAATGTATGTTGACTGTGCAAACTTGACTATACGATATCTTTCGATCCAGTGGTCTGATTTGGAAACCGGACACACCGTTGCGACCATTAGAACCTCAAGATCATTTTTATGATATGCAATGAATGAATTGATGCATGTAATGCAAAGACAAATTGATGCATGTAATGCAAGAACAAATTGATGCATGTAATGCAATCTTGATTTCTGGGGAACATGGATGGTCATTCCAGTCATTCTCCTTGATTAAATCATAGGTGCAAAATTGAGTGTCTACAGTAGTGAGTTTAGGAAAGTGTCTTTCTCTCATGTCAAACGGCATGGCAATAGGCCTGCTCACTTATTGGCAAAACAAGCTCTTGGCTTGGCTGATTTCTCTGCTTGGATTGAAGAGTGTCCTTATTTCTTAGAACAAGCTCTTTTCCATGATGTATCTGTTTCTTTATCTTCATGAATAAATTTTTAGTCTTTCTATCAAAAAAAAAAAAAGGGTAGCTTTGTGGAAAACAGGGGGGAGAAGTAGAACAAAATGGAGGCAGTAGAGTACTTCTTCAAGGACTTCGAGTGGGATGAACTCTGAGCAGACGTCGAAAACGACCCATCGTTTCGCTACCACTTGCTCCCTTTTGAATCTTCAACAATTTTCTCTTCACAAACAACAACAACAATAGTAGCAGGAGAAGAAGATTCAACGGCATGGAAGAGATTTCATATCCGTCACTCCTTCAGAAAATTCTTCAAGGTTCTCAAGCTTTCATCAAATTCCCCTTCGAATTTTCTTTTGTGGGTTTTCTTTCATTTTTCCTTTTGGTCTTTATTGGTTGTTTAGTTGTCGAGAAAGCTCAGGAAATGTTAGTAAACCCAAAGGAAATTGAAATATTATGCTTTTTCTGTACTAATGAAGGAGAAATATTTGGTGGGTTTTTGATTTTGTTTAGTATTTGATTGCATTTTAGCAAATTAGTGCTTATACTAAATTTTAATAATCACATTTTTTTAGAGATTACTATATCAAAATTCAGCCTTGCATAGCTTTGATTGTTTGCTTATTTGGTTAGACTAGATTCATAGTTTGCATAATATGTTGTTAACATAATTGGTAGTTGCCTAGCTATATACTAAAGAATCACCCAAGAAAGCTAATCAATTCCAATCAAATTGGAAAGGAAACCCCTACAAAGGGGAGAATTGTTGTTGTTTGGCCAAAATGGGGTTTTATCCTTTTCTCACAAACTTTCCAGCAAAATGCCCCATGTCTGAAACTATTTAGGGATATGTCCTTATTTTGAAACTCGATTTTTAGAAAATCGAGTTTCAAATGTAAAACTTGATTTTTGGACAATCGAGTTATAGCAAAATTGAACTTAGAAATTTTTTTTTTTTTGGAACTCGAGTTCCATTCAAAGAACTCGAGTTCCACTTGAATATTTTCAAGGAACTCGAGTTCCAGAACTCGGGTTCCACAATTTTTTTTTTTTTTTTTTTTTTTTTTTTTTTTTTTTTTTTTTAAGTTTTAGTTCGCTATAACTCGATTGTCCAAAAATCGAGTTTCAAAACAGGGGCATTTCTCTAAATAGTTTTAGACATGGGGCATTTTGTTGGAAAGTTTTGGCGAAAGGGGCAAATGCCCATTTTGGCCGTTGTTGTTTTATTGATATTAAGCAAATGTCTTTTAAAAAAAAGTTTTGGACTTCTTACCTGATGCACAAAACTTTTACTTTCAGAGTGATGATTGGTAGGTAGCCTTGTCTCCAACGTTTTGGGGGAGGCTAATTCCTGGGCTCAAGCCCGCAAATTGTTGCTTTTGGTCCTATTGCAGAGTTAGTCTCATCTAACTAGAGAAAGTGAGGCCATGTATGAAGAAACTTATACTTACTTAAAGTTCTTTTTTTTTTTTGGTAAGTACGTGAAGTTCTTATTTTGGTTAACAATGTACTGGTAGAGTGAAAGGATGAGTCTTTCATCTGGAGAGGCCATTGTTGGAAGGATTTTTCAGTATCTTCCCCCATAAGTAATAGGAGTTGTATTAAAGAATAGACTCATACAAGATACAATAGAGGATAATTGGAGTACACTGGTTGTATACCAAAAGTCCCACCATTATAATAGTACAAACTACAAAGTATCTACGAAGTCTTACACCGAAGCAACCCTGTTAAAGGTCCTCCTGTTTCTCTCCCTCCACACCTGCCACATCGGACATGTTTGAATTATATTCCATACCCTAATTGCAAGTATGTAGGCCTTATTTGCCATCACCGAAAAAACCCTGTTACCATTTTTGGCATTACGCATTTTACTTTAAACATGACAAAACAAAATCCCACAATTCTTTGCCTGTTGGACAATGCAAGAGCATGTGATCAACAAACCCATCATTTCTCTTACGCATATAACACCAATTCACTATTAGTCATCACTCATTTATTAAGATTTTATTGTAAGGATGTTACTCCATGTCCACAAAAAGAACCCCATCTTTGTTGGGAGCTTCACTTTCCAAATTACCTTCCATGGCTGGATCATTAAATAAAAGCAATATAAGATTTTTCATTTGAATTTAACCATAGATATTATAATGTGTTTTATTTATCATAGATAATGTAATACAAGACTTTGGGTTTTAAATTAACATGGATAATGGAGCTGTCTCTCATGTCATTTTCTTTTTGTCAATTTTAAATTTTCGCCTTGCCTTATTGCTCATGCTGTACATTTTGAGTTTATAAATTTAAGACTTTTGTTTAATAATCTTTTTTCTTGCTTTCTTTATTTGTATGCAGGAGAGACGCTATTTAGTAAAGGAGTTCCCAGAACTAGTTTCATGTGGAGAATCTTCCAAGGTTTTGGAGGTGGGATGTGATAATGGCAGTACTGCTCTTCCAATTTTACGGTAACCTCAAGATGGCCTCAAATTGAATTCACTGTATGCCACTGATTTTTAAATCCTGGATATTTAAAAGTATGATGGTCTAATCTGTTTAGAAATTTACCTGAAATAGAGTTTCAATATAACTATATATATATATATATATATATATATATATTTTGATACAAGATAGAATTTCTACTCTAGCCTAATCTAAGTGTATATGTGTGTGAAGCTCCCTCTTGGAGACTTGAACCCCAGCCTTTGTCCCCCACACCCCACAAGCATTTATACTTGTGGAGTGACCACCACAACAAGGATGCGCTGTGGTAGAGTTTCAATATATTAGCTTCTGCTTTTTTAAACAATATATATATATATATACAAGCATTTATACTTGTGGAGTGACCATCACAACAAGAATGCGCGGTGGTAGAGTTTCAATATATTAGCTTCTACTTTTTTAAACAATATATCGAATGAACCAGGATTCTCTAACTAGAACCCTTGACTGAAGTTCAATTTTAGAATAAGTTTGAAACTTCGAATATATAGATAAACTTGAGGTAGAAGTTGGACATCTAGGAAGCAAAAAGAGGAAAATGATCTAGAAGATGTTTGTTCCTGTTGTGATGGTAACTTATTTATAATTGTTTGAAAATTTTGTTACCTTCAACTTTAATGTCCTACCTGTAAGTTGTAAGGTAATTAATTTATTACATAATGATGGGATAGCAAACTGGAGTAGCAAAATAGATAATCCAGAAATATTAGTTTGTTTTGTTGAGATAATTTAAATCAGTTATATTTAATAGTTATATTTAATATTTAATGAAACTAGTGTATAACCTTGTGCATATGCACAGGTACATTTAGAAACAATCACATTTACAGAGTTCAAATTATACATGGTGTTACAGCTACAACTTACGCATATTTTAAGCTGTTAGGACATATGTGATTTAATGTTAGGAACATATGTCAAATTAGAATTGGCTAATCCTTTTACAAAATACACTTTACTTGTAATTGGGTAGATCTAGGATGTGTTTAATACTTCAAGGAACAAGGTTTCAAGATTAAGTGTTAAAGCCATGCAAGTTTGTCCAAGAAACAAGTGAAAAAGTGCTGAAATTTAAAGCTCGACAGCTAGTATCTATCGAGATTTAAAAAGCTGCTGAAGCCCGATGCTCGACAGATAAGCTATCTATCGATGTTTATGAAAAACAGACTTTCAACTCAGATTTTCATCCAATCCGTGAGTATGTGTTTAGGTTTTCTTTTCTCACAATCCTAAATATATATAAGAATTATTTTAAGGGCCGTCAAAGGTGGCGCAAGTGTGAAGCAAAGTTTTGTTCATGCAAATTGTGATCGGAGACAGAATTTGCCCTAGTTTATCTTTCTCTTGAAGAAGCTGCTGCGTTTGTACGCCGTTGGGTTTTGTGACCAAGGAGTTTCTTGATCTTCATCGTGTGATGAACTGAAGAACTTTGCAGCCGACATCTTTCTCAAGTTGGTGAGTAAGTCGCGTACTGGGATCCGCGCATCGAATTGGTTAGTCACGTACTGGGAGCTGTGTATTGAAAATGAGAGATTGTCACTACAGAACAAGTCCAATTGGGTATTGGGGTAAGGGTTCAACTGTAGGTTGGTATAAGGTACTGAGATTCCTTTACTTATAATCGCTTGTTGTGATAATAGTGAATTCTTGGGAGTGATGACCTTAAAATCACCTGGTGGGGTTTTTGCTGTGTAAGTTTTCTCCATTCGTAAACAAATCACTGTGTCAATTTAATTTCCGCTGTATTTAGTTTAATTGGTGATTTGTTTGTGCTACCACGCATATTGCATGGTAATTGAATTAATTAATTAACTTGGCTAATTAATTTGTTAATTCATCACAAAGGGCAATACATTTTTGGCCTATCAAGTGGTATCAGAGCAGGCACATTCTGATTAGGTTTTAATCTTTGCTGTGTGATCCATTGACCCTTGTTTGTCATGGATAAAGGACAGTCTCTTATTATATCTCCTTTATTTGATGACACTAACTATGCATACTGGAAAGTATGCATGAGAGCTTTCTTGCAGTCATTAGATGAAAATGTGTGGCAAGCTGTGGAGAAAGGTTGGACCAAGCCTACGGAAGCGTCGGCCGACTGGGATGATGCTAAGATCAAGGTGGCAAACTTCAACAGTAGGGCATTGAATGCTTTATTCAGTGTAGTCATGAATGAGGAGTTCAAGAAGATATCCTCTACTGAAACTGCTAAGGAAGCATGGACCATTCTCCAAACAACCTATGAAGGAACCAAGGCTGTCAAGGATTCAAAACTTCAGAGGCTTACTACGAGCTTTGAAGAGATTAAGATGGAGGAGGATGAGTCATTCGATAAGTTCTATGCCAAGCTCAAGGACATAGTAAACTCAACCTTCAATCTTGGGGAAACCATTCCTGAACCCAAGATTGTGAAAAAGGTGCTCAGATTTCTACCCGAGAGATTTCATGCCAAGATCACCACGATTGAGGAATCAAAGGATATTGAGAAAATTCCTTTGACAGAGCTGGTTGGCAATCTACAGACCTATGGGTTGGGTTTGACAAGGATTGGGAAATCAAGCAAGAGCAAGAGCATGGCATTGAAGGCCAAGAGCAGTGACACTGATGAGTCTTCAGACGATGAAGATTTTAAGAGGAAATCCTATATTACGAGGCAGTTCAAGAAGTTTATAAAGAATGCCAACGCAAAAGGATTTGACAAGGACCAAAAATCAATCTAGTTCTTCGTAGTTTAAGAGCCAAGACAAAGGGAAGAAGGATGCTAGGGATGGCGGTCAGTACATTGTTCCCTCAGGACCAAAGTGTTTTGGGTGTCAGGGCTTCGGTCACATGAAACAAGAGTGCCCTACGTATCTCAAGACTATTAGGAAGAGCAAGGCACTTATTGTTACGTTGAGCGACACTGAGCCTGAGAACGATTCCGATAATGAGGATGATGGAATCCTAAATGCCCTCACTGCCACTGTAAATCCTACTGAAGGGATTATTGAAGATTTGGATGAAGAAGAGGAATTTATGGAGTCTAAGTTTGAAAAGATGGATAAGCAAGATGACATCCACACAGCCTATGCAAAATTATACAAGGTCTCGAAAAAACATGAGAAGTTGTATAGGTTGGCCACTAAGAAGCTCAGTGAAGTGGAGCTTGAACGAGAAGAAATTTCCACAAAATTTGATGAAGCAAATTAGACCATTGGAGCACTGAGATTTGAGAATAATTTCTTGGCTGAGAAGACCAAGAAGCTTGAGGCAGAATTGTTCCAAGTCAGAGCTCAGTTGGAAAGGACTTTAAGTGCAAAGCTTGATGAGATGCTCAATCTTCAGAAATCTGTCTCTGATCGAATCGGTTTAGGTTGTGATTTCTATTCTCCATTTCTCCTAGTATTGCTACTTCTAGTACTACTGTTTTTGTTTCTCCTACTAATAATGTTGAAACTGAGAACAATGATGTTAAAAATGAATTAGCTAGTGAGAACATAGATAAGGGTAAATCTATCTTAGGAACACCCCCTAAACTTGATAAGAAAGAGATTAAGAACCCTAGGGCTAAGAAGGGAAATACTCAAAAGCCCAAACAGAAAAAGCAGTATTTTTGTCATCACTGTGGAGCAGCTGGACATACTCGACCTAATTGATATAAGTGGTTAGCCACTCAACAGAGCAACAGCATGATTGCATCTGGAAACCAGAATCAGTTCCCATCCTCCTTTGCTCCTCTTGGAGATCTTCTCAAAGCCTTCATGTTCCTTTCGAACTTGAACAGTTTCAATTCTTCTCCCTCATTGCCAGATCAAGGATTTGCTAAACAGAAAGGTTCTTCCAAGGTGTGGAAGGAAAAAGGCTCCAAGTGATTTTGTCACTCTCTCTCTCTCTCTCTCTCTCTCTCTCTCTCTCTCTCTCTCTCTCTCTCTCTCCTTCTTGTTTTTGTTTTTGCATTACTTGTGTGTTTTGCTTTTGTGTTTTGAGTCAGTCTAGTTTTATGCATTGTTTTGTTTAACATTTTTTTTTTCCAGTTTTGCTTTACTTTGTTTTTCATAAAAATTAAAAAAAAAATGAAAAAATCAGAAAAATACAAAAACAGTGTGTTTGTGTACATTGGTACTTGTGTATCTTGGATGGCCATTGATACAAAGCTTAGATGAGTATCTCTATGCATAACTAAGCAAGTGAGCTTTGTGGCTCGTGTTTGTAATGAGTAAGATTAAGTAATCTCTTGTACTTAACACTCGTATCACTCTTTTTGATGGGAATGACTAGAAAATCCTAAGAGAAAGGCATAAATAACCATCTCACCACTGTTGCCCGCCAATCATGAAATGACATCTGTATGCTTCAGCATAGTAAAAGTGAAATGTCAAGAGCTTAACATAATTGGGTATCTCTTTTCTATTTCTTATATGTCCATGCATGGTTTGCTTAAAAGAAAAATATGCAAAGAAAAAAATAAAAGCAAAAAGAATAAATATGCTTTATATATGATTACAAGTGTGTATTTTAGGAGATGTGGAAATTATAGGATGTACCTCGAAGGTGATAGTCCCCATCAAACAGTTATGATTGTGTGTGAGGTAAAGTGATTTTCTCATATCTCAAATCGTCATAACATGTAGACACTTATGCAATCTTGTGATGTTTTTCACACGCAACACGCAATATTCTTTGCTACTCTTCGATACATGTGCATGTACGATGTGATTTGGCCATCACAAGGAATACATGTGTTAATGTATGCTCACTAAACTGTCTTAACTTGTTTTTGAAATATAAAATTGGTTAGACCTGTTTAGTGTGTGTGTGTGTGTGTGTGTGTGTGTGTGTGTGTGTGTTTTGGATCTATGTGCTTGACATTTTTCTTGTTGAGAGATGATTTTGAGAGCTTAAAATGTTGGTTGGATCTTTGTTTGTATAGCATTCTTGATTGCATTCATATCTGTGTTTTTCTCTTCTTGAAAAATTGTTTTTAAGCAATCTCGACAGCTACTGGACACCTCTCGATAGCTAGGCTATCTATCGAGCCCCTTTAGTGTTTTTTTATCGCATTCTCGATAGCTTCTCGATAGCTGCTTGATCCATCGAGAAACTTTTTGGATGCTCGATAGATTCTCGATAGCTCCTCGATCCATCGAGATCCTTTTGCTGTGGACACCTCTCGACAGATCCTGGATAGCTCTTCGACAGATATTTCATGCGTTTTAAATCTCGACACCTATTGACACCTCTCAATCTGTCGAGATTTATGACTTTTCTATATAAAGGTTTTGTGCGATTTATCTTCATTTCTCCTTGATCTCTCTCGATAGTTTTCGTCTTCTCATCTTCCAAACCTCTCTCTCACACTCCAAACCTCCAACCCAAGTGTTTTTCGGTCTTTGTGTGCATTTTTTTGCCTCTAGTATGTCTCTTTTTCACTCATTCATCATGCATTTCACGTTTTTTACCTAACTTTTGGTTTTTTTGTTGAAATTTGGGGGTTTTTCAAAATTTTTGGGTTTTTCAAAAAAATTTTGGGTTGGTTTTTGCGAAAATGTTTTAAATTATCATGCATTGCATCTCATTTGCATTAAATGTTTCATGCATTTTAAATGTGTGTTTACTTTGTTGCAATGATTATGTACTGGTAGGTTTGGATTGGGCTGAGCCTATGATGAATTTAAGTTTGCATGTCACATGTTTATGCATTTTTCATGCATACGTACCTTCAAGTTTTATATTCTTATATATTGTGTTGTTGGTGCTTTTCTGACTGTCTCTCTCTCCTTCTTACGTTAGTCTACTCTATGGCACCCAAACGCAAATCCACTCCGTCCCAGAACCCTCTTCGTTCTTGGGCATCCACTTCTTCTTCTGACCTTACACCTTCTCATGTACGGTTCTGTGATGATAAAGCCCGAAAGGACTTTTCAGAGAAATTTTCTCGACGAGGCATTCATTCGGAATGCCAAGTCATCTTATCAGATTTTTCTGATACTGGCCTACCCACTGTAATCTACAGTAGGGATTGGGAGTCACTGTGTGGCATCCTGGTCACTTGTCCCTCCGTGATCATACATGAGTTTTATTCCAATATGCACGGATTTGATACTTATGTACCTCATTTCTTCTCCCGCGTTCGAGGTACGCGCATAGTAGTTACTCTGGATATTGTATCCGAGGTACTACATGTTCCTAAGGTAGTGCATCCTGACTATCCTGGCTGCGATCGTCTGAGGACTGTGTCCAAAGACAAACTCTCGTCTCTCTTTTGTGAGACACCTTCATCTTGGGGTGACCGTCAAAACACCTCTTACTTGGGCTTTACAAAAGGTCCGAGATTCCTTAACATGGTGATGACATTCATTCTTCATCCTTTGTCTCACTATAACTCCATTATAGAGCCTTGTGCTCGATTTTTGTTATCTCTCTTAGAGGATATCTCTATTGACTTCCCTTCTCACTTCATTCTATCCCTTATAGATGTCTATAGGGATACGACGACCCGTGATAAGCTCATTTTTCCTTCGGTTATCATGTAGATCCTTCGCCATTTTTCTGTCTCCTTTCCCGAGTCTCCTCACTTCACGGTTATGAGTGCCATAGATGCTGCTACCATTCGACGGAGCGAGGAGCAGCTCAAACTGAGGCGGCCCCGGACAGAGATGGCGACTCCTCCAGCTTCTACCGCTCCATCCACCTCTGCTCCTTCGTCTTTTGTGGGTGGAGTGACTCTTGAGGCCATCATGGCACAGCTTGTGCACATGGATGCTCGCCTTGACACACTCAGTGATGAGTTATGTCAGGTGAACACCTATGTTGGTCGTATCGCACGATGACAGGCTGTTATGGGTGGTTTCACTGTTGCTTCTTCTCCATCTCCATCGGCTTCTGAGGATGAGAGTGATGATGGCTCCGGCAGTGGTGATGCTGATGAGGACGATGATGCTAGCTCGCCCAGTGATGATGAGATGTCTACTTGATGTACTTATCCTTTGTCACTCGTGACAAAAAGGGAGAGTAGTTTTGATATGAGAGTAGTCATATATATAGGGGGAGAGTTAGCATAGGAGATTTTTGTGATAGAGGGAGTGGTTATGAGGTATCAAGTGAAGACTTTTTGTATATTTTCTTTTCTTTCTCTTTTAGATACATTGTTTTTGTACATTGATCTTGTGACCACTTAGTGATAGCACACCTTGTACTCATGTTGATATATATATATATTGAGGTTGTTATTACTTTCTTTCACCTATCTTTATATGTGTTGTTTCTTTTCTCTCTTTATGCATATGATTCTTATATATTGTATGCAATCTATTATTTCTGTTTCACACTAAGATGTCGAGATGAGTTTTGTTTAAAGTGTTTCAGAAATACAGGTTGTAAAAGTCTTCTTGCCATAAACTCTCTTATTGCAAGTTTTTCAAGAGTTTGTGTTAGGATAGATTTTATTGTATTCAACAAGTGAATATGAGTGGAGTGATTTATGACTTATCTCATATGTTCATTTGTTTGTTGTGGTTTTGTCACGGATTTCCAAAGGGGGAGATTGTTAGAACATATGTGATTTAATGTTAGGAACATATGTCAAATTAGAATTGGCTAATCCTTTTACAAAACGCACTTTACTTGTAATTGGGTAGATCTAGGACGTGTTTAATACTTCAAGGAACAAGGTTTCAAGATTAAGTGTTAAAGTCATGCAAGTCTGTCCAAGAAACAAGTGAAGAAGTGTTGGATTTTAAAACTCGACAGCGAGTATCTATCAAGGTTTAAAAAGCTGTTGAAGCCCGATGCTCGACAGATAGCTCGATAGATAAGTTATCTATCGAGGTTTATGAAAAACAGACTTTCAGCTTAGATTTTCATCCAATCCGTGAGTATGTGTTTAAGCTTTCTTTTCTCACAACCCTAAACATATATAAAGATTATTTTAAGGGCCGTCAAAGGTGGCGCAAGTGTAAAGCAAAGTTTTGTTTATGCAAATTGTGACCGGAGACAAAATTTGTCCTAGTTCATCTTTCTCTTGAAGAAGCTGCTGTGTTTGTACGCCGTTGGGTTTTGTGACCAAGGAGCTTCTTGATCTTCATCGTGTGATGAACTAAAGAACTTTGTAGCCAACATCTTTCTCAAGTTGGTGAGTAAGCCGCGTACTGGGATCTGCGCATCGAATTGGTTAGTCACGTACTGGGAGCTGTGCATTGAAAAGAAGAGATTGTCACTACAGAACAAGTCCAATTGGGTATTGGGGTAAGGGTTCAACTGTAGGTTGGTATAAGGTACTGAGATTCCTTTACTTGTAATCTCTTGTTGTGATAATAGTGAATTCTCGGGAGTGGTGATCTTAAAATCACCCGGTGGGGTTTTTGCCGTGTAGGTTTTCTCCATTCATAAATAAATCACCGCGTCGATTTAATTTCCACTGCATTTAGTTTAATTGGTGATTTGTTTGTACTACCACGCATATTGCATGGTAATTGAATTAATTAATTAACTTGGCTAATTAATTTGTTAATTCATCACAAGGGGTCAATACATTTTTGGCCTACCATAAGTTATGAATTTCTAAAACATGTAATGGTTTCTCATTTTATATATACTAGTCGCTAACCTGTGCGATGCACGGGAAAATTCAGAAAAATGTTCAAGAATTTTTTATTTTTATTTTTAATTCCTCTTCCTCTAGACTGATGAAAGCTATAAGATTAATTCCTAATATTCATGTACTTAAACAGCAAGTTTAAATGGTTAAATGTTGCAAGTTTGATGAATCCATACAGGGCCGGCTCAAGGTATTGTGGGGCCTAAGGCGACAACTTTAAGCGAGGTCTATTCTTATATTTTGAATATTAATAGAATATTTATTTAACTTTTTTTTTTCATTTAAAAACTATTTTTTTAGAAAAAAATTACAAATTAAAACGAACCCATCGCATTATTCAATGACTATACAACTAAAATAAACACTATTCATTGAATAAAGCAACCAAATACTAAAAAATTATGATTGAAAATTTTGAAAAAGTTATATATTTGATATTTCTAAATAGAATTTGAGTATAAATTTATTTACTAGTGCAAGATTAATGAGTTCTTTTAACATTCCAATGAAAATATTTTCTTTAACTAGTTTTTCTTTGATAAAAAAACAACTACTTTTTATTTTTTGGTGAATATTTAAGGCTTAATTAATACTTCTATTGGTATAGGAATATCTCTATTGGTAAAAATTTAGGGGCCTTTTTTCATTGGGGGCCTTAGGCGGTTGCCTATTTAGCTCACCCATTGAGCCGGCACTGAATCCATAATCATAGTCTTTAAAAATACTTCATTCCAGACTTACAAAAGTAAATTTATGAATCTTTACTCCTCCTTTGGCAAGCACAATTATTTTCCATCTCCTTTCAAATAGTGTTTCTCAGAAGTGGTACATTTTGTAGTTGGAAAAGAGATATGCAAGTCTAATGTTTAGTTCATATAGCAAAGTTACATGCTACTTATAATTTGTTTCTATATATTTGAAGATTGATCTATTTAATGAGGTATAAACTAATTCATTAAAAAAAATGTCAAATGTTTCTTGATATTCAATTAGTTGAAAACACAATCAGTGCTATCTAACAAATTTCCACTTTGAATTCATTAAATTTTATTAAAATGCAAAACCCCATTTAAGACTAACAGGTATTTGCTAAACTATCTAGCCATGCAACTATATAAGTTGATATTGTATATATTGTGTGCGGGAATGCAGATATGCATACACAAAAACACACAAAATTAAAATACAAATTTTGTGTTCCTACTTCTCTATAAAATCTAAAAGGGAATAAAAACCAACATCAAAGTTGAATAAAAATTGTATCTGAAAGCATAATGTAAAAGACATTTCTTATTAACTTATATCACAAAATTTTAAGGAACATCTCGAGTAGTTTAGTAGCTAAACATAGCTTTTAGTAACTATAGCATTCAACAAGAACTTTCAATATCTAGCCTAATTTACAATTTTTTTTTTCAATAAGTAACCTAATTTACATACATGACAGCCTAGCAATTGAGAGAAGACTTTCACTAAAACTTCTATGGCACCATTTAACCCCAAACTTGTCAACACGCGCTAATCCAAAATGGTTCCTCTTTCCTTTAGATTCAATTTTTCCACCATGTTCTATAATAAGTTACATACAATCATCATAGAACTCCTAATCATAACTTGAGGCAAGTTTTCATGAACTCCATAGAACTCTAGTTTATGGTTTTCTTCCACTCTATCTATGTGTGGGAGTGCACCATCAAGTACACAATTCAATGTAAACATTAGTCTCTAGTCTAGAAAAAAAAAGGTAAATAATCATTAGTTGAATTATTTCCATTTAAAACAGATTTTTGATGCCTGTTTGACTTAATAACTCAATAAAAAAAATAATTAATAGGAGTTTCTTTGAATATATTATGTTCAACCTATGACTATAAATAGAATCTATATAAGATTTCAAAGAAACTATTATGCATTTACATTTTATATAGTTTAATATAAAGGAAAAACAAAAACCTTGAGATAGAAGACAGGTAGCTCATTTTCTTCTTCTAAGTCCCCCCACATCACCATTAACATCCAGCAAATCAATACGAACTACAAAACACAAATATAGAAAACTCATCAAATTTTCCCCGCAAGTAAAACAATAGTACAAATACAAAATAAGTTTGTCACTGAATCCTTAACATTGAAACAGTAAGCAACAGAAATTAATAAATTAGAGAGAGCTTTAAAAAAGAGCATCAAGAACTCTCATTTCCACCTTCATGTTCTTGTATTGAATTGATGTTAGTTGCATTGAAAACTATACATAAAATAAAAACCCATAAACAATTTCATCTAGAATAAGAAAATTGTGTTATTTCAATTTCAACTAACAAATCAAACGGCAAAGCTATATTAGGGGAAGGAAAAGAATTGAAACAAAAACATGCCAACAGACTAACTGGATGTTCATGGCCTTCAACAACTTAAGTTGTTCATGACTTTCTTGTTAAACTCAAGTTAATTGGCTTCCTAGGCAGTAAAAGTTTATAAAATTTTCACACTATTACATTCCCCAAAATTCACCAAATTTGAAACAATATTCTAACTGCAAAATTTATGAACTAAAACCCCAATAACTTGCTCAAAATTTAAAAATTAACAAAATCAAAATTCTTCATTTAAAAAAAAAAAGGGAAAACTTTATAAAATAAGCAAATTTAAGAGGAAGAGAGAGAGATTTATCGTGCACAAAATCCCTAAGAAACTCGAGCCCTGCAGAACTTACATCTAAAAATTATAAAAATTGAAACCCCCCCCCCCCAAAAAAAAAAAAAGAAGTAAAAATCTCATTTAACCAATTAGCATAACATAATATTTAACTTCTCCAACTAACATACTACATATATAGTAGTACATTCTTTTGGAGCAAACAAAAAAAAAAAAAAAACAATGAATAAAGAATCATATGTAACCCTTGCTTAATGATGTACAACTACAAACATGAAAAAAAAAAAATGCAAGCATTTGCAACGAAAGAAGAAGTTATTAAGGTGTTCATCTCTTGTTTGAATAACTCTTGGCCTTTTCTGTTAGTTTATCTACTCTATTATCAATTTATCATAGCTGAATATGGCAATACCTAATTACGTGACAATTAAATCAATTACACATTTAAATACATCCAATCAATGCACAATCATCTATATAAAACAGGAAATTAGTATTATTGATTGAGGTATGGATAAAGGCTTCAGTAAAATCCATAATGACCCTCCCACACAACTCAGCAAGTAGCAAAACTACCAAATTGAAACAGAAGATAGACGTACATATAACAAAGTCACATGTATTATAGCTACAATCTAAGGTTCAGATCATAAACTATCCAATATAGCGTGACGAGAATAATGTAAACCACATATGGAGATTGACCTGCAGGCTGCAGCTATTCAAAAACAATGAATCTTGATATGTTCCTTCTTCACAATGCCAGCCTGCTCAAGAAAGGTGGAAACATTCTTCCTCTGATCTCCCTGAAGTTGTATAACCTCAACTTGATATAAGCCTAATAAAAATAATCACAGATTGGGGTAATTTTCCTTACCCTAATTTCTGAGCTTTTCTCTACAGCCAACGGAACAACTAAAAATACAAAAAATTGCAGACCATAAACTCAATGCCCAAACAGGAAAATACAGACGAATTAACCCTAAAAATTTTAAATCTACATCGAAAACAAAATTTAAGTATACCTCAACTTGATATGCAGACCTTGAAGTGGATGTAGATATTGACGGCTCGTACAGAGGAGGCAGCTAACAACTCCTTGCCATTAAAGTTGACGGTGGCCTTGAACCTGGGCCTGTGGTTGGACCAATTTGCCTCTCGCAAAAGGATACGGATAGGAAATGGAGTGTTGATTGAATTACTGAAATACAAAAGAGAGAGCAATGCGTCCAATAATTGAAATTAGCAAATCCACTACAGGGCTCCAAACCCATCCATCTAAGCAAATCATTTAGAAGAAACACTCCCAAATGAAACATGAACAAAGGTGAAATACTTGAAGTGAATCATCCACATTCTGTTAGTATTTCTGAGCTCTTCTTCAAATATGTTGTTTTCTGATTCAATTAAATGAGGAGTTTTGAAACCGTGAAAGATAGGAAGAGCAAAAGGAGGGGAGATAGTGATGAGGTATGAAGGAGTGATTCACTTAAATAAGGAGAGGAAGAGACGAAGGAGGGAAGAGAGAGGTTGGCGTTAGAAAGCTGAAGGTTTGAAGTATTGAATTTGTCTTTGGAAGAGAGAGAGGTTGGCGTTAGTCATGTTGAAGGTCTGAAGAAGAAGAAAGGGTTGGCGTTAAAAGAATAAAGGGTTGGGTTTGGGCTTAATGGTGGACATGAACGTAATATTTATGTTTTGGGCTTTATGGTGGACATAATTAAAGTTACAAAGATTGGGCTTTATTGTGGAGATATGGCTGTAAATCATTTTCTTTTTAATAGTATTTTAAAATTAGGAAAAAATTTAGTAAAAGTATTTTAAAATTATAAGAGAAATTCAAGGAAAAAAAAAATTGGAAATGACATGGCGGCTGATGTGGCTCAACGGGAGTGTAGTAACATTAAATACTACGCTTCAACTTTTAGTAATATATAGATATAGATATAGATTACTTGCCACAAAAATTAAAAAATTAGATAAAACACGTGGTGCAAAATTGAACTCCAATCCAATTTAGAATCTAATTGGATTTATACTCTTTGGTTTTTACACCTAATAGTTCACTAGACACAAAAATTTAAAAATTAAATGTATCATGTGGCACAAAATTAGACTTCAATTTAGAATCTAACTGGACTTTCTCTAAACTTTGTCTTTAACTATATATATATATATAGATTAGTTAGTCGCCACTAGTCTTCTCTGGTCACCAAGGTTTGTTGATACAGGTGGGATTATGACGTAGGACAAAATGGGGAATTTATCAGCACCCTCTCTTCACACCCATACCGCCTCCAAATTTCCTTCTCTTCACACCCCGACGCCTGTAACTCCAAAACTCACTTCAGGAGCCATACTTTAACTCTATAACCAGCCTCCATAATGCCTTCTCTTCACATCCATACTGCCATGGCCACTTCTCCAACAAAGCCTGATTAAAGGGTACTACCTTTTTAATTCCCGAACTCCCTAGGTTAATAGGAGTGCAGCATGTATTCCAATTTATTAAATGAAGTTTAAAGTCGTCACCCCTACCACCCCAAAGAAATCTCTTTGAAGGTTAGAGTCCGGTCTCTGGCTGAGCCAGTCAGTCAGTCTAATTTTTAAAATCATGGTAATTTCATTCTGGAAGTATAAGAAGTCTATTTTTAAGAAATTCACTCGAGCAAAGTGATTGCTTAAGCAAAAATACGACCATTGAAATGCAAACTTTCTAGCTAGTTTTTCAAGTTTACTAAATAATTAATTTGCTTGATTGAAAGGTAGAAAATTTGCTAGAGCAAGATCGTAGACATATTATTAGAATTCTTTTGAATAATTCAAAAAAATTGTGCCTAAGAATATGTCTATTCATCAGTGGGTTTTCATTGGCATCTTGTCATTGATTATATATAAATTCTCTAGAATTGCTATAAAGTAGAATTCAGGCTTTATTGCATCCTTGAGGCAAAATTGCTAGGAATTTGTGAGAAACCATGTCCTTAACCTAGGTGAATGGAGGACTGAGAAATTTTTATTTTTTCTTTCCCAAAATGTTAACCCCATTGAGAATATCTTACTCCTTGAGGGTTTCATATTTGGAGTCTTCGCTTCTTTTATTGAGGCAAATGTAGTATTATATCTCCTTAAAGAGAATTTTATGTGGCCCACATTTGAGTGAAGATGAAACTCATGTCTTAAATTTCTTATTTCATGTCTTAAGTTTCCTATTTGTGAAAGCTACATGTTAGGTGTAACATCCTTTTAGTAACTCTCAATTGGTATAACCTCTTTGGTTAATAAAACATCATGAAGTTACAATTTTTAAGCTCCTTGATGGAAGGAGAGTTATGAAAACCTTCATTTAAAAGGGTCCCTAGTCTAGCCTATATATATAGCATGTGTTTCCATCAAAAGGATATATGTGAGGTAAAGGCCATAGACTAGAAGACCCTTTTATATACACTATCATCATATAGTGAGTCTTTTTTTTTTTCAAAGACTTAAACAACTATAGCTGGAGGTATGTTTATTTTATTCCGCAACCCTAATTAAATTTATCTTACAGCAAAAAAATAATTTTTTTTTGAAGTTACGTTGATTTTAGAGTGAAATATAGAAAATCACTAAACTTTGCTTCCTAATATTAGAGTGAAATATAGAAAATCACTAAACTTTGCTTCCTAATAAAAAATTAATAGCAAATTACGAAACTTTTCTTCCTAATTACAATATAAGGAAAATACACAATTTTGATTCTTAGTTAAATTCTAAAATTAAGGTAAAATTATATTTAAAAAAATGCCTAATCTAGAATCAATGATCTAAGATTAGTGGCTAAGTTTAGAAAATAGGAAGGTATAAAGCACAAATTATATACAAAGCACAAATTATAGAAATTATTACCGTGACATACCCTTAAAACATGGATTTCCCTTATGCTTTATTTTGTGATACCTACCACCCATCTGGTTAGCTCCAATTGACATTTTGGACAACTT
Organism: Quercus tomentella; assembly: GCA_028535165.1. Lineage (NCBI taxonomy): Eukaryota > Viridiplantae > Streptophyta > Magnoliopsida > Fagales > Fagaceae > Quercus > Quercus tomentella. The sequence continues at coordinate 24,387,131 of JAPQVY010000089.1, read as the reverse complement.
TAATGGAATTTGATGTTGCGGTAATTGCCAACTTCAACTACTAGAAAATAATTGGAAAAAGATCATTCTATCCCGGTTTACATTGAAGAAAAAATAATTCTTTTATTCCTTTTACCTCAAAAAACTTCATAACCATAACAAATTGAGCTGAACTGAAGAAAAATAAAAATAATAATAATAAAAAAGACCATTCTTTTGTGGATACCCTAAATCCAGAAACTAAAAACTAAGCTGAGATGTGCTGCCAACTATGTTAACGTAAGAATATATATAATTGGTATTAGAAGAATCAATTTCATGGTTGCATCATGTTGAATTGGCACCTCCTCATGTACAAAGTGCTTGGGGGTTTAGGGGGAAAATGGTTCAAGCTGCGGGGTTAGCAGCATGTTGTAATTATCTCTAAAAAAAAAAAAAAAAAAAAATTTCATGGTTGCATCATGAAGAGCCTTAGGTTCACACACATCTTACATGCAAATACCATGAACAAGAATGAACATATATTTTCTAAAAAAGTCTAATTGCTAACAGCAAATGACAACTGCCCGCACCAACTAAATACTAATCATGTGACAATTCCATAATTCAAAGGGAAATAAAATGCAAATCTTGTGCCAGGGCTCAGCTTTTATCTTTGGAAACCGAAAATCGATATACTTTGGATTCATAGAACGATTTTCTTCACGAGTTGGTGTACCAATAACCTTTAAAATATAATAACATTATAAGTTTACACATGATTTTTGATGAAATATAAGTTTACACATGATTACCAGAAGGTCCAGAATTGCAAGCATTAAAGCATTGACAATCAAACCAAACCTTGATAATTTCTACTAGCTGGTCCACCGCATTTTCTCCAGGCAACTATGACAATTTTTTGATTTGGGTATTTGGCAGAACTTAGAAATATTAGAAGGTGACAGTTGAACTATAAGATTTTTGCTGACTTGAACATTTGTTAAATGGGGGTAGTTAAATAAATCATTTAATCTAATTTAATTGTTGATTTTAGTTAGCTCAACTGATTATCCTCAAATAAGAGATCTAGAGTCAAGGATGGAGCCAAAACTTGAAGTTAGGGGGGGGGGGGGGTGGTTTTGCTACTGGTTGCATGCGGCTGCTCCAGCCTCTAGCTCTGTTGTTTAACCGCTAAGGGTTTTTTAAAATTAATTTATTATTTATTTTGTTTTTTATGTGTATGTTTGCTATTGGGTAAGGACAAATTTTTAAAATTGTTTTTTTTTAAAGCTATTATTGGTAATTTTTGTTGTTAGGCTAATTTTTTTGGGCTTGTATATTTTGTTTAAGATTTTAGGTTTATAAATTTTTTTATGCCCTTTAAAATGAGGAAAATAGAGTTACAAATGAGCCCAGATACAAACCAATAAGAATTTACTACCTCAGTAATTTGTAAAAATGTTGTAAAAAAGTTTGTAACTATAGTATTATTCTAAAAAGAATCAATGATATTGTTAAGAGAAGGCAAAGTGTATTTTTATAGAACAAAATTGTTAAAATTTATACTTTTATATATATATATATATATACACACTAATATCTTTTTACAAAACAATTAGGGGGACCATTGCCCCCATGGTAAAAGTCTCCCTCTGTCCATGTCGTAGAGTTTAAAAAAATTAATACTTTTTTACAAAACAATTAGGGGGCACCATTGCCCCCATGGTCAAAGTCTCCCTCTGTCTGTGTCTAGAGTTTAAAAAATTTAGGGGAACCATTTGCCCCCTTGGTCAAAGTCTCCCTCTGTCCATGTCTAGAGTTTAAACCTTACCTATGCCAAAAATCAATGGTGTGTTAATGAAATGATGTCTTCAAGCATGACCAACTGTTCTCCCCCTAAATACACGGCCAGGTGGTCCTTCCCTCTTAATGCATGGCCAATTCTCTTTCCCCAAATAATGTGAAGTCATTCCTTTTCTCAAATACATGGCCTGTTAATCCTTTCCCTAATGGCCAGTTAGTCAAGAAAATAATTAAAAGGATACCAAAAACATGAAACATCAAACCTATTAGTTACAAGAAGAGAGAGACACGAATTAAAGCAATGGTCATAAGTCTACTCTAACTAATCATACGTGAGAAAATAAAAACAAAAGCATTAAACATGATTAGTGCCTTTTTGACAATCCCATGTAATGCTGTGTTTGGTTAGGATGAAAAGATATAGGATGAAAAATAGGAAAATAAAAGGGAGAGGAAATTTTAATTTTCCGTTATTTTGTTGAAGTGAAAAATAAGATCAAAGAAAATAAGGTGGTTGGAGTTTTCCACTTTGAAGCCATCATTTTATTTTAATCCAAAATAGAAATAAATAAATGGAGAAATAGAATTTAGAAAAAAATTGCAAAATCTCCCCTCATCTTTTTCATCCTTCCATTTTTATATATTAAAGGTATAATAGTAAATTACTTTTCATTTTTTTTTACTTTTCTATACTTTATATCAATCACACTAGGTGAAATTTATAAATCTTTTCTATCCTCTCAATCTTTTCCACCCTCTAATCCTCTCAATGAAAGTTATAAAATTTTAAACAATTCAAATGTTATATATGTATACACACACATAAGGTTCATAAAACTCTCCAAATACCTAGACATCCAAAACTAAAACAAAAAACAAGAGCTCTTTCTTTTACTTTACACCTTTTCTTTTCCACTTCTCTTTAACTTCTTTTATATATGTATATGGTAATCATTATTTTCACCCCTAAAATTAGAATAAATTTTTATTTTAGTCCCTAAACTTTATGCAAACTTTAGGGATATAAATAACATGTTGGACAAAATTTAGCTTCAAAACTGGTTGTACTCTAATGCTACAACTTTACTCAATAAAATAAATATTACTGCATATTTTGAAAATCTAACAGTTGAATTGCATATTCTTTACGCTTTTAATACATATGTCAAACTTTGTGTCAATCATATATTATTTAGTATATGATCTATAAACTTAAATATTATTGCATAATTTTAAATTATAAAAACTTGTAATTTAAACAATTTATTAATAATATAGCTATTGATATTTTATTTTCTAGAAATTTTGCAAGCATAGAAGATATAAGAAGAAGATATAATCTAATGATGGATTTGTCAAAATTTACCTTCAATAAAAAGATATTGAGTAAGGTTGTAGTCTAAGACTACAACCAATTTTGTAACTAAATTTTGACATAATATTTTAACCTAAAAGAATTATCTATAATCGAGCACGTACAAACCATCCTTTACCGTCGATTTTCTCGTCTTCTTTTCCCTTTGCCCTCAAGTTGAGTGCTCAAGCCTGTATTTTTAATAGTTTTTTATTTTATTTATTCATTTTTTTTTATCTTTCTTCTCTCTTCCTAATCAAAAAAAATAATATCCTGAGACGACCCTAACATCATATGATACCCGCATGTCTGTTAAGCTTGAATACATATTATTTCATTTTATGTCTTTAATTCAAGTGATCGTGTTGGGACAAAACATAAGTTGTGGAGAGCCAAAGACAGTTCATGACGAGACTATTATTATTATTCGAGAAGGAGGCGAGACTATTATCTAATGTTCTAAAATCATCGTCTGAAAATGTTAGACAAGATCTATGTGGAAAAGTAAGCAATAGTAGACCAAGACATTTAAGTCAATCTTGTTTCTATCATTTAAATTTCTTCAATCGTGACAAGATGCTTCCGTCTAATGAATGGCAACAAGCAAGACTAACGACATAATGCGATGATCATTACTCCAAGATAAAAGAGATGATTGTTACTACATAATGAGATGTATTGTCAGCTAATGGGTAAAAGAAAAGAATATTTTGGTGCCTCTATTTGTTTCAATGATAAACCTTATGCGAATATAGTTTTTTTCATTTTCCTATATTTGATAATATCTTGAAAAAAGAAAAAAGAAAAAAAAATGTCTAAAGAAAACTATCTCTTAAATTTCATTATTTGGTTAGTATAAGGTACATAATTTTTTTTTGGAAAAAAATTTCACCTCACACTAAAATCGAGTTTAAAAAACAGGGGATTTCGTTAAATAGTTTTAAAACAATGGTATTTTGCTGCATAATTTGTAAATTAGGGGTAAATGCCCATTTTGCCCAAAATAGAATGCATTATCTATATATTTCATATTATAAAATTTTTTATTAAGTCCAAAAATTTTAATCAATGAAAATTATTTTTTAAAAGTGATCTTTCTTCAAAAGGCTTGCACTCTATTAATGCATTTTATTCTATTTGCGGCACTTTTTAGAGTGTAAATTTTAAATCTCCCATACATACAAAAGGTGAATAAACTCTCTCTTTCTCTGTGTCTCAAAATTAAAATCAAAATTAAATAATCTCTCTCTCTCTCTCTCAAACTTAAAATCAAAATTAGTAGTTTTCTACACAAAGTCATTACTAAAATCTAACATTCATCTCTTAGAGGAAAAAAATGATATAAAAAATTAAATAAGTATTAATTTAAAAATACTTAAATATAGAGAAAATTCTTAGTATGGCCTACATGGAAAATTAAGCAATAGATAATATTGTTTGGTGAAAATACCATTTTGGTTCCTACGTGTTTACAGTTAATTTGATCTCTACATTTTGATACCACATACCAGTCAATTTGATCCCTATTATTTTCAACTTACACTTAATTTAGTTCCTATCGTTAACTCACTAATAAAAATTATATACGAGGCAAATAGTGTGCATTACTGGCACACTTGAATATATAATTAATGCAATGTAGAAGATGTGGACCAATTAAAGATTGCCGCATCATTTAAAGTCGCCACTTTAAGCATCAAAATACATTACTCCAGCCCTAATAATTGCCCCATTCCTGTTGAAATGTTCCAAACATTTGCTTTCAATTTCTTAACATCGCCTACATGGAAAAGTAAGCAATAATTAATATTGTTTGCCAAAAATACCATTTTGGTCCCTATATGGTTACAGTCAATTTGGTTTCTACATTTTGATAATGGACGGGGTTGTTTGGGTCATGATGGGAGAAGTGAAATTTTTCTAGGTTTGAAAACTCAAATTAGCTGAGTTGTAGCTTACTGTGTTTTTTTAATTGATGCGGCAATCTTTAATTGGTCCACATCTTCCACATTGCATTAATTACATATTCAAGTGTGCCAATAGTACGTACTGTTTGCCATGTAGGTATTTTCTGTTAGTGAGTTAGCGATAATTGGTAAGGATCAATTTGACTACAAGTTGAAAATAACATAGACCAAATTATTTGGTGACGAAATGTAGGGACCAAATTGATTGTGACTCCAAAATATAAGGACCACAATGATATTTTGTGCCCCATTGTTTCTACTCATTTCAATTTATTAATACGGTCTACATGGAAAAGTAAGCAATAGTACGCCAAGACATTTGAACCAGAACATTTAAGTCAATCTTGTTTCTATCATTTAAATTTCTTCAATCGTGACACGATGCTTCCATCTAATAAATGGCGACAAGCAAGACTAACGACATAATGTGATGATCATTACTCCAAAATAAAAGAGATGATCGTGACTACATAATGAGATATACTGTCAGCTAACGGGTAAAAGAAAAGAAGATTTTGGTGCTTCCGTTTGGTATTTTTCATTAGTGAGTTAAAAGTAAGGATTAAATTGATTACAAATTGAAAATAATAGGGACCAAATGGATCAGTGCCAAAATGTAGGGACCAAATTAATTGTGGTCCTAAAATGTAAAGACTAAAATGATATTTTCGCCCCATTGTTTCTACTCATTTCAATTTATTATATAGTACGGTCTATGTGGAAAAGTAAGCAATAGTAGACCAAGACATTTAAGTCAATCTTGTTTCTATGATTTAAATTTCTTCAATAGTGACAAGATGCTTCCGTCTAATGAATGGCAACAAGCAAGACTAACGACATAATGCGATGATCATTACTCCAAGATAAAAGAGATGATTGTTACTACATAATGAGATGTACTGTCAGCTAATGGGTAAAAGAAAAGAATATTTTGGTGTCTCTATTTGTTTCAATGATAAACCTTATGCGAATATAGTTTTTTTCATTTTCTTATATTTGATAATATCCTGAAAAAAGAAAAAAGAAGAAAAAAATGTCTAAAGAAAACTATCTCTTAAATTTCATTATTTGGTTTAGTATGAGCTACATAATTTTTTTTTGGAAAACAATTTCATCTCACGCTAAAAAAAAAAGAAAAAGGAAGTCAATAGATAGTTTTTTAAGTCATTTTAAAGTCACTACAAAATATAGGTAAATTAGATAGTTTTTTTTTTAAATATTTTATTAAAAATATTTCAACTTCAAAAAAATGTTAACATTGAAACAGGCATAAAGAAGTAAGTGTACCTGGGACTCGTTTTTATGAGACTGTTGTCGTTTATGGGCAAGGCCCATTGAATATTCCGCATGATTGGCTCACCAAGATTGTAACGGCAAATTAGTTCGAAGTTGGTAGCGTTTGTACGACCTGTAGCAGCAAGACATAAGAATGTTTGTATCTCTACCAATATATGATCAGTTAGTTGAGTCCGGTTATTCAGGTTGCCCTTTTATCAACCTGAAATGCAAAATTGACGAAAATAACTTGGGTTGGGCAGCTTGTTAGGTTAGCGTTTGTTTGTTTTTCTTGTTTTGTTTTGTTTTGTTTTTCGCATTTTCAAAATACAAATACACTTTCAAAAATTTAACCAATTTTTAGCACAAAAGAAAATTAGCAAAAAGCAAAATAAATAGATGTCAAACGCACGTGTTCATCTGGTAAATGAAGTTTTTGTTTTTTTTTTGTTTTTTGTGTTTTTTTGTTTTTTTTTTAAGAGAGGGTTAAAATTTTAACCTATGACGTCCGCTTCTGATAATCGCTCTTTATCATCAGACTAGGACACCAATTAGTTTCTTGCGTATACAGGGATTGAACCTCGGATCTCTTATTCAACCATTAGAGATTTTACCAGTTAAGTTAACTGAAACCCAGAAGTTTTTGAGTACACCAAAATAAGTGGATATTTTATATCACAAGACCATTTATCGTACGTCACATGACCAATTTAGTTAACGTAATTGTCATATGATTATCTTCTCAAAAAAAAAAAATTGTCATATGATTAAAAGCAATAAAGCACTTAGAGGAATCATAAACGACCACATAATAGGGTCCAAGAAGATTCCTCTAAAAATTCCAAAAAACAAATTAGCCAACCAAATATTCCAATCCCTTCTATAAATACCTCTCAATCCATTTGAAATCATTCATCCACTATTCCAAACCATAGTTTATCCTTTTGTAGTAAAAGCCATCCTCATAATGACGTCCCTTTCAATAAAACAGCTCTTCAACCAATTCCTTTCATCTCTACTCATCTTCCTCCTTGTGGCCATCATCCCTGATTTGGTTTGTTCATCCACTGCTTTCGTAACTTCTCCTTTTACTTACACTAACAGTAAGGTTAAGATAACAGAAGATAGAAAGGAAGCAAAGGCTCTTCTAAACTGGAAAATCAACCTTCACATCAAAAGTCAGTCTCTCTTGTCCTCTTGGGCTGGAACCACTCCTTGCAATTGGGTTGGAATAAATTGCGACAAGTCTGGAAGTGTCACCCATCTACTCCTTTCAGGTTACGGTTTAAGAGGTACGCTTCACAATCTTAGCTTTCAATCCTTCCCCAATCTACTCAATCTTGACCTTTCTTACAACTCACTATTTGGAACCATCCCCTCAAATATTTCTCAGCTCTCTAAACTCTCTATTCTTAACCTTACTGCTAATCAATTCATCAAGAGGATTCCATTTGAAATAGGCCAATTGACAAGCCTTCACATCATTGACCTTTCTATGAACCGTATGACTGGCCTTATTCCTCAAGAATTAGGAATGCTAAGTTCTTTGAGTGATCTTGAGTTATCATCAAACAATCTCACGGGTGTCATCCCTGCTTCTCTTGGAAACTTAAGAAACCTAACCACTCTATATCTTTTTGAGAACCAACTTTCTGGTTCCATCCCTCAAGAATTAGGAATGCTAAGTTCTTTGAGTGACCTTGCGTTATCATCAAACAATCTCACAGGCATTATCCCTGCTTCTTTTGGAAACTTAAGCAACCTAACTACTCTATATCTTTTTGAGAACCAACTTTCTAGTTCCATCCCTGCTTCTCTTGGAAACTTAAGCAACCTAATCACTCTATATCTTTATGAAAACCAACTTTTTGGTTCCATCCCTCAAGAATTAGGAATGCTAAGTGAAAGTTCAAAAACGTGTAAAAACACCTTTGAACGTTTAGACCCCCAACGAACAACTTAACCAATTCAAGCAATATGTCAAACAACAAGTGTGCGGAAACTTAACATATGCTATAATATGAAATTGGTTAAAAACTATCTAAGCCATAACAAAATAAAATCCACAGCAGATAATAAAAGGCAAAGATAGAGAGGAAGGAAGATGCAAACACAAAGACAACACGCGATGTGTTATCGAAGAGGAAACCGAAACCCTCAGCGTAAAACCTCTCCGCCGCCCTCCAAGCGGTCAATAATCCACTAGAAAATGTAGTTGGGATACAAGGACAGCAATAGACCCTCCAAGCCTAATCTACCCAGTGCACCTAAGCCCTCCAAGCTTCTTGCTCCAACGAGGTTGCGCCGAACCTTTTTCTTTTCTAGCTTTCCGGATTCCGCTACTAGACCATAGCATCAACCAATGAAGATTGGTTCCTTCCTAACTGCTTCCCAGAAATCCAAACAACTGTCTCACAGTGATGATGATGGTGAGAACCAGGTCTGGTATAATGCCTCTCAAGGATTTGACAATGGAGAGGAAGAGAGTTGGGGAATTTGGAGAGATTCTAAGGTATAGATTGTGGGTGAATCAATCTTGTTTTTCTTTAGGGTTTCTCTCTCAAAATTCTCTCTGGAAGCTCTCTCTCAATCGTGGGTAAAAGGGGTATTTATAGTGGAGTGGGAGAGGAATGTGAAACGTCAGGTTTTACAAAACAGGGGTGGCTCGCGGCTTGACCTCGCGGCTTGACCAAGTCGCGAGATCCAGTCGCGAGATAACCGTATGGCCAGTTGTCCTGTTTTGTCCTGTAGTGCTCCAGCTGGCATGACTGTTCACCTTCCAGCATGCTTGGCACGTGTGCTGCGTCTGGCGGCTTGCAGCCGCGAGTCACCCGCGAGTCCCAGCCGCGAGTCTCTGTTTTCTTGCACACTCTTGAGCAAACTTCACTCTATCTCACTCACAACCCTTACATCAAACCCACCTAAATACAGGGTTACTAAATGCTAAATTACAAGCAAATTTGGCACGGAATAAAGCCAATTAGGTGGTTGAATAAATTCAACCTTACACTAAGTTCTTTGAGTTTACTTGAGTTATCAAAAAACAATCTCACAGGTGCAATCCCTATATCATTTGGAAACTTGAGCAAACTAAGCTATCTATATCTTTCAATGAACCAACTTTCAGGTTCCATCCATCAAGAATTTGGAATGGTAAGTTCTTTGAATGATATTAAGTTATCATTTAACAATTTCATAGGTATAATTTTTCCTTCTATTGGAAACTTAACTAAAGTCTCTTGTTTTAGATTGTTCACTAATAAGGTAAGCAATCTCATTTCTTTTGAACAGAACAATCTTACTCAATTGAAGGGGTTCGATTTATTTGAAAACCAATTCATCGGTCACTTACCAGACAATGTGTGCCTTGGTGGATTGCTTGAGCACTTCGTTGTAGGAGAGAATCATTTTATTGGTTCAATACCAAAATCCTTGAGAAATTGCACTAGCCTAGTTAGAGCTCGACTTAATGGAAATCAGCTTACTGGAAATCTAGGCGAAAGTTTTGGTGTATACCCACACTTAGAATACATGGAGTTGAGTAATAACAAATTTTATGGTGAGCTTTCAAAGAATTGGGGGAAATGTCAAAAATTGACAAGCCTAAAAGTCTCTAACAATGATATTTCAAGTAGAATATCTCCTGATCTTGGAGAAGCAACTCAATTACATGTGCTCGATCTCTCATCAAATCAGCTAAATGGGGAAATCCCAAAGGAATTAGGTAACTTGACGCTTTTGATAGACCTTTATCTAGATAATAATAAACTTTTTGGACGTATTCCTAACAATTTGGGAATGCTATCAAATCTGGAGCAGCTTAATCTTGCTAGAAATAGTCTAAATGGCCCAATTCCCGAACTAGAGAATTGTAAAAAATTGTGGGTCTTGAATTTGAGCAACAATCACTTAAGCAAATTTATTCCACTTCAAATTAGCAATTTTCACTTTCTCCAAGATCTTGATCTTAGCCAAAATTTAATAGCAGGAGAGATACCACAACAACTTGGAGATTTGAAAACATTAGAAATTTTGAATCTTTCTCATAATGCGCTTTTTGGCTCTATTCCATCTAGTTTTGTTCAAATGTTAAGCTTAATATCCATTGATTTGTCCTACAATCAACTGAGTGGTCCTATTCCGAATACTAAAGCATTTCGTGAGGCATTAATAGAAGCATTTAGAAATAACAAGGGATTGTGTGGCAATGCCACTGGTTTGAAGGCTTGCCACTCTACAATTAGCCACAATCCCCATGCCAAAAGGGGGAATAAATTTACTAAACTCATTTTAGCCCTTTTAGGGCTTGTCTTCCTCATATTTATCATTTTTGGAATTATGTTATATGTTTGCTCAAGAAAGAAAAAGACAAAAAACAATCTAGAAGAAGTAGAACATCAAAATATTTTTGCAGTATGGAGCTATGATGGGAAAATGGTTTATGAAAATATTATTGAGGCAACAAAGGATTTTGATGACAAACATTGTATTGGTGTTGGGGGGTATGGAATTGTTTATAAAGCTATGTTGCCAACTGGTCAAGTTGTTGCTATAAAGAAATTCCATCCACTCTCAGCAGACAGTGTGGTCAATCTTAAAGCTTTCACTAGTGAGATACGTAGTCTAACTGAAATAAGACATCGCAACATCGTCAAACTTTATGGTTTTTGCTCACATCCACGACATTTGCTTTTAGTTTATGAGTTCTTGGAAGGTGGGAGCTTGGAAAAGATACTAAATAATGATGAATTAGCACCAGAATTTGATTGGGCTAAGAGGTTAAATGTTGTTGATAGGCCACAAACTGAATGACCCCTTGTGATAGAAATTAATTAATTAATCAGCCAAGTTATTAATTAATCAATTTATCATGCAAACGCGTGGTAGCACAAACAAATCACCAATAAACTAATAATGCAACGGAAAATAAATAACACGGTGATTTGTTTACGAATGGGGAAAACCGAAAACCTAACGGCAAAAATCCCACTGGGTGATTTTCAGGTCACCACTCCCGAAACTCCACTATTATCATAACAAGCGGTTACAAGTAAAGGAATCCAAGTACATTACCAACCTACAGTTGAACCCTTACCCCAATACCCAATTGGACTTGTTCTGTAGTGACAGTTCCCCTTTCTGATGCACGGCTCCCAAGTACGTGACTAACCAATCTGATGCGCGGATCCCAGTACGCGACTTACTCCTTTGCACAAATCCCAGTACGTGACTAACTCCACAGCAACCCTTTGATTGTTGTAGTTGATTTGCAGCAGCTTCACATAGAACACCAATAAGATCTTCAATGTTGGTGCAAGAGACTTTGCTTCGTTACAAAACCCAAAGGCGTACAAGAAACGCAGCAAGAACTCTTACTTCTGTAGAAGAAGGATAGGGTTTCAAAAAGAAAACCTTATGAAGCTCTCTAGGGTTGGGTTTTTCTTTTTCCCACCTCCTTTAAATAGGAGCTTAATGGGCTCTCCTATTCCAAATAGGTTTACACAAACCTTGGGTTTTCCTAGTCCAATAAGGATTATACAAACCCATAAACAAATAGCCTTTTAGAATAAAAACATTGCTGGCTATAATCTGAAAACCCGTAAGCTCGATCGATCGAGACATCTGTCGAGCTTTAATGAATCTCGACAGATCAAGATTCTGTCGAGGAGGTATCGAGACCTACAGATTGCACTTTTCTTGAGCAGTTCTTGAGTAATCTTCATGTCTTCAATTTAACCACTTGTAATGATCATCTTGAACCTACTTAGATTTACCCAAATACAAGTAAAGTGCGTTTTGTTAAAAGATATGCCAATTACATAAAAATATGTCCCTAACAGTTGTAAAAGGTGTGGCAAGTGCTTTGTCTTATATGCATCATGACTGCTCTCATCCAATAATTCACCGTGACATATCAAGCAAGAATGTTCTACTAGATTCTAAATATGAAGCTCATCTCTCTGACTTTGGCACAGCTAGGATTATGAGCTCTGACACTTCTTATTGGACTTCTTTTGCTGGCACCATTGGATACACTGCTCTAGGTATGTTATTTAAGTAATTCTAGTGACATTAGCATTTTTCAGAATTCTTGACATGGGTAAGTTTTGAATGAAGTAACATTACTTCTATATGGACCTACATTTTATTTTTTTTGGTAGATAAATTGATAGTTAGAAGATCCATTTGAGCTACAAGACCCTTGACTTTTAGATGGACCTATTGATACCACTTTAATTAACACTCCTCACAATATTTTGTCCCAACAGTTATGTAAAATATTGTGTGTCTATTTTATTGATGTTTTTTCAATTGGCATTGTTTCTTTCAAAGAGGCTTTATTAAAATTTGTCTCTAACTACATAATGTGGTATATGGTTGTCATAGTTTGAGCTAATATGTTCGATTAATAATTAGAGTATTCTAGTTATTTAGTGATGAAAATTATCTTTTCACTTGTATCTTGATTGGCATTAAAATAAACGACACACAATTTGAGGAATTTAGGGGCAACTACAATCCATGATAATTTACTCTGTCACCTCTTTTTTTTTATTTGTGAACATAATCACAATTCCAATTAAACAAAAAAAAAAAGTTACGTTTAATTTCAATTGTTAAGATTTGAACTTTTTGATGAATTAGTTTTTTTCTCCTTTTTTTTAGAATCCTTTTTGACGAAGTCAATTGTGCATGAATAGCTCCAACTAACTCATAGTTAAGGAAATTTACTAAGTGAGCCTCGTTTTCTAATTATTCAATTTTTTCAAATTGGATAATTATTTCTTATACGATGCAGGTTCAATGCAAAAAGATGACACATACATAGGTAGCGCCACCGCTGCTCTCTCTGAGAAAAGCATTACCTATTTTCTATACAATCTTCAAAATTATCAGCATGTAATTCGCATGGTTGCCCCCTCCACCTAATTCCAAAATCCTAATACCTGCAAGAGTTTTTTACAATCTACTAAACTTGTAGAGTTGCTCCTATACATGAAAATATAGGTTAGCATATATTACAGATTTCTATATAGTTCAGAACTAGTACATGGACCCTAACAAAAAGATTGTGAGGTAAGTTGAATCACTGGTTGAAAGTAGAGTATAACTTTTGATGATGCCGAAATCACCAGTAAGCTACACGATCCTCGCACACTTGAAATAGCAACCTACAAGAAGAAAGAAGTGATCTAACAAAGGGTACCGGTGTGGTGCCGGCCAAATACCCTCCGAATGTCAAGTCAGAAGTATTCTAAACTCTAGAATGCTAGAGAGGGGTAAATTATTCGTAACTTGGCTAGTGAGGGTATTGGGGCTTTTATAGTAGTAGATGGTTGACAACCCTTCCTTGGTGCGGAAGTCTTTTCCTTATAGGAGTCTCCTTTAACAATCCCAAACGTGATGGACAAGCAAGGAAGTCAATACCGTACCGGAAGCTGTACCGGTTTGGCTACCGGTACGATATATTTCGGATACCGGTCAATACCGGTGTACCGTTTTGGATTTACCGCTATTTTATATATTTAATATATGGATTTTACTAATGTGTGCACACATTAGTTTCCATTTTTGGAAAAGATTTTCTCGAGAATTGAAAAAGTAATGACAGCTTTTTCAATTCCCGAGAAAATGTTTCCAAAAATAGAAAACTTAATGTGTGCCCTTAGGGCATACATTAACCGGACCCTTGATATATATATATATATATATATATATATATATATATAACTAACAATAAATATGAATTTTTGTTTAATTGACTAGACATTTAAAAAAAAATTATAAGGCAAATTCTAGATCTCTTTTTTACTCAAATCCGAAGTTGTTGCACTTGCACATGTACAAGCCAAGGTATACTTGCCAACATTTGTTACCACCTTTTTTTAGTTTTTATTTTCTTCCACTATTTTTAGTATATTTTTTTTATTATTATTATTATTATTATTATTATTATTATTAATATATATATATATATATATTTATATATATTTTGTCCTATATCTAATTGCTCCTTCCCTCGTTTTTATCACCCTGAGTTAATTTTCTTTCACACCTTTTTATTTTTTATTTTTTTAATGCTTCACAGGCAGGCCTAATTGATAGCTTTTCCCATTTTGTTTTCTTTTTTTCTCCTCCACATCACAAGCCTGTCTTAGTCACCTGACAACTATCTCCAATTTCCAAGAACACCTTATCTTCACATGTTTAAACTTAACTCTTAGTTTTCAAAGTTCATTCATTTATTTTTACTTCTGATCTATCTCCTTTAGTTTCACTTTCACCTCACCTCTCTCTCTAGTTTCATCTCCTTTCTCAAGTGCCACTGTCCATCACCACTTAAGATTCAGTGAGAGGCCGTTGGCTTCAGTGAAAAAAGAGACGGTGAGTGCATGAGGTGATTCTAACTTCATTTTACAAAAATATTGTGCAATTTTCTTTCATTTTTCTCTTTCTTTCTGCTGGGTTTTCTTAGCTTACTCAGTTTTTCACCGTCCTGCCTTGAAAAACGTCAAAATTAACCAAAAAAAAAGATTTTCACGTTTCGACCCGGTATCCATTTACCGGCCGGAACGGCCGGATTTCGTCGGTACGGCCGGTACGAGGCCGGTATGGCCGGTATTTTTTCCGATACGAAACATAGGGGTATTCTGTACCGGATTGCTGGCCGGTACGATACATACTGGCCGTAACGGCTAGTACAGTACGAAATTGACTTCCTTGTGGACAAGACTTTTCCTTGTAGAGAAGATCTTCATTAATGTGTGCATCTTCCAGAATCCTTCTTGTGCTAGAATTCCTATTTCCTTCAGGATTCTACGAGGATTCAGGCGCGTGTAACAAGTATTTCAAGTCAGGGGTTCTGCCGCGCCTTGGGCTTACCCACCGTCGGCCCATGGGCCAGGATCCGTCAGGCCTAACATCACGAAGGTCCGTTAAGCCAATTTTTACCTTTTCAGTTGCCCCCTTCACCCTATGGTCCGTCATGCTTGATGGAAGGACCCATAGGGTGACGGTTCAATATTCTTGGGGTTGACGGTTTAAGGTTTCTGGGTTTTGACGGTTCCCAAAGAGCGAAGCGAACTGCGATCACTGTTGACAGCCTGTCAAGCAATTTATGAGGTAGGACACGTGTCGTTTATTTATTGGATTTTCTCCAGGATCGAAGCGTCGCTTCGTCTCCCTTGCATTTTATGTATATATATCACACTTCTCTTCTTTCATTTCTCCATTTTTCAACTAAAACATATTATCAGAGCGCCATCGTCAACCTTGTGAAAGAGTGATCCGTCAAATATCTGTACCCGTTGTCGATACAATCGTCGATCTTCACTTTTTTAGACTTGGTGAGTATTTTCTTAAGTACAGTAAATGCATAGTTTATTTTCTTAGATCTTTTTTACACCCGTCACTTCTTCTAGATCCGTCAGTCTTAGGTTTTGTCGTTTCATGTAGGCAATGTCTAGTGCGTTAAGTAATCAGTCAATCGTTCGTGACGGGGCGGATTACGAGGAAGTATACCCATCCGGTCATAAAGACCAAGAGAGTCCAGGTGAAGAGAGGAGTCCGTCCACCTCTTCCTCGTCCTCAACAAATGAGGATATGGAGATGGCTGAACCAGGAGATCTTTCTGATGACGGAGAGAATCAAACATTAGGATCCGTCATTGGTACTGATGGACTTAGGGAGTTCATCATGCTACCGGAGTGGACAGTTCATAACTTCACATCCGTCATCAAGGAGAAACACTTCAATACATTTAGGGCTAATTTTCAAATTCCAGATAACATTTCAATCCGTCTACCCTTTGTATCAGAGAAGTGTTACTACAAGGGGGTAGAAGGTGTCGGAGTGTACGAACAGATGTTGAAGGCGGGACTCAGATTTCCACTCAGTACCTTGCATAGAGAACTCCTAAGGTATTTAGGCCTGTCCGTCACCCAGATATCTCCGAATGCTTGGAGGGTCTTCATAGCAATGGAGATTCTTTATGGTGTTATGACAGACAAAGCTAGGAGGCTGACGGTGCGTGAATTCCTTCATTGCTATTGTCCAGATGAAATAGACAGGTCAAAGGGGATGTATAGTTTCGCCTGTAGGAGTCCGTTGTTGAAGGTCATTTTTGAAACACCTGACTCAAATAGAGACTGGAAGAGTCGTTACTTCTTTTTAGAGGGTAACGAGTGGATGGGTCGTCCAGGGGAGACGGACTATATGCCCGTTGACACAACCTGGGGAGTATTAAAATCCGTCCAGTATGCATCCGTCCCAATTTGCAGATTCTTTTTATACTCATTCAGTGACAATTTCTTCATCTATTTTAACCGTCCTTTTCTATTTGCAGTCAGACGGCGTCCACAAGTCAATATTGAAGAGTTTAGTTTTCTTGAGAAGATTTTTTCAAAGACCAAGCTGGAAGAAAGGATTTGGGCGAAGTTAGTAAATCCAGACACAATCCACTGGTACTGTGACGATCCTGAACCCACGCCGGAAGCCGTTAAATATAACGCGCAAATTCACAGACGTAAGTCCGTCAACTTTTACTTTGCATAAATAGCTTTAATGTTAAGCTAATAACTGCATCCGTCCTTTTTTTTTTTTTTTTTTTTTTTTTTTTACAGAGATGGACGATGCTAAGAGGAGGGCTTTGATCAAAACCAACGCTGCCAAAAGAAAGGAGTCCGGCGAGGTGATTCCCAAGGGGACGGCTCCGTCGACCAAGAGGAAGCCACAGTTCAAAGGGGACCGTCCCCATAAGCAACAAAAAATCCCTCTGGAGCCCATCGTGGGATTAATGGCTGAGAAGGTTTCGACCGTCACCCCAGCAAAGCATGGGAAAAGCAAGGGCCTAATGAAGGCCCCGTCCATTAATGAAGAGAAACCACCCCCACTCCTTCGTGACGACTCAAAATATGCCCTGGAGAAACTTTTATCTATCATTACGTCGGAAGACTATAAGGATTTAAGTAATCATTTGACGGAGGCCATGGGGGAGACGGGTCTCTTTGCTGTTGCACAGGTAATTCTTGTCCGTCGCCTAAAGTCCGTCCACTCCACCTAGTTTTTGACTAACTTTTTTGTTTCAGTCCCTGGTCATGATGAAAGGCTTGATGGATCGGTGCCTTTATAGTGAGACGGCTCTGGAATGTGTTCGAGCAAAGGCAGAGCAGACGGAGGATGAGCTGGGTCATCTTAGCAAGTGGAAGTCCACCATGGAGAAGAAGTTTGACCTTTCAGAGCAGGTGAGGAAGGATCTTGAGCAAAAGACGAATGAGGCGAGAAAAGCCTTGGAGATCAAGGATAAAGAGATCCAAGACTTGAAGGAAAAGATCCGTTAAGCTAAGGAGGTGGCGGTTCGAGAATATCGTGACTTCGACGCCTTATTGGCCGAGCTGGGAGATACATTCTTGTAAGGTTTTGATGACGTGCTCCGTCAGGTCAAGAAAACCTATCCTGCCCTGGATGTGTCCATGGTAAACGTCGACGATCAAGCCCAGATGTCCTTTATGCCCGTCGCCTCGGAGAACACTGATGACATTTTCGCTGATGAAGCAGCTCAAGGCGACGGAGAGTCAGCTCCGGCCAAGAATGTTCAAGATGCCGACCCTGGAGAGTAGATAGTTTTTCTTTTCTTTTGAATTTGAGAACAATCTGCCAGTAATTTTGTGTACTTTAACAATTGCCCCTTGAGGGTTTTATCCGTCAATGGTACTTGCTTTGTTTCACAACTTTATGCCTGTCTTATTTATTTTTAATATTTGGATGAGATGTATAAATCTCCGTCTACTCCAGTTCATTTTATGGAGAACTGTTCATCTTTGTTCATTCTAGGCAGTTTATGTGAGTAATTGGTGGGCTTGTGTCCGCCCATTTATATGAATCTCAAATAAGTTGTTGTTATCTGTCCATTTAAGTAGTTTCACCCGTCTGGGATGATCTGTCCCCTTTTGTGTCCAATTTTATAGGTTTAAGAGATTTTCATCCGTTAATGATAATTCGTCCATCTGATGGATTTTTATCTGTTATAGTTTTTACCCTATAGGTGGTCCGTCCACTTCGTGGATTTTATAAAAATTTCACCGTACAGGTTATCTATCCACTTTGTGGACATAATTTATTATCCGTCCATTTTATGGACTTGATGTTTTTCATCTGTCTAGGATGGTCCGTCCAGTCTTGTGGACTTTTTATATTATCCGTCCATTTTATGGACTTGAGATGTTTTTCGTGTCTAGGGTGTTCCGTCCAGTCTTGTGGACTTTTTATATTATCCGTCCATTTTATGGACTTTGAATTTCACTCGTCTAGGATGATCCATCCAGCTTGAGGACTTTGAATTTCACCCGTCTAGGATGATCCATCCACTTTGTGGACTTATAATTTCACCCGTTTAGGATGATCCGTCCACTTTGTGGATTTATAATTTCCGCCCGTCTAGGATGATCCGTCCACTTTGTGGACTTGTAAATATTTCCACCCTATGGGTGATCCGTCCACTTTGTGGACTTATAATTTCCACCCTGTGGGTGATCCGTCCACTTTGTGGACTTCGTAAATATTTCCACCCTATGGGTGATCCATCCACTTTGTGGATTTTGTAAATATTTTCACCCCATGGGTGATCCGTCCACTTTGTGGACTTTGTAAGTATCTGCACCCACGGTTATCCGTCCTCTTTTTGAGAATTTAAGTAGAAAAACACGGTTGAGTCTGAATAATTCCTCTTTGAAAAGAAAAATGCGTTTGTAGGGAAAAGTACCTGCCCCCTTGGGCTTAAAAAGGCACAAAATATTGTAGCAAAAATTATTAAAGGAAAACTAATAATTGTAGTTAAAATTTAAATAAACTGGGAAATTGGGGATCATCGCTGTTTTTCATATTATCTTTACTGGTAGTATTTCCGTAGATGCTCCGTGTTCCATGGGTACTGCAGCTTTTGTCCGTCCATCGTCTCGAGGTGGTAGGTGCCCTTCCTCTGCCATGATGCGATCCTGTAGGGTCCTTCCCAGTTGAGGCCGAGCTTTCCTTGCGAAGGATCTCTAGCGGCACCCATTACCTTCCGTAGTACAAGATCACTGACCTGAAAGTCCCTATGCCTCACTTTGGTGTTATAGTGTTTTGCCATGAGATTTTGATAACGCGCCAACCTCTGCTCTGCTGCCGCTCTGACTTCGTCCACTAGGTCGAGCTGGAGGCGCATGGCCTCTTCGTTCTTATCCTCGTCGAAGCTCTCCACCCGGTAGCTTGTGAGCCCCACTTCTGCGGGAATGACAGCTTCACTTCCATATGCAAGTCGAAATGGTGTTTCTCTAGTGGGTGTTCTTGCCGTGGTCTGGTATGCCCATAGGACGCTTGGTAGTTTGTCCGGCCAGATACCCTTTGCCCCCTCGAGTCGAGTCTTGATTATCTTGAGCAAGGACCGGTTCGTGACTTCGACTTGCCCGTTTGCCTGCGGGTGTGCGAGCGACGAGTAGTGATTCTTGATCCCTAGCTCCCAGCAAAAGTCTCTGAACGCGTTGTTGTCGAATTGCTTACTGTTTTCAGAGACCAGTACTCTTGGTATCCCGTACCTGCATATGATATTTCTCCAGACGAAACTTATGTTCTTCTCCGTGATGGTGGCTAAGGCTTCTGCTTCTACCCACTTAGTGAAGTAGTCTATGCCAACTACCAGGAATTTTAGCTGCCTGATTGCAGTCGGGAATGGGCCCATGATATCTAGTCCCCATTGTGCGAACGGCCAGGGTGCCGTCATGGGGGTCAGTTCTTCGGACGGTTGTCTGATGAAATTGCTGAACCTCTGGCACTTGTCGCAGGACTTGACATAAGCTTGCGCGTCCTTCAGCATTGTAGGCCAGTAGTATCCTGCTCGGATCAACTTGTGCACTAATGATCGTGCCCCTGAGTGGTTTCCGCAGATACCCTCGTGGACTTCTCTCATTACGTAGTCTGCTTCCCCTTGGCATAGACACCTTGGGAGAAACCTCTCTTGTATAAAACATCTTTTATTAGCACAAATCGTGATGCTTGGACCTTTACCCTTCTAGCGGCGTCACTCCCATCCGGTAAGACGCCAGTCTTCAGGTATGATATCAAGGGCGTGGTCCAGTTGCCTTCAGAATTTACTTCCTGCACCCTTGTTCCGTCATCAATAAGTGAGGAGATTTGGATAAATGACAATACCTGATCGGGGACAAGCATGAATTCTGCCGAGGCTGCTTTTGCTAGTCGGTCGGCGCATTCGTTTTCCTCCCTTGGGATTTGAACGAATTCGACATCGAGGCTGCTGATTCGACTCTTTACCTCTTCTAGATACCTCTTCATTCTTCCATTCTTACACTCGTAGCCGCCATTAATCTGACTTGTCACTACCTGTGAGTCGCAATGTACGACCATGTTTTTAGCACTAGCCGCCTTTGCGAGGTCCATCCTTGCCACCAAAGCTTCATATTCTGCCTCGTTGTTGGTTGTGAGGAAATCTAGTCGGATCATGCACTCGATCCTATCCCCCTCCGGGGTTTGGATTACTACGCCCGCCCCTCTTGCTCGTCTATTTGAAGATCCGTCCGTATAAATGTTCCATCGTCGTGAATCTTCTGTCTCCTGCCCGTCTCCAAGTGTGAACTCGGCGATGAAATCAGCCACCACTTGCCCTTTTACAGCCGTTCGCGGACAGTACTGTATGTCAAACTCGCTGAGCTCTACTGTCCACAACGCCATTCTTCCTACCGCCTCAGGGCTACTCATGGCTCTTTTCAAGGGTTTATCCGTCAGGACAATGATGGTGTGCGCTTGAAAGTACGGTTTGAGTTTTCTTGCAGCAGTTATCAATGCGAAGGCCAACTTCTCCATCTGAGGGTACCGCTCTTCTGCTCCCCGGAGCGCTCGGCTTATGAAGTAGACTGGTCTCTGAGATCCGTCTTCCTTTCTTACCAAAGCTGCACTAACAGCAACAGCTAAATATAGGTAAAGTTCTTCTCCCGGTTTGGACGGACTGAGCAATGGTGGAGATGAGAGATATGCCTTTAAGTTGTCAAACGCCATCTGACATTTGTCCGTCCATTCAAACGATTTCCTCAGGGTGTGGAAGAAAGGTAGACATTTGTCCGTCGATTTTGAGACGAACTTGTTTAGAGCTGCGATTTTGCCGTTCAATCTTTGCACTTCCTTGGCCGTCCTCGGCGGTTCTAATTCTATTATTGCCCGTACCTTCTCGGGGTTAACCTCTATCCCTCTTTGGGATATCATGAAGCCTAAGAATTTCCTAGCCGTCACTCCGAATGTGCACTTTCCTGGGTTCAGCTTCATGTTATATAAACGGAGTGTGTTGAAGGTCTCACGGAGATCGCCTAGATGATCTTCTTTGTGCAGGCTTTTTACTAGCATGTCATCAACATAAACCTACACGTTCCTCCTAATCTGGTGCGCGAACATCTTGTTCATTAATCTTTGGTATGTCACTCCAGCATTTTTAAGTCCGAACGACATCACTTTGTAGCAAAACAACCCCTGGCTGGTGGCGAAGGCGGTTTTCTCCTGATCGGCTTCTTCCATTTTGATCTGGTTATAGCCCGAGAAAGCATCCATGAAGCTCAAAAGCCGATGTCTTGCGGTTGAATCTACCAGAGTATCTATCCGAGGGAGTGGATAGCTGTCTTTAGGGCAGGCCTTATTAAGGTCCGTGAAGTCTACGCACATTCTCCACTTTCCATTGGCCTTCTTGACCATGACGACGTTAGCCAACTAGTTGGGGTAGTACACTTCTCGTATGAAATCTGCCTCTAGCAACTTTCGTACTTCCTCAGCAATGGCCTTGTCTCGCTCCTGAGCGAATACTCATTTCTTTTGTCGGATTGGGGAGAATGTGGGTGACACATTTAGTTTGTGAACAATGATTGCGGGATCGATCCTTGGCATATCCTCGTGACTCCAGGCGAACACGTCTTGATTGTTTCTTAAGAATGCCGTGAGTTCTTGGCGCACCGGCCAGCTTGCCAATGTCCCCACTCTTGTCGTCCGTTTTGGCATTGAATCATCAAGGATTATTTCTTCTAATTCTTCAACTGGCTCGGCTACTGTCCGTCGTTCTTCTATGCACATTGTTTGCTGTTGATCGTCCATCTTCAGCATAGCAATGTAACATTCTCGCGCTGCCACTTGATTCCCCGCAGGTCCCCCACTCCATAATCCGTTGGGAACTTGATCATTAAATGGTAGGTCGAAGCTACCGCCTTCCATGAGTTCAGGGTGGGTTGTCCGAGAATGGCATTGTACGTGGACGAACAGTCGACCACCAGGAAAGTTACTTCCTTAGTGATCTGTTGGGGGTAATCTCCCACTGTTACAGTTAATGTGACAGTTCCGATGGGGACCACTTTCATTCCTCCGAAACCAACTAGAAGGGCATTAACCGGGACCAACTGTTCTCTACTGAAAAGCCGGGTAATACAAGATGTCCGTTGAACTGCCGTTGTCGACCAGAACCCGGTGCATGTTGTAGTCTCCTACCCTTAGGCTGACAACAAGCGCGTCGTCATGCGGGTGATGCAGTTTTCGGGCGTCTTTTTCTGAAAATCCGATGACGGGGTTGTCGATCCGTGCCATCTTTGGTACAGTGCTCGTGAGCTAGACGTTCTGGACCATCCTTAGAAAGGTTTTCCTTGCCTTTTTGGATGACCTAACAGCTGTTGTGCCCCCTACGATCATTCTTATGTCTTCAATAGGCGGCCTTGGGCGCTCATTCTCCCGTCGTGGGGTCTACTCTTGGGGCGGATCCGTTCTCTCCCTTATTACGAACTTCTGCAGTTTTCCCTGTCTTATAAGGGCCTCTATCTGCTGCTTTAGATCGTAGCAGTCAGCTGTGTCGTGCCCGTGGTCTTGATGGAAGCAGCAGTACTTATCCCTTGGTCTCTTGCTGGGATCTCCCTTCAACTTGCCTGGGAATGTCAGAGTTCCTTCGTCTTTGATTTGCATCAAGACTTGATCTATCGGTGTAGTTAACGGGGTGAAGTTTGTGAATCTCCCAGTGGGGGGTTTTGAGCGTCTATCATCCCGTCGTTCTCCGGTCCTAGCCATTTTGCGCCCTCTATCCTGTCTTGGGTCTTCCTGCCTTTCTCTTTTTCTAGGCTTATTCTCACGGGCCAGCAATGCGTCTTCCGCGTTCATATACTTGGTAGCCCTGTAAAGCACTTCTGACATGGTCTTTGGATCGTTCTTGTATAGAGAAAATATGAACTTACCCTTTCGTAACCCGTTAGTGAATGCTGCCACAAGTATCTTGTCGTCCGCCTCGTCAATCAAAAGGGCCTCCTTGTTGAAGCGAGTTATGTACGATCGCAGCGTCTTGTCTTCCCACTGCTTAATGTTCATCAGGCATGCAGTTGACTTCTTGTACCTGTGTCCCCCAATGAAGTGCGAGGTGAACTGAGCGCTCAGCTCCTTGAAAGTACTGATAGAGCCAGGCGTTATCCGACTGAACCAGATTCTCTCAGCACCCTTCAGCGTTGTAGGGAAGGCCCTACACATGATCTTGTCTGCAACTCCTTGAAGGTGCATCAGGGTCTTGAAGGTCTCCAGGTGATCTAAAGGATCCTTGACTCCATCGTAACTGTCTATATGTGGCATACGGAATTTGTGCGGCAGAGGGAAACAATTGACGGAGGCAGTGAACGGTGAATCGGTTCGGTTGACTAGGTCGTCAAGGTCGCTGGATACTCGTCCCTTGAGGGCGTTCATCATAACTTCCATCTGCTCCTTCATTGCCTGCATCTCCGTGACAATAGGCGGAGTCGCATCCATGAGGGTTAGGAGACTTATATTCTGTCGTTCTGGTCTGCTTGGGGCGTTACTACCCTCCGGTCTCTCCTGGTTCCTGCGATCAGCACTGGCACCTTCTTGATCTTCTTCCTAGTTTCTCGTCGCCGCATTCTTCTGTCGTAGCTGTTCTTCTAGGGTCTGGTTTTGTTTGGTGAGGCGTTCCACTGCCGCTGTAAGGGTTAGGACCTGTCTCTTTAGGGCAGTAGGTTGTGGCTCGTCTTCTTAAACGTTGTTGGTGGTCGCCATCGAGCGTGTAAGTACCATGCAGCTCTTTGTCCGGATAGCGTTTGTTATGACTTACAAACTCAGTTTCCCACAGACGGCGTCAACTGATGATGCCGAAATCACCAGTAAGCTATACGATCCTCGCACACTTGAAATAGCAACCTACAAGAAGAAAGAAGTGATCTAACAAAGGGTACCGGTGTGGTGCTGGCCAAATACCTTCCGAAGGTCAAGTCAGAAGTATTCTCAACTCTAGAATGCTAGAGAGGGGTAAATTATTTGTACCTTGGCTAGTGAGGGTATTGAGGCTTTTATAGTAGTAGATGGTTGACAACCCTTCCTTGGGGCGGAAGTCTTTTCCTTATAGGAGTCTCCTTTAACAATCCCAAACGTGATGGACAAGACTTTTCCTTGTAGAGAAGATCTTCATTAATGTGTGCATCTTCCAAAATCCTTCTTGTGCTAGAATTCCTATTTCCTTCGGGATTCTACGAGGATTCAGGTGCGTGTAACAAGTATTTCAAGTCAGGGGTTCTGCCGCGCCTTGGGCTTACCCACCGTCGGCCCATGGGCCAGGATCCATCAGGCCCAACATCACGAAGGTCCGTTAAGCCAATTTTTACCTCTTCAACTTTGATATTTTAATTTCAGAATGTGCATACACAATGGAAGTGAGTGAAAAGTGCGACGTTTATAGCTTTGGTGTAGTCACATTGGAAGTACTTATGGGAAGGCATCCGGGCGATTTGATCTCATCATTGCTATCATCATCATTTGCATCATCGTCCCATGATTTGCTACTAGAAGATGTATTAGATGAACGCCTTGCGCATCCTACAAATCAAGAGTTGGAGAAGGTGGTTTTAGTGGCAAAGATAGCGTTAACATGCTTGCACACCAGTCCACAATCTCGTCCGACCATGCAACAAGTTTATCAGAAGCTATCAAATTGGAAATTCCCTTTCACAAAGCCATTGTGCATGATCACGTTAAGAGATCTCATTGATCTTGGCAATCTGAATTAAGCTTCATAAGTGTTTACATATTCTCATGTATGATATCTTGTTCGTGTACATTTTATCCTCCAGTATAGGTTTAAATACTTATAAAGCCAAAACTTCAAACACCACAATTCATAAGACTGTTCATCTTCTCTACAGTTGTCGGCTTAGGTCGTGAATCTCTACTCTCCTGTGAGGCCGTGAGACTCAGCCACCCATATCATCAGCAGCTTCATTATTCATCTACTACTGTAAGAACGCCATCTTCAACCTGTTAAAGTCTCCATCTCAGTGTCAGACCCTCCATGCCTCTAGCCTATCCAATCATGACGAAGCTCTAACACCCTAAAGGAAGTGGAGTTCTTACTTTCTTTCTTCTACTTCTTCACTTTTGCGATCCGAAAGTTCTCAAAGTGTGGGAAACCAGGTTGGTCAAAGTAAATCAGAACATTATCTTCAAACTTATCTTGATATGTTCATGGTTTCCTTCTATTTTATTTATAGTTCTTATTGATTATGTTTATTTGAGACTATTTCTATGTGAGATGTCAACATATTAGAAGGTGAGAAGGGGAAAAGATAGAGGCTTACTTTTTGCTTATCATGATGTTCTCCAAAACCTGCCTTCTGTTTCAAAAAAACATAATTATGATTTTAGTAATTTCTCTTTTTACTGTTCTGAAGTCCTTCCTAGTTGGCACTACACATTTGTATAAGGTTATTAGGTTCTAGAGAATTAGTTCTTCTCAAGAGACCCCATCTACCATGCCGTAGGTATCTTCACACTTGTTTTGAATGGAAGCAAGCATTTTCTGTTTCAATTGGTAATGTATGAATATGCAGGGAATCCATTGGAAAGAAATGAAAGAAACTCAAAAGATAAGACGAAGGAAACAGGAGAAACTAAACTATAAAGGGAAGCCTTAACTTAAATAGGAGGCATGGGATGTGCTGAGCTTAAATTACCAGCTTGCTTTGATTAAGATCCTTTTACAACCCAGTTAGTTTTCGCTACCAAGATATTTTTTTTCCCCCTTATTATTAAGCTCAAAAGTTGTAACATGTTATACAACAGATGTTTGGGGTGCAGCCCGTGCAGGATAAATAAGCCTAAGAAGATTGGAATAACAAAACATAGTAACATGCAATTTGTATCTGTTAGGTTCTAAAGACTTAGGATTTTATGTATTTAGAACTTTAATGTGTATTGTTGACAAACCATGATCAAAACAATAAGTTTAGTCGCATTTAGACTTGCTCAAAGTTGATTCATTTATGTAAAGTTGGAATAAGCTGTTGCAGGATTCATTTAAGCTTCTCGGCCTGGTTCGATCGATCGAAGCTTAGGCTCGATTAATCGAAAATCGTGTCAGAGGCGTTTTCTGCATAATTCCAACTCAGCCCTAGTTTGTTTTAAAACGTTTAGGGTTTTCTAATTTTCCCTAGGTATAAAAGGCAAACCCTAGCCACGTTTTTAGAGTAGTTCTAGTTGCTCATATTGCTGTTTGTGTAAATCTCTTGTGAGATCTGTGAGGAGCTTTCCTTTACACAAGCTTAGGATTATCAAGAAGGAGATTCGTTCAAGAGCTTGATGATCATTCAGTTGCTGCCATAAGAACTTAAAGAAACACAAGCGGGAGTGCTTGTACTTGCTGGAGAATCCAAGAAAGAAGGAGTCCGTGGTTTCGAAGCTTGCACGTGGTCGTGTCAGTAAGTTCTACTGGTGGGTAGCAATAAGAAGTCAAGCGTGGGGGCTTGTAAGTCTTATTGTATGAACTTCGATTCTTTCAAGATAGTGGATTCAGGTTTACCTTGAGGATAGCTAGGTTAAATCCTCCCCAGGTTTTTACCGGTTTGGTTTCCTGGGTGATCATATCATTGTGTTATTTATCTTTCCGTTACTTTGCATGATATGATTGTTTGATTGTGATAACTTAGATTTGGAACTTGGACTAAGTAATCACTTGGCTAATTACCTAGGTTAATCCAATTGTGGTTTTAAGGGGTCTAAAAACTGTCAAGTGGTATCAGAGTGGGTAGCTCTCTTGTTTTTGATCTTTTGATCACTGAGCTTATCTTTGACCCCTATTGTCATGGATAATTTTAAGTGTCTTTCTGATCATGTTTCTGCTCATGCTTCTGTTGATTTTACTGATGCCTGTGAAACTCTTTGTAAGGAATTATTGAAATCTATGAAAATTGCTAAGAAATTCAAGGAAGAATTAAAATTGGCTAATCTTGAAAAAGATGAATTGGTTGTTAGATTAGATGAATCTAATAAAAAGAATGAATTTTTGAGAAATCAAATTTCCTCTCAAGATGAGAAGATGAAAAGCTTGGAACAAGAGTTAGTTGAATCTAAAACTAAAATTGAAAATTTGACTAGTACCAAGCTTGCTGTTGATAACAGAAGTATTTCTATTTCTCTTAAGCCTAAGACTGAAAAAGTTTATATCCCTCCTTTCAAGAGGAATAATAAAGAAAAAGGTTTATTTTGCTAGGTTAGACAAAGGTAAAAGTTCTGATGTAGACGCTGAAATTTCTAAACCTATGTCTAAACCTACTGTTAGAGAGCATAATAAATCTGTTTTTGTGGCTACTTGTCACCTTTGTGGTGTTGTTGGTCATATTAGACCAAATTGTTCTTTTTTGAGGGAAAAACCAAAATCTAAGACTAGATTTGCTGTTAGGAATACTGATGTTCCTAAATTTGTTCTTGTTTGTCACTTTTGTGGTGTCTCCGGTCACATTCGTCCTAATTGTCATAAACTGAAATTTAAGCATTCTATGTTTCAGTCTAGGATATGTGATGATATTTCTCCTGCCATAAGTCCATATAAATTGTTTTATATTATTTTGAAAAATTTAAGCTTGTTGGCTTGTGAAAGGAATTTGTAGGATTTCAGTCTTTCTCAGAAAATTGGTGTAATTCCTCAAATACACTCTCCTTCACATGGATTTTCACCTACAAAGCCGATGACTTGTGCTAGATGGGTGAGAAAAGATTCTCTAAGGTGAGTGTTGCTGACTTGTCCCTGATTTAATTCTTTCAATTGTTTGTGGACATATTTTGTTTTTTTTTGTTTTTGGTTGTTTTGTTTTTTAGGTTGTTTTTTTTTTTAAAAAAAAAAAAAAAATCCAAAAACATTGAAAATTTTTCAAAAAAACAAAAATATTTTATTTTGATTCTTGTTTTATTTTTCTTGAGGATTACATGAATTATGATATCTCTCTTGATTTAGAACATGCTTAACATTGTGGAGAAACTTGAATAGCATGTGTTATATAAGTGCTAAGTTTTTTCTGATTTTGTGTGAGTATGTACTAGCTTGTACATTTACTCAAGGGTTAATTAAGAAATTGATATTTCTTGTTTGTGTACCCTCTCTAACTTAGTTAAGCACGGTCATGCATTGCATTTGCATTGTTCATTTAGCATAACGTGTGCTTTTTGTTTTTGGTCATAAATTTTTAAAAAAAAAAACCAAAAAGATTTTTGTGTTTTGTATTTCACATCTTGGATTTAAAATCAAGGATTGGCCATATTATCTTTACATAACATGTTTATGTACCTTGTTTAGCTTGGATGAGTTTCTTTTATTGCACTTTACTAGTTTGAGTTTTGTTGTGCATGTTGTGTGAGAGATGTTTATAGTTTTTGATCACTTTGTCTTGATCTTGAAGTCACATGTTTTTGATTGTCGGACTTGAACATTTTGAGAAAGATATAAATAACCATCTCACCATTGTTTACTAGCCAATCATGAACACCTTAGTGCATATCGTAAGATTTTGTGCTCGAGAAAGTGTAACACATGCACAAAAAGGACATAAGGTGTAGCCTCGGTTTAAATGTTAAAATTGGTGTGTACATTATTGGACTTAATGTTAAATCAATCAAATAAAATTGGTGTGTACATTATCCCGGCTATTTTAATAAGTTTCTGCTCAAATAAAATTGGTGTGTATATTATGAGGCAAATCAAGAAACTTACATGATTGCAAGCTTGTTTTCTAGGAGATGTGGGAGTTATATGATGTAACTCTTTTGGTGATAGTCTCTTTCCAATTCTATGTGATGAATTTTGTAGAAATTGTGATTGATTTCTATTTACATATCACCTCACATGTTTTTCAAGCTTTTGCTAGTTGCACACACTACACAAGTTACTCTTTGCTAAACTTGGTACATTATATTGTGTGTGATCTTGTTGTGACCATCCAAGATTAAAAGTTCCTTGATTTTGATGCAAAATGTGTTTAAAGTTTGAGATTTGAGGACAACTTGATTAAAAAAAAAAACTTGTTTTTTGGAAGATCTGGGTTGAATTCAAGTGTTTTTGAAAAACTTTTCATCTCAATTTTTTTTGCATCATTTATGTTTAGAAGTCACATGCATTGCATTGTTTTCTGTATCCATCTTGCAGTTTTGTAGTCATATCTCTCATTGTTTTCACAATTTTTTTTTTTCTTAAAAGATATGATGGATAATCAATATGCAAATATTTTCTTTACTCATGCAACTGTTTATGGGTCACATAGTGTCATGTTTGCATTTATTGAAAGAGAGAATATTTTTCTTCATGTGTATCCTCAACTTTATTTTTTTAAGTTAGGTTTGTGTGTTTTTTTATTTATCCCCACCTTCTATACTTTCCCCAAAACTATTTTTCCCAACACTTGTTTTGTATTTCCTATTTTTATAGGGGGAGAAGCTTGTTTTTTAACCTTTGTTGCTCTTCGTAGGGGGAGTTGTCTCTATTTTCTATAGAGTTGAATTGTTTTGTATTCCCTTGATTGTCTATTTTCTCTTGACCTTTGTTACTCTTTGTTTGAGTTATCTTTGTCAATTTGTGACAAAAAGGGAGAGATTTAGATGAAAATATGTGTGGAAAATACAAGGATGTTCTGTTTAGGGGGAGTTAACATTGTTTTTGATGTATCTAACTTAGGGGGAGAGTTAGTTTGCATATTTGTTGATTTACTGTTTTTGTTTTTCTGTCACATATGCGGTTATGCATTTTATTTAGTGTTTCAGGAAATATACAGGTTGATTCAATTAAGCCGTTGTCTACACTTGCAACTGATGGATAGTAGTTAGGATTGAATTTGTTTTTATGAGCATTACTTTTGTAAAGGGCTTTTCTTTGTAAACTTTGAGCTTCTAGTTGTGTTTTGTCACGGATTGCCAAAGGAGGAGTTTGTTAGGTTCTAAAGACTTAGGATTTTATGTATTTAGAACTCTAATGTGTATTGTTGGCAAACCATGATCAAAACAATATGTTTAGTCGCGTTTAGACTTGCTCAAAGTTGATTCATTTATGTAAAGTTGGAATAAGCTGTTGCAGGATTCATTTAAGCTTCTCGGCCTGGTTTGATCGATCGAAGCTTAGGCTCGATCAATCGAAAATCAGGTTAGAGGCGTTTTCTGCATAATTCCAACTCAGCCCTAGTTTGTTTTAAAATGTTTAGGGTTTTCTAATTTCCCTTAGGTATAAAAGGCAAACCCTAGCCACGTTTTTAGAGTAGTTCTAGTTGCTCATATTGCTGTTTGTGTAAATCTCTTGTGAGATCTGTGAGGAGCTTTTCTTTACACAAGCTTAGGATTATCAAGAAGGAGATTCGTTCAAGAGCTTGATGATCATTCAGTTGCTGCCATAAGAACTTAAAGAAACACAAGCGGGAGTGCTTGTACTTGCTGGAGAATCCAAGAAAGAAGAAGTCCGTGGTTTCGGAGCTTGCACATAGTCGTGTTAGTAAGTTTTACTGGTGGGTAGCAATAAGAAGTCGAGCGTGGGGGCTTGTAAATCTTATTGTATGAACTTCGATTCTTTCAAGATAGTGAATTCAGGTTTACCTTGAGGATAGCTAGGTTAAATCCTCCCCAGGTTTTTATCGGTTTGGTTTCCTGGGTGATCATATCATTGTGTTATTTATCTTTCCGCTGCTTTGCATGATATGATTGTTTGATTGTGATAACCTAGATTTGGAATTTGGACTCAGTAATCACTTGGCTAATTACCTAGGTTAATCCAATTGTGGTTTTAAGGGGTCTAAAAACTGTTAGTATCCAACATCATGAATAAACACTTGCTATACAAAAATAAAAATTGTATGAAGCACAAGGCTTGACTTGGACAAGTTCTAAGGACACAAACCTAAATGCCCCATTCTCTGTCATGTATGTCTTAGAACTAAAATAATCTAATTAGGTGAGTAGAACTCTCAATTAACTGCCAGCAACTGGTAATATTTTGTTAATTTACAAAAGGATTTGAAGAAAAAAGATTGTCCCATCTTCAAATGTAAATCTTCTACTTCTGTTGATACTAGCCATGATTGTAGCTAGAAATTCGTAATAGGTTTGGTTATTGTATTCAAGTTTTTGGCCTTGTGGAGCTATTCTTCTATTGTATTTTTTGTTCTATTAGTTTTGTACATATGGTTTCTTGCTTCCTACCTAAAGAAGAATTCATGGTAAATTGTTAATTTGCTTTCTTTTTTTTCTTTTTTTTTTGCTGTGATGGTCACAGCTATTTGAAATAGTTGATATCCTGGGAAAATAGGTGGATACGGAAGAAACCATAAGTTCAGAAGGATTTTTATTTGGAGTTTTCTTGGGATTATATCCATTTTGTTCATTTGGTTGGAACTCTATATAATTGGATTTGACACCATTTTTTGGATGCATTTGGCACCTATCATCATATTTGGAAGTAGCTTGATTTGCACTTAGGTCTTTTGGTTGGGCTTAGTTTTGATTTGGCTCCTTAAGAATTTTGTGACTTGAGAGAAGTCTCTGAAAGGTGGAGGCGAATTTGATTAAATTTCGTGATTTACAAAAAATCTCTTCATTGTGGATACTTTTGTAAAGCTAGATTATTGTATTTTGCCTTATAATATTTTAAATTGATTTGGGTTTGCAATTTGAGATAAGTTCATAGGGACTTTGATGGAGGCAAAGGGGGATTTTTTTTTTTAAGAGGTTTGATTAAATTCAAGTTAAAGTGCAAGCCTACATTTTCAGCTTGTAACGTTGATTCAGTTTTAGGCTCGGATGAATGTTGGTTGGTTGGGTCAGTGGTAGAGGTTGCCAGATTCTACTGGAACTCGCCAAATTTGGGCAAAAAGTTGCCAAAATTGGATGGGGTTTGGTTGGATTTGGTCAAGATCTCACTAGATTTGGTTAAGATCTCACCGGATCTGGCTAGATCTTGCTAGATCGTATTGTAATCTTGCCAAAGTTTATGTATATGATCAATTGGGTCAGGTGACCGGCGTTAGTTCTTGGAGGCGAAGACCCATGATCGACCAATGGGAGCTTCAAATCGAGTGGTCTACGGGTTGGAATCGGTTGGTTCCGCAATCTCCAGTTAGGTCCGAACACCCCTAAGTTCCACAAGTTCACAATCTAGTAATTCAACCTTACCATATTTTGGAAATTTGTATCTTCTTTTTTTTTTCTTTATCTTTTTTTTTTTATTATTATTATTTTTTATGGAAAGGGTCTATGTATCTATTAATGCATTTAACTATTGGTGAGTCGGAAATTTATGATCGTCATTAGACTAAGATTGTCATTAACCCAGAGAAGACGCTACGTATTTATTACGCTCATTGATGACAAAGCGTAACGGACGGAGCAACGGTCACAGAATGAGCTGTGAATTTCAGACAAAGATTTTGCAACGCACTAGTCGTTGAACATAAATACAGCAATTCATTGCCCATTGATTAGGCACGCAACTATAAAAGAAAAGGTAACAGAAGTTAAAGGTACACACAAATACGTTACGAAAATCACTCTCCAGTCTATTTCTCTCTAAAATATTTCTCCCTTACTGACTTAAGTATCGGAGGCGGTTTGGCTAACACCACACCGGTGTGTTACTCTTCCACCCAGTTCATTTTGCAGGTTTTCCTCTAACAGAGACAACCCCAATCACAGTTTCGTCCATCCGCTATGATGAGGAGCTCAACTGTTGATTTTTTGCATCATCAATTATTATTTTAATATTTAATAAAACAGTTAAAATTCGTAGTACAGATAAAAAGAAAAAAGATTGTTTAAAAAAAATATATATAGATTCAGCACAAGGATGAACATCATAATTTTGACAGTACTAAAAATATTTTCATGTGAATCTAATGAAATTTTGAAATAAAAAAAAAATAGATATCATTATGTGTAAAAAATAAAAATAAAAATATAATAGATAAACATAATATTATGAATGCTATTATTTTTTTAATAGATCTTATTGCATTAAAATATTGCTTAGCATGATCATATGAAAGGTTTTTTATCAATCCGACTGGTCTCACCTATTCTCCACCATACATACCAATAATAATAACTTAGAGGGTCAACAAAATAACCAATACACTCTTTTAGTACGGAGCAAATACACTCCTCAATTGGAGTAATTTTTTGCTGTTTTGGATTGAGACATCAAAGATTCAAAATGCTAACAATAATGCTTATTAATTAATAAAATCTTAGGATAAGTTTGATAGACTGTAATAGGCATTGTAATGTAATAGTTATTTATATGGTTTAGTTATTTAGTAGTTTGGTTATGTTTTTATTACAGGGAACAGTCATTTTTTATGATTCTTTTCTTTTTTTTCTTTTTTTCTTTTTTATTTTTATTTTTTATTTTTATACAAGATAGAAATTTTACTCTAGTCTAATATAAGTGTATATGTGTGTAAAACTCCTTCCTAAAGACTTGAACTCCGGCCCTTATCCCCCCAACACCCCACAAGCACTTATACTTGTGAAGTGACCATCGCACCAAAGGTGTGCGGAGGTTGAATAACTATTTTTTAAAATGAGGAATAACTATTTATATCTAAAAGGGTTGTAATAGGTATTCCTTAGTAGGTATATTAATTTAATAATTTCTAAAATTAATATATTTCCAAATAAATAAACTTTCCATATGCACATAACAATTATGAAAATAAAAAATCATTAAAAAAATAACTAATCTCTCTTTCAAATTTAAAAAAAATATTATTTTTTAGGAAATATAATTATATGAGTAAGATATTTCCTAAAATATATCTTAAGTTTGATTTAAAATGCTTTCATTTCATTGTTTTCAGGGTTTTATTATTGTGTTGTCATCAAACAAATGAATAGTAATAAATATGACATTACAGCATCTTGTATTTCTTGTAATATTTATTCCTATTCTTTTGTAATTACCGTTACAATATACCAAACATGCTCTTAGTAATTTTGTTGTTTTGTCCCCTGCATCACTGCATGGATGAAAAGGAAGTTGACATTCGTTTTCTTTATAAAAAAAGTGTCGTATTATGCAGGGGGTGAAATTTAAAGAGCTAGTGTGTGTGTGTGTGTGTGAAATTTAAAATTTTAACCTTAACCACCCCCTCCCCCAAAAAAAATTGGTATATATATATAACCTGAAGAATTAGGGGCTGTTTTTTATTTTTTATTTATTACTCATCACTCATCACTTAAAATACCACAATTTCCTAAACCCACCTGTTTGGCACATATCACTCAGTTATGTTTTCAACCAAAAAATCTAAAAAAATGGGACCCACACACTGACTCATGTCATAAGACTTTCCTCTTTCCTTTTTTTTTTTCCTTTTCCCCTTACTCTCCCCTTCGTTTTTCTCTGCTTTTCTCTTTGTTTTTCCCCTGTTTTTCTCCCTTCGTTTTTCTGTGATTTTCTCTTCGTTTTTCCCTTGAAAAAGCTGATGAGCGATGAGCGATACCATTGATGAGCGACAAAGCTGGATCGACGAGCAACGAGCGACGCCATTGATGAAAAATCTGAAACTGAAAGAGAGAGAAAAGCAGAGTAATGGGTCAGAGATTTTGGAGATTGTTTGAATTGAAAAGTTTGTGGGTATTGTTTGAATTGAAAAGTTTGTTTCTTGATTTTGGAGATTAATGGGTCTAAGATTGAGATGACGGTGCCAACGGTGGAGTTAGGAAGGATGGAGAAGATGGTGGGTCTAAGCTCCGATCGATGGTGGTATGAAGATGGTGGTATAGTTTACCAAAAGAAGAAGAAGAAGAAGATGGTGGGTCTGAGCTCCGATCGGTGGTGGTATGGAGATGGTGGTATGGTTTACCCAAAAAAAAAAGGATGGTGGGTCTGAGCTCCAATCGGTGGTGGTATGAAGATGGTGCTATAGTTTACTAAAAAAAAAAAAAAAAAAAAGATGGTGGTATGAAGATGGAGGAGTGATCTGGTTCCCATTGATGAAGAGAGCCGTTGCAAGTAGTATCAAAAGGTGGGCTGGTGTGACTTTGCACTGACAGTGGGTCCCATGCATGTGTGTTTTATTACGAAAATGTCATGGAAATTGAGTTTTAGAAATTAAAAACACCTAAAATGTGTTTTCAATTTCCATAATTTATCACTCAAAAATCAGAGAATTGAGGTATGGAAACAAAAACTGAAAACATCCCTAAACAAACCATTCAGCCACGGGACCCACATATTTTGAGTTATGGGTGATGGAAACACAAAAACCAAACAGCCCCTTAAAATTTGCGCTAGACATATATATATATATATATATATATATATATATATATATATATGGCTCTCCTCCTCTAAAACAAAAATCTTCTCCATGCCCCTTTAACTCAAGAACAATAGGAAAATTCTTTGGTTTAAACGAATTAATTTTCTCAAGTATAACATCAATAACCTTTGGACAAACTAAAACTAACTACGAAATAAAAAATAAATTTGGACTAAACAAAAATCACACACGAAACAACTAAAAAAATCTGAAAACCCAAATCACAATTCCCATATTTTTTCTCTCTCAAGCTCCCTCTCTTAGCTTTGCAACTTTGCCAAACCTCATTCTTCCTCCACAAAATCTGTTGCTGCTGATGTTCCTCATATCCAATATGATTTACACCTTTGCTGCTATTGTTCCTCAGATCTGATTCGATCTACATTTGTTGTTGTTCATACTCACACACAAGTTGAATCAGCCAAGGTATGGTGAATCTGAGATTTTCTCTCCTCTCTCATGTCACATTTGTGTTCATATTTGGCTAAAGATGGCTAAATACCATCTTTGGCCAAAATATTTAGTAATCTACTACTGTTTGTAAAATATTTAGCAATCTACCACTATTTTTGAAACTCGAGTTTGCAAAATTCGAGTTTGACATATAACTTGAGTTCTAAAAACTCGAGTTTCATAGAAATTGCACCATGCAAGGTGTTACTCGAGTTTGTAAAACTCGAGTACCATTCAGTACAAAATATTAAATATAAACAGTGTGTGTGATAATGTTCTACTTCTATGCATATGGAGCTTGCCAATGCGTTGGGCTTTTAAGAATACTCCAGCAAAGAGCTGCTGACACAACTTGTCCAAGGAAGACGTGTCAATTGATTTTCTTGCATTGTGCAAGTGGGACGGATTGAGATCAGGTGCAATTACTAAAAGCAATTGCACCATGCAATTACCCATTTTCCTTTACAATTTTTTTTTACATTTTTAACTTTAATTTTTACTTCCTTTGCTTTTTCTAACTTTCAATCTCAACCATTTATTGTTATTGCATTAGGTGAAATATTCTAGATATTGCATTTGATCTCAATCCTAAGTGGGAGACAAGCATAAGCTCAACTTTTAGTCTTGTCTTGTCTCTCATGCGCATGTAGGACAATTAGAAGTAAGTCTAGTCTTATCTCCCATAATGACTTTCCTTAGCAGTGTCTTGACTTGTTTTAGAAAAATCCTCAAAAGAACTAGAGTTGTTCATTCCAAGCAGGGTGTTGCCATCTACAACTTTTCCACTTGCCTGGTCTTTTGTCCAGTTTCAGTAACTTTTAAATAATTCGAGTTCATAGAACTCTAGAGTACATTACAAAAAACTCAATTTTTTGGAACTCACGTTACATGTATAACTTGAGTTTTATGAATTTGAGTTACAAAATAGTGATACATTGTTAAATATTTTACAAATAGCGGTAAATTGCTAAATATTCTGGCCAAAAATTATATTTGGCCAGTTTGGCCAATTTTATGACTTTATCTCATAATTTTTTATTATCAGACTAAAATACTAATCAGTTTTTGGTGTAGGAAAAAACAGCATGTAACAATAAAGGAAAAAAACAGAAGAAATAAAGATAGCATTGGCACAGCACAATAGTCAATAACATGTTTGGAAACTATGAAAATATACAGGTAGCATTAATTATTAAAAAAACAGGTGTAGCTAGCATTAACTATTCATATAGGCTTCCTCAAAAAAAAGAAAAAAAAAAAAAAAACTAAACTATTCATACAGGCGTGGTTGTGTTCTTTTCTTTTAGATTTTTTTTTTTTTTTTAAATTTTTTATAGAAGTCTAGGTTTTTTTTTAGAAGTCTAGTTGGTGTATCTAATACATGATTAACAATTTAACATTAATATTTTGTTAATGTTTTTATAATATGGAATGTTTATAAAATACTTATTTTGTATGTTGTATTTGGTTAAATATAAAATAGATGTTAGTTTTTATTTTCATAATTTTTTTTTTTTTTTTGGTTTTAAGCTTCGCCCCTCCCCTCCCCCACCTAGTGGCGGAGTCAGAATTTAAGTTCCAGGGGGGGCGGGGGTGGGGAGAATTTATAAGCAATGCATATGGGCACAAACACAAAAAATAACACTAGTATATTTGCTATACTATATTTTTCTATTAGGGATTCATTTACACATGAATAATTTTTTAATTAAAAATTCCATTTACAATTCTCATAAAAGATTTTAGTAGTTGGAAAACTCAAGTACAACTCATATGAATATGATATTGTAATATTTTAAAAACGAAATTGTGAACTTACATACACTTGAAAATTCAAAGTTTAACATGAAAACAATATTGAGCTTTAGAATTTATTATATAATTATCTTTACATTTTATTGCTTACAAAAATTTTATTAGCGAAGAATAAATTACTATATTAAAAATTTGTGATTCTTTTATCATTTTTATCAGGGAATAATAATATTATTTTCAATCTTTTCGATTAAAACTTGTGTTTCTTAATAGTTTTTTTTTTTTTTTTTAATCTTTGTTTATATATATATATATATATATATATATTTTGAGCTTTAAAGCACATTGATAGATTATTAATGATTTTATTTTTCTTTCATATTTAGTGAAGTTTCCATAAAATAAAAAACAATAGTCCAATGATTATTTTATAAATGAAAAAGAAATGCGTAAAAGTGTAAAACAAATCCATGCATGAAATAGAACAAGAAAATAAAGGGATACAAAAATTAAGATGGGCCAGCCATATGGAGGGGAGGGAACAAATTGATAAAAGGACAAAAATCTTGAAACTCACACAACAGTAATTACGCTTGAGCTCTATTTTCTATTATTTAGTGTAGGGTGTAGGCATATGATTGGAGGTAGCAAACTCATGATATATAAGTAAATCTCTTAAATTTTTTTGGGCTGGCCAAGGGGGGTAATTCCCACCCCTCCCCCCCCCCCCCCCCCCCTCAACCCCCCCAACCCCCCTGGCTCCGCCCTGGCCCCCACCCCAAGTTTGAATCTTGGTTCTGTCCCTAGGCGAACTTAGGATTTCAAGCTAGGAGGACCAAAGCACAAGAAAAAAAATTCAAATAGGTATCCATATAGTACTAACAAAATAATAAATACATAAAATCATTATTTCTTAATACATTAAGATATAATCATCTACCAACAAAGATAAAATAATACAAAATAATATTTTTTTCTTAAGAGCATCAATTGTTGCAAAAAAAAATTTATTTTCACAAACCAAAACTTACTTTCACTACTTTAATATAATATTTGAAATGTCTCATAAAGTAGTGTTTTTGGTATTTGCTGTTGTAAATACTAAATATTTATTATTTAAAACACCTGATGCTAGTACTCTAATATTGGGTTAACTAGGCTTTTTATTTTTTATTTTAAAGTTTTGTTATTGTTAAGTTTTTGAGTTTGATAGTTGCTAGTTAGACAAGGCTAATTAAAAGAGAAGGGATCTAAATTTTTGGAAAAAAGAAGTGCAGCTCTAGAAATTAAAAAAAATATATAACCAATAATTTTTTTTTCTCTTAATAGAAACATGGTAGAACCTTAATAGAGGAAATTAAGACCGAAGGATTGTATTGTTTTAACATTGCTTCAATTACTAATAAAAAAATATAATTGTCATAAAAAAATAAAAATAATATGGTAATCGTTGATCCTTTATTCCTTTTGTTCATTAATCATTATAACATGTTTAGTAAAAAAAAACACTTGCGATTAAGAATTTAGTGCATTTTAGTTAACTCAATAAGAATTTCAACATATAGTACTCCAAATTTCTCTAAAAAAAAAATGAAAAAGAATAAGAATAAGAAATTTTGAGTACCATGAAATTCTATTCTATTTTTTTTTTTTAAAAAAATTCCAAACATTTGACCTTAATTTATATTTTTGGAAAAATAAAATTTTAAACTAAATAATACTAACTTAATGAGAATATAAAAAGGGGTAGCTTTGTGAAAAACAGGGGGAGAAGTAGAAAAAAATGGAGGCAGCAGAGGCAGAGTACTTCTCCAAGGACTTCGAATGGGATGAACTCAGAGCAGAGGTCGAAAACGACCCATCGTTTCGCTATCACTTGCTCCCTTTCGAATCTTCAACAATTCCCTCTTCACAAACAACAACAAGAGCAACAACAGCAGCAGAAGAAGAAGAAGATTCAACGGCATGGAAGAGATTTCATATCCGTCACTCCTCCGGCAAATTCTTCAAGGTTCTCAAGCTTTCATCAAATTCCCCTTCGAATTTTCTTTTGTGGGTTTTCTTTCATTTTTCTTTATGGTCTTTATTGGGTGTTTGGTTGCCGAGAAAGCTCAGGAAATGTCAGTAAACGAAAAGGAAATTGGTGGGTCTTCTTTATTTTATTTTGTTTTGTAGTTGATTGCATTTATAGCAAATTAGTGCTTATACTAAATTTTAGTAAAGCATCACATTTTTTTAGAGATTACTAAATCAAAACTCAATCTTGCATGGCTTTGATTGTTTGCTTATTTGGTTAGATTAGATTCATAGTTTGCATAATATGTGGTTAACATAAGTGAT
Source organism: Quercus tomentella (assembly GCA_028535165.1). Taxonomy (NCBI): domain Eukaryota; kingdom Viridiplantae; phylum Streptophyta; class Magnoliopsida; order Fagales; family Fagaceae; genus Quercus; species Quercus tomentella. The sequence goes on along the minus strand of JAPQVY010000089.1, from coordinate 24,346,602 downwards.
AGTTGCCAAGCTATATACTTAAGAATCACCCACAAATGCTAAATAGCATCAATTCCAATTAAAAAGGGGAGGAGACCCCTACAAAGGGGAGAATTGTTGTTGTGTTTTTTTTTTGTTATCCTTACCACGATAATCTCTTGAAATAAAATTTAGAAAAAGTAAGTGGGGAAGCTTACTATGTCCTTGTTCCTATTGAAGACTTAGTTTCATCTAAAGTTGAGAAAGTAAGGCCATGTATAAAGAAATTTACTCGTACATAAATTTCTTATTTTGTTGCACATGGTACTGGTAGATATTAAAAGGATTGTCTTTCATCTGGAGAGGCCATTGTTGGAAGGCTTTATTTTAATTATCCCCCAGTAAGTAATAGTAATTGTATTAAAGAAAAGACTCTCAAGATACAATTGAGGATAATTGGAGTACACTGGTTGTATACCAAAAGAGTCGCCACTGTTATCAATAGTACAAACCAGTATCTATGAAGTCATACATATTGGAGATCCAAAGATATCCAATAAAATAAGGGTCCATATGATTGAGATTCCATCTTCTCTAAACATGATTCCTACCCATCAAAGGTCCTCCGTTTCTCTCTCTCCACACCTGCCACACCAAGCATGCTGGAATTATATTCTATGCCCTACATCGCAAATATGTAGGCCGTCTTTGCCAACACTGAAGCAACCCTGCAAGATCCCACAATTCTTTGCCTGCTGGACAATGCAAGAGCATACGATCAACACATTCATCACTTCTATTACACATATAATGCGAATTCACTATTAGTCATCAATCGTTTATTAAGATTTTATTGTAAGGATGTTCCTCCATGTCCACAAAGAGAACCCTATCTTTGTCGGGAGCTTCACTTTCCAAATTGCTTTCCATGGATGGATCATTAAATAAAAGCAATTTAAAAATTTTCATTTTAATTTAACCATAGATAATTATAATATGTTTTATTTATCATAGATAATGTAATACTCAATTTTGGGTATTAATTTAACATGGATAATGGAGCTATCTCTCGTGTCATTTTCTTACTGTCAATTTTAAGTTTTTGCCTTGCCTTATTGATCATGCTGTACATTTTGAGTTTATAAATTTAAGAATTTTGTTTAATTATCATTTTTATTGCTTTCTTTATTTGTATTCAGGAGAGACGGTATTTACTAAAGGAGTTCCCAGAACTAGTTTCATGTGGAGAATCTTCTAAGGTTTTGGAGGTGGGATGTGGCAATGGCAGTACTGCTCTTCAAATTTTACGGTAACCTCAAGATGGCCTCAAATCGAATTCAATGTATGCTACTGATTTTTAAATCCTTGACATTTAAAGTAGAATAGTCTAATCCATTTAGAAATTTTCCCGAAATAGATTTCAAAATATTAGCTTCTGCTTTTTAAACAATACATTGAATGAACCAGGATTCTCTAACTTGAACCCTTGACTGAAGTTCAGGTTTAGAATAAGCTTGAAAATTTGAATGTAGAGATAAACTTGAGGTAGAAGTTGGACCTCTAGGAAGCAAAAAGTGGAAAATGATCTAAAGATGCTTGTTCCTGTTGTGATAGAGGTGGGGTTACTTATTTATAGTTATTAGAAAATTGTGTTACCTTACTTTAATGTCCTACTTGTAATGTAATTAATTTATTACATAATGATGGGGATAGCAGACTGGAGTAACAAAGTAGATAAGCCAGAAATAATAGTTAGATGTATTGAGATAATTGGCTCAGTTAGATTTAATATTAATGAAATTAGTTATTCGCCACTAACCTGCCCTGGTCACCTAGGTTTGTTGATAGAGGTATGGTTGTGACGTAGTACAAAATGAGGAATTTATCAATGCTTTCTCTTCACACCCATACTGCCTCCAAAATGCCTTCTCTTCATACCCGTAACTCCAAAACTCACTAGCAGAGTGGTACTTTAACTCTATAACCAGCCTCCACAATGCCTTCTCTTCACATTCACACTGCCATAGCCACTGTGAATAGGAGTGCAGCATGTATTCCAATTTACTAAATGAAGTTTGAAGTCATCACCCCTACCACCCCAAAGAAATCTCTTTGCAAAAAGAGCATGAAGTAGCCAAAGGAAAACACCAAAGAATAAAAGAAAGAATAATATGTACAAGAAATAAGGGAATCTATAAACATCGGGATGGAATACTAGATGTATGTCCCCGAGCTCGAGACTAATCAAATTAAGTCCTTCTGAAAGACACAAGGAGCTACTCCCCGAACACTCAATATCCTTGAACGTGTGCCTATTCCAGTCCCTCCAAATACACCACATCAAACCCAATGGTATCAAGTTCCATATGTTAGATGAGTGTTTCCTCAACCAGTTCATCCATCCTATCAAAAGATCAATCACTCTCTCAGGAAGTAGGCAACACCAAAGATTTAAATACAATGCTCCACAACTGATGGGCTCCCCTGCAATGGATCAGAAGATGGTCCACTGATTCCCATTACACTGGCACATGCAGCACCAATCCACAATGGAATAATTCCTTTTCCTCAAATTATTTGCAGTGGGAATCTTCTCCCATGCTGCTGTCCAAGCAAAGAAGGAAAGTAGGAAACTCTCTAGGGAGCCTTAACCTCCCAAATAGCTTTCCAAGGAAAGAAAACAGAAGAAGGCTGCACACTATAAAAAGACCGAATCTCAAAATCCTTGCTCTTCCTAAACTTCCACCTCATCCGGTCCTCACCTTGACTAGGTGGAATATTAGATTCCAAAATATGACTAAAAGCTGCCACCAATTCCATTTCCCATTCATTAAAATCACAATAGAACCACACATCCCAATTCCTCCTCTCCTCTCCTCCCCCTTTTGATAGATAATGAGACAAATTCTTTTCCACCCTGATAGTCTCCTAAACGTTCTCTCAATAATGGGGATCCCAAATTGGTTTCGCTTTAAAGGGCACTCCTAACAAGCCCAGATACTTCATTGGAAGAGATGTAATTTGACACCCAAGATTATCCACCAAAATACTTCATAGAACTCCTACTTTGTCAAGCCAAATCGTAATTTAGTTGGACCAAAGCTCACATGCGTAAACCCATAAACGAAATAAAACATACCTATAAATAAAATAAAATAAAGGTCCACAACTAAGACTCACCAATGACAATTTTAGATTTATGAAAGTACCCTTGACCCTAGAAAAACCAAATAATGATATTATAAAATACTAAAAACCTAATTAATTACCATGAACTCTTATTGTTTGATATTTTCCTTAATCTTAGGCTTCCAAAGAGGATATTTCTTTCCTTCTTGCCACGCAGTATTTGTGTTATCAGGTTGAGCTGTTGAAGCATGGATACTGTAGAAAAGCCTAATAGTCATTTCACTATAAAGGATGATGAACTATTCAAAGAACTATGCAGGGTGCTGAAAATTTGATTGAAGATATTTGATCATAACTTAATTATGCCCATAAAAGAACTTGAAAAATCTTTTGGAATTTAAAAATCAGTGACTAAGGGACCGTTTGGTAACGTTGTTCTAGTAACATTGTTTGTATTTTTTGGAAATACGTGTGGATGAAAAAGTATGTGGAAATACGTATAATGTTGTTTAAAAACTGAAAAGTGTTGCTTAAAATGTCATACCAAACGGCCCCTAAGGTTCTCTTTGGTTCAACTTCTTGGGTTTGATTTTGTCTAGCAGTTTTATTTTTTAAGTTACTATTCTAGATTTTTTAGGGCTAAGAAAAATTATGCTTGGTAACCCCAGTAAATATTGCCAAAACTCTTAGATTGAGCAGAAATGTTCAGGATTGGCATATGGAAACAATCCTAAGAACAAGTTTGAAAACTTGGCATGTTTTTTTACTGAGCCTTATGGTTGTATAATTTTTTTAGTTGCTCAAAAGCAAAATTTTTCTTTATTTGCTTTCAAAATTGTACTTTTTCAGCACAGAACTGAGCAGTACTTTTTCCCCCCTGCATTTTTGCTTTTAAATGGACGAAAGTAATTTCTGCTGACCAAACCAGTGCCTAATTTATTTCCTTGTCCTCAAACTATAGATTTTTATGAGTTTGGCTTCTTGGAAAGTACTATTCTTCATCACTTTGTCAACTTTTCAATATAATGGGTACTGAGATGCAATTTGATAATACCTGCATTTCCTCTAGTGGGGGAACCTACAACCATTTTTTTTCTTCTACAATATGTATGGTAAAACTTGAGAGCTAAAATGGACATTGGGTATTTTAAATAGTAGTTATTTTGAAATTTTATACATAGTCCTTATATTGATTTTTAAATTGTGAAGATTTTGAAGTGCACAAGTATGCTACACATGATATTATTCATAGATGGGATTGTATATCTGATTGCATAACCCAGGAAAAAAAAAGGTTAGGTATTTAACACACACACACACATATATATATATATATATATATTGACAGTTGTGCTGTCATGCCTGAAGCCCCAAAGAGGTTCCCCTGTTTTTTTAAAATTTCTCATTTCAAATGGCAAGTTTCAACTCAATGTTTATATGCTACACGGGAAGAATTTCGTCCTGAAGAGATGGTATGATAGAACCTAAAAAAGCATGTTAACATATAACATGGAAAGGATGCATTTCTTTGAGATACCCTTATTTCAACCCAAATCAATTCTGACTAGTTGCATCTCTAAAATTTACTTCAAATAATTTCTGTTCCTTTGGTTTCCGTGTTCTTGCAGATATTTTGTAATTTATTATTTTTAAATCTTTGTAATGCAACAATTTTTTAAATGGTCAGCGCATGTACCAGAAATAATTACTTGTTTCTTATTATAAAGTTTATGTAGCATCATAAGAACTTTGAATTTTAAGTTTCATCATCGATTAGGGTGGACTATGCGAAGTATTCAGGATTCGGCTGTAAAGTCACCATTTTAAATAAAACTATTGTTTGAAATATTTTTGGGTCTCTTTATGGAGTTCTTATTGCAATGTCACCATAGAGGATGTCTGGAACAAAGGGAGTCGGGGGGAGGAGAGAAGTTGGAGGGGTGGCCGGGATATACAATTAGTTTATTCTTGTCTCCTTTCCCTCTTGCCTCCTTTCTTTCCCCCATCCATATGTTTAGCTTTCAAAAAACCTGCCAATATTGTTGAAACAGGTAGGAAAGTTCAAAATAGTCATATCCCACAATAAAATTTGCACTATATTTTGTTGATTGGTGGATTGAAAATAAATCTAATAAATTTAATCAAGTTCTTGATCTTTTCCGTATGCTTCGAGCTTTCTACCTGAATCTTAAAGACTGAAACTGAATATTTTTTTGGTGTGTTAATACCTGAGACTATGATTTCTTGTGTAGTGGCAATGAACACATCATTGTTTATGCGTGCGATTGTAGTAGTGAGATTCTTGAGAGGGCTGAAGAGATTATAGATGCCGCTACTGTAGTGTCTGTTAGACATCGTTTCCGTACATTCTGTTGTGATTTCTCTGTCACTGGTCTTCCAAAGTGGTTGGCCTGCCATACTTGCCAAGAAGTTTTCCTTCAAAAGCAGCAAAATTGCCTGTCAGGTTTTGAGCTTACTGTCTCCCCTGCTCTGTACTATTGTTGTTCCCTTATGCAATATGTACTCAAGATTTCTTTTTGGTTCTCCAGATGTTAAAGAGAGTCATGAAAGGCATTTTAATGATTCAAATTCATTGAAAGAAAGTACCTGTTGCATTGGCGGTATGGATTTTGTGACCTTGGTATGCATTTTTATTTCTCATTATCCTTCTAAGTTCACATAGCTGTGAGGCCTCTGGATGTACTTTGGAAATGTCAAAAGATAAATGAGTGCCTGGTATCTTAGACTAGTTGTCTAATAGTTATGACAACTTTTTTTTTTTTTTTTGAAAACAAGTTATGTCAACATTTAAGTGAGTTTAGTTGTTTTTAGCTCACTTGAATGATTATGCATTTCAAATTTCAATACAGCTTCTTTTATTTTCATTTGATGACTGCAATGATGTCACCACATCTTCCTACCAAATCTTATGTTCTTATTCCATGTAATTTGAAATAGATTAATCTGATATCCATGGACAGATATATGCCCTTGGTTTTTTGGTTGCAAAACTTTTTTCAATGAAAAACTTCACGTAAACTGCCTTATACTCTGCAGTTTGTTATGTTCAACATAGTAACACATGGAATCTGACGTTTGCATTAAGTTCTTTAAGTGTCATTCTTTTGGGTTTTTGGCTTGTAATTACCCTTCAACTCCAAGGTGTAGCAAAAGTTGGCTGAGGACCATGCCTTAACACATGCACAAAGATTTATATCAATATCATGCTTGTTTGTGGGCAACAGAATTTTTAATGTAAGGACGAAGATCCTATTGCTAAAGCAAGTGAGTTCTAGCTCAAAGGCACCTCCTCCCATAAAAATGGGGTGGAGGATGGGATCAAGACACTTTGGGTGCATCTGTAACTTTTCAATCTAAGAAAAAAAGAATTAACCTATTGTTAATGGAAAAAAAAGAGTATACTTGTTTATTAGCAAATGCGGATACAACCTATGCTTCTTGTGTTATGAATGTCTTTTATGACTTCAGCAAGGAAGCAATAACTAGAACTATTGATATTGAATGTTAATTGCTATCCATACCTGTTCAGGTTTGTAATGTTAGAAAGAAGGATGCTGGTGATTGTATTGTTCTGTAATATCTTTAGTAATGAAGCTTTATTATGCTTCTTTCTGTTCTGCATAGCTTTCATGATCCACTACTATATCAATCTGTTATCTTGATTGAGACTCATTACTTGCCTAGTGATGGAGTGGTAATGTACTTTGCATTATGAGCTCATGGTGCAAGGTGATGCTTTGATGATTCATGTTTTGTGTATATGGCCTAACTTATAGATAATTTCCATCATTTTTTCAATTTGTGGATTTTGTAATTATTCTTAAAGTAGTCCCCCCCCCCCCCCCCCCCCTTCTCTCCCCTTGAGTCTCATCTACTAATGGATTTAACCAATAAATTAAGCTTTCATTTGTTTTGATGTAAAACATTTTCAGGGAAAATGGTTTATTTTGTGTTGTTGGTCAAGTCCCTTAACCCACAAAACTTGGTAGGAAGTGGTGATGGTGGTGGGAGTGAGGGTGATACTTGCCAAGTTGCTAGTTACTACATACATGGGTGATGGTTTTTGGAGGAGTGACACAACATCTATGGGTTATTGAGTGGCTGGATCAGGTACATGCAGGTGTCTATTTGTGTTCATTGTGAATATGTAAAATAATGTGGGAGTGACTGTGTTTAGGAGTCTATTTGTTAGTGGGTTGTTAACATGTAATGGGTCATGTAGTGAGTTCATTTGCCCATGTAAACCACTTAGAAGTTGTTTGAGGTTTTTAGCAATTTGTTATGGAGTTGGTTAAGCAGTCCGTGTTTATATATTGGTTGTTTATCTATCAATGAACTGAGCAAGTAGTTTGGTCCCTCATATTCCTTTCCCTGAAAGTAAGCCCCTCTTAACAAATATTGTGTGTAAAAGAAGTCACATGATAGAAGGGGAAGTGAGGTTGTGGTGTTGGCACTGTGGATTTTTTTTTTTTGGGGGGTTTGTGGAGGGGTGGGGATTCATGGAGAGGTGGAGAGATTTGAAAAATGGCTTTCGTTTCAGAAAAGTATAACCCATTTGTGATATAGGAAAATATGGAAAACATTTCCCAGAAAATGTTTTATATTGAAACAATATGGAGCCTCAATCAGAAATAAATTTTGTGATATCTACATAATCATCTTTTGTCTGACAGTTCTTTTGGTTAATGCATCCTGCATATGGTTCCATGACAATACCTGCTTCTTTTCTTGATTAAGAATGTCTTTAATCCTGCTTGAATCATTTTCCCTAATCAACACCCTGAACCCTGCATTTTGCATGTCCTACCATTGTATCACATGATTTGGAATTAAAGAAATACTGTCTGAGTTGCTTCTTTTGTTGTGTAATATGTCAGATATTTACACTATCAGCCGTAACATTCCAGAGGATGCCGGCATCCATTAAGGAGTGCTTTTCTGTTTTAAAGCCAGGAGGCATGCTCTTATTTAGGGATTACGGTAATAGATTAAAGAATATGAGATTGCCTTTTGAATTTAGCGTAGGCTATTTTTAAATTGGAAGTTTTGGAATCTTTTGTCTTACACCTGCTGACTAACGTTAAGCTGAGGAATTCAGGCCTCTATGATATGACCATGCTTCGATTTGAGCCCAACCAAAGAGTAGGGTTCATGGAGTACATGCGATCAGATGGAACCCGATCTTATTTCTTCTCTTTAGATACTGTCAGAGATCTCTTTGTGGGTGCAGGCTTCATTGAGGTACACCCTTTTCTTACTTTTGGGTTGACCTAAACTGGTAACAATTGCAGTCTAAAGTTTCATATTGCACTGATTGCTGCTGATTTACAATATCTGAAAGAAAGGAATCTAATTTTTTATATGATTTTTTACTCGTTATTCCATGTACCTTAAATATTTATTTTTACTCCCCATAGTTTCCTTCCATTTGGAGTTTCAATCTCCAAATAAACGTTTTCTTTTTACCTCTGATTATTTTGGATCTCTAATGAACCTGCAGCTTGAGCTTGAATATTGTTGTGTTAAATCTGTGAATCGCCGAAATGAGAAGACCATGCGGAGGGTGTGGGTTCATGGGAAGTTTCAGAAGCCCATGTGAATTATTTATCAAGATACCTTTCTTTTTGAGGTACTATTTGAAGAGATAATGATCTTTTTTTAACCCTACAGTTTGCTCTGAAAAACTGTTCTTTAATATTTGGAATTCTAAGGATAGATACCTACGTCATTTCAATTGATGCAAAATGCAGGTAAAGTTAAAATGAGGGAAAGATTTATTTTTATAGAATAAAAATGAAGTCCAAATTATTATGCCCCTTGACACGATCTAACTTAATGCATCATCATATTGTAGCAAAGATTACATACTGTGTTATCACATGGCGAAGTGGAGATGGAATGGAGTTTGAAATGTGATTTCATTCCACATTCTTGAATGTAGAATATGTAAGGCGATTATTATTATTATTTTTTTTTTTTTTGGAATTTGGGTGAAAGCCTTGGCCATTAATTTGTTTCAAATTTTGGATAAGTGCCTTATTTTTGGGGCTGAGATGAATGGGTTCCCTTATTGTAGCAACTCTCTCTCTCTCTCTCTCTCTCTCTCTCTCTCTCTCTCTCTCTCTCTCAAAGCTTAGACAAACCTTAGACACCCAAAGCTTGTACTTGGAACCTTTTGTATGGTTGATACTTATGTGTCTTCATTTCATGTGTGGCTTGTAGATGGTTGTTTTAAATCGACTTTGTAGTGCGACAAGATTTTAGTTTTAACCAGTCATTGACTCACGCAATGCGCGACAAGATTTTAGTTTTAACCAGTCATTGACTCATGCAATGCATGGAAAATAAATATTATGTAATAAGGTGTAATATATAAAAAGTAACAATTACTTTAAGTATTATTTATTTTTTTCAAAAGATTTTTACAAGTAATTATTTTTAATCTTTTTTTCTCTACAGATGTATCATTTTATTATTTTTTGTGTGTTTGATTAATATGTCTTAAAGGTGAACCATATTCTTCTAACTTCTATTGTAGCATATTATATTTGCCTAATATACAACTAAATTTTATATGTTTCAAATTTATTATTCAAATTTCTCATCTCTTAAAGAATAAAGAAATCATTATAATAATCAAAACTTATCACAAAATTACAATGTTATCTTAGCCAAAATTAAAATAAAAGTAAAGGAATAAAAAAAAAAGACTTTATAATAATTTATTACTCAAACAATTGGTAGGCATATTCAAATTTCTATTAAAAAAAAAAAAAAAGTATTAACCCAAATCAAAATTCAACCAAAGTTATAAAGGGGAAAGAGGAGTTTTATTGAAAAAAAAAAAAAAAAAAAAAAAAAAAAAAAAAAAACCACAACACATATTAAAGAAGAAAGAAAAAAGAACCATCAACTTATATTAGAGGTATAAGAAAGAACAAAAATTCACCGAGAGAGAGAGAATACATACAGTTTTGTGGGAGAAAAGTATGGACTATATGAGGAAAATGATATCAAATTTATACAAAATTATATGGAGAGAAGAAGAGTTAAAATATTTGAATGAGGAAGAAAGTGTAACTGTAAAGTTGAGAGTAGTGGAGAGATAAAGAGATAAAAAGGAAGAAAAAAGGTTGGGAAAAATGTATCAGTAGGTGTGAATTAATAGGGAGAAGATTTTTTTTTTTTTTTTTTTTTTTTTTGTGAGAATAGGGGAGAAGAAAAGTTTAAATAGAGAAAAAAAAATAAAAAAGTGGATAATGTAGCTACTAATGTGGCTCGACATGAATGTAGTAACAATAAATGGGTTCCCTTATTGTAGCAACTCTTTCTCTCTCAAAGCTTAGACAAACCTCAGACACCTAAAGCTTGTACTTGGAACACTGTGTATGGTTGAAACTTATGTGTCTTCATTTCATGCGTGGCTTGTACATGGTTGTTTTAAATCGTCTTTGTTGTGCGACAAGATTTTAGTTTTAACTAATCATAGACCCACACGAATCGTGAGAAATAAATATTATGTAATAAAGTGTAATATATAAAAAGTAACAATTACTTTAAGTATTGTCTATTTTTTTTTTAAAAGATTTTTACAAGTAATTATTTTTTTAATCTTTTTATCTCTACAAATGTATCATTTTATTATTTTGTGTGTGTTTGATTAATGTGTTTAAAGGTGATCGACATTATTCTAACTTCTATTGTAGTATATTATATTTGCCTAATATACAACTAAACTTTATAAGTTTCAAATTTATTATTCAAATTTCTCATTTCTTAAGGAATAAAGAAATTATCATAATAATCAAAACTCATCATAAAATTACAATGTTATCTTAGCCAAAATTAAAATGAAACTAAAGGAATAAAGAAAAAAAAAAAACTATATAATAATTTATTACTCAAACAATTGGTAGGCATATTGAAATTCCTATTTTCAAAAGAAACTAAGTATTAACCCAAATCAAAATTCAACCAAAGTTATAAAAGGGTAAGAGAAGACTTTCTAATGGGAAATTAGATAAAAAAAAAAAAAAAAAAATACAATACCAAAACACATATTAAAAAAAAAAAAAAAACCATCAACCTTAATTAGAGGTATAAGAAAAAACAAAAATCCACACAGACAGAGAGAGAGAGAGAGAGAGCTCATAGTTTTGTGGGGAAAAATATGGATTGAATGAAGAAAACAATATCAAATTTATACAAAATGAAATGGAGAGAAGAAGAGTCAAAATATATGAACGAGGAAGAAGGTGTAACTGTAAAGTTGAGAGCAGTGGGGAGATAAAGAGACAAAAAGGAAGAGAATGTTGGAAAAATGTAACAGTAGATGTGAATTAATAGGGAAAAGAAGATTTTTTTTTTTTTGAGTCTAGGGGAGAAGAAAAGTTTAAATAAAGAAAATAAAATATAGAAAATAAGTGGATAACGTGGCTGCTAATGTGGCTCAACAAAAGTATAGTAACAATAAATACTACGCTTCAGCTTTTAGAGGTATAAGAAAGAACAAAAATCCAGAGAGAGAGAGAGAGAGAGAGAGAGTACTCACAGTTTTGTGGGGGGAAAAATATGGACTGAATGAAGAAAACAATATCAAATTTATACAAAATGAAATGAAGAGAAGAAGAGTCAAAATATATAAATGAGGAAGAAAGTGTAACCGTAAAGTTGAAAGTAGTGGGGAGATAAAAAGACAAAAATGAAGAGAAAAAGGTTGGGAAAAAAATATAACAATAGGTGTGAATTAATATGGAGAAAAAGAGTTTTTTTTTTTAATAATAGGGGAGAAGAAAAGTTTAAATAAAGAAAAGAAAATATAGAAAATAAGTGGATAATGTGGCTGCTTATGTGACTCAACAGGAGCGTAGTAATAATAAATACTACACTTCAACTTTTATATATATATATATATATATATATTCTTTGTACTAATTTGAACGCAGTGTTTCATCTTTGGCAATATACTTTGTTTTGTCTACAAAGTAAACATTTTCTTTCAAATCATGGAACAATTCATAGGATTGGAAAAATAGGGAACACCAACACACCCGTGACCGTGAGTGTACAAAACAAGATTATGGAAAATCTAATCTGAATTGTGTCCAATCTTTGCCAGCCTATCATGAATTGATCTCAATTATCTACCTTTTATTTTATTATATTTTTTGGTATAACCTAGGGGAACCATTTGACTATATGATGTGAATACATTTGTTTTTTTTAATCAATCATATTGTCAGCAACCGGATTAGTACTAATATGTTATTGTAATAAAATACTCTAAACGCTGAAATAATTATGTTAGGGAAATCTCTCTCTCTCTCTCTCTCTCTCTCTCTCTCTCTCTCTCTCTCTTATTTGATTTGCTAGAATATAATACACGATTGTAAGAAAACCTTTCCCCCAATTCCACAACTTGTATCCACCGTTTGGATGGGGATATAGCCAAGGCCGGCAAGACTTTAGGGACTTAAAAACGGTCACACCACACCACGTACATGAGGGGTTTATTTTTCCACTGTTTTTTGGGGATGAGAGAGGAACACCAAGGGCAAAGCTTCTATCTAGTGCTTCAGAGCATTGGATGCAAGCGATAACCTAACACCGTTACTCACTTTTTTACCGGTTAAGGGAAAAGATCAGATTTGTAAATGATTAAGAGAAGACCCAAGTCACCAACTCCTTCAGTATTGCTACATCCACAACATTTTTATAATAAATCACAAGTGGTATGTTGTTATTGATTCTAACTAGTAAGTTACTCGTGCGATGCATAGATAATTTGGTAATATTTTATGTAAAACAGTTTTGGATAGTGTTGTATATATATTATAAAGAAAAAGTAAACTAAATTAGAATAAAGAAGCATATGCATTTTGACATATTAAAAATTAGTTTAGTAGTTTCTCTGCATATTTATAGCCTTTTCAAGGTAAAATTATTATTATTTTTTTAAGATCATGAAACCAAAAATAAATGCAAAAGATCGAGTAACGGGACTATGAAAATCAACTAATTTGTGTTGTGTTCACATATTTCATACTATGAAATGAAAGTATGTACAATTCTCTCACTGTCTTTCACTCATCGATGGTGCAGCATCAAGACATGATGTGAGCAGGTGTGTATACATTTGTCTTATAGATTATTTAAAACCATTGTGAATATGACTTTACATTTCGTATCAAATATTCTATCTACTTATATACCCAAAACAAAAACTATCCAACTAAATTACCTAAACCTAAATCATATTTAAGCCCCTAATTTAAAAAGAAAAATTGATGGTAGTGGGAGACAATATGACGAAGGCGACGGCCCCTCAAATTTATCTTTCTCTCTCTTTCAAATGTTATGTCAGTCTCAGGTCTTTTATTTTGGTAATATGTAATGAAACAATGCATTTTATTTAACAATTCGCAATATTTTTGTGTCTCTCTATCTCTCTCTAAGGCCTTATCTGGTTAATTATTACTATTAGTCCTTAATATATATATATATATATATATATATATATATATATATATATATATATATATATTTTTTTTAAATATTAAAATGGTGGATATGCTAAAAGACATGAAGAAGAGAGAAAAGTGTGGTGTAAACTTAGGTAATTAATGAGAGACTAATGAGATAACAGTAAAATAAGTTAATGTAAATTTTTGGATAATAGTAATAAAAATTTAATGAAAGAGGTAAGAAAATGCTAAATACAAATTAGAATGCCACTTGGCAAGATCTCTTGCACTTCCGCATGAGGTCTCTACTTTTATATATAATATATATATTGATTTGAACTTATAATTAAAATTACCTTTTTTTTTTCTTACTGGTAACAACCAATAACAATTTTTCACCTAGGATTTCTTACAAAAATATTATGAAAATGTCGTGGACATAATATTGCTCATGATTCGAGTTAATGGTGCCAACCTACGACTTGATTGATTAAATGTGCACTTCTTACACTTGTTGTCGACTAGTAAATAAGTTGAAATTGTTTGGCACTTGTTTATGGCTTAGCAATGGAGTGTCAGACAGGTGGTGATTAATCTTAAACGAGTATTTTTCTAAAAAAAATCTCAAAATCTTAGATCTCATTATATCGGCAATGAAAGAGGATCTTGGTGTTAATGTGAGCAATCTTTGATAGATAAGGTGAGGAGTTGGGGAGGAAGAGTTTGCGATGATGGCTCGTATTTACCGCAGATAAAGTCATGATCATGACTCTGCTCTCACCTTTTCTCGTATCCGCAGAACTTCAAAATCTTCAAATTCAATCTTATCACCATGGTTTGTAATCAATACCATAGAAAACGTAATCACGTGAAGTTTGGTGACCGACACAGTCCATGGATCATCGTAAGTCACAATGCAATAAGTTTAGAAAGTGAAAATGTATTAGTAGAAAATTTGATTGATTGTGTGATGTGTGTGATGTGTCCCACATCAGACATATACCGGGTTTTTTTTTTTTTTTTTTTTTTTTTTTTTTTTTTTTTAAATTTTTATTTTTGAAATAGATGTGTTTTACTTATTGTGACTATCTCATTATGTTAACAAGGCCACCTATGAAGCACGGGTGCATATTCGGATTCGGGTACGGGTGTGGATGCGGGTGCGGGACTTGGCAATTTTTTAAAAAATAGGGTGCGGGTGTGGCGATTAAAAATTTATTAAAAATATTTTTATTTATATTTTCTATATATTACTAAGCATAATTTTTTATATAATGGTAAACATATACCAATTTAAGAGTAATGGTAAACATATATTAATAAATTTAAAAGCATATTTTTATATATTATTAGTGTTTACACAACCCCAATTTTAGCCCAATAATATATTTATAATATTAAATTATTTTCCTTCAAAAAAAAAGAGTAATGAAGTGATAAAATCAAATTATTAAAGAATAGTAAAAACTGATGAGTAAATGTGATAAAATCAAAGAATTAAAACCTATATTTTTACTATTTTCACAAGCTCCAACCTTTTCTCTCTTTTTGACTTTTCAAGTCATTATCTCTTATACCAATGCACCTATTCAAAAATCTATCCACAGTCCGCAACTTTCTCCCTTGCTCTCTTTGTCACAAACCGCACCCTTTACCAGTAAGTGCACATGAATTGTCCTTCTCTCTTCTTCCTTCTCTCTCTCTCTCTCTCTCTCTCTCTCTCTCTCTCTCTCTCTCTCTCTCTCTCTCAAGGCCACATGAAGCAGAAGAATGGAGGCCGGCGATGTGATGGCGGCCCGTTTCGGCGTCTGTTTTGGTTGTATTGGCGCCTGTTTTGGCCAGAATCGGGTTGTATCGGCCGTTTTAGCACCCGTTTCCGCCGGAATCAGCACAAATTGGCCCGGTTCGGGGTGAATCGGCGCGAATCTTAAAAAAAAAAAAAGAAAAAAAAACCGACATGGCACGGACGAGTAGTCAGCGATGTCGTGCACCGCACACCGTGTCGGTGCGTGTTAGGTGCGGGTGCGGGTGCGGGTGCGGGTGTGGGTGTGGCGGCCCTGGAGCCGCACCTATGCTTTCTAGAAGGCCACACCATCAAACAACATTTGGCCTTACTACAATCAAGTCTGCCAACTCCAAATTCATCTCAATTGTTGCAACTATAGTTAAAATTCAGTCAATCTAATTCATGTTTAGACTACTATATAAGCCTGAACTCACAATCACCCCTACCACCTCACACACTCCACTGTCACCAATAGCCTCGTAAAGGTTGGGAACTCTTTTCTTATCTTAATTTTAAGGACAAAACCCTAACCTATTCTCGTACCCTCCGCCGAGCTTAACCCTACCTACATTTTCTTTGAAGGAGGCTAAAGAAATGTTTCCAACTGTTGCCAATTAATAGTCTTTCTTCGGAATTATATTGAACTGGTTGATCCTTCCCTCCAGTTTGTTTTAGCAACTTATCCTAAGGTCTCACCAAGAGCTCCCTGGCGATGATAGAGAAAGCAACCCGCTTGCTGTGGCTGGGTGGCTTTTTGTCGGACCGTGAGCTATACCATTTCACCTCAAAACTAATTGGTGATGAGGAAGACACACTCAAATCTTTTATGGCATTCGACATCACACCACGCGGGCTTGTTTTTAGAGTGATTGTAGGGAGTCAAATTGTGGTCCTCCCAACACTTTCCAAAATGCTGTTTACTAAAATCTTACTTTTTTTCAATATGCTATTTTTAAAAATAAACTTTTATAAAAGGTTGAAAAAAATAAAATGTACCAAATGAGCATTGGTCCTTTTGTTTTGGCAATAAGCTAGACATGAAATTTTCTCAATACAAGCAGAAAAATTAACAAAGACAACTTATTTCAAAGTATAGATGTTTAAGGTAATATTTGAAAATTTAGAGGTAACTGAGATTGACTCTAACCACAAGGGTATATATTATTTTTGCAAAAACAAAACAAAAAAATACTAATTCAACCAACCAAGAGTGATTTGAACGAAAATCATATTTTAATATAAAATATTAAAAATATCATTTTTCTTTTTTTGTTTTGTTTTGTTTTTTTTTTTTTGTTTTTTGTTTTTTGTTTTTGTTTTTGTTTTTTTTTTTTTTTTTTTTTTTTTTTTTTTTTGAGAAGACCTTGTGTCTTAATCTTATATGAAAAACAAAAGTTCAACTCACGCCTCCAAGATCTGAAATTGTGAATTCAATTCATGATTTTAAGTAAAATTGTGAGTTGAATTCTCAATTTTAGACTAACATGTCAAGGGTGATCAATTTGAAATTGTGAGTTTAACGCATGACTTCAATCTAAAATGATGACTTAAATCCATGATTTTAAATCTTTAAAGAATGAGTTTAACTCACATTTTTAAAATGTTATAGTTTTTACATAAGTTTTAGAAATAAAGTATTTTTAATATTTTTTATTCTAATAACTGTCCCAACCCCCTCCCAAAAAAAGAAAAGAAAAAATAAGAAGAGAAAAAATACCAGTAATTTTAATTAAGCTTCTTAATAGTTTTAAATTTCATTGACATCTTTCTCTACATGTGTCCAACTTCTTCTTTTTATTATTTAAAACTACTTGTGGTTAGCTAGGTCATCTAACTAAAAGGTTAATTATCCACACAAAAAAAAAAAAAAAAAAACTACAAAGCGTGCTATCTCTAAGCCAAAGAATTGTGACATGCTTTAGTTACCACCATGCAATTTTTTAAGAAGATTGAACCTTCCTAAGGTTTTTTAAATGGCACTTTTCCTTATTAGAATGATTTTAAAGAAGAATATATATGACTATATCTATATGTTTATATTATTCAGCTTAGAATAATATATTATATATTATTAACAATTAAGTTGTCGGAGGATATATCTTGGGTGGCTTATCAAAGTACAAGAGATAAGGGGTTTCCAAACCCAAAAAATAAAGAGAGGGACATAAGGAGTTCATGTCACTTGTCCAGTTATCCTGTAGTTGGTTAAAATAAATTAACTGGGGTTATGTTTCTTTTTAACTGAATGGGGGGGAATATAATATTCATCATAGCAAAAGTTATAAAGTTCACAAATTCACAAAGCAACTATGATTAAAGTAGATTAATGCTTCATTAACTTAAATGCATAATTACATGCCATAAGAACGATTGTAAATTACAAATGCAACCTTGAAAAGCTACAGTGGGAAATGAAAACCAATTGGAGGGTACATTTGATTTTCATTTCTATTAGAGAGATTGATCACATAAACCAGCTTGAGGGTAAAAAACATGCAACCAAAGACTGAGACCAAATCATAAAACTAGCTATGAATTTTTGTTCAGGTAAATGAAGAATTCATAAAACCCCTTAACCCTAAGAGATATTATATAATTCATATAAGCCTATGGTTGACAGTTCTGGGGTCAAATAAGCTTGCTGGGAAAAATATACCCAAGATGAGTCCTTCCTGAGGTGGATTTCTAATCCTTAATAAATCCATCTAAACCAAACACATTTGATTATTACAAAAATTCAAATCAGTACAGTCTGAAAATTGTAGAGATTTTCTCAAAAATCCTTCCAGGTTTACTTTTAATAGAATAAAATAGAACCTTTCACATCATGACTTTCATTTGAGGCCTTTATGTATAAGAACTTCAAATTAACCTTATAGAATACTAGATCTTAGATTAGTCTGGCATTACTATATTCTGGTTATTAAGAAGTACTAATTATGACTTTGAATAGTCAGGTTAGTTCAATCTGTACTTTTTTAATGGAGCACATCTTTGACTAAGTTGAGAAATAAATTACTCGCATCATATCATTTAAAATTATTTCATCTCAATGGCAGTTAGCAAGGAATATCTCAAGCACATTTTGGAGTTAACACAGATACATGTTATTGGTACATTAATTTACTATTAATAAGAAAAAGCAACTATTTTATAATATATAGAAAATTTTATATGAAGTGGGAAAGTGCGTGCTTCAATACATTTTTTGCCTAGTTTTCTCATATCAGTACAAAATGTGGCCAGGTTATGTTATATTGGAAACCTCAAAGGATCATACTTTTTCGTACATTGAATTAGGTGTCAAATTTTAGTTAAGAAGCAAGGTTTGTGTAGTGAGTTGTTGTATAATTCACTCCTGTCCTTGGTAGTCCTGCATCCTGAATTGTTAAATGGAGCTTCACAATCTTATTTTCTAACAGTTTGCTCATACCCTAGCACTAAAAAAATGAAAATAAAAGTTAAAAGGAGACACTACCAAAAAAAAAAAAGGGTTATCCCGGTAATTTTTTCCCTGGCTAAGTCACCTATTGTTGCGTTCTTTTGTACTGCAGCTAGAGTTTGTTCATTAAATTGTTCGAAATGTAAGCTCTAAACAATTAGTTACTATTAGTATGCGGACCTTATGGTTAAATATGGTATTGTCCTCATGCCCAAGTAGGTTTGGATTCAAAGATGGAATTTCTTTTGAAGGAATCTTATATGCATGTAATTAAAAAATACACAAGAAATTTGTTAAAATTTTGTATTATTAGCTAAATGATCAACAAATCATAGGGTACATATATACGGATGCTAGGGAATTGTTCTTTGACTTATTCTTCTAGTAATTAAACTGATCCTCTTGGTTTATCTAACATACCTGTTCACAATAATTCTAAATTAATATTATATGTACCTTTCAAGCTAGTTGTTGGCTAGCTGATAACATTTCTCAGTGCATAATTTTGAGGTATGAATCCATATCACTAGATTTGTGAAATAAGTAGTGAGCACTGTTACATCTTTAGGGCATGCTTTAGAAACCTGATCACATTGGATATGGAGCAATTGTGATTGGCCATTGAATAAGATTGATGGTGCTCTAAGCATATAGGAGATAGCCCTTTATAAAGTTAGGTCAAATAGCACCTAATCCAGCCGGAGACGTGTACTCCACCGCTAGTGCATGCAGCATTATAAAATTTGAAGCATCAAAGGTTTGGAAAGTGAACATGCTCTCAAATTTTCATTGCTGATGCATGATTCCCCATTATCAATATTTATTAAACTAATACTTTTGTATTGTACAACTTAGGCTTTATCAAGTGGTCCACATTTCCTTAATTCCGGTTCGTGGATTCTCTTTCAAAGTATTAATTGTTAATTGGCTCGTCAGACTTTCAAAGATGACTAGGGCTTGCAAAAATTGTTGGTAAAACTACACCTAGAAAGACAAAATAATGCAGAAAAAGGAGAAGTTTTATAGTCTTGTTAAAGTTTATATTTAATCAAGGCGATTTGATTTTTTAACCTTAGGTGGGCTCCATCGACGCCGATGCTTTAATAGTGGAATGGTTTATTCAAGTAATTAGTGAATAATAAATTAGGGTTCAATAACAATGACATGTGAATCCATGTGAATTGGGTCCTCCTTGTTGCTAGAACTGTAGGATCCTTCGAGTGCCTAGAAAATATCCTTTCAAGACACATTTTAATGATCTTTGGACACAAAGTTGTGTTGAGCACCTTTGTTTTTTATGCCTAACAGAAGACTATTGTGGAAGAGTAATGTGCTTTGAGACTTTTTTTTTTTTTTTTTTTTTTTCAAGTTCTCTCAATCCTAATATTTGATTTCTTGCATCTTGAGGACATAGAATTAATATCTGATAATTTAAAAAGCCATTATACAAGTCGAGTTTTAATCATGTGGTTACCACACGCTTCCTTTTCACTGTCCAAAATAAGAAAATTATATTCCGTAGGACTTGTACAAATGAAACTGTTTTGGATTCAGCATTTTTAAATGTTTCTTATTTTATAATTGCATAATTTTTCAGATAGAAATATGCTTGTGCGTGCTACTACCATAAGTTCAAGTTCATTCTTATATGTTTATCAAAAGTTCACCCTTAATTATGTACTTGATCGTTCTCATCACCTGAAATAAAACCCTAAAGGCAAGCAACGAGATAGTAAAATATCCAGGCCTAAATCATTCACTTTGTATTTTTCATTACGATGCTTTATGTTGATCAATACATATGTATAAGTAACCTAGTGTGCTGATACATTGCACGGAACAGTGAGAAAATTGCCAGAGTTATTCTTTTTAGGTAGAATTTCTTGCATGCCCTAATCAATTTCAAGGAAGAGTACTGCCTTTTCATGGAAATTTGAGTAAACAATAAAGCGCATCTTGGAGCAAACACAGATGCATGTTATTGACACATTATTTTACTTGATCATAAGCAAGATTATACAGCATTGGCCGGATATTGGAGGTCGTTTGTATTTGGCATTGTCTTTGAGTGAAACTAGGAGGGGAAAAAAGAAGATAAATAACAATATAATATTGGTTGATGAGAAAAACCTATGTTTACCAAACATCTCATCACAGCATACCTTTTTCATCTTCTTTTAGTAGCATAGGAAAAAATGTGCAAAGAACCGGATGCAAAGAGTACTAATATGTTTGAAATGGAGAGAGATGGAGGAAGAGGAGAGGAGAGAGTAAAGTGGAATTTGTGTACTCACCACCAAGGCCTTTCACTAGATAGTGAGATATATAAAATTTGATCCAAAAGTTCTTTATAAGAGCCTTGATTTTTTTTTTTTAAATCATCATAAATGAGAAAGAAGTAAACAATGTAGAAATTAGAGTGTTCCAAAGGGTACTTGTTCAGCTCAATATTTAATATAAATACAAGGACAGCCACCACCATATTTCTAAGAACTCAAACTTCAAGAATGATGTCCAAGAAAAATTCCCTTAAGTACATTGATTTCATGATTGTTGCCACCACGAAAGCCACCATCACCAGAAGAACCAACCTTTGTTACACTGCTACAATCGTTATGCTTTCTCGGACAATGATCATCATCATGTTTAATAGCCAGTTTAACATTTTCTTTTCTCTTCTCTTCTTTATGCGCATAACATGTGATGCAAGCTATTTTTAGACTTATGGAACCATAGGAGACCGTTGTCATAATATTCCGAAAACCTATTTATTTTCTGCAAAATGAAACATTAAATCTTTCTAAGAGTATTATAACTCAATTGCCACCTTCGTATATTTTTAACTAAAACATCAAGTGTTAAAATCTCTCATCCGTGTTGTAGGTATTGAATTAATAAAAAAAATTATATATATACATTAAATCTTGGATCCAAAAAATTGCAACTGTTCACGGTTGACATAAATGGAAAGCTACCCAGCTATAATAACTCCGTCTATTTTTTTATTCAACATTGATCCCATTTATGCCTTTGTCATTAAAAAAAAGGTTAAAATAATATAATTGGGGGCCTCTATGATTTTTCTTGGGTCGGAAATAAAAAAAGGAAAAATTCATTGACAAAATTGAAAACTCAGCTATAGAATGCAATTGTCTTCTAGCATCTTTAGAAAGATAATGATTAACAGTCACTTAGTAGTGGAACAAGCAACCCTAATTAAAATAATTTGCTATTTTCGCCAAACATTGCTAGTCCATTAAGAGGAAGACAGTAGAGATTGTTAGAGTGTAAAGCTGAAGTACAAGACCCTCCAATTCTGTGAAAAAACAATACCAAAGGGTCTGATTCCTATGAGTAAGATTGAAGAAGCCCATTATTGTATCAGTATGAAAACCTTCAATATCAGTTGATGAGTTACTAACTCGAAAGTCTATCATATCCTTGTTGAGTAATGTGAGAGGACAGAATTAGTAAGAAAGGAATGAAAAGGAAGCTCAACATCTTGTGTTGCAAAGAACAGAAAGCAATAATAAAGAAAATACTTCCATAGCCAATGAAGGAATAACACAAGAAGAGAATAATAAACAAGAACTTTTGACTAGAAGATGGACATGAAAAAAAATAAAAATAAAAAAGAAAAGAAAAGAAAAAGAGCTTAACACCATACCCTATACATTTTAGGATAGGAAACTAAATATTAAAAAAGGAACAAAAACATGGAATGTTTTCCTTTATACTAATTATTTTATGTGAATTAATTATCTTGTTAATCCATTAGCTAGATAGAAATCTCACAGAAAATTTTTTTTTCTTTCTTTCCCTATGTCTATTTTCTCGGGAACTAATAAACAGGGCCAACTCAGTTATGAACATATCCCACCACAGATTATTTATTGATAAAATACATTACCCAAAAACTTTAAAAATGAAATCTGAAAGTTCAAGGAACTATTTTACTATTTTTTTGGATGAATAAATAAACAAAAAAACTATAGCAGGAACAAAAGTAGTACAGTACCAAACAATAGTATAAGAAGAAGAAAAGAAACAAGCACCTTGTACTAGTATTTGCAAATGAAGTGAAAACATACTCATCATAGAGAAATATACATATATAATCCACATGATTCTCACCTTCATCTCTAATTTTCTCTTTTATCTCTCAAAGTACAACATAATTAAGACAGGATTGCTGAATCTCTCTTCTCTCATCAGTCTTTCACAATCTCTAAAATTGTGGCCGGCCATGAGCCCAAGAATAAGCTTCATGGTTCAACTGTGCACCATTTGGAAGCAAATTGGGAGGCAAATTATAAACAGGCAAAGATGAGGACTCCCCCATCCCACCTTGTTGCTGCCCTCCACCACCGCCAATTCCAGGCGGTGAGCTTCCACTACCACCACCACCACTACTTGCAACTTGCCCGTGGCCAGGGCCACCGCCTTCCTCTTCATCCTCCAAAGGCAATCTTTCATATGTAGCATTGGAAAACGTAGCCGCCATCACCATTACAGGCCCAGATGCCATAAGTGGACCAACCACGCTGCCGCCCACCACCTGTCCTTGCCCCCCAGCTAGATAGATGGTCAATCCTGTCGACCCGGGTGGCGCCGGTCCAGGGAGAAATGAACCATTCAATGAGAGAATCTCGAACCGGCCATGTAGCGCCATGACTGCACCGGGGGCAGATGGCTGGCGGAGTGTGACGTTGGTCACTGTGCCGGTGCCACTGAGCACGCAAACACCTCTCTGCCTCCTTCTGGCGAATTGAGCTACACTCTCAGCAATATCAGCACCATTTGATACTTCCATGACATGGCTCCGAAGCGCATTAGGGCTATCTCGAGTGACAAATATAGGCGGTCTCGGCTTGTTTTTCGAGCCGGGTGGACGACCTCTTGGCCTGCGAGTAGCTACTTCAATCGCACCTTCTCTAGGCTCGTCGCTGTTCTCTCTTTCGTCATCTTCTTCGTTTCCACCTCCACTGTTTCCGGTTCTACTATTATCATTCATGGATATACCCAGATCTGGTTTTTTCATCGGGGATGAGCTAACCGAGGTATCCAATCCCGGTAGACCTACCTGCCCGGTCCACCACCGGTTTGCCATGAATTCAAGTCAAGCACAAAAAAAAAAAAAAAAAAAAAAAAAGAAAATGATAAAATCAATGATCACCCAGAAGATGATTCTTCTTTAGGTTTTCTTTGCAGGTATATATGATCTCTCTTCTTTTTTTCTTTTTTTTTACATGTAGGCCACGTATCGAAATCAAAGCTCACACAAGAGAGACAGATCAAGGTTGTCTTAGGTTGTAAAGTGAAAGAAGGCTTAAATAAGGCAGTATCCAGAAATGACTTGGGGCTTGAGTAATACAAGAGGCGATCTTCTTTAGTCTTCAAAAAAGCAAAGGTAGCACAGATTAAAGCAAAGTGTACATGTAAAGTAGTGACAAAGAACCTAAAAATGTAAAGAACTCAAAAGGATGAACAATAGATAAGAAAAAGAGATAAAATTTAAGGAGTCTGTCTGTATGGAACTAAGCTTGGTAGCTAGCTTTTCTCTTTGGTGTCTTTGATTATGGGGTATCTGTGACAGTGTTGTGTTAAGGTCCAGGGGAGCTGGGGTTCTTGTACCAAAGGCAAAATCTCTCTCTTTCTCTCTCTTTTCTTTTCTTTTCTCTCTGTGTGTTTGTGTTTGACAAATAAGAAATGAATACGAGAGAGAGAGAGGTGTAGATGGATTTGTGAATTAGGGTTTGTTTGTTTGTGTGGGGTCTTGTGCGCGTGAGAAAGTGGGTTGCACGTCCTTCTCTCGCATACCGACATTTGCTAGAGATTGAGGGAAAATGGGTGAAATCTCATATGCATTCCCTTCTTCTATATTATCTTTTTGTGTAATTGTGTGTTCCTGATTTCCTAGTTGAACTTTTAAGGTTTCAGAAATTGAAGTCAGCTTCTTTCTTTTTTTCCTTTAAAAAAATAAAATAAATTATTATCTCTTTATTTTTTTCTCTTTTTTACAAAATATAACTTGTAGGAGGGTAGGCAAATTAATTAAGTGGAAAACTCATATTTCTCACCACTTTTGGTGTATATATATGCTGTGATATCTTATCCCATGACAAGTGGGTATTCAATTATATTACACAAATTGTATCTCTTCCTCTTTAGAAGGGAGATTTGTAAGGGTTGAGTGCTATATATCCATAAAAGAAAGGGATTTGTGAGACAAAAAAACAACTTCCATTACATAGCTTGTAATACTATTTTAATTAAAAAGAAAAAAGAAAGCTTGGAATTACTATATTTATAATAAATAGGTGTTCTTTATATGCTAAATGCAATAATCCCAAGTTTAGAGAATGTCCTTCTAAAGTACCATTAAGATCAATGGTTGATGCCTTATTTGTGATTAGAACATTTAATTTTCTGGTGACACGCTTGTTTGAGATGTGTCCTGTTAGATTTTGAATATAAAACTAACAAGAGTTGATTTTCGAAGCTTATGCTATTCAATTCACCTCGATATGAAAGCTGTCGATTTAAAAAATAATAAACATTTTGACTAGTAAAAGAATGCTAATTGGAAGACCTAAAGCAACAAATGTTAATAACTGGGGAAGGTTTATGTTTATTAGATAAACAAAACCGTGTACGACGGACTGTTGTGATTCTAAGTATAAAAGAAGACAAATGTGAAAAAAAAAAAAAAAATCCTTAATAATTGCACTCAAGTCTTTACATTTTCACACAGGGTACAATCGAGTAAATATTACATCTACAACATTTTTACAACAATTACGTAATAAATATTATTAATTGTGGAAGGATAATGGTAAGATAAACAAAACCGGGTACTGTGGATTGATGTGATTCTAGGTTTGAAGGAAAACAAACGTGATAATAATAATAATAATAATAATAATAATAATAAGCACACTTAGTCTTTAAATTTTTAATGATACATTCACAATAATTTTACAACAAATCTTAGGAGACAACCTATTTTTGGTAAATAAATAAAAAAATTTAATGGTAAGTTAAATTAAAACTAATAACAACTTACTATCTAAACACTTATATTAAAAACCAATTGATGCTTTAGGCCCAATGATAAAGATAAATTATCATAAAGTGGACACCATATGTTAAAATTCAATCATATCGGCTAAGTTCAATAACGCGAACTTATAACCTTTGTAGGGGCATTAAAATAGTGGAACTTTGGGTTAAAAAAAAAAGGTAAATAGTGGTCTAGTTTGAGAGTTTAAATTCAAATTTTGTTGAAATTATTTCACCCAAAAAAAAAAATTTCAAATTTTGTTTTTGGTAAAATTGTTGTGGACATAAGATTACTTAATTTACATTAGTCATAGGGTAAATTGCAAAGTACACTCATAAAGTTTGGGGTTGTTTAGATTTTACATTTTAAAGTTTGAAAATTCGTATTTTACACTCTAAAGTTTGTATCCATTAGCAAAAACAACCCTTCCGTTAGTGGACTCACCTACATGGCTATTAAGTGACACGCTGACGCCTGACGTGTAATTTATTTTCCATGTACGCAAGTCCACTAATGGAAGGATTGCTTTGCTAACAGAGTTAAACTTCAAGATGTAAAATCTAAGCAGTTGCAAATTTTAGAGGTATACTTTGCGATTTACCCTTATTTTGATTTATGGCTTTGTCTCTGTGTGTGGACTCTAATTTACTGACAAGCCCTACATGTAAGAAAGATATTTTGCCTTCTTCTGTTCAATGACTCACTTTATAGGGAAAATGATAAATTCAAGTCACATTTGATGTAATTTTTTAAGACATTAATGTTACATCATTCATTTTTTTAAAGGAATATTTCAACAAATCAACCTTTGAATTACATTGTTTTGTTATACTCTTCGTACTTACAAATATCAAGAAGACCTGAGATCAATAAATATTTTATCATAAAAAAATTTAAATTTCAAGTTTTTTTTTTTAATTTTAAATTTACGCAACTCAATAAATTTACATTACACCCAAAGTAATTTTTTGCAACATTACACAACTCAATAAATTTTTATTTTGACAAATTCATGCACGCAAAATTTTAATACTATAATATATCAATAATATATCAATAAATTTAAAGTTTTTGTTATTTGAAAAGGTAAGCTGTAAAGTACACTCTTAATGTTTGGGGTTGTTTGGATTTTACACCTAAAAGTTTAAAATTTTAAATTTTACATCCTGAAATTTGAAAAATAAAATTCTACACCCTGAAATTTGCCTCTTTTAGCAAAAGTAGCTCCACCTACGTGACGAAAAAATTACAAATTAATCAAATTCCAATGTGTCACTTAAAAGCCATGTAGGCGAGTCTATTAACAGATGTGCTGCTTTTGCTAACGAAGATAAATTCATTGTATAAAATCGAATATTTCAAACTTCATGATGTAAAATCCAAGCAATCCAAAATTTTAGAGGTGTACTTTGCAATTTATCATTATTCATACTTATAATCTGTTAGTATCTCCATATCCTTATGCATACTTTTGTGTGATTTTTTTTTTTTTCTAAAATTTAAGATTCTTGATAAATTTTAATCCGTTAGTTTTCTCGATAATGAATGAAGTAAGACATATCATATTGTATACTATATGCTATGTAATAAAAATCATGTTTTAAAAACAGTGGAATCCGTATCTCATCTCAATAAAAATTTAAAAAAAAAAAATGGACACCTTATTCCCTTTTTATTTATTAATATTTTTTCTTTATCCTCCTTATGTCATGTGATGTGAATGATCTTTTATTTTACACATTTAAGACTTTTTATTTTGACTAATAATAGATGAGTGCATATCTTCTTTTTTTTTCTTTTTTTTTTTATATAATGAATATAGAGTACTCATCTTACTATAATTACATTAAAATTATTAAGCTAATATAAGTTTAGGCAAAACTATATTACCATATAAAAAATTTTGAAAATTTTTACTTTCATTAGAATTCTATTATTCAAAGTTTAAAAAGTTTTTTAAAATTATTAATTAATTTAAAATATTTTCATAATCTAACATAATTTTTAGTTCTGACTAAAGTTCAGCTTCCATTATATTTTATTGTTCGATTTTGATGAAAGTTATGGAATATTTTCGTTAATTTACATATGAATTTATATAAAACCATGTGTCGAATGAGTATGCTACTATTAAATTATTAATATATACAAAACGTCAATAAGAGAAGGGGCATGTGGATGTGGAGGGTATATAATTCCTTTAAAGAAGAATATCAAATTTACCCCGAATAATTATTATATATATTTCTAATATAGTTAACCCTCCATAAAAAAATAATAATAATAATAATAATAATAATAATAAAAAAAAAAAAAAAAAGTTAACCCACTTATCATTAATAACGATGGATGTAAATTTTTTTTATTAGAATTATTAAACAAAAATTCTCTAAGAACTTCATCACAAATGAAAATTTTCCAAAATTTACTAGGCTTTGAGTTTAATGGAATAATTTAAACGATAATCAATTTTGATATGATGTTTATCAAAAGGATGCTGAATGGTGTTGTTCAAATAGTTAACTTTTTTGAGAATTTTAATCGCATGAACAAAAATCCATGTTAAGGTACGTTTCAAGTTGTAAGTCTAATGGAATTTTGTTTGAAAAACTCTTAATTATGAAATGTTAGAATTACTAATTGGACAACATAAACTAAGTTGGTTCCTAAAAGAATTATTTAAAATTTTTATCAACTATATTTAGTGCCGATTGAGACATTTGTTCTTCTTCTTTTTTTTTTTTCTTTTTTTTTTTGCTAAATGAGACATTTGTTCAAATTCCCTTGACAACAGTGGCTAATATATATAACTTGATGTAATTTTTTAGGCTCAAAATTAAATTATATTTTATAAGTTTAATTGAATTTTTATTTTATAGGACCAGAAAAAACATGCTGTCTAATTGTTGGATTTTCAAAATATATAGCAGTGTTAATTTTTATAAAGAAAGTTTTAATATTAGGCTACAATTAAGTTTGTAGCCAAATTTTGTTTCTCTTATATTACTATAAAGTTTGTCTTTTCGTATATTGTTTACTCTAAATTTGTAAGAATCACAGCATGTGATGTGACATGACATTATTTATTGAACTAAACAACATTTTTATAATTGGTAATGGACATAATGATTATCACACTAGGAATGTGAAAACTTAAAAACTAAAATGACAAAAAATATAGTTTTAAAACAGAATTCACCCAAAATTTAAGGATATAATTTGATGTTTTACCATTATTTTGTACTACCGTTTGACACTAAAATTTTATTTTTATATAATTTGATAGTTATAATAGTGAGAGCAAAAAGATTTGAATTTTGAACGTCTTTATTGGAAATACTGGAATACTAAATTTTCTCATTATAAAAGTTAGGAACACCTAGTGTCTTAGGGTCTGTTTGGTTTTAAAAAGTGGTGTATGTACTTTTCATTTTCTTTATTCTATATTCAAATCCTGAATTTGAATATAGAAAAAATCACTTATTTTCATAATTAGTAGTATTTGGTAAGTTTTTTTGAATACATAATTTAGGTATAGAATACATATACCGAGGTTTAGTCATTATTTTCTATTTTTTAAAAAAGTAACTTTTTCTCACTCACACACATCACATCACTAAAAAAAAAGTAATTTTGTGTTTTCACAATATTTACAAATATGCCACTGTGTACATATTCATAGAAAACGAAAACGTTGAAAAGTTATATTCATTTTTCGTACTTAAATCCAACTTTTAGGATACTGAAAATAAAAACTGAATACAAATGCTAAAACCAAACTAGTTTTTTTAGTGGTGAAACCCACTAAAAACTGAAAATAAAAACAAAAAACAGTGTTTTTTCAACTAATCAAACAGAACCTTAGGTTTGTCTTCTTAAATTTTCAATATCTATCCCAGTACTAAAAGATCAATAAAAATGATTAAAAAAAAAAAAAAAAACCTTTTCAACATTGCTCGGGGTTTTATAACAGTGTTGTGAGTTTTTTTTTTTTTTTTTAAATGTTTAATCTCACTAATATCGCCTTATCAGGTAAATTATATTGCTTAGAAAATTAAAAATGGAAAATTGTTACATCCTCCTAGAGAAATTTAAATGATATCAATGTTATATTTTTTTAGTTTCAACTTTCAAGACATCTTGGTTGTGGGCCTCGTGTCCCCCTAAAATAAGGGAAGAAAATCCTCTTCATTTCACTTGAAATGGAGAGAGTTCATTTTATATTTAAAATTTTATGTCTTGAATCTAATAGTGTACAAAGGGTCATATTATATAGAATTTTAAATGATGTAAATTAGATACAATTTTATACTTTTACAATATAGTATTTAATTTAAACTATAAAATAAATCCCTCTTAAATAAGAATGATGTTAATAAAATAACATTCATATGCTCCACCATAAGTAAAATGATAAAATTAATCATCTTAAATTGGCAGAAGTCACTTCCATTCCATTCATAACTAATTATTAATATAATATTAAAAAAAAAAAAAAACTAATTCTTAAAATTTCGGCCTCAGTGGCAAATATAGGAGATTAGACTTCAGCTCTCAATCTAAACCATCAGCATGAAACTCTATTTTAGTAAGTTTACATATAATGACATTGTTGGCCAAGTTGTCGGCTACAACTGTGACTAAGGCAACGACCGTTGGTGTTTTGAAGGAGAAAAGAACAAGAAAAAACATGAGAAGGACAAAAGGAAAAAAGTGGATTAGTTTTTATTTGTTATTTTATTCTTTATTTTATAAAAATAAAAATAAAAATGAAAATGATATGGATTAAATAGGAGTAGTATTCAAAACAACATAGTTTTTTCAATACACAAATTTTTTTTTTGGAGCCTACGTGGCATTTACTGCAGCCAAGTTGGTCATGAAAATGACATTAAAAATAAAACAAAAAGTTGTTGATGACAATCATGTACAGAATCACAGAAGGATCATATTAAAAATATTGTAAAGATCAAAATCATAACGTATAAATTTTTGAGTTATTACAATGATTTCAATTAGTCTCTCTCTCACACACATAGATGCTCAAGTTGAGTTCTCACAGTGAGGAGACTTGATTGATGAGGAACCTGTGTGAAGCAATTTTGAAATTTTCGATGCCCTAGTAATTTGAGTGGAAATTTAATTTTAAAGGTTTGCAATCAAGTAATTGGTAGAACCTGAATCAAGGTACTTATTTGGATCATAAATGGTCTTTGTAGAAGCAGTGAAAGTTGATGGTGTTACGGATTTGTTGTTGTTAATTTGATACTAGCATTAAGCCACTTATTTATACTTAAGGGTCCACCATGACCATGTCCCTTACCGCGACCATTGAATTTATAAGGAGTTATATATTCTACATTGGCTAGAGGCTCAGAAGTAAAGGAAACATGTGTGGAGATCTTCCACGGGATGTCATCTGTTTGGGTTGTAAGTGAGGTGACAAAGGAGCTATTCTCAGTAGGTAACCTTCCAAGGATGTAAAGGATGAGATTGAGTCTAGGGACCAAATGATTAACAACTTTTAGACTATCAGCTAGTGCATTTATCTTCTGAAAATAATCTGTTATAGACAAATTTTTTCTCAGACAGTTTTGAGGCAAATATTCGATCTAGTGCATGCCGAAATTGAGGCTGAAGTTGATAGACTAGCAACTTGAGTAAGGACTTGTGAGGGATTAAAAAAAAAATTGTTTTTATTTTTTATTTATATATATATGGGAGAATTTAAATTTTTGTTTTTATTTTTGGTTTATAGGCAGAATTTGAATCTCAAATTTCTTATTTAACTACAAAAGACTTTACTAGTTAAGCTAATTAGAACCACAATGAAGGATGAAAGAATCTATCCGAAATAGGATGATATCCTATTTGTGCTAGGCAAGGAATTCAAGGTTAGAAATAGGCTCGGTTGGACTCCAAAAAAAATATGGGTTATGAGGCAGTATTTTTATTTGTGTTTCTGTTGGGCTTCTGCTTCCCTATTTGTTGCTCTGAGTCTCTATTTATAGTAGTGCAGATGGGGTGTTGACTCTGCTGAGCAAGGTGAAGATCCGAGGTTTGATGATGGTTGAGTGATGAAGGGTGCGTTAGAGGTTGTGGTGTCTGTGTAGATGGGTGAGCTATACAAAAATATGGGAAATTGTAGATGCAACTCATCTGGGCAGCAGTGAGGGAGATGATACATGAATATTAAAAAATAGGATACCACCTCCTAGGTTAAGAGTTCATAAGTCATAACTGTCTTACCTAAAAAAAAAATGGCTCTCACACACACGTAAATTTTTAACTAAAATCGTGACTTGAAGTCATGATCATCATCTCACATATGGATAGATCCTACAAACGTGGACCCGTCTCTATGTAAGAGGATAGCTGAATAAATTTATTACACTTTTTATACCATTTCAGTCCTAAATTATGTAACGACCCAAGAAAGAACGGTTACATCTGTGTTATACCTAAAAAAAAAACTAGTTACAATTGAAACTCTTTATAGTTATCAATCAATCAATCAATCATCAATATATATTAAAAAACAGAAACTTTATGTGGGAGTGCATAAGGTTCTGCCAAGTGACATATTCTTCATTTAGGTTTCCACCTTAACAAAGATTACATTTATGTCAAAATATTAGTTCATTGAATGTGTCATGGGTTAAATGCATATATTAATTATTTATAGGTGTCCACTAATTATATATATAAATAGTTTATTTGGTTATGTTTTTTAAATAAAAAGGCAAAAATCTCATGTGGGAGACCATGAGTTTTTGCCATGTGGTACAATTACACCATATAATAAGGTCAATAATATGGAATGGATTAAAATACTTTTATTATTATTTAAATTACAATATTCCTACATTGTTCTTAATCCTTTAGTTGCTCTTTACTTTAAGTGAAATGTTTTAATGAACATGTGTGCACAATTTTAAATTTTCACTTTTCATGATTAATTTACTACTTCAACTAATTTCTATGACATTAGTTCATGTTATTTCTCTAACATATTTTTTGAACATTTTATATAATCTTTCGCATGGTAATTTAAAGTGTTATGCATGCATTGCGTGGGTCCTTTACAAATTTATATATATATATATATATATATATAAAATCTGAAGAGTAGCATTTATTATTGCTACGCTCCTGTTAAGCCACATCAGCAATCACGTCATTATTTCTATTAATAAAAAAATTATTTTATTTTCATTCTTCTTCTATTAGTGTTTTAAAAATTTCCGCTTCAACTTCCATAACACCCATGACTCCCTATCTCCACTGTTTTCAACTTTCCATATAATTTCTTTAATGTTTGAGACTCTCCATCTCCCCATTTCTTGCCTATTCCTCTCCTCATTGAACCCAACCATTTCATACCTGTTTAGTTGCCACTGTCCCTATAAAATTAAAGAGATCATGTATAAACTGTTAGATGTTCTCTATCTCTCTTAACTGGAAGATGAATAGTTTTGGATTTAACTCCTACAAAAAGCACAGGACCAGTGGTATTAGAACAATGGTTAAGATTATTAGCTCTTTGCTTCCTCACTCTAAAACCCAACTCTATATGTCCAATCACATTACACCACCTAGCTAATAGTATCCTACTTTCATTTCAATTTGAGGCTTAGCTTTTATTTGATGGTGATCTATGGTTTTGAGGTTTTTTGGTTGTGACCCACAAAGGTAAACTCTTTTTTCTTAGTAGGTGCTTTTTTGGCAGTTTTATGAGGTTTTCTCATGTGAGTTTTTTGGATTAGGTTTATTTATATGGTATGTGTATGCAGGTTTGCTTCAAAGTTGTGCTCTTTTCTGTGATTTTGTGGTTGCATTCTCTTTTTGCACATGTAATATTCAAAATTTTAAGGTTTTGTTATGTGGGTATTTGAACTTTGACCTCTTCATGAGGTATTTGTAAATGGGTGCCCTTCAAAAATTTCAAGAGCTGTTTTTTTATATTCTGTTTTGTTGGACTGCTTTGGTTTTGGGGGTTTGGGTTCATAATTTCCTCTGATTTTCATAGATTATTCATTAATTAAAGTTTTGGTCTTTTTGCAATTGGGTTCTTTGTTATTGATTTATATTGCTAAATTTTCTTCAACTTATCGAATTTTGGATTCCTTAAGCCAAGTTTATACGCAATTCAAGTTTCATTAGTTCTTCAAAAAAAAAAAAAAAAAAAAAAAATCAGCTTTCGTTAGCTATTAATCTTGGATTACTTTTTGAAAAAGAAGAAGAAGAAGAAAGAAATAGATTACTTAGTAACAATGCGTTATAGATAGTGTGTAAAATTAGAATATGTTTTGCTTCCTCACTCTTAGTTTCTATGTGTTCATGAGTATGCAATGTGATAGGAATGAAAGTCCAATGTGTATGAAATGTTTTGCCTAAGCCTAATGCGTTATAGGCTTCCTCTCTCAACTGTTATAGGCTTTCACACATTAACACTCTATATGTCCAATGCATTATAGAAACTTAGGTTTAGAAATATTTTTGCCTTCGCTAAGTTCTCTCAACTATCTTATGTGAAATAGGGAAAATGTTTTATACAAAAAATACTGTTAATGCTCAATTTAATTTCTTCCCATTCTTGGTGTATTGTTTCCGACAATTTAGGTGAGTTCTTTTTGTAAACACACGGGCTTACCACTCTTTTGGGAAATTATAGCAGCATTTTTATTTCCATTATCCACATCATATTTGATAAACTATCTAAATATTTTGTGACTCTAATGCATTATAATAATGATAATCAAAGTCTTTTCTAAAATGGTTCATTAAATATAAAAGTTATCAAATATTATAAGAATGACTCTTTGTTTGCCTAGGTAATAATTCAAACGTATGACTATATGAGTATATTCTCTATTAGTTTAATTAAATTAAATGACAATCAACTGCCTCCACCATTATATCAGGAAAAAAAAAACGTTCTACATTTTAATTTATTATTATTAATTATTATCAATAAATCACAATAATCATTCAAATAATAGTTACATTCTTACTATATATGAAAATATATAGTCCATAAGTATGAGAGTAATATTCAACAACACACAAATTTACACCATGATTTGTCTTCTTTTCATTTTTCTACTTTTATTATTATTATTTTTATTATGTCAATTTGAATTCATTGTTTAATTTTTGTAAAATCCATGTTTACTCTACACTATATTTAATTATGAATTTTCTAGGTTATGCTGATTCAAATGATTTCTTCACAAAATTTTGTTTGAATAATTTGATAAGTTGTGTTACATTTCTTTGATTTTTTTAGTAATGGTAGTTTATTAATTTAAGCAGTAAAAAATTTCTTTTGACAATTCACAAAATAATCCTTAAAGAATTTTTATTATAAATTTTTTACTTTTAAATAAGTTTATCCACAAATGATCATTAATAATATTCTCACGCATCGCGTGGGTCTACGGCTAGTTGTTAATAAAACTCATATCTGTCTAGTAAATGTCCAATATGAAACTCATCACACACTTAAACAATATCCAAATCAGATCTCCGGGGGTCACACATTGTATCCCCTAGACAAGCATAAGAGTCTGCTCATTTCATACATGGCCTGTTGGGCCGCTTTGTGTAAGATGGCAGGAACCATTTCCATGTGTTCTCTACAGAATTGATTGAGTCCGCTGATGGGGTAGATGAGAAAGGTAATGACATTTCACGTGTTAATGATAGTCACCTCATTATTAGATAAAATTAGCAGATGAAATATATAATTATTTTGAGATATGGTATAATATATAATTTATTTTCTAAAATTTGTTGTAAATAATTTTTTTTCCTTAAAAACTAATCAATTTTTAAAGGTAATTTCTATTTCTCTTTTTTTATAAATATATAATTTTATAATTTTTTTGTCTTTTTTATTGATATTATTCTTTTTTGAAGTGGTCCATATTCTTTTAACTATTATTATTATGCATTATATATATATATATATTTGATAAACAATTTTCCTAATTTCTTTTAGTACAACTAAAACTTTTAAGTTTCAAATTTATTATTCAAATTCCTCATTCTTTTAAGGAGATTATTATGATAATCAAAATTTATCATATAATTACAATAGATATTACTCAAATAATTGATAAAACTCTCAACCCAAACATGTTTTTTCCCATTCTTAAATAAATGTATCAAAATGGACCGAAATTGACTAAAATGGACTGAAATAGACTAAATTGGACTGAATTGGACCAAAATGGACCAAATTGCAAACACTAATATTTATATACATATAGTTTTTTTTTTTTTTTTTTAAGAAATAATGACATGACTATTGATGTGACTCAATAAAAGTATAGAAACTATAAATATTACTCTAAATGGAGTGCTTTCCATTGACAATAATTATTAAACCACTTGTTCCAAAACATTAACAGTCACAACGTGCCCATGTCATCGCACATATTGATCAAATGCTTATGATATTTCTACCAAAAAAAAAAATGCTTATCATATTGAGATTCCCAAGACACGAGCAGAATTACATATTTTAAAATCAAACTCTGGTTTGAGGAGGTGATAATTTGGTGTAATTTAAAATAAAAATTGGGCAGCTTTGTTGCTTTTTTTATTATTATTTTTTTTATCATCTAATCAAGTGTTGAAGAAAATTTGTATGTACTTGTAAAGTTAACTTTTTGTTCAGTAATCTCTGACTTGCATCTTATGGAAATTTCTTTTTTGTTTTCCAGTGTCAATCAAGCTCACTGCCTCTTCCCCTGTCATTGGCACCCCCAAAACCTATTACACACTGGTACATGTAAATCATATGAATTATTTCTAACTGAAGATATTTTTTTCGTGTGACTAAAGGGTGCAATTATCACAACCTTATCAGGCATCTTCAAAACTAAATATGCAAAATAAGTAACTTTGAAGTTTGAAATAACTCTTCATGTCATTTAATCCAATCCAAATATTTGAGATATCACAAAAATAATAGAAAAAGGAAGAGCATGTTATACAAGGAGAAAAAAAATGAGAGATAATTAATAGCCCAATTAACTTATTTGTATTCATATAATTTTTTTGAGAAGGTATTCATTTAATATTTTTTTTTTTTAGAAACAAGTATTTATATAATTAAATACACAACTTAAATATCACAAAATATAATAAAGTTTTAAACCTAAACGAACTTCCTTATATCCATCATAACATGATGGGACAACATCATATATCATTAGCCTCAAATCTAGCCTCAACATCATAAACAGCTGCTCTTTTGCCATTCAATTGAATAGATGCCATTCCTTCTTCAAAATCCAACTCCCTTACGCCCATGAACTGCATAAAAATGACAAAAAACAAACAAGGTTAATGTTTCATACTTAAACTATTAAACCAAAGAAAAAATGAAAAATTGTTATACCGTGTTGCCGATCCAGCCATTTCCAAGAACAAAATCTAAGGGCTGGAGGCCCATACATTTGAATCGCATAAGGGGTACAAAGCACTTTGCATCACTGTCTTCTTCTGTATAAGGACGGCCATAACCGCTCAACATTATAATATTCCCTTTCCCATGACAAAATTCACACTGCATCGAACAAATATTTAGTAAATAAAAAAGGCTAAAAAAATGTGGTCAGGATATTGACATAATATATGACCAACCAACTAACCTTATGAATCGTTATAACATAGTTCATGCTTAATTTAAGGCATATATTTTGGGTGCTGATCTTTCCGCAGTTGTTGTTGTTGCATCTTGTCTATAGAAAAACAACGAAGAGTTGCTTCATAAAATCTTTAAAAAAAATACTATAAAAAAATACAAATATATATATATATATATATATATATATATATATATATATATGTTGTTACAAACCCATGGGTAGAACTCACTCTTGAAAACTGGCTTGTAAGGGGAGGGTGCCTAAGAGCCGACGTCCATGTGAGACACTAGGATCATAACATACCACCACGCTCCACAGCCGACGTCCACGACGGCTCACTCTAACGACACTAACCCGTTGGTAGCCCTTTCTCTTTTTGGTGGCTCCACTCAACTATCAGTAATTTTAATCTAGCCTCTAGGTCGCCCCTTCCGAGATCCGACCACAAAACCGCAACTCATTTGATCCTATACTCAATGAGCTACGTCCGATTAATCGAAGTAGTGATTGGCTCTGATACCAAATGTTACAAACTCATGGGTAAAACTCACCCTTGAAAACCGGCTTGTAAGAGGAGGGTGTCCAAGAGCTTATAAACACATGGTTAAGCTTATACTTAATCCATGTGAGATACTAAGATCATAACATATGTACATATGTGTGTGTGATACCTTGAAAAAATATGAGAATTCTTCCCCTTGTGCTTCAACTCACTCACTTCGTCCAAAGTGGCTTTGATTTGTAAAGTAAAAATTATGGACAAGGTAAACTCCATTTCAAAAAATAGAAAGGTTAGAGCTGTTTTTAGATTTTGGCTTTAGGGTATGAGGAGGGGATTTGAGCAAGAGTGTCCATCATATAATGTTTATAATCATCATATCATTTACATGCCTCCATGTAAATGTTATGACAAAATCATAAAAATCCTGTTGAATTTATGTGTATGTACGTATTAGTTTACTATAATTCTCTCATATTAATGAAAATAGGTTTAATCCGTAATTTTCATTAATAGTGTTTTTTGTTTTGCTGGTTGTTGTTGTACAAAATCCATGAAGGTTGTTCACAATCATATTATTTTCATTTTTATTTTTGCTAGGCTTGTTTAAGATAATATCATTCACATGCTTTCGTGGTAAGTATAATATGCATGAGTAAATCATAAAAATGTAATTTTTTAGCTAGGTATGTTTATCATGAAAGCATAGTTTATCATGTCATTTAGATGCTTTCATGATAAACATTGACAAGTTTGTGAAACTATACGTGTGTGTGTGGAGAATAAGCTCCAAAGTCTGTATACTGCTTACTGGATATATTGTATATACTTGTTTTTTAAAGTAAAACCATAACTAAAATTTTTTACATCTTCACAAATCGATGAATTTTACCACGAATGACCTGTTTACATTATCAATAATCTGCAAATACAAATTTGATATTAAATGAACCTAATGAAAATTTTGCAAAATCCATTCTCAATTCTATATAAGTATAGTTTTGGACAAATATGCATATAAAAATATAATATTATAATATATAGTTAAATTGAGTATACATATTCACGAACATCATTATGTTTAAAATTGACTTATTTAATAGTCAAGCTTAACCTTATGCTTGAATTTGGCTTATTTTCTAAACAAATGAGTATGAACAAATTTTCAAACAACTGGATTCATTTACAATCCTAGCCAAGAGCCTTCAAGTAGTACCTTCCCATCTTTCTAATGAAGATATCCAGAGTTGAAATCTAGCTCCAACTATCTAATTATGAAAAAATAAATACGTAGTTCATACTTCAATTGTAAAAACTTTAATGAACAAACCATGCAACTAATTAATTTTCATTAACTTATCCAATCAATACTGGAATATTGAAATTAAATCATCTAAAAAACTAGAAATATAAAATTAATTAATTATTGAAATAATAATCATATTTAAATTAGTACAACCATCTAAAAATATGAGCTTTTTTTAATAATTTCGAAAATCTAGCGGTGGAAGAAAACTTAAAGACTAAAATATTGTTTTTGTCCTAAAATTTTTTCAACAGTTTGGTTTCGTCCCTAAATTTTTTTAAAAGTTTGTTTTTCAACACTAAACTTTTGCAAACGATCTATTTTATTTCTAATTAATGTCCATTAGTTTATATCCTATGTGGCCTAATAGAATATTGATGCAATAAACCATTTCATCAGACTTAGACCAAACCATGTTCTTTTTAAAAAGGTTGGACATATGGCATTCAATTATTGGTTACACGTGGAAATAACATTATCAAAGACCAAATTATAGCCCAGTGTCTTAGATAGAACCAAAATCCTCAATTTGGCTGAGTTAGGGTTGAGAGCACAGAAACCTTAACCTATTGACACCAATCAGCCCCATCTCTCTCAATCGAAACTCTAATCCATTGGGGTTTTATTGCTGGAGCTGTGATTCTACTTGCTGCACTAGCATATTTTGTGTGAGTTAAGCTAAGGCATAACAATCTCTATAGTCCATTGAAGCCTAATTCTTGGTTCCCGAAGTCGTATAATGTATTAGCTTCACAGAAAGAGAGAGAGAATCAGATTGGCAATTTGGAAATGATGGTCAAGAAATGTGTAAGGGCTTGTTTGGATCACCATGATTTTGAGTGATATCACTTAGTTTTCATCACTGAGTTTCCAAAACACATGGGTCCCACCGAAAAAATCTTGTTTGGCTTGGTTTTGGGCGATGTTTCCGTCACTCAAAACTCAAAAATTTGAGTCATGGATGATGGAAACTGAAAACAGAATTTTGGTGTTTTCAGTTTCTGAAATGTGAGTTATGGTTGCAGAAAGTGAGTTATGTGATTGAGTTATGTGACCAAACAATAATTTTGGAGTTTTTGAGATAAAGTGAGGTTTGGGTTATGAGTTATGGGTTTTGAGTTTGAGTTATGAGTTATGAGTATTGAGTTATGAAAACTGAGTCATTGCCAAACCAAACGAGCCCTAAAAGATTGTATTGATTGATGGTAAAGAACTTGTTGTATATGTCGATATCGTATTTTGTCTGGCTCCGATTAATGTGTCAAAATAATATTTTAAAACTAAAAAAAAAAGGTTAAAAACCATGATTTTTAAAGCCAAAAAGTTGGGAAAAAATTGCAATAGACCAATTTACCCTAATTGGATGGCGGACCAAAAATCCAAAGCCAGTTTTGCCATTTCTAGCAAAAATTAGACCAAAAACTCTAATCGAGGATGGTAAAAAAATTGACTTTTTGATCCAACCATCCAATGAGGATAAATTTTGAACCATCTTCTAGGTCATACTTTGCCCTTCGAAAAGATAGTTTATGGGCCAAAATCGAAGGTAAAACAGATGAGATATTAATAAAATACCAAAATCCTAATAAAATGTTTCACTATTTTCAGGTCAAAAAGAGTTGTGTTAGGACATATGTGATTCACTTGTTAGGAACATATGTCACTATTTTATTTAATTGGCTAATTTTTTGACAAAACGTACTTTACTTGTATTTGAATAGATCTAGATGTTTTTAATACTTCAAGAAACTGTGTTTCAAGATCAAGTGTTGAAGACATGCAAGTCTGTCCAAGAAACAAGCTGAAGAAGTGCCTGTCATTAAAGCTCGACAGCTAGCTATCCATCGAGCTTAAAAAACTGTTCCAGCCCCATGACTCGACAGCTACTCGACAGCATCTCGACAGACAGGTATCTGTCGAGTTTTATGAAAAACAGAATTCTAGTTCTGTTTTGACTCCAATCTGGTTTTATGTGTTTAGGCTTTCTTTTCTCACAACCCTAGACGTATAAAAGAATTATTTTAAAGGCCGTCAAAGTGTTCACAAGTTGCACAAGTTGCACAAGTGTTGAGTAAAGTTTGTTCAAGTAAATTGTGACCAGAGACAGAATTTGCCCTAATTCATTGTTCTTGAAGAAGTTGTTGTATTTGTGCACCGTAGGGTTTTTTGACCAAGAATCTTCTTGATCTTCATTGTTGGGATGAACTGAAGAATTTTGCAGCCAATAACCTTCTCTAGTTGGTGATTGAAGTCGCGTACTGGGATCCACGCAATTGGTTTAGTCACGTACTTGAGAGCCGTGCATCAAAAGGAGAAATTGTCACTACAAAACAAGTCCAATTGGGTATTGGGGTAAGGGTTTAACTATAGGTTGGTATAAGATACTGGGATTCCTTTACTTGTAACCGCTTGTTGTGATAATAGTGGAATTTCAGGAGTGGTGACCTTAAAATCACCCGGTGGAATTTTTGCCATGTTGGTTTTCCCCATTCGTAAACAAATCATCGTGTCAAATTTATTTTCCGTTGCATACTTAGTTTATTGGTGATTTGTTTGTGCTACCACACGTTTGCATGTTAATTAACTTAATTAATTCACTTGGCTAAATTAATTGGTTAATTTATCACAAGGGATCAATTCGTTTTTGGCCTATCAAGTGGTATTAGAGCGGGCACACTCTGATTAGGGTTAATCTTTGCTGTGTTTGATCCATTGACCCCTGTTTGTCATGGATAGAGGACAGTCATTAATAATACTTCTTTTATTTGATGGCACTAACTATGCATACTAGAAAGTACACATGAAAGTTTTCTTGCAGTCTCTAGATGAAAAGGTGTGGCAAGCTGTAGAGATTGGCTGGACCAAGCCAAAGGAAGCACCAGCTGATTGGGATGATGCCAAGATCAAGGCGGCAAACTTCAATAGTAGGGCACTGAATGCTTTATTCAGTGCAGTCACCAATGAGGAGTTCAAGAAGATATCCTCTATTGAAACTGCTAAGGAGACATAGACCATCCTCTAGACAACCTATGAGGGAACCAAGGCTGTCAAGGATTCAAAGCTACAGAGGCTCACTACAAGGTTCGAAAAGATTAAGATGGAGGAGGATTAGTCGTTCGATGAGTTCTATGCCAAACTCAAAGACATAGTGAACTCAGCGTTCAATCTTGGGGAAACCATTCCTGAACCCAAGATTGTGAGGAAAGTGCTCAGATCTCTACCCGAGAGATTCCATGCAAAGATCACGGCGATCAAGGAATCAAAGGATATCAACAAGATTCCTTTGACATAGCTGGTTGGCAATCTACAGACCTACGAGCTAGGGTTAACTAGAAGTAGCAAATCGGGTAAAGGCAAGAGTATGGCACTAAAGGCCAAGAACAGTGACATGGATGAGTCTTCAGACGACGAAGATTCTAAGATGAAGTCCTACATCACCAGGCAATTCAAGAAGTTCATGAAGAATGCAAATGGGAAGGGTTTCGACAAGGACCATAGGCAATCTAGTTCTTCTCAGTTCAAAAGCCAAGACAAAGGGAAGAAGGATGCTAGGGATGGCGGTCAGTACACTGTTCCTGCAAGACCTAAATACTTTGGGTGTCAAGGCTTCGGTCACATGAAACAGGAGTGTCCTACATATCTCAAGAGCATTGGGAAGAGTAAGGCACTTGCTGCTACCTTAAGCGACACCGAGCTTGAGGATAATTCCGACAATGAGGATGACGGA
The DNA here is from genome assembly GCA_028535165.1 of Quercus tomentella. Taxonomy (NCBI): domain Eukaryota; kingdom Viridiplantae; phylum Streptophyta; class Magnoliopsida; order Fagales; family Fagaceae; genus Quercus; species Quercus tomentella. Next base: position 24,303,548 of record JAPQVY010000089.1, on the reverse strand, counting down.
ATCCTGAATGCCTTCATTGCCACTGTCAATCCTACTGAGGGGATTGTTGAAGATGTGGATGAAGAAGAAGAATTGGTGGAGTCCAAGTTTGAGAAGATGGATGACCAAGATGACATCCACACAGCTTATGCAAAGTTGTACAAGGTTTCAGAGAAGCATAAGAAGATGTATAGGTTGGCCTCCAAGAAGCTTAGTGATGTGGAACTTGAGCGAGAAAAGCTTTCCACAAAATTTGATGAAGCTAATCAGACTATTGGAGTATTGAGGTTTGAAAAATAATTTCTTAGCTGAGAAGACCAAGAAGCTTGAAGCGGAGCTGTTTCAAGTCAGAGCTCAATTAGAGAGGACTTCAAGTGCAAAACTTGATGAGATGCTCAGTTTTCAGAAATCTACTTCTGATCAAACAGGTTTGGGGTATGGTTTCTCTTCTTCTAATATTACTTCTACTAGTACTACTGTTTTTATTCCTCCTAGCAATAATGTTGAAATTGAGAACAATGATGTTAAAACTAATTTAGCTAGTGAGAACTTAGAGAAATGTAAATCTATCTTAGGAGCACCCCCTAAGCAAGATAAGAAGGAAGCTAAAAACTCTAAGGCTAAGAAGGCTAACTCTCAAAAGTCTAAACAGAAGAAGCAGCATCTCTGTCATCATTGTGGAGTTACCGGTCATACTTGACCAAATTGCTATAAGTGGTTAGCCACTCAACAGAGCAATGGCATGATAGCATCTGGAAGTCAGAATCAGCTTCAATCTTCTCTTGCTCCCCTTGGAGATCTTTTCAAAGCCCTCATGTTCCTTTCGAACTTGAACGGTTTCAATTCTTCTCCCTCGCCGCCGGTTCAAGGGTTCACTCAAAGGAAAAGTTCTTCCAAGGCGTGGAAGGAAAAGGGCTCCAAGTGATTCTATCACTTTTCTCTTTCTCCCTTCTTGTTTTTGTGTGTGCATTACTTGTGTGTTTTGCTTTCAAGTTTTGAGTCAATCTAGTTTTATGTTTTGTTTTGTTTAACATGTTTTTGTTTGCTTTCAGTTTTGTTTATTTTGTTTTTGATATAAAAAAAAAAATTTGAAAAATCAGAAAAATACAAAAACACTGTGTGTTTTGTGTACATTGGTACTTGTGTACCTTGGATGGCCATTGAAACAAAGTTTTCAAAACTTTGTATCTTTTGTAACTTAGATGAGCATCTCTATGCACAACTAAGCAAGTGAGCTTTGTGGCTCTTGTTTGTAATGAGTAAGATTAAGTTATCTCTTGTACTTAACACTCGTATCACTCTTTTTGATGGGAAGGACTAGAAAATCCTAAGAGAAAGGTATAAATAACCATCTCACCACTGTTGCCTGCCAATCATGAAATGACATCTGTATGCTTCGGTATAGCAAAAATGTGATGTCAATGATATTTGTGTGCTTTGGCATAGTAAAATTGGAATGTCAAATGCCTATATAATTAGGTATTTCTTTTTTATCTTTTATATGTCCATGCATGATTTGCTTAAAAAGAAAAATATGCAAAGAAAATAAAAAGCAAAAAGATCAAAATGCTTTAAATATGATTGCAAGCGTGTATTCTAGGAGATGTGGGAGTTATAGGATGTATCTCGAAGGTGATAGTCCTCATCAAACAGTTATGATTGTGTGTGAGTTAAAGTGTTTTTCTCATATCTCAAATCATCATAACATGTTGACACATTTGCAATCTTGCGATGTTTTTCACACACAACACGCAATATTCTTTGTTATTCTTGATACATGTGTAGGTACAATGTGATTTGGCCATCACAAGGTTTTACATGTGTTAATGTATGCTCACTAAACTGTCTTAACTTTTTTTTGAAATATAAAATTGGTTAGACGTGTTTAGTGTGTGTGTGTGTGTGTTTTTGGGATCATTGTGCTTAAAATTGTTGTTGAGAGATGTTTTTGAGAGCTTAAAATGTTGATTGGATCCTTGGTTGAGTTGCATGCTTGATTGCATTCATATCTATGTTTTTCCCTTCTTGAAAAACGGTTTTTAAGCAATCTCGACATCTCCTCGATACCTTCTCGACACCTGGCTATCTGTCGAGCTCTTAAGCTTTTTCTTATCGCAATCTTCACAAATCCTCGACAGCTAGGTGGATCGATCGAGAAAGTTCCTAGACCCTCGATAGCTTCTCGACAACTAGTGGATCGATCAAGCTTCTCTTCTTGTGTCTTTGCTTTGTTCCTCGATACCTTCTCGACAGCTGCATTTGTCGACGTTGTTTTTCTCGACACCTTCCTTAACAGATGTCTCGACACCTCTCGACACCTCTATCTGTCGAGAATTATTGAGGATCTATATATATGTTCTTCGCGATCCGGTTCTCATTTCCTCGATCTCTCTCGATCTGTCGCACCTGTTCATCTCCCAAACACTCTCTCTTTCACTTCTAACCTCTTCCTCAAGCATTTTTCGAGATTAATCAAGTTTTTCTTCACTTGGTAAGCTTTGATTCTCTCATTCTCATGCATTTCATTCTTTGAAACCTAAGTTTTAGGGATTTTTGCAAAATTTGGGGTTTTTCAAAATCAAAGAGGTTTTTATGCAATTTTTGGATGGGTTTTGAAGATTCAATCTTAAAAACTTCATGCATTGCATTCCATGTGCATTATAACTGTATTTTCTTGCATTTAGTTATGTGTTATACATGTTGAACTACTTATGTGCTGGTAGGTTTGGATTGGGCTGAGCCCATGATGCAATTTTTTTTGCATATCACATGTTCATGCATTCCCCATGCATACATACTCTCTTTTCAATATACTTATTATATTTGAATTGTTTTGGGACTTTTCTGACTGTATCTTTCTCTCCCTCTCTTTTCTGTTTACGATAGTCATGTCTATGGCACCTAAGCGTAAGTCAGCTCCGTCCTGGAACCCTCTTCGTTCCGGGGCATCGTCTTCTTCTGATCCTACACCTTCTTCTATTCGATTCCGTGATGAGGATGCTCAAAAAGACTTCTCGGAGAACTTTTCTCGACGAGGTGTTCATTCGGAACACCGAGTCATTTTGGCGGACTTCGCCGACACTGACCTACCCGATGTCATTCATAGTCGGGATTGGGAGTCATTGTGTGACGTCTCGGTCACATGTCCTTCCGTGCTGATTTAGGAGTTTTACTCCAACATGCATGGAATTAATTATTCAGTACCTCTCTTTTCTACTCGCGTTCAAGGTACACGCATTTGTGTCACATCGCAGCTTGTTGCGGATGTGCTCCATGTTCCACGGGTAGAGCATCTTGACTACCCCGGATCTGATCATCTGAGGACTGTGTCCAAAGACGAGATGATGTCTGCTTTCTACAAGCACCATTCTGATTGGGGTGATTGTCAGTTTACACCATGTAAGGCCTTTGCTAAAGGTCCTAGATTCATTCACATGGTGATAACTTTTGTTTTGCACCCACTCTCTCACTATAACTCTATCACAGAGCCTCATGCTCGATTTTTGCTTTCTTTGTTAGAGCACCTCACTATAGATTTTCCTTCACATTTTATTCTTTCCATTATAGATGTGTTTAGGGATACGGCTACCCGTGATAAGCTCATTTTCTCTTTAGCTATCACGCGGATTTTATGCCACTTTTCTATTCTTTTTCCCTCTTCCAACCATTTTTTTGTCATGTGTGTCATAGACGCCACTACCGTTAAACATAGCGAGGCGCAGTTTAGGTCATGACAGTCGGATTTAGTAACTCCTTCCTCCCGTTTGGCTTCATCTTGATCTGCTCCATCCACATCCTCTCCCTCCTCTTCTTCGAGTGATGTGACACTAGGGGACATCATGGCGCAGCTGCAGCGCATGGATGCTCTCCTTGATACACTCTCTATAAAGCTGTATCAGATGAACGTTCGTGTCGGTTGTATTGCACGACGGCAGGTGGCCATGGGTGGCTTTGCTCCTAAGGCGTCTCCTCCACCTCCTCCAGTGGCTTCCGATTCTGAGGATGAGGATGATGATGATGGTGATGACGATGATGCTTTTGATGATGATGATGGAGATGCTAGCTCTACCGATGAGATGTCTACTTGACACTCTTACCCTTTATCACTCATGACAAAAAGGGGAAGTAGTTTTGGGATATGAGAGTAGTCATTCTTAGGGGGAGAGTTAGTATAGAACATTTTCTTAGGGAGAGTGTTGATATTTTTTAGAGATGTAGTGAGGATTACATGTATCTTTTTCTTTTCTCTATTTTAGATACATTTATTCTTGTACATGGGTCTTGTGACCATTATTGACATACATTGTACTCATATATGTTTCTTTCACCTATCCTTGCATGTATTGTTTTTTTTCTTTCTTTATACACATGGTTCTTATTACTTGTATGCAATCTATTATTTCTGTTTCACACAAAGATGCCTTGATGAGTTTTATTTAAAGTGTTTCAGAAATACAAGTTGTCAAAGTCTACTTGCCATAAACTCTCTTCTTACAAAGCTTTTCAAGAGTTTGTGTTAGGATAGATTTTATTGTATTCAACAAGTGAATATGAGTTGAGTGATTTATGACTTCTCTCATATCTCATTTGTTTGTTGTGGTTTTGTTACGGATTGCCAAAGGGAGAGATTGTTAGGACATATGTGATTCATTTGTTAGGAACATATGTCACTATTTTATGTAATTGGCTAATCCTTTGACAAAACGCACTTTACTTGTATTTGGGTAAATCTAGGATGTGTTTAATACTTCAAGAAACTGTGTTTCAAGATCAAGTGTTGAGACATGCAAGTCTGCCTAAGAAACAGGCTGAAGAAGTACCTGTCATTAAAGCTCGACAGCTAACTCGATAGCTAGCTATCCATTGAGCTTAAGAAGCTGTTCCAGCCCCGTGACTCGACAGTTACTCGACACATCTCGACAGACAGGTATCTATCGAGCTTTATGAAAAACAGAATTCTAGTTCTGTTTTGACTCCAATCTGGTTTTATGTGTTTGGGCTTTCTTTTCTCACAACCCTAGACATATAAAAGGATTATTTTAAGGGCTGTCAAAGTGTTCACAAGTTGCACAAGTGTTGAGTAAAATTTGTTCAAGCAAATTGTGACCGGAGACAGAATTTGCCCTAGTTCATCGTTCTTGAAGAAGTTGCTGTGTTTGTGCACCGTAGGGTTTTGTGACCAAGCATCTTCTTGATCTTCATCGTTAGGATGAACTGAAGAACTTTGCAACCAACAACCTTCTCTAGTTGGTGATTGAAGTCGCGTACTGGGATCCGCGCAATTGGTTAGTCACGTACTTGGGAGTCGTGCATCAAAAGCAGAAATTGTCACTACAAAACAAGTCCAATTGGGTATTGGGGTAAGGGCTCAACTGTAGGTTGGTATAAGGTACTGGGATTCCTTTACTTGTAACCGCTTGTTGTGATAATAGTGGAATTTCGGGAGTGGTGACCTTAAAATCACCCGGTGGGGTTTTTGCCGTGTTGGTTTTCCCCATTCGTAAACAAATCACCATGTCAAATTTATTTTCCGCTGCATACTTAGTTTATTGGTGATTTGTTTGTGCTACCACGTGTTTGTATGTTAATTAACTTAATTAATTCACTTGGCTTAATTAATTGGTTAATTTATCACAAGGGGTCAATTCGTTTTTGGCCTATCAAGTGGTATTAGAGCGGGCACACTCTGATTAGGGTTAATCTTTGCTGTGTTTGATCCATTGACCCCTGTTTGTCATGGATAGAGGACAGTCATTAATAATACCTCTTTTATTTGATGGCACTAACTATGCATACTGGAAAGTACACATGAAAGTTTTCTTGCAGTCTCTAGATGAAAAGGTGTGGCAAGCTGTAGAGATTGGCTGGACTAAGCCAAAGGAAGCGCCAGCTGATTGAGATGATGCCAAGATCAAGGCGGCAAATTTCAATAGTAGGGCATTGAATGTTTTATTCAGTGCAGTCACCAATGAGGAGTGTTGGTTTTCCCCATTCATAAACAAATCACCATGTCAAATTTATTTTTCACTGCATACTTAGTTTATTGGTGATTTGTTTGTGCTACCACGCGTTTGCATGTTAATTAACTTAATTAATTCACTTGGCTTAATTAATTGGTTAATTTATCACAAGGGGTCAATTCGTTTTTGGCCTATCAAGTTGTTTCTGGGTTGTTTTTGAGCAAAAAATTGTACCAACTGAGCAGCAATTGGAGCAATCTGCCTAAACAAGATTGAAGTATGATGTCTTGACTACTTCTCATAAAAAAGGCTTGACAATAACTACCACGGATTGAGAGAAATGAATTTTTCAAGAAAAATGTTGCAGAATTTCCTACACTGCATCACCTTCCTTCTAGAAGCGATATCTCAACAACCGTAACTCCAAATCGAGCAAGGTCAAAACCTATAGAAACCAAACATCCAGATATTTCCAGGGATACAAATTCAAAGAAATCGGAGATTATAAAGGCCTCCAAACAGCAGCACAAAAATTGAACCAGAATCGAGAAAAAGATGAAATAGGATAACTTGGAGAGAAAGCATGAGACACTATGTGGGGAGTTGTGCAACACACCCCCCACTTGGTCCCTCCATTACTATATATACCCCTCCCTTTTTTTAGAAAAGTCACAAAAAAAAAAAATTACAAAATTTCTATAGGGTAGGAAATTCTCTTTTCCCTCTCTCTCTCTCTAGTTTTTCCTTAAGAAACCTTTCTCAAAATTTCCAGCCACTCCCTCTTCTCATAAAAAATAAAAATAAATAAATAAATAAAAACCCTTGGGGTAAGTGGGTAAGTTATAAGAAATGGGTTAGCTTCTTTATAGCTATACCCATTTTCCCTTTTTTCCTTTTTCTCGTAATATCATGACATTTCATATATAGAATGCCTCTTTTATTTATTTTTCTCTTTATATTCTTGCACTTTAATTCCTTGATCTATCTTTTATATTCCTTGCTCTATTTATCTTTTGCTCTTTACATATTGTTCTAATTGTATAATGCTCTTTTGCTTCATTTGCTTGTTGTATATATATGTTCTTATGGGTTACTCTTAAATGGGTTTCATAACCTTTTCCTTAGACCCTATGTGAGAAGTACCCCTAGGAGGGTGGTTACTCATCAAGTCTAGATTTAGGAGAAACAATCTATTGTTTTATTTGTTGTTTTATATACTAGTTCTTCTATTGCTCTTTTTATTTGCTCATATATCTATTTACTTGTTCATCTAGTGCTGCATATACTTGTTTCTATATACATCTATTGCTTTGTTTGATTATTTATTGTTCCTTCTATTTATTTGTTGCTCCTTATATTGTTGCATTCATTACTTTATATATTATGCTATTGTTGTGTTATTCTCTGACTCTCTCACTAAATCTAATAAATGTTTTCTACCCCTTTTTCCTTTTGGTTGCCTTCTCACTTGAGAAAGCAAGGGATGGCAATGGGGCGGGGCAGGGCCGAAGGATGAGATCTTCGCCCCCGCCCCACATGCATTTTTCTTTCCCCATCCCCGCCCCTCCCCGCATGACGGGGAAAATTTCTTGCCCCATCCCCGCCCCTTAAGGCCCCGCGAAGAGCCGCGAAGCCCCGCCCTACACCGTAAAACTTTATTTCTTATTAAGTTTCCCTACAACTATTACCATTTTTTCAAATAAAATGACATGTTTCAATAATAAAAATATACTTGAAATTATAAATAAATTTATCCTATCAAATCAAACTAATTTTTAGCAAAAATTAAATAATATTATCTAAATGTTTATATTTCATTGGCCTAAAAAACACTAAAACAAATCTCCTTTATACTAAGTAGTGTGCATTATTTAATTCCTCCCATTTTGTGACTATTTCATAGAGAATGGGACAAAGTCTCAAACCTGTACCTTATGTTTTTTAATAAAAAATACAGAAAACTAAATTAAATTGTATATAATTTTTGTGTGGAGAACGAGAACAATCAGCTAGAGCTAGTACATGATTGATGCCATCATATCTGCAATCAAACCAATAGGGAAACATATTCCTCATCATCTCGTTCTCCAAAAATTAAAAAACAAAAACCCAGCTTGTAAAATAGATATGGATTTTGACAAGCATAAAGAAGCAGTGTTGTTAAGCAGCCAAATGCCCACACAAAATTACAAAAACAATGACACAGACACAAATATTTAGAGCCTCAGACCCGTACCTTATTAAAAAAAAAATTATATTATGTTCATGATGAAAAGTAAGTTGAAAAAGATGTATGAATCATGAATGAAATCAGTAATTCAATAGTATATAAATTTGTTTCTAATAAAGACAAAAAAACCGTTAAAATTGGTACCTTATTTCCAACTTTGCTAGAAAGAAAAAAGAGGTAGAGCCACGTTAGGTAGAATAAAATAAGCTAATGATATTTTTGTTTAAATAGTAGGGTTTTAGGGTATGAAAAAAATTACAATTTAACCCTTATTAATGCGGGGTGGGTCTAAAAAGTGTAAACCCATCCCCGCCCCACCCCGTGGTGCAGGTCTAAAATCTCACCCCATCCTCGCCCCACCACTTTTGTGGGGCGGGGAAAACCTGTATGGGGCAAAGCGGGGGAGGGGCGGGGCACGGTTCTTTACCAATATGAGAAATGGGATGCAAGCCATCACCATTCTCTAGGCAACATACCAATATTGTGCTTTAGGAACAAGGTTTAGAGAACCCATTTAGAGAATCCATTTATGATGAGGCTTTATTTTCCTAACTAAGAATGGTCACGCACACGGCCTAAGCCATCGCGTGACCATTCTTAGTTAGGAAAATAAAGCCTCATCATAAATGGATTCTCTAAATGGGTTCTCTAAACCTTGTTCCTAAAGCACAATATTGGTATGTTGCCTAGAGAATGGTGATGGCTTGCATCCCATTTCTCATATTGGTAAAGAACCCATAAGACTTGGATGTGGCAAGATTAGAACTTATTTAGGAGAAATTTCTTAAAAAATGATTTTCCAATAAATTTTTCTTTAATGTCTTGTCTTTAAGTTCCTTTAATTTCCAAGCAATTTACATTTAAAGTCTTTTTGTTACTTTTCTTTAAATTCCAAATAATTTACTTTATTGTCTTTTCTTTACATTCCTTTCAATTCCAAGCAATTTACTTTAATGCCTTGTCTTCACATTCCTTTAAATTCTAAGTTCTTTATTTTTATGTCTTGTATTTAAATTCCTTTACTTTTAAAGCACTTTACTTTTTTGTCTTTAAATTTCTAGCATTTTTATTCATGTACTCTTGTTGTTCTCTATCCTTTCTCATGTGTAATATTGCCATAAAATAAAAGGCTTGAAATGAGAAAACCTTTAAAAGGTGTTTTTCTAAAGTAAAGAATTTTTTTTTTCTTTCAATAACAACTCTTTTCTTCAAAATATATATATATATATATATATATATATATATATATATATATATATATATATATATATATTCAAAAGGTCTTCTCTTTAAAACCCTAAAAAACTTTTAAGAAGTTTTCTTAGAAAATCCTTTTTCTTTTCCCTTCTTTTTGAAAAATCATTTGGATAAAAAATAATTTTTCTACACCATGTTTTCTACAAGAATAATAAAACCATGGGATTTTTGGATCAAAACCCTTTTCTTTAAAAGTAAAACCCATGGATACTTTCTTTCCTTAAATCAATTCTCTTTTAAATTTCTTTTATTTGAAATTGTTGTTTTCACATAAAGAACATCACTTGCTTTTCATAAAACTTTTACTATCTCAAAAAAAACATGGAATTTTTTGCTTTAAATCCCATCTTTAAAATAAAGACCCATGGAAACTTTTTCTTTAAATCAATTCTCTTGTTAAATTCCTTTTGTTCAAGATTCTGTTTTTCACAAAAAGAAAAATATTTTCAAAGCAAACTTTGTTTCCTCAAATTTTTGCCACTTCAATAACAAAAAAACAAAAAAAAAAAAAACCATGGGATTTTTGGATCCAAAACTTTTCTTTAAAAAAACCCATGAGAATCATTTTTCTCTTGCAAAACCTTATTTCTTTCAAAAATTAATTTTTTCACAAGAAAAAAAAATTTCAAACAAATTTTGTTTCTTCAAAACTTGGATCGTTTCAATAAGAACCATAGGAGTTTTGGGATCCAAGCTCTTCTTCTTTAAAAAAAAAAAAAAAAAAAAAAAAAAAAAAAAAAAAAAAGCCATGGAAATCATTTTCTTTAAAACAACTCTTTTTCCAAAAAGTCTTGTGTTTTCTAAAAGATTGTTCTTTTCACAAAAAGTTTCCAACACCTAAACTTTGTCTCTTCAAAATCTTTTTGTCATCTTTTACGAAACTATGAGTTGAAACTTCTTCTTGAAAATTGAATAAAACCATAAAAACCTTTTTTTTTTTATAAATGATTTTTGAAAACCCTATCTCCAATCCTTCCATTTTAAAAACAAAGAAAAATACTTTTCCAATCTTACTTCGTTAAAATCAACACTTTTTCTTCACTTTTTTTCAAGAAAAAAAAAATCATTTTTATAAAAATCCAAACAAAAAAGAAAGAAAACCTTTTTAAAGTCTTTTACTAAAAAATAGGCAAACTTTGTTTTTTTTTTTTACAAACAATCTTTTTCTCAAAATATTTGTGCATCTTCATTTAGGTAAGTTTTAAATTCTTTATGCATGGTTGTTTTGAATCTTCTTTTCTTAGAATTGCATCTTTAGAGGTTTGTGCCTATGGTTCAATTTAATTGAACCAATAGGCATGCACCAATCAAGCTAACATGTTCCCCTCCCCCTTTCTTGACATTAATGTTCTTTCTATTGTGTTTTTGCATGATAAATGAGAAAAACATGGTGAATGACAATAAGGTGCTATCTTTTTTACTCTCCCTCTTTTATTTTTACGTTGTAAACATTCACATGCTAAATATATAGTATATAAATATTCACATGCTAAATATGTAGTAATAAATATTCACATGATATTGTATATATTGTTTCTTGCAATGTGGTAAAATGCCCCTAACATGCTATGTATAAATAAACTCCACATGCCTTGTTTGTAAATAATTATTTTAAATAAATATTCACATACTATGTTATAAATAAATAAATACTCACATGTGTGTGTGTGTGTGTCGTTTGTACAAAACTTTTTCAAAAAACAAAATACCAAGTATCTAATTTTTTCACCAAAAAGATAACGTTAGAAATAAATTAAAATGGGGCACTATCCTTTGGATATGCAATGTGGAGTGCTTAACACCTTCCCCACACATAACCAACTTTCGAGTCTAAAGTCTTTGGTTCAAGGCTTTTGGTTTACCTTAATTAATAAATCCTTAAAATTAGTTTAGTTAATTAGGTAACTTAAAAAGAATTAGACAAATAGGTGACCAATCACACCTAATACAAAACTAATGGTTAGTGGCGACTCTTAAAATAAAAATAATAAAGGACTCATACACACACACCCCACCCTAGAAACACATGCACACAAAAAGTCATGACACTAAAGATCCAATGTAAGATAAACCAAGAGAAATAGGAGAAGAAGCTCTAAACAAGCTCTTTTTTTCTTCTTTTTTTTCTTTCATCCGTTTTTTTTTTTTTTTGGGCGTCCACAGTATAGCACATTTAGATATTAGATTCGGTGACCAAAAAAATTTGGAAAAGCTAAGGTGGTTACATTGAGCTTTGTGTGGCATTAAATTGCATTGGGTGCTGCTTGGTGGTCATATAAATTGGGGTTTTTGTGTTCACAGCCCTAACTCAGCCTAATTGGGGGCTTTGGTCCTATTGGGAGACATTGAGTCATCGAGGGGTAATTTGGTCTTGAACAATATTATTGTCACGTGTGACCCGTAATTGCATGCCATGTGTTTAGCTTATTTAAAAATAAGATAGTTTGGTCCAAGTTAGAATAGATAATGCTAAAAAAAATCACGTTAGCATTTCGTTAAGTCACATAAAATCTAAATTTACTAATATTGACAAAATGACATAAAGTATAGCATTTGCAAAAGTTTAAGGATGAATATTTTTTAAAAAAAAGTTTAGGGACGAAATCCAACTTTGGGTAAAATTTATTGACAAATTATATTTTTGCCAATTTAAAAAAAAAAAAAAAAAAAAAAAAAAAATCCATAACATCAAAGCTACCACATTTATTATAAAAGGTAATTATTTAGGTTGATTTTCAAAGAGGCTAATATATGGTTCCATCAACTTAATTGGGTTCAAAATAAAAGAAAGTCAAGCTCATAACTTACTTTAGTATTAAATAAAGGCTAGTGGGGCAAGGCAAATAAGAACATGCAATGACTAAAGCTCAAAATAAAGACGAGGAATAGAACAAATGGTACAAATAAATGTCTCTGAGGGAGTCTAAAATCCCCAAGGACTACTCTTAAGTAACTGATGGCTCTTTTGGTTTCTGGTAATTTTGAGCCCTGACCATGAGTTTAATAGGGAAGTGAAATTGGTTTGGCTTAGTGTAGATTTTGGGTATTGTGATCAGTAGAGGTTGCGTGCTAATTTTTCTTGAAGAATGTCAGCCTAATGCTGTTGCTGAATATGGGGAATTACACCGATTAGTATTTGGTGAAACCAACTTGAAATAGGGAGTGAAACAAGTAAAGAGAGTGAAATGAGAAATTAGCCGAGGTTCATTTCTTAGCTTTTACTTAGATGTGAGACACTTATGGGCTCATGAAAATGCGTGTGCTCCATGAAAATGCGTGTGAAACACAATAGCTTTTACTTAGCTTAAGCTCACATGTTTTTTTTAGGGATTGAAAGTTTATCGAAATTCTCTCTCTAGTCCTCCAAACCACATCTCTATAAAATCCTCAGAAGAGATCACTGCAAGAGGGCTTAGACCACTTGGGATGATAATGAGATAGAATAGAAAAGAGCCTAATCTTGCTTGAATTGTTTTGTTGACTTGGCCTCTACACGAGCCTTTGCAAAAAATTGGTACTCAATAGCCTTCTTAGATAGTTTGGTCTCTATGCATCCATATGATTCAAAGGGTGGTGAAGAGGATTTGAAAAATATGCATATGGTCCCCAGTATGGGGCTGCCTATTCAATAAAAAATCATCACTATTTTGGAATATATAATAATTGAGGATGGGAGATTTGAATCTTTGTTGCTTCAATTGGAAATAATAGAATATGTCAACTGAGTTACAAAACTCTTGGCAACGATTGATCACCACTGTTGAATATGTTGTTGTGCAAATGTGGTTTTAAGGCTAAGATCATATCCTAACCATATAGCTCTTGAGAAAGGGAATTTGAAAAAAAAATCTGGTCAAGAGTTTCCTGATCTTCAAGGCAAAAGGAACACTGAGATGGAGTAGAGATGCCTATTTGAATAAGGGCAACTTTGATTGGTGTACTTCATGGAACAACTTCCATACAAAAGTAAGAATCTTTGAAGTCAATTTAACCTTGACTTCTTTTGGAATAGTAGGTTGCCTATCATTTTTATTTCTGGTTTCCTAGTGAACTTTGTTGCGTACAAATATTTAATCCATGACTGACTTCACACAATCAACCTTTTTGATTGTTGAAGATGTTGGTGTAGGTGTCGTTGTAGCAAACATGCACTCAATGGTGAACTGGAAGTAGTTCCGTACAAAACCCTAGGTGTACAAGGTAACAACAACTTCTCAAGTATGCGTGTTTTTTTCTCTATGATGATGGCTCTAAAAATATGCATTAATAACTTTGGGAATCTTGGTGCACAAATTCCCAAGCCAGCAAGTCATCATGGGCCAAAACCAAAAAACAGAACCAATAGGCCCGAACTTGATCGAACGTGTGGAGTCGAGCTTTAATGAAGCTTGAACAATCGCATGGCATTGAGGCTGGAGTTGAGGCAACCACTCTTCCTTTTTTTTTTTTGGTAGAAAAGGAATATATTAAAACTAAACAACAGCCAACACAACCGGACAAAATCTGTTTACAGAAACACCACAGACATCATCCTCCAAAAAAGAAAGCAGATCCACAGGAGGATTAGAAAATATAACAAAATCATTCTGAAGGCCCGTGCCTATTTTAGCTAAGAGGCTGCACATCTATTGGCTTCTCGGTACACATGTCTGACTCTCGATTGGGGAATTTGATTAACCAGGTGCCTGCAATCTTCCATGATAGAGTAGATAACAGTATTAGTGCAGCAATGAGAGCTTAAGGCGTCAACTACGGCTTTCGCATCTAATTCAATACAAACAGCCTGTGCTTGAATTTGAAGACAGAGGCGAAGGCCGTCCCGGAGAGCCCAAAGTTCAGCCAAGAAACTGGTAGCAGTCCCGATCTTCCTTGCAAATCCTGTTACCCAAGTGCCATTGCCATCTCTAATTAAACCACCTCCTCCAGCCAACCCACCACTTCCTATTGCCGAGCCATCAGTGTTGAGAGTCAACCACCCCTCACTAGGCTTCTCCCATCTTATACTCTTCAAGATCCTCCTTTTGGTAGCTGGTTGATTGGAAGCGCAGAAAACAAACTCCACGGCACGGTCCAAGATTATTTTGTCTAGATTTGGGTTCAGACTTTTATTCCTAAACACGTGATGGTTCCTATCTTTCCAAATCATCCATATAGCAAAGAGAAAAACCTGAGACCATGGAGCGGAACCAGAGCTGTGATGTTGACTAGAATTTGCATTTGAACTAAGCCACTCCTGAAGGAGAAAAAGGAATCTGTAACTTGCCTACCCAGCTGCTGCCAAATCCTTTTACTAGCAAGGCAATCACGCAAGGCATGAAGGATGGACTCTACTTCAATGTGGCAGCGGGGACAGTAGGCATCTACCTGAATTCCTCTCTTCATCAAACATTGCTTTACTCCGATGCTATTATGCATACACTTCCAAACAAAGGCTTGAATTCTCAGCAAGGTGCTCAATTTCCAAATCCATTTTCCCTTAAAAGGAGCATCCCCTCTATAGTCTATGGATAAAAGATATGCACTCTTAAGGTCAAAACCTCCTCTCAGAGAATACTTCCAAGCTAATCTATCTTCTACTTGGGCAAAATGGGGGGTAGGCGTAGCTTTAAGCTCAGTAATGACCTCACTAGGTAACACCATTTGAAGAATACTCCAATTCCAAGTGCCTGCATAATCTACAACATCCTTAAACTGTAACTTCGAAGCTTCCCAAGTCAAAGGACCATGAATAACATTCCTCAATGGTCCGAGAGTAGACCAACTATCATACCAGAAATCAAGCTTACTTTCTGAACCAGGCAGCCATCTGATTCCCTTTCTAAAAATCTCTTCCCCTTGCTTTAAGCCTTTCCAAGTTCTGGAGCTCGGAAGGCAATTAGCATTCCTGGAACTAAGTCTTTGAGGATTGCAATATTTCAGCCTAAGAACTTTAGCCCAAGGGGCCTTTTCCTCATGTGAAATCTCCAATTCAACTTTGCCAAGAGTGCTGTGTTCCTACCTTTTGCAGTTTGAAGACCCAAACCCCCTTCTTCCTTTGGTCTGGTTACCTTCTGCCAACCCACCCAGTGCATTCTTCCCTTACTCTCATCTGAACCCCATAAGAAGTTTCTGTTCACCCTATCAATGTCTTCCAAAACTCTTGCAGGCAGTTGGTTGCTTTGCATAACATAGGCTGGAATTGATGACGATGAAGCTTGAACTAGAACCATCCTTCCGGCCATGGAAAGGAGGTTAGCCTTCCACCCTGCCAACTTACTCTTCACTCTATCCAATACAAAGTTAAAATCCTGACTGCTACCCCCTTTGTGCTTGATGGGGAATCCTAAGTATTTTCCCAAACTCTCCGTCTGTTGAAAGCCAAGAATGTCACTAAAAGCCTCTTTGTCACTAGAGTCAATGTTAGGGGAAAAATAGACCCTAGACTTAGCTTCACTCACTGTTTGCCCAGATAGACTACAAAAGTTGTCAAGAACCTTCCTAATGGCTACGCAATTTTCTGCATTAGCCTTAGCAATAAGCATCAAATCATCCGCAAAAAACAAGTGAGAGAAAGGGGGGCCACTCTTAGAAGCTTTTACCGGGCACCAAACTTTTTCTTCGCATTTTTCTTGAATAAGTTGGCCCAAGAAATCCATGCAAAGAATGAATATATAAGGGGATAAAGGATCCCCCTACCTTATGCCTCTGGTAGGCAAGAAGTGGTCAAGACTACCCCCATTAAACAAGATTGAGGTGGAAACCGAAGATATGCAGCTCATCATAATCTCGATGAGATTTTCCGGGAAATTGTATCTGCACAACATGCCCTTTATGAAGCTCCATTCAAGCTTGTCATAGGCCTTTTCTAAGTCAATCTTAAGCGCCATATAACCCACTTTCCCCTTAGCTTTCCCCATAGTGTGGATTATCTCCTGAACAATAATTGCATTGTCCACCCCCCTTCTTCCTGGCACAAAAGCCGCTTGACAAGGCGAAACAAGCTGATCCAGCAGAGGTCTAATTCTGCTAACTATGACTTTGGATACGATCTTGTACATCGAGTTACAAAGACTAATGGGTCTATAATTGTTGATGGATTCGGGCCCTTGATTCTTAGGAATGAGCACAATGTTGGTTTTATTCAGATACTCCGGCACCTTTCTTTCCCTAAACACAACCTTCACTTCATCTTTGACCGACCCTCCTACTATGTGCCAAAACCTTTGAAAGAACCCGGCGTGCAACCCATCAGGTCCGGGAGCTTTAAAGGCTTTAAGAGACCAGATTGCTGTGGCTATTTCCTCATCAGTCACCATATGGCTTATGCTTTCCTTCTCAGCATCTGTAAGTTTAACTTGCCATTGTTGATTAAACCCAATACCTCCGGCAGCTGCCTCCTGACTAGTGGTATACAGCTTTATAAAACCCTCCCTGATATGATTGGCAACATCTCTCTCCTCGGTTAACCAATCTCCCACTTCATTCTTGATTGCTGTAATGAGATTGCGCTTCCTACGGGCAATCGCTGAAACATGATAAAAGGCTGTGTTTCTATCACCCATGACCATCCAATTTATTCGAGATTTAAGAGCCCAAAGATCCTTTTCCTGCTCCAACACAACATCCAACTCCCTAATAAGAAAATTCTCCAGACTCACTAGAGAGGCAGATGGATCCGAGGCCATAGCCCTTTGAACACCATCTAGCCGGGCCATGATTCTCCTCTTTTTATGAAAGATATTACCGAAGTGGTTTTTATTCCACAGATTAGCTTGCTTAGCGAAAGTGTCAATAGCTTCCATTAGTTTCCTTGGCTGCCTCCAAGCCTGGTTCACAACAGCAGGAAAGGAGGGATCGGATAGCCAAAAACTTTGAAACTTGAAGGGCCTATTAAGGAACATGTGCACTCTAGGATTAGTTTCCATTAGCACAGGACAATGATCCGAGTGGCACCTTGTGAGATGGGAAACTTTAGCATCCGGGTAAAGCAGACACCAGCTAGGATTCATGAAAAATCTATCTATTCTCTCCTGAATAAGACTGCTGACTTCCCTCCTATTAGACCAGGTATATTTTGGCCCATTGAACCCCATATCCACTATATTGCATTTATCTAGGCACTCCTTAAAAGAAATGATCTAGGCATGCTAACCGGCCTACCCCCAAATTTATCCTCATCCATGAGGGGTTCGTTGAAATCCCCAGCTATAACCCAAGGCAAATTATGTAATTCAGCAACCTTGGAAAGATTCCCCCACAAAATTTGTCTCTTAGCATATCTAGGACTAGCATACACAGCAGTAAAAATCCAGGATAGGTTAGAAGGTAATACCTTAACTTCCACGTGAATCTCTTGCTCCGTATTAGCAAGTTGCACGACCTCCACCCTATCAGAGTTCCAAAGAAGCCAAATGCCACCAGCAAACCCCATCGTTTCCGTATGAATAGCGCCATCAAAAGGCAAACGGTCCGAAATCTCCTTAGCTCTTACTCCCCCAATACGGGTTTCCATAATCACCATGATACCCGGATTATGATTCCTCACAAGCTCCCTTACATGACTCTGAAAATTGGGCTTCAGAGCGCCCCTACAATTTCATACTATTATATTCATAGATACCTGATGATAAAGAAAGACCAACTCAACAAGAGATAGCAGCTCCACTACTCTCCTCAAATTCCATCCCATCATCTTCCGCAGCTCCTTTATTATCTCCTTTCCTAGGAACAACGTCAACAACAGCATCCAAATACCCATCATCAATCCCCTCACCATGGCATGGTTGTTGAAGCCTAGAATTGATTTGCTTGCTTGAATATTCTTGGACTTGATGAGATCGACCATTCCCTTTTCCCCCGGTATCGGCTACAGTGGAATTTTCTTGAGCAAAATTAGGAGCAACCTCCACGCACTCCATATCTCTTCCATCGGCACCAGACCTATTGCTTGGACCAACCACCATGAATTGGGCATCCAGCCCCAAATTTGGGTCATCGGTATTACAGACCCCATCAACACTCTGCCCACCTTCACCGGAGTGTCTCCGAAGTTGAAAACCCCTTTCGGATCGGCTAGCCACTGAAAACTGGAATTGATCTTTAGTGAGACAGCCATCGCCAATGGAGTTGAGCGAAGGTCACTTCAGAGAGTTCTTGAAAAAAGGTTTCCCAATGCTTCCAACGTCTTCCTTAACATTCCACTTAGTCACCTTATTTCTCGCCATCTCTTTTTTACCCTTGACAGAGGCACTGGATCGGTTAGGTAGCCTCCCACTAAATCTATCCTTACTAAAATTTTCCTCTCGGCCCACTTTAGCCGGCCCATCAACCACCCTACTCTCCAAGGCCTCAGTATTTGTTCTATTAGTGCCCAAATCATTCACCTGTTTCGTCGGCCCGTTCAATTGGCTTTGTCTCATATCATGAGGCAGTGATCCCCAGCCAGCAAACGTGGGACCCGCCTATTAGCAGAATTTTTTGTCCTACTCTGCCCAGCCTTCCTGCGTGTCACTAGCATCCAGGGACCATACAATTCCTCGTCCTTGTCTGTACCACTGTCCACCAACAAACCGTTAGCTGGCTCTGTACTATGCTTGCCATGCACCTCGCGTGTTTTGGCTTCCTGGGACATACCATCCCCTTCTCCTACGCTTGCCGGCTGATCAACCTCCGGCGGTTCAGGACCTCTAATGGTGAACGGACATGACTCTTTCTTGTGTCCTATTCTTCCACAAGAGAAACACAGCTTGTGTATTCCCTCATAAACCACAGTCTGCTCAAATCTCCCTATAAGGATCGTGTTAGTGAGAGGCTTGTTAACATTAACCTGTATACAGAGCCTAGCGTACCTTCCTCTGGCCTCCATAGCTGTGTGAGTGTCTATCCTAAGCACCTTACCAATGGCTCCTCCTATCTGTTGAAGAACCTCAGATTCATATAGTTCCATAGGAAGCTGGTTCAGACGAACCCAAATAGCTATGGATGAAACACTCGCACTTGCAGGCTTAAAAAAAGGCTCCCATGGACGAATAGAAAGAAACTGACCGCCAATGAACCACGGCCCACTTTTAAGGACTGCCTCCATATCTTCTCTCATTGAAAATCTGACTGAATAAAAATCTTCACCTAAGTCTACACAATCTAATCTCCCAGTTGGCTTCCACAGGAGATTGAGCTTATTCTGCAGAAAATTAAATCCCACCGTTCTACCATACAACTTAATAATCAAGGTGTTTGCCCATGGCTTCCTAATCCGGAGCTTGGTTTCCCTGGATAATTTCACCGCCACTAGACCCTCACGCAGCTCATCCATCTCTTCATCGGAATTTGCTTCCATATCCAGAAAGTCCGTGAAGTCGAAAGCTTTGGCATAGGCACCTGGTATTAACCCCACCAGTTTCTCTTTAAAAGTTGTTTGATTAGCTCCCCACGTGTTCTGAAAAGCCTGGGAATGGATATTCTCACAAGCATCATTGGCAAAATCAGAGTGATGAACATCCTTAACCTTCTTTTTACTCCTAGCTAGTTCAGCTTCCTCTTCCCTAGAGAGGTTTCGGTTTTTGAGCGTGCCTCCATTAGCTTTTTGAGATTTAAATAGCTAATAGCTAGGCAACCACTCTTCCATGCTCTTGAGCAATTTTCTTGTATTTTCAAAGTACTCTTTCAATACAACTCTAGACACTAAAAATTAAGGACTCAATTCCATCAAAAATGTATTTTGATTCAGATTTGCCAACACATACAAATTTTGACCCTCACAATGTTGAGTCTTAAGTACTTCCCTGGTTTTGGACCAATTTTACACCTAAGCCTACGGATTTGGTTTGATGGGTTACAGGTGTGTTGGGTGAAGAAAGAAGCTCAGATTTATTGTAGTTTATACATTGACCTGAGAAATTACAATACCAGTCAAGACTAAAACACCAGGACAAATAGTGCTAGTTGCTAACATTAGAACATCTAGAAACATTCGCTAAATGTCAGAAAAGTTATATTTCAAAATATTTGTACATCTAGAATATTCATCTAGACTGAAAAAGAACACAAAATATTATTCCTTGTTGCTTTTTTTTTTAAGTACTTTTTTGCTTGCCAAAATCCAGCAAGTTTCTAGTGTTTATGATAATTCACCATCATTTTTTCTCTCTATATATACCTCCTATAGGAAATTTAGCTAGGCGTGAAACATCTGAAGAATCTTTCTCAGCTGCTAAGGAGGTAAAGCAACTTACACGTAGCAACAAGAAGATTAAGCAGAAAGTTGGTAACCCCTCTCTCCTCTTGACCAACAGAGGTGTTAATCACAAGTTTGAAAATACAAAAAATAAAATTTTTTTGGAGTAATAAATGTCCTTTTTTCTCTTGGCATATGCTATTCTACACTCTGTACAAAACACTAACAAATGATCCAGCTAGGGGATCTGATTTAGCTATTTTGCAAGGAGAAGATCAGGAAAACTTCACTTCTAAGTCCTCTCTTTCTTCATCAACAGAGTGGTGATACTAAACCACACCCAATTAAGGGGTGTTCAGAGTACTATGCCTCTGCAAGGGCCATGGCAACAGAAGGAGCTATAGTTCTTACTAAGCCAAGCTGTAGCTGTTGAAGATATGACAAAGAATTTGTGACCAAAGGCAGATATTATACTTGAATGGAGGAACCATTCCCTAATCCGTTTTCTGATTGGTAAGTTACACTCACAGGATGGATCTTTAGCCCAAGACCTCACCTTCTACCTAAAACTTATAATAAACCAAGGTGGTACCAATTGACCTATAGCTTATTGGCCCCTTAATGCTATATTATCTATGCCATGATATTCTCAGCTTTACACTTTAATTTGCCCAAATTCCATCATTCCCTACAATTCATAATTTCTATCCCACCACCCACAAAATAAAAATAAAAAGAAACACTTGTGGGATGTAATCTTTACCTGTTTTTTAAAACATGTTTTTATCATTTAGTTCTGCATGTATAAAAATCTGTTCACAACTACTACTATATTTTTCTATTATGTCTTATCAAAACAGATTTGTAATTTATCTGAACACATTGTGCTGAACTATGGTTTTTAGCCTGAATGTACAAATAAATATGAATCAATATGTTGTTACAGAGTGCTTCTGTAGCTTGGAACATTTGCTTTCAAAATATATAGGATCATGGTCAAAGTAAAAAAAAAAAAAAAAAAACACTTTTTGCATGATGCCATGAAACTCTGTCCTTAGAATCCTTTAAACTTCTGTGAAAAAACCATATTTTGTTGCGAGAGAAGTGCAACTCAAACTTCAAGATTAATTTAAGAACAAATCAGAAACATGTTAATTCAACGAAAACCTGAAAGAAGTTTCAACACATTTTTTATTGGCTTTAGTATATCTATGCTATAAGAGTTTGTATTGTAGGCTCATTTTGATTCTCTTTGGTTTTTGGCCTTTTGTTATATATTCTTAATGTATATACATGCATATTTTTTAATCTCTACAAATATAAAATATTGTATACTCAAAACCTTAAACTTAATTTTTCCATTTCTTCTTTCAATATAAATAAATTTAAGTTTTTGTATATTGGCCAAAAAATTTCAGATAAAGCACGTTCATCATAATTGATTACACCAAAAAACTTCACTAATAGATTATAAACATATATAGGATCCTTCACACCAAAAGTAACCTTACTCAGCATGAGAAGCAGAAAGTTTAACATAAATTATTATATGTTAAGAGATTTGTTATAAGAATCAAAACACTATCTAGCATCCTCACATGTCACAATATGCAACAAGATTCTAAATTTAGGAAATGAATGTTTGGTATACCTTGAAAGTCATCCAGGGTTCCATGTTGATCCTATGCCATATGATTAGAATCTCTGGAAGAGGAGAAATCCAGAGCAAGCTATCCACAAGTTCAACAATTTCTTGTCCAATACGTGGCTGAGATGTTTCTACCTTCAATTGCTTGACATTATATGATGGGGATGGTAGGGAATCTCTCAATTTCTTCGATATAACCAAATCCTTTTAAAAAAAATTCCGATTACAGCTATATAACATATGTGAATAAATGATGTGCAAAAATGATGAAGAGAAGAGAAAATATATCAAATGAAAGAAAGCAAAAATACCTTGGCTGAGGTACTTGTCAAAGTCAATTGTTTGGATGTACCCAGCTTTGTCAGAAATTCAATCTTTTCAACATTCCAAGGAGCAATGTCCAGTGGTGGCTTTAGCATCTGGTAGGTAACTTCCGACAGAGCCAAAGCATTTGACGAGAAGGGTATTACATTACGTCCACAATATGCGAATTTACACAAGTTAGGAGTGTCAATGTCGACTTCAATTAGACTGCCCCAATGCATTAAGTACAATGTCTTAAGACTACGACTTGAAATCTTAAGTCTTTCCAGCATACGACTATATATGCTCAAGTACTCAATTAGTAGAAGTTGAGAAAAATGATTGTGTAACCACTTGTCTGTTATGTTTGGTGCACTTAATGTTAGCATCCTCACATTATTAGAAGAGAGCAGATTGATCTCACATTGTTTAGTCTGAGATATAACTACACGACAAAGATTTGATGCTTCCAACTCAACTCTCTCAAGATCATCATTGAGTTCCACCTCAATCGACTTGGCTTTAATGAGACCGGAGAACTTTATACTTTTCAATCCATGGCACTTCAAAAATTTCATGTCTTCTATCACAGGACTCCCAGCAACTAGTTTTTGAATAGTTTTATCATCTGCATCAACGTAAGATAAAGACAGTTTTTTTCAAAAAGGGCAAGTTTATATCACCACAGTTTGCATCCAACTTACATTGCCTTAAAATCAACACGGTTATGGATTTTGCAACCAAAACGCTAGGTAAGTCATACTATCCTGCTGCAAAATGAAGGCTCAATTTCTTGACATCACTCTTAACCACATAGTTAATCCAACAGTGAACACGAGAATTCAAACTCCATTTGTCCAAGCCGTGAGTAAGTATAAATTCCCTTATAGTCAGCCTTTGCTTATGACGGCTTTCTAAAGATTTTTCCACAAAAATATAGAAGTCCTGTAACTTTCTCTGAATATCCAGATTTTTCTTGTTGTCTGTAGAACCAAACAAGATTGTGTTAAATCCTAGGACTGGAACTGCAGTCCATACATGTTTCCATCTCTTAGAAAGTACAGAGGATTGAACAACTTCGTTGATGGAAAGGTAAGACAGAATATGTTGTTGAAGATAGTCTGGCAATTCAGATATCCTGTCTGCAGCTATGTAGTTTTTGTGATCCATAACATGGAAACCTTCCTTCGTATCGGTTAGGTTCTAAGACTTTAGGATCTAAATGTATTAGAACTTCAATGTGTAATGTTGGCAAACCATGATCAAAACTTAGAGTCTAGATTTAGGCTGCTCAAAGTGTGTTTATGTGTAAAGTTGGAATCGAGTAATTGCAGGAAATTACTATTCAATTTTTGCAAGGCTCGATCGATCGAACCTCGTGCAGATTGTTTTTTCTGCAGAATTTTCAACTCAGCCCAAGCCCATATGACGTGTAGGGTTTTATGTTTTGCTTCAAGTATAAAAAGAAAAACCCTAGCCACGTTTTAGAGGTTATTGATATGCTGTGTGTGTGAATATCTTGTGAGATCTAGAGGTATTTGCCTTCATACACACTTAGGGTTATCAAGATCAAGATTGATGTCGAGAGCTTGGTGATCTCTTTAGTTGCTGTTTCAAGAGCTTAAAGAAAAACACAAGTGGGAGTACTTATGGTTGCTGTGGATCAAAGAAAGAAGTAGTTCGTGGACTCAGAGCTGTCGCGTGGTCGTGGTAGTAAGTTTTCTACTTGAGGTAGCAATAGGATGTTAGTGGTCTAAGTCGCTATTGTACAAACTTCAATTCTTTCATAGTGGATCTGTTTTTACCTTGAGGATAGCTAAGTTAAATCCTCCCTAGGTTTTTTACCGATTTGGTTTTCCTAGGTTATCATATCGTTATGTTCTTTATATTTCCGCATTATTTACATGATATGATTTACTTGTATTAACCTAGATCTGAATAATTTATCTAAGTAATCACTTAGCTAAATAACTAGGTTAAACAACTTGTGTTTTAAGGGGTCTAAAAAGGTACAGTATCAACAAAGAATACAAGGTTTTATATTATAAACGCATTGTGTATTTCCTATGAGTCGGTAAATAAGAAGTACTACATAGGAGATGAGACATACATCAAATAGAATTGTGAGAACCGACTGGCCGGGTACCACACACTTTGTCACACACATGAATTTTAATAAAGAATCGCCGAATTTTTATGTTCTGATTGATGTTAAACTAAACTAATGCTCCAATAATAATTTGTCACATTGTGATAATCTCTGTTTTAAACAATAATAATAATAATAATTAAAAAAAAAATGAACAGAGAGGAAATCTTGGCCAAATAGGAATAGGATATTAGGATTCGTGTACAACAAATAAAATAGGTTTTGGTAGTGGGTATTTGTTTGCGAAAAGTCTTGTAGCTAGGGGCGTTCACGAAACCACTTGGACCGCACTTAAACTTACCAAAACCGCTCGCAAAAATGGTGTAACCACATTGCACTCACACACACACATATATATATACATATATATAATTTTATGTTATATATATATATATATATATATATATATGTAAATGTAGGGAGGATAGGCCTTGAAATGTATATTGGGCCATGGGCCCTGTCCGAGGACACTTAGTAGTCCGAGGACAAGAGAACATTGATATAGGAGTATAGGCTAAAGAATGGAGGAAGGTTGTTGGTCATAAGGGTTCAGGAAGATGGTCCGAGGACAAATGCCTCCTCGGCTTAACAGAGCAGAGGTCAGAAGGGCTAACGTGTTATCGACGGCAACACTTTGGGTAGTTCTAATGGAAATGACAAGTATCAGGAAGGGATAAGGTAAGAAGAAAGTGAGAAATATTTGAGGGAAAGCTGCTACCAACACATTAAATGCTCTGTAGCTAACTCTCTGGCCGCATTAATGTGGAAGTGATGCCTGAACAGTGATGTTCAGCCTTACAGCTACCACTAAAAGTTTTAGAAAGGTGTTGATGGGACAAGGACAAAAGCCAACCATTTGATCTACACGTGGAAGGCTGAGATAGAAGAAAGGGGGGTAATATAAAGGAGAAGGATCCCATTGCAGAGGGGCATCTGATAATTGAAAGGAAGAAAACATTGTAGTACTAAGAACTGTAATTGTAACCAAGTCTAAGAGAAATATAGATATCCAAGTATTACTCTCCTCAGACATTGCCGAGGAAGAATTTCTTTTCACAAACTTTTTTTTTCATTGTTTTTCTTGCTTTCTCAATAACTTTGGTCCATTGTGAGCGTTGTCCAATTCATTGAAACCTAGCTTTTGGCACACTCTCTACAAATTCATTGTTTTGAGCTCTTTGGACCTTAATCCATTTATCTTTTACGCTAAGGATCCAAAACCCGCCCCTACAATATATATTATATGAACTATGCCTTCTAGTTTGATTAAATATATATTATATATTAAAATTGTACAACACCTATTAATATATAAGTTTTATTTTATATTTAATATAGATTTTATAATATTTAACATATATTAAATAGATATTTAGCATATATTAAATATATTTAGTATATATTTGTTATATATATAAAAAAAAAAAAAAACCAAACTCCACCACACCGCACAATCAAAGACTACACTATACCACATGGTGACCGATCTATTAAAGTGCAATGTGGTGAGAGTTTTAGAAAAACCGCACCACGTGGTGCAGTGCTAAATATGGCAGAAAACTGCATTGATCAGCACGTGAACACCTCTTAATTGTAGCTTAATTGGTTGGTACTTTATTTTGTTTTCAAGGAAACATATAAGGTTCAAATCCTCTCTCCTCATTGTAACTATTGAATTTATGGACACAAAAGAAAGATTACTTAAGAAAAAAGATTACATCACTATAGTCAATGGGATCGAATGTGGAAGAAGCGGAAGCTTTAACAACCCTTCGAGTTATAGAATTTGTGGTACATATTTTTTTGTTGAAAGTATGCTAAAGTATGCTAAAGCATACTTGTACCTTGACAAAGTGAGAAAAAAAATGAGGTTTTAACAAGTTGTACATAAAAACTAAAAACTAAGCAAATAAGCCAAACAAACTTGTATGAGTTGACAAGGAACAAAGCGAGGTTATTATGTGATATTTCTTTCTCTCATGTCCATAGGAACAATGCTATGTCCACAACATTTTCACTACAAATTTTAAGTGACACGTTGTTACTTGTGGGCAAAAAAGTAATTCCAGTGTGTTGGGAAATTTAGACCCCGGTTGATAAAATTAACAAGTTTTAAACCCAAGTTGTTAATTAGATTTATTATGAATAAAACTTGTTAAAAACAAACAAACATCAATATCATGTCAAAATCATGCAGCGGAAAAATAAATAAGATAAGATATGATGACCCAGGAAAACCAATGAAACAAACTAGTTTCACAGTAAAAAAAAATCTGGGAGGAAACCTTCTCGAAAAGCAATCCACTATAGTAAAGAGAAGTTTCAGATCTAGTACAAAACCTTTGTCCCTAGACTCTACAATCCCCGTAGATAAACTTACAACAAAAACCTTCTACCGCTTCAGAACCTCTGAACTCTTCAATATATGAACGCCACCCTTTGATGCACGAATCCCAGTACGTGACTAACCAATTGCGCAGATCCTAGTACGCGACTTAATCACCAACTAGAAGAAGATTGTTGGCTGCAAAGTTCTTCACTTCATTAACAATGAAGATCAAGAAGCATTTGGTTACAAAACCCTAAGGCGTAAAGACGCAGTAGCTTCTTTCAGAGAGAATAAGGCATCGGTCACCTTTTGCATATGTTCTCCTTGTATTCTCTTATGTGACAGCCTCTAAAATAAGCCTTATATATGTCTAGGGTTGTGAAAAAAGAAATCCTAAACAAATACATAAGCATGAGCCGAAAATCAGATTTGAAAATCTGAAATTTGTAAAGCTCGACAGATAAGGTGTCGAGGAACATCTCGATCGATCCACCAGGTGTCGAGAAGCTATCGAGGGGACAGGAACTTTCTCGATCGATCGACTAGCTATCGAAAAGGTGTCGAGATTGCGATTAGAAACACCTTAAGAGGCTCGATAGATAGCCTAGCTGTCAAGAGGTGTCGAGCAGCTATCGAGCTTTAAAAATCAGCACTTTCTCACTTAATTCTTGGACAGATTTGCATGGGTTTAACACTTGAACTTGAAACAAGGTTTCTTGAAGTATTAAACATATCCTAGATCTACCAAAATACAAGTAAAGTGCGTTTTGTTAAAGGATAAGCCAATTACATAAAATATGTCCTTAACACAGTGGTATGTTCAAATTAGAACCAGTA
This sequence comes from Quercus tomentella, assembly GCA_028535165.1. Classification (NCBI taxonomy): domain Eukaryota; kingdom Viridiplantae; phylum Streptophyta; class Magnoliopsida; order Fagales; family Fagaceae; genus Quercus; species Quercus tomentella. The sequence continues at coordinate 24,275,704 of JAPQVY010000089.1, read as the reverse complement.
ACAACTTATCACCTAAGATTTGTTATGAAAGTATTATGGATGTAACATTTCTCAAGAAAATTTAATAGCTCACTATTTAGATCAACATGTTAGGAATATATATATATATATATATATATATATATATATATATATATATTGAGATAAAGGATGGAAGGAATATTGATATGGTTGGAAGATATTCTACTTTTTGTGAATAGTTTTATATTGCTAAAATTAAATTTATTTTCCCCCAAAATAAAAAGATTGTTATGATAAATTAAATGTTGGATTGCATTATGTCGAAGGTCAATAACTAACTCATGGTATAAATTTAATAAAAAAGGCTACGATTCTCTCTCTCTCCCTCTCAAAAAAAGAAAAAAAAAAGGAAGCTATGTTTCAAGTACTTTCAAAAACAATCTTGATTATTACCGCATAACTTTGGTGTGATGATCACTCCACAAGTATAAATACTTGTGAAGTGTGAAGGATAAAGGCCGGGGTGAGCTTCACACACATATACACTTAGATTAGGTTAGAGTAGAATTTCTATCTTGTATAAAAATAAAAATAAAAATTTTAAAAAATCTTGATTAGTTCTTTAAAAAAAAAAAATCTTGATTTTTAAACTAATATTTTAAAAAATATTAGACTTTTAATTTCTTTAAAATCTTATCCTCTCTCCCCATGTGTGTGTTAACATACTTAATATTCTAAAAAAAAATTTAAAAATATTATTAAGTAGCATAAAAAAATATTGTTATCCTATCAAAAAAAAAAAATTTGTTAACCAAAAAAGTATGTCCTTATTTTAAAATTAAAAAAAAAAATTTAAAAACAGTCTTAATTAATAAAAACAATTTGTAAAAATAATACTATTTTTTTATACGAATAATAATACTATTATTTAAAAAAAAAAAAAAAAAAAAAAAAAAAAAAAAAAAAACAAACAAACAAACAAACAAACAATTGTGGCAATCTAAATGCACACCCGAATAAAAACACCCTCGATTTGTAAATTTGTTGCCCAGTGATTTTACACACAGATACATACAGATTACAGAGACACCCAGAGAGAAAGAGAGAGAGAAAGACAGAGACAGAGAGGTCAGAGATGGGTGACAACCTCTTCGAAGGCTTGCCTCCTCCTTCCCAACAAAAACCACAAGAAGAAGAAGAAGAAAAACAACAACAACAACAACAACATCAACGGCACAACACTATTACTACTTCTTCTTCTTCTTTTTCTTCGCCAGTTCCGCCTCCGATTCCAGTCCTCAAGAGCGCACTCAAGCGCTCCAAACCCAAACCCACTGAGCCATTCCCAGAACCAGAAGGTTACTATTCTTTCTTTCCCCACTTTGTTATTTGGAACTGCTTTGCCTTTTGTTTTCAAAACCCAATTTTGGGGTGTTTAGTTCAGCTCTTTAGAAGCAACTAATTTACATTTTGGCAAATGGGTTTCATGATTTTCAATTTTGGGTGTTAAGTTCATCTCTCTGAAAGCAACAAAAATCACTTTTTGGAATATGGGTTTCATGAGTTTCAACTTGCCTTGCTTTATTCATTGTTGTATTTGTCTGATTTTACTGCCCTATTTTGTTTGGTTGCTGAGAAAGCCAAAAAAGAAGAAGAAGAAGAAGAGTGTTTTGGGGTCTTAACATTGAAGATTGAATTGAATATCTTGATTCTTTTTCTTGTGTTGCTTTTTTGCATTAACTCAATAGGAGTACGGGTGTGTGAGAGATTTTGAGTTTGTCTGGGTTGATGTTCCAGCATGATGCTTGTATATGGACTTTAAGATGATATGCTTTCTGTCGAAGGTTTTGCTGAATTTGAATGACTATAGAGAATGTTTGGTTGGGAAGAAATTGCAGGAAAAGAAAGTAAAAGGATTTTTAAGCTTTGAATTTTTCGTTGAATGTGGAATGCATAATGTACTCAATTGAGCAATGCAAACTACAGTCCTGCTTAGGTGATGTGTACTAGAATAGCAAGACAATACAAGAAATCAAAGCATAGAACCCAAGATGTTGCTACTTTTGCACCTACATGTTCTTAGTGACAAAATAGATCTGTAGAATGTCTCATTTTTTTGGATTTTGAATTTGTACCATATATAAACTCTGTTTATCTTCTTGTTTGTGTCTCTTATGAAATTTTAGTCTCTTGAAATGAAGCTGACATGTTCATTGTAATTCGCAGCTGCTGCACCTGAAAAACGCTTGAGGTTCAAAACCACAACTGATGCCTCAGAGAAGCAAATTATAGAGGCCATGCAAAAAATAGCTTCGCATATCAAGAACCCCACAAAGTTTGGTAAGGCTTCAAAGTTGGCCATCCAGCTGATTCAAGCGGGAAGTGTGAAGCCAGGAACTAGTGATCACTTCTTTGCCATACTAGAAGCTGCAATGTCTTCATCCACTTCTTGTACAGATCCTTCAGTGCGAGCAGATTATCATGCATTGTTCTCAGCCGCACAAGATGTCACAGTAGTAAGATTCTGGTCTTTTTGCATACATGAGTTTATTTTTCTGTTAGTTATCACTTATCAATCTTTTGTTAAGAAGAAAACATCTTCCTTATCAATTATCTAAACTTATTTATTGATTGTAGTGTCTCAGTAAGAAGCAAAAGAATCAACTAACTACATGGATGATCATGGTGGTGGATGCAAATGATTTATACACTGATGACAGCTTTGTGGTATGAACTTTACTTGTGCTACCTTTTAGTCATTCTATTGGCTGATTCATTTTTTAACAATTTTCTTCATATTTTGAGTTAATGAGAAGCATATTAAGGTATGCAACAAGTTATGTCAAGAATTTAGTATGTCTTAGTTGATGTACCAGCATAATTTTTTTTATCAAAGTCAAATACAGTGCTCTTATCCATTTACAGGATGGGAATATGTACATTGTCAATTTGTGCATGAGTATTTTCCCTTGAACGTCTATGTTGCTTTAATTTTTCGGTAGTTTTAGAAGAATGAAGAAATCTTTGTTGAATGGGTTGGATATAGAAATCTGATTTAAAATTGTATTTGTAACATCAATTAAGAGCATTTGTTTATCTTATTTAATGAGATAGTGGTGACATTGATATTGATATGTTACATGTATGAAAAAAGCAATGAGTGGGTACATAACATTAATATGCGTGAAGTTAAGTCAGGCTGTTTAAGTGCTTTTCTTTTTGGAGTAAATGAAGATAGAAGAAAATGAGCTCTTTTGGAGACTAGGGGTTCGGTTTTCTTGTGAAGTAGGAAAAGAACTTAAATAAGGTTAAAATCTTTAAAGATATCAAATGTAGCCCTCGTATTTCTTTAATTCCAGTCCATACAGCCTTTAGGTCATCTTGGCAGTGTTTTCTACAAGGCAATGAAACTTTAATTTCTTTCAGATTATTGACATTGTTTGCCTTTTATGATGAGTATTGATAATAAATATTTTTTATATTGTACGTGTTGCATCTGCTGTTTTGTGTTATGTCATTATATACTACCAAATTTAAGGTTTTCAATTATATATGTTGTTTTCTATGTCATACCGTAGTTAATATAACCATAAAATGAACAAAAATATAATAAAAAACAAAAGATAAAAAAAGGAAAACTATTCCTTAGATATTCTTTGAAAAAAAAATACTATTTATGTCCTTTTTGGCTTTAAGGCATAGTGGAGTTGAAATTATTTTTCCTCTATGGAATGACGTTTATATGATATAACAGTATGTTTATTTGTTGCTTGCTTTCTGCCAGGGATGATTTGTCTACCAATCAAGTAGCAAAATTTGAAAATCTCAATTTTGCTTCAGCTAAGTCCTTATTTCTTAGATCTTTGTATGATTGGATGAAGGCCTTAGGCAGTGTTGGTCCACTTCATATGTTTTAGAATTCATACTTAGCTTGCCACATATTTGAGTTTTCTTTTGTCAAATGGAAATTCTCAGGTATTGTTTGTGGTAGGTGACGTAGGTCTCGCTTGGAATTGGATACTATTTGTATTGATCTTTTGAACTTTAGATTGTAATTTCTTAAGAGTTCTTGTATATATCCTGTGTACTTAACATTCTCCTCTTACTAATAAAAATTATTCTTTATGTATGATACTACTTCTATAATGCTTTTATGTAAATGTATCTAAATAATTTGCAGTTACCAAAATAAATTCATTTTTTGAAATTCTTGTTTTTAGATCTGGCTCATGTAAACATTGAGTCAATGGAAATTTATCTTTCTCATTTGAGATTAAACTATCTAAACACATGACATGGCTGTGGGTTCAGGTAGTATGGGGTGTCTTGTGATGTGAAGTTTTTAAAATTCTGGAGGCAGAAGACGGCATGATGGCACTGTACTTAGGTGTACATAAACCCATCTGTCAAGCTTGCTGAGATGCTAACATAGAAAGACAAATACAAAACTACATGATTGATTTCAAAAACAATGTAGTTAAACAACATGATGAGTTTATGTTATGTATTGTTCGAATAATGATTAGTTATTATATCCTAATAACTGAAATTTTTGCAAGGATGCACGGACGCGGCTCCCAGGCCGGCGCACCCGCGTCCGACGCGGCGGGACGCGGCGACACGGGAGGGACGCCGCAGACCGCGCGTCCGTCCCGCGTCGTGCCGCGTCGCGCCACGTGGCGGATCCCGACTCGGGCCGACGCTGCCAAAATCGGCGCCGACGCGGCCGAAATCGGGCCGACTCGGTCCGTATCGGCCGTATCGTCCATATCGGTAAATATCGGCCGTCGACCGATACGGCCGAAACAGGCCGGAATCTGCCGAAACATGCCGGAATCGGCCGAAACAGGCCGAAATCGGCCGTGAAAATCGCCGGAGAGGCCGAAATTCTGACCTCAGATGCGTTTCTTGCCTTATTCTTTCTTTGTTTTGTGAATCAAGTATATTAATGTGTTTTTTAAGAATATTTTAATAGTAAAAATATATAGAAAATATAAATAAAAATATTTTTAATAATTTTTTAATCGCCGAGTCCCGCCGCACCCGCACCCTACTTTTTCAAAAATTGCCGAGTCCCGCACCCGCACCCGCACCCGCACCCGAGTCCCGAAACGCACCCGTGCTTCATAGAATTTTTGGGATAAGTGGTAATTTATCATGGTATCAAAGCTGGTAGTTCTGAGCTTGAGACTGGTCTCTAATCTACCTCCTATTTAAAAATCCAATGTATTGAGCTCCACTTATAAAGGGGAAGTCTGGGTCCACACATGAAGATGAGTGTTAGAATAATGATTAAATTTATCATTTTCTAACATTTTAAGCTTTTGGAATAGGTCTAATTTCCTCCTCAAATTAGTGTCTTGACATTTTGGTTTGGCTAAAAAATCTTGCATGAAATTGGCTAATAGCAAAGTCTGGAAAGATAACATTACAAGAAATTGTTGAATATAATAATCTCATTTAGCTGTATGTTTAATGTCGAAAAAAACAAAATTGGTAGCTTTGCATCTAACTTTGCTAGCTTTTCAATCATTTCATTTTGGCTATCATTGATTAGATAAGGATGATCTCAAAGCATGACGAGTTAGTAAAAGTACATAACATACTGTACACTTATGATTTTAGGGACAAAATTGGAGAATTCTACGTCATTTTAATGAAGAAATTGCTACTTTTGAAGCTCTAGGGATGGATTGGTAAATTGGCCAAACATGGTGTTTGCCTTTTTTTTCTCCTTCCCCCTGGAAAAAGTTTTTGTCGCCTTAGCTTTGTCACATACATAATTTTCTTTTTCTTTTCCTCTTTTTTTTAGCCAAAGATGAATGTGAGATTACATCTGGCTAGGTCTGCAGGGTCCTTTTGCATACACATGCTTTCTTACACACACTTCTACACACTTGCATATGTGAGGAATTTAATAGGTTTTAGATGTTGCACCTCATTTGTTTGGACAAGGAGCTTTTAGCTAGTTAATGTGAGGGCCATATTACGTGCTATGTCTTTGGAATGGTCAAAGATCAACTGTTAGGATTGGCATGAAAGTAACCTATTGACAACAGAAGAATTAACCACAGTGCAAATTGATAAGTATTTTACCATGCTTCTTTCTTGAGTCAATCTTGATTGATTTTGCATTGTATATAAAGTCTTATTTGTTTTGGAATTAACCATGCTTAATTATTTTAAAACACAATGATGCTCCAAAAATTATTATGCAATAGCTTTCATTGACAGCTGGTTTGGGAGGAATGAATGAAAAGAATTATTTTAGTATATTCTTTCCTTTCTTTGTTTGAGAGTTTTAATGGAGGGAATGGAAATTCCATTTCCTTGTTTGAGAGTTTAAGTTGGAGGGAATAGAATGGGTAAGAGGAAACACTTATTCCTCTCTATTCCCTCAAAACCTCAAATTTTCATTCCTCCTAAAATTGGGAGGAATTGGGGGGTAAGGAATTAGATTTAATGAATTTTTTTACTAGAACTTCCAAAATACCCATATATATTTAGCCATTTATTTTAAAATAGAGGTCTAAAAGTAATATTGTTATAAAATGATTCCATTCCTTTCTCTCTATGTTACTCCCAAATAAGGTTACTTACCTTCCATATTTTTATTTTAAAACATGCAAACAAAGTTACTTAATTCTATTCCATTCCTTTCCTTTACTTAAATACATTTTACTCCCAAACAAAGCCTGAGTTATTATCAGTCTTCTAAACAAGATGGGTTTAAGAACTCTTCCTATTCCTTTTAGCCCTTGGTCTTGGCCCAGCTGGTAAGGGGTGGGGTCTTATAGGGTTAGGTCCTAGGTTTGAATGTTACTAGTCAAAAGAAATAGGCATTCCTTTCCCCCCAAATAGTCCATATAGAGGCTATAGTAGTGCAGTTCCAGATTCAGCTATGAATATTGGTACCAGAAACTGCGAGAGAGGACCAAGAAGGAAATTGTAGTCCAAGGTGAAATTCAAACAATCCATTCCAAAGGAGAATAAATATAGAAGATGAAAGAAATGGAGACAGGTAAATTTTTATCAGTTTATATCAAAGAAAAAATGAATAAATATTTATTTGTTGTCAACCTCATGGCTGTTTTGCACATTTTGATTGGTTGTGTGTGGGTGGAGCTTGATCTACTGTACCATGTGCTGCATGGACAATTTGCAACCCTAGTAATATTTGAATAAGACTGTACTAAATATATATTACCAGATTCTTACATTGGATAATCTTATGCTTCAAGGTCGCCCCTTGGCAAATCATTGTTGTACATGTTGTAATTAGGAATCTGTGGATCACCTTCTTATTTTTTGTTTGTTAGCTCATTCTCTGTGGGTGCATATGCTTCAGCTGTTTGGGATTCATTGGGTCATGTCAGGTTCTGTTGCTAACTTATTATTTTGTTGGCAACAATGGCTTGGGAAACATAATTCCGATATTTGGAGTTTGGTTTTAGGCTGTCTGATGTGGATCATTTGGACAAAACATAATCGGCGTTCTTTTAAGGATGCTAAGAAATCTTTGGCTCAATTGATAGATTGGTACCAGTGGACTCTCTTAGATTGGTCTTGGTGTTGGGGTCTCTTGGACTGTTCTTCTCTTAATGATTTTCTATTGTCTCTTAGCATAGCTTTTTGAGTCCTTTGTTTCTCTATTTTTTGTGTTTTTTTTGTTCATTATCATGAACACCCTATATTCTTTCTTCTATTTCTTTTTTAATAATATTACTTTCTTGCCTAACTTATCAAATATATATATATATATATATATATATATATATATTACTTTCTTGCCTATCAAAAAAAAAAAAAAAAAAAAAAAAATATCCTTGTAACTCCTTTTATTATCTTCATTGTAGAAGATGCAGAAGCTCCATTGATAATTTGGGTGAATCTCATAAATCTGGTGTTCTTGTGTCTATGCTTTGATCCTTTTTTTCCCCGATCTTGGTTTTTCGCATCTTTCAGATCTTTGGTTTCATGTTTCCTGATTCTTTTTATTGGTAAGTTACACATGCACAAAGTGGTTTTTGAAGTTTGAACCACGATCTCACCCTCTATCCCCTCTTGTGGGAAGAGGAAATTCCGAGTTTGTCACTAGTTGTCTTGCACATGATGAATGTGTGTTTAAGTAAAAGATTATTTTTTCCTCGTTGTAGAATTTCATAAATATGCTAGTCTTCTTCAGTTATGTTACACTGGGAAAAAGTTTTGGCTTAAAGAGAAGCTTAGATTATTCAAGTGGCTGACTAATACAGTACTCAGGATACTAGATTTTGTGCTGGATTGACAAATACCTAGATGAGAGTGCTGATAAGGATATATATGTCTCCCCTAAAAAGGTTCATAATTTTACTTTGAGGAATAACATAGGTAGACCACTAGATGTTTGTAAGGAAAGAGCAATTAAGGCATGTGGACAATTTTACCCTCCAGTTAAGATTTTACTAGGATCACAATAATTCTGAATTATGGTGAAAATGGACGTATGAAAATGAACAGGGATGTCACCTCCATTAAAATAAGGGCAAAACACAGTTTAGATTCTTTCTGTGTGGTGCTTTTTTTTTTGTTCGTAGACTTTCTGTTTGATGTTAAATATTCCTGTTAGTTATATTCTGACCCAAGGCTATAAATCTTGGAGTCGGAGGAACTTTCAAATTTCAGAGACAGCATTTGATTATAATGTTGACTTCTATTGAAAGTCAGAAGAGGCTGTCTCAACGAAGGAAATTATAGACAAGGATTTTAATTCTGTGATCCGATTTGTAGACTTGTTTTGTCTTCTACTCTGATTAGGAAACTGATAAGTGTTCTTTGATTCATTTTACTTGTCATTATCATGGTACATCATTGCCTAAGATTTTTCTGCAGTTTTATTATATAGATATATGTATGAAAATCCATTAGAAAACGGCGTAAAATCAGTAATAACTGTAATTAAATAAATAAACATAAGCACATTTTTTGTTGTTCAGCTTAAATTTTATTCTCTTCAGATAATTGTATCTAGATTTTATTTTATTTTTTGGTCTGAATGTAATACACTTAATTATAATAGATTGAAAGCTCATGTCCACATGAAAAATTATGTTTATTTATTTATTTATAGAGAAATTGTGTTGTATGGGAACTCATTTTGGTTTCCATTTTAGTATGAGTTTGCCAATTACTTTTTGTCAACCTAGAGACAGTGGCTTCAATTGGTTAAGTGGTTTTTGGGACTTGAATTTATCTTTGTTCCTGCCAAGGGCCTTGAGCTCAACTGACATCTCATGGTCTTTCCAATGGAGATGTTTAGGATTCAAATAGCCCCTCCCCTATTTTTACTACGAAATATTTCTCTGTTCTTGCGAGTGCAGCGGAAAGTTTTACTTGTAAGCCGTGATGAAGAATGTTCTATTTACTTCCTGGTTGTCATCCAATTGATGATGACATATAGGCATATAGGCATCAAGTTTTGTTATGGTGTGTTTCTAATGCTGCTTGGATGATGTAGATCTTGATTTTTGATGCATCATGTTTTTATTTTTATCTTTTCATATAGGAAATTCAAATTACAATTTGTGCATCTTATCATATCTTAGTTTTTGGGTATAGCTTGGCCCAAGGATTGATAATGACAGACATGTTATAGTACTTCATTTGTGGTAGTCCTGAACTACCAATATATGTTTCATATTTTTTTTAACCATGGCTGACTATTCGTTTTGTCCATATAGTTTTCAAAAACAGCTGGACGGATTAAAGAAGCCATAGCTAATCTCCCTGTCGCAACTGAGGATGATGACAGAGATGAAGCGGCAGCTCTGCAAGATGAAACAGAATCGACAGGTGAAGATGGTGCAATGAAGCAGGATGTATTAGTTGGTGTTCCAGCTGAAGAACATTTGGAAGAGTCCGATCCATTTGGGCTCGACGCTATGCTTTCTACTGTAGTTAAAAAAGGTTTCATTAAGGGAAAGAAAGATGCAACAGCCAAGATCAATGTGGAAGTAGAAGAGAATAAAAGATTCATCAAGTCACAAAGGGAGGCCTTGATTACATGTCTTGAGATTGCTGCTCGAAGATATAAGACTCCGTGGTAATAGTCAATGCCTACTTACGAGGAAATGTTTCTTGAGTTTCTTAAATGCTCATGCTCTGTGCCTTCTCCAATGTATTTTTTATAAATTTTTTATCCTAAGAGTTAAGTTTTTTTCTTTTGTAGGTGCCAAACAGTTATAGACATCTTAGTTAAGCACGCATTTGATAACGTAGCGAGGTTCACAACTCGACAAAGGGATGCCATAGAGAAACTTTGGGCTTCTATACGAGAACAACAAACTCGTAGGAAGCAAGGGAAATCTGTAAATGGGAAACTTGATGTTAATGGATTTGAATGGCTTCAGCAAAAATATTCTACTGAAAAGATCAGCATTCGGCATTCTGTTGGAGGTAGTGGAGATCGTCGTGCCCAGCAGTGGCTTGGTTAAAACTTTGTATATCATCATGTAGGATGCCAACAAACCCTCTTAACCCCTCAACCAGAAAATGGGGGGAAAAAGATCATTGAGAATCTATTTGTTTGAATGTAAATTGCATTTTCTTAATTGATATGCTAAGATATCATTTAGAAGTCTCTACTTCCATGATTAAGGTAAATAATTTTAATTGATATGTTATAATCTTCACAGATGAGATGCCCACATTCACCACTAACTTGTTATTTTAGTTAATTCTGGAACTTTGATGATATTTGTGAAATTTTAATTTTCTTTATATATAAATTTTAAATATTACATGGTGCATGCAAAGTACTAGTGGACATAAAACTTGTTGTACATGGTAAACAAGCTACACACATGGATACATCTTTACATTTAGGCAAAACCCATACTAGTAGTCTCAATTGAGGATCTTGTCACAAATTCAATTATGATTATAAATATATATAACCAATCTTTGTAACTTGTAGAGAATTGAAAAATGTTAAAGTCACATCAGTAATTTGTAAAAATGTTATAAAATAATTTGTGTCTGTAACATTATTCTAGATATATATAGGCAATTATGATCATACATCTCATTTTGTGCAATAACAGTGGGGACCGAACTCATTTTTCACACATATTCCAGTGAGATAGAAGTGTGGCTTCGTACCATTATAGAAGTGTATCTTCCCGCATCTCACATGACAAGTTTTGTGATCGCTGCATGTCAAAGCCAAATCACTTTCATATCGTTCTCAAAGTATTTGTTCAGATCCTTCACTAAAGCAGAAACAGAAGCCATTTGACGAACCTTTATTCACACATGTTGCAAAGATTAGTTTCACCTTTGGGTACGAAATCTTGCATCTATTAACACAAATAAAGTCCTTATTGCATGTCATTCTCATACTTTTTAGTTCAGGAAGAAAAAAACTCTATAGGTTTTTAATTACGAAAAAACTCTGTAGATTTTCGTGGTTGTGGTCTAAGTACTTTTTGTTCTTCACTAAAGCAGAAACAGAAGGAATTTGAGGAATCTTGTCTCACACACGTTGCAAAGATAAATTTCTTATTGAGATAAGTCGCCTTGCATCTCTCCATACAGATTGAATGCCTTTTGCATTTCTTTGTCAAATCATGTAGTTTAGCCGTAGGAATTGGAAGTCCTATCATACAAAGAGATATTGAAGAGCAAAAATTAAAAATAAAATATAATAGAAATGTTGAAACTTTATGATTGTCTCCCCCCACCCCCCAAAAAAAAGTCTTCACCATGCTTTACCCCCTTTTTATTTTTTTTTTTAATTTTATTTTAAAATATTGGTTTGAGTCATTGGAAGTTGGGTTTCTATGTAATGACAATTTTCTTTTGCCCAAGCGTTATATCATGAGTTTGAGTATGGAATCAACCTCTCTTAAAATTTAGGGTAAGACTACATGTGAATCACTTTTCTTAGACCTTAACAAAAAAAGTCTTGTACATTGGGTGTGATCTATTTTATGCATTAAGTCATTAGAAAAGGCCTCATAAATGTTAAAAGTGTTGGAGTGAGTGTGTTTCAAACACTTAACCTTTGCTTTGTGTCCCACATTTGTTAGGAATAAACCTTGTTATAAGTTTATAAGACTTTGCATATCTTAAGTGGTAAGTTGGAATACAATGGGCTAGGTGTTGGCTTGGGCTTGGGTATGTTATCTCTCTCTTGGGCCTCATTCCTTTTCCCTTTCTTTTCCATTTAGCCCAATTCAGTTCAGTCTATTGGAGGCATTTAATGTGCTGTCCGTTGGGCATGCACAGTAACCGTTGGAACAGCCTAAGTCCTTTGCTTAGTTGGCTTATAAAACCCTACAACTCACACTATTCACATAAGTCATTCTTCATCTTCTCTAGCCGTCTCCCTCCTCTGTTTGCTCTAATTTTTCTGCACAAAAATTTAGCTTCAATTTTTTTGGTTAATTTTAAGAAAAGGCAAGTAACGTTGTTCTTAGTTCTTCTCGCTTGGGTGTGCGTCCAACTTGAAGAATTTGCTATAGTCTAATCCTAGAGGATTGTTCGGCCAAGAGAGCCATTTGCACCGAGTACTACTCCTAGTGGCACGAATCAACTTTTAAAGACAATGCATTTTGCGTGATTCTATAGTTTGTGGGATCTTTCTAACTTTATCTATTTATTTTTGTCATTGCTAATTTTTCAAGGGTTGTATTGTTGAATCAAAACTTATTTATTTAGCTAGACATAGAAGATACCACAATAGTAAATGTGCAATGCTCGATGTAGTAGGTGCCAAAGGAATAAGTATGAGGAGATGTGTCATAACAGCTAAACCAATACAATAAGAAAATAAATGATCTTGTTCATATTTAATATAATGATGTACCTTTAAATTTGATAGAATACATTCCTTTCTATTAAATAAAAATGACAACAAACGCATAGAGAACAATGGCCTCCTATAGATCTTATGCTCATACTAAGATTATTGTACAAGAAATAAAAAAAAAAAAATTGCAAACAACCTAACCATTGTGCATTACCATGTACAATATTCTACTCCATTTTGTGGAATCCACGACCAAATAGTGGAATTGAAATTTACTCACCTGTGCTTAAAAGGAAAGTGAACACAAAATAGACACCAAACAAACATGCATTTAAGAGTCTTAGTCATATTTTCCTCCCTCCTAATAACTAGGTTAATAGTTTACAAATTCATGGTTACAAATACGGAAGGAGTACTAAGTAGTCTAGAATTACAACAAAGTTATATAGTGTAACAATCACATAGGTTTCGAAAATAAATAATATATTGTAACAATCACATAGGTTTCAAAAATAAATAAATCACATAAAGACAACACTCGGAAATAAAACAAGCAATAAAAGGGAAGATCCATCTTCTTTTGAGTTGCTCCCTAGTCATCATTCTCCATCACATTGTGTGTCCCCAACTTCACTAGTAGTTTCTCTCTCCAAGTCATCATTAGCGTCATGTTCACTCTCCTCACTGTCACTAGCATCAGTCTATAATAAAAGTATTTAGAAATTTAAAAAAAAAAAAAAAAAAAAAAAAAAAAAAAAAGGATACAAAGTAATCCAAAAACAACATGATATGAAAGAGCACGATGTTAACATATTATGAACAATGTTCCGATCTCATCCACCAAATATGCATATCAACTAAAACCAAAAGCGACAAGATCCAGCAATCACAAAAACCAATGTCAACTCTGTTCAAATTAGATTTCTCACATTCCGCACCATTGTAAGATACTACATTTCAAATAACAACAATAATTACAACACCAATATGGGAGTTTATCTTCTTCTTTTTTTAATTACATAATTTGGAAGCAGTTGCGGCTCCATAATTATTTTCTAGGAGTTAATAAGAAACATAAATGATACAAAATCTAAAACAAAAGAGAACTTGAATATATCACATCGCAAAAAAAAAAAAAAAAAAACAAAAAAAAGGGTTTTACAATTGCCTTTTATGAGGTTTCATATTTTGAAACCATTGTATAATATTTTTATTATTAATCCTACGAGTTACATCTCTTCCAATGTACATAGCCAAACAATCATTCATCCATTAATCTCCCATTTAATTGATTTATTTCAAATTTGCTAAGATCTAAATGGGCTTTTTTCTAAGGTTTTTTAATTAACAAATTTCTACTTTCGTTGTTGAGCTTATTAATTTTTATTTTATTTTTCCAAATTTTAGCTCAAATTGGTTTGTTATTGAGTTTTATTATTTTATTTTTTAAAGGCCAAGATATTGATAACATGATTATATTCAAATTTATTTATGTTGGACTTAAAAAATATTTAAGGTCATGGTGTTCAAAATTTTATTTTAGAGGGTCAAAAAAAATTAAAACAAAATTATATATATATTTTGCCAATTCAGGGGTTGAAATTATATATAATATTATTACTAAGATACTTATAAATTAAAAGGCTCTCTAAAGGCCCAAATAATTGTTTTTTTTTTTTTTTTTTTTTTTTTTTTTTTTTTGTGTTAAGTAATTTGAAGAAGGCAATATGCATGAATGAAGGCCCACATTTGTGTTTTAATGTGGGTGCAATTGAATGACATCCGCTTGAATAGAAAATTTTGATGCTTTTTAATTAAACCAGTGAACAACGAAACCTAAATAACAATTGTTAATAACTTTATATATTTTGGATTCAGCTAGCTGAGATATCAACATGATGACATATGGCAGTGGAAGTAAATTAATTTTGCAGCCACTCATGATATATATATATTTTTTAATAAAAAAACTGTTTTTTTATTTATTTATTTAATTTTTTTAATAAGGAACTACGGCATGGCAACGTACCTTTTCAGCGAACTTTTGGTGGCAAGTCTCCAATTTAGCCTCCCAATACTCTTTTATTGTAGCGTTAAGATCTCCATCTCCATCCCCCTCCTTTTTGACTCTTCGATTTCCTTCCATCCAAACCCATGTTAGCTTTGGCGTGCTTAAGACTCCACTACAGAAAATCTTCAATTTAGGACAGTTCTTCACAATTACAGAATCCAATGATGGGAATTTGATGGTGCGATTCCCCAAATGGAAGGCTGTGAGACTCGGCAAGTTATAAAATTCCAGATATTTCAAATTATTGAAAGCGATCTCATCTCCTGCTTCTGCTTCACTTCCCTCATTTGCAACTATTTCTGTCATTCTTTTGCAATCAAAAATGTCAATCCATTGGAGTTGCACGAGAGTTCTGGCTGTTGAGGGAGTTAATAAACTAATCAATTTAGGACAGTTGCACATATTTACTTGAACCAATAATGGGAATTTGATGGTGCGATTCCCCAAATGGAAGGCTGTGAGACTCGGCAAGTCATCTAAGTACAAATGTGTCAAATTATTGAAAGCGATCTCATCTCCTGCTTCTGCTTCACTTCCCTCATTTGCAACTATTTCTGTCATTCTTTCGCATTTCTCAATTCTAATCGCTTTGAGTTGCACGAGAGTTCTGGCTGTTGAGGGAGTTAATAAACTAATCAATACATCAGATCCGTATACGCTCAATTTCTTTAAGTAGTGGAAAGATGTGGATGAGAATGGCACAATATTCTTTAATCTGCGAATATCTGATACTCCTGCTCTTGCAATTGGAGCCTCTACATTTGGAATTTCATCGTTTCCGTACAAGGTAAGCTCTTTTAGGTTGCAACAGAATTCTGCTGACGGTCCGCCACATGTCTCATTCATGGCATCGCCCTCATCCAATGCCAATATTTTTAAGTTCGGTAATTTATCCTGGGAAAACGCCAAAGTAATGAACAAATTAAGGAAACAATGAGTTTAATATCCTCTAAAACAAGTTTTGTTCAATTTAAATTAGGACAAGACAAATACAATCCAGCATATCAAAAATAATAATCAATGAAAAAAATGAAAAATATTTGAATAGCTAACCAATGCACATTGGTTCAACCATCATGTCATTCAGAACTAATCATGAAGAATTAGAGAAAACAAGGCACTCACATTCTATTTGACTCAAGCAATTAAATCAATAGTACTTTGGAGTAAAGACTTTTTTTTTTTTTTTGAGAATGTTGGAGTAAAGACTTAAACATGAATTTGCCAACAGAATTACATCTTTTTTAAAATGTGTAAATTTTAAAACACTACTAAAATATAATCAATAAATTTATTTATTATATATATATATAATATTCTTTTTATTAATCACATTCATTACCACATTAATTTATAAACCTTTGTAGTTAAATTGATTACTATTTTAACATTTTCCATAACTAAACATAGGTTCTTTCCATTCGGCCAATAACAACCATAGTACACAAATCTCAACCCAAAAAATTATCAAAAACTTATTACAAAAATAAAATACAAAAAATGATAACCAATGACCGGTTGAACCACCATTTTCTCTAAAACCATAACCACTACCTTTCTATTATTTTATAAAGAAATGAAATTATCCTCAAATAAACAAATTCTGTCATGTCATTGTTGCATGAGACTATCCATCGCACATAGGCTTAAGGGACACTACATAATTTTGCCATTGTTGTGGTGGAAAGTGAATTTGGCTTCAATGGTGTCTAGAACAGAAAATTAGAGGTCACACAGGATAAAATTCTTTTAATTTAAGAGAGGCAAATTTAAAGAACTTAGTGAGATGTTGAACAGCATATATATACTGATATAAAAAAAGTAAAGATATTTGAAAGGGATTCTGATGACCAATTATTGTTGATTGGCTTGTAGCCTGAATGACACCATCCCCCACTTCCATTATATTTCAATTCCCATGCGGTAGGTTCAAACACGCCCACCCTTTCCCTTCCCAACAAAAGCAAAAATGTGAAAGAATGTTCATAAAGAACTAGAAGTATTAAATGGAAGAAGAAGGAGACAAAGTATAATCATAAAGAGAAAATTCTTATTAGAGCTAATACCTAAACTGTCTTTTAATAAACTCATAATTGCATATCTAATTAACTGTTTTGTGTAATCAATATTTAACCGTTCAACTAAAAACCAATTATAATTATCTATACTTTCAGTTTTTTTTTTTTTTTTGGCCAAGTAATTACACTTTTGGTTAACATTAGTTAATTGCACAAAAAAATATATACTTGAGCTTTGAACTCTAACAAAGGAGTATTAATTGATATCTACTTACCATCATTCTTAATAACAAAAAAAGAGTGGGGTGATTTGAACCCTTATCGTCATTGTTAGAGACATCAACAAGTGACAATTGAATTGCAACAAATTTGCAAGGCTCTTTTCCACTTATTATCATTCTAATCTTATTCATATTGAAATTTAGAAGTGAAGAAGAACATGGGAAAGTTAACCATTCTAATTTTAACTTAAAAGAAATATTAGACATAATTTTGGATGTCAACATATACAGAAAAAAAAATATGTACATGTGGGAATGAGAAGAAGAACAGTCTAAATGTTTTAGTTCATTTGGCAGGCAACGAAAAGTCAGTTTTCTGAACATTTTGAACCTATTTTGATGGCCCACACATGTGAATAAAAATAAATAAACTTTTCCCATTGTTTTTTATACTACTTTTTTAAGCAAATAAGAAATCATCAAAATGCATCTAAATTCACTCATAACCAAATTATAAGGCTTGCATTATTAAATAGGAAAATTTCAAATTTTAAAATAAATTTGAAATTTGTATGGTTAGTTTTGAGATGATCGTTTTTTTTTTTGTTTTTTTTTTTATTTTTTATCATTATGTCAAGACACTCACGAATTTCTTCTTGGTCTAAGCAAAATTGAAAACTAGTTTGTAAGTAAAACTATTTTTTTTTTAGAAACAAATTGAACTTAATAGATGTTCAATATTTCCATAAGTCCAACGATTAAAAACCATATATTTCAAGAAAAGTGAAAATTACAGTAGATATGGTCCTTAATCCCCATAAAAATTTAAGCATATGAGTAAACAAATTTCAGGGAAAAAAAATAACTCTAACCAAAAATGTTTAATCTATTATGCATTAAAAAAAATTATAAATAACTGAAAATTTTCACAAAATATATTGTCAAAATAAAACTCTCTCATGAGTAAGCATTAGGTAACCAACTCATATTAATTAGTCGCTAACCCATGCGATGCACGTGAAAACTATTGATTATGAAAAAAAAAATCCAATAATGAACGAAGAATTTAAGCTATTACTTTTTTTAAAAAAAAAAACAATGAATGAAGAGTTTAAGCTATCACCTATGCAATTTTTTTTTGTGCATTTCAGTTAGACTTTAGACAATAACAATATGGTTATTACTTCTACTATTTTTGGGCTGAAATAAGTTTTTTTTTTTTTTTTTTTCTTGAATTGAAATAAAGTTATTTGTTTACTATTTTTTTTATGTAGGAATTTATTTACTATTATTGTTAAGCTAAAATATTTAAAAATGATTATCTGATTATTTCTTTTAAAGAATTTCTTTTTAAACTGATGTAATGGCAGTTTTGTGAATAAAAAGGCATGTGATAACATTATAAAGGAAGCACCTTCCTAGAAATTTCCTTTCCACTCTTCCCAAGTGTCATAAATGTCATCTCATTTTTTTTTTAAACTCTTCATTCCTCTTCTCAGACTACTCAAGCATTTGCAAATCTATAACACTCCTCCTTCGTCTTATCTTCTTCGCTCAATTTTTTTTTAAATCGGTTTTCTTTTCTAACGTCCGCACCATCAAATCCAAAAGAAGCTACATAGTGAAAACACATTCTTCATTTAGCTCAAAAATTCATATTCTGTTCGGAATGATGAAATTTCAGCCGGAACGCCAGTCCAGGCCGAATTTTGGAACGGAATAGAATAGTGGGGTTACCTATACCGGAATGAAAAATTCTAATTGGAACAGAACGGTATTTAAAACATTGATCTTTTACTGTGTTTGAAGAAATTTATGGAATAAGGAGGAAGATGACAAAGAGGGAGATGGGATTATTTTGGTTTTTTTCTTTTTTGGGAGAAACTTTTGGTTTGGGTTTGTGCTCATGTTTACTGTTTTGGTTTGGTTTTGGATTGTGCTGCGCTTGTGATACAGAGGAAGATGGGAGGAGAAAGAGTTGATCGGGTTTTTATAAGGATGGAGAAGGAGTATCGGGGAGAAATAGTTATTAAAATTAGAATTTTTGTTTTATAATGCTGATGTTTTAAAAATAATGATGATGTGGAAAATTGTGGGAGTTTCAGAGGCTTTAGTTATATATATATATATATATATATATATATATATATATATATAGATTTGGTAATTATTTTTTGACAAGTAAAATTTAATAGCTTCTCTATATCAAACATAAATAATAAAAAAATCCAAATTAGTTTTCTTTTAAGTTTTTATTATAAAGAGAGAATCCTTATGTGTATATATATATATATATATATATATATATATATATATATATATATATATAGGTAAAACTGAGAGAAAAACCAATTAAATTTCAAATTAGAATTCAATTAGAGTCTGATTTTACGCCTGTTTCCCATCTAATTTAAATTTTTAAATTTTTGTATTAAGTGAATTAATTTAGTGTAAAAATTGGATTTTAATTAGAGTTTAATTTTGCGTCAAATGTCCCATCTAATCTAAGTTTTTTTAATTTTTGTACCAAATGAGTTAATTTAGTGTAAAAAATAAGGAATTCAATATAAATAAACCATAAAAAACCTAATCATATAAAATTAGAAGAAGAGAGAATTTGAATGATTTTATATTTATGAGCCTTTTTTTTTTTATAACTAAAAACAATTAAAATTTATAAGCCATTTATGTAATATACCATGACTATGTACAATCCATTACTAGCTAGGTAATTTTTATATATATATATTAACAATGGACATATTTTTTGTACTATTTCTATTCAGATATTTTATATGCGAAGATATTAAACATAACAAACTATAATTGAACTGAACGATCTCATGCACTCATCCCTATTCAATTCGCAAGATTCTATTTGACCAATTTATTATTTTATTTTGTGTTGTATCTAGTAGAATTTCACAGACAATAATTGTGAATTGATATTGTAGTATTTGTAGTATCCAATAGTGATTTTCAAAATTATATATGTAATAGCAATGTAATGAGAAACTTGGCATAACTAATATCATGAAAATTGCAAGGAAAAACTATTTTAGTACCTCCAAATATCCTGTCGAAGTATGTTTTATATGTTTAATAACCTAAACTAACATCAATAGCACCACTACAATTTATCTTTCTTGTGCTTATTACATACTAGTTTTATTGATTGAAGGGCATCTCAATTTTCAAGACCGCCCAAATTTTTTGTTTTGATCGCAATTCACATATAATAAATCTATTTGAGCGAGAATTCTTAAACAAGTATGTGCAGCTTGAATGCAACCACTGGGCCTGACCTCAGCCTACTCCACCCACATATAATCCAATGAGTAGATATATTATATATTAACAAAATGTAAAGACATGCAAGGGAAGTTGTTACCTTTTCGATGAAAAAGAGGGGTTGTTGAATAAGATTAGCATGATGGGCCAGCCCATTTGTTTCTTGATCGCTTGACTTAGTGGAACCAAATATCTTTAGTTTGCCACAACCGGTAATCCACAATTCATTCAACAACGGCCACTTTGAAATGTGCTTTCTTGGATAAAAACTCTTGAGTTCAGGCAAATTTCGAAGTTTTAGAGTTTTCAATTGTGGGAATTCAAACAAAGTGGTTGTCTCTATTCCTTCTTCTTTTGCTACGATTTCCTCCACCGTTGCACAATCCTCTATCTCTAGCATCTCAAGTTGCATAAGAGCCTTCGCCACAGATGTTGGAAAAACACTTTTTAGACTGGAACAACCCTTAATTGTTATGGTACATAATTTCGCAAAGGTGATTATTCCTTGAGGATCCATACTCCAAACATGCTTCACTTTTTCCAGATTTCCTAATTTTAAGGTCATAAGTTCAGCGGCAGCTATATCACGTGATTCTTCAACATTATTTGTCCCTTGGATTTCAAATACCTCTTCTAAGGAGTTGCAATAATATAACTTCAATTCTTTTAGATTCCGGAGCGTTCTCAACATATTGGGCGGAACAATATTTGTAGGATTTGTGCAACCTGAAATGGTCATTGTTTCAGGTTGATTGGGCCAAATCATCTTCATGCTATCCATGCCATTTATTTCCAATTTCTCCAAGTTCGGAAAGACAACCTACAAATAAAACTTAATTAAATTATATTCTAAAGACCACGATTTAAATTAATTAACTGTTATAAGGAAGAATTAAGTAGGAAGAAGAGTAATAATTCCTTTTCATTTAAGAGGTATTGTGTGGCAATACTTAGTATCATTTCTTCAAGCTTTTTCTCAATGGTCATGTCCGTACTAAAAGAATTGCTGATGAAATTTAGATTATGATAATGCTTATAAGGACGAAAATTCAATTTAATTTCCAAACTAGATTCTCTCTCTCTCTATATGCATAACAAATAGACCTCAAATTCGATAACAGTATATTGAGAAAATTTTAAATTAATATGCACAATTTTTGGAAAAATATCTCATTCCAAGCTGTAGTAGAAAATAAAAAAGACAATTCTAGTATTAGTATTATACTAAATTTAAACAATTTTCACCAATTTAAAAACTTTTTTTTTTATAGGAATTTAAACACTATCAAACTTGTTAACAGTAATTAAACCTTTTTCATTATATAATGCATTTATTTTTAATAAATATAAAAGTTTGATCTATTTTTAAAAAATATAAAAGTTTGATCTCATAAAAAAGTTTGACAAAGTTTGAAACTATTTTAAGATAAAATTATTCTATTCTTTACTTACAAATCCTCTGTCCCACACATAATTGGAAAGTAAAAGTTCAAATTCTATAAAATTATGAAACAAATTTTATACTTTAACTACATTTACTTGTGATTACACTTAAAAATATTATGTATTTTATTTTTTAAAAATAAGATCCTCCATACAAAAGAGGAGAGCATATACATATTCCAAATGCAAATTTTGGAATATAATATTTTTTAGAAAATTTGGCAAGTGTAAAAAGTATATTAGGATGTATCAGAGTCACAATATAATAGATAGATAATCAATTTAAAATACAAAATACATAAACTAATTATATAAGTATGTTCTTCTAAAAAACATTTTATATAAGTATGTTCCATTTGTGATTTATCTCGATTAGAGAATTTGGTTATTCTTCGGTAAAACTCTTGTTCATTGACCTTTTTTTGTAATAATACCTCTGATCATTTGGTGCAGTTTTCAAAAAGAAAACGTGTCTTGATATCTACAATACATAGTCTAATCTTTTTTATTTATTTTTTAGGTTGTGAAAGACTTATCAACATTTAACAAGTAAAATTTAAAATTAAATCTTAAACATACCTTCTCGTTGAAAAGTACAAGAGAATTGACAACAGAAAGGAAGCCCTTTAACTTGAATAACTTCCTTAATTTCAAAGAATGGAGATTTGCAAACATAATGTTGTCGTCACTATTGACCTCAATTTCTTCTCTTTCTATCGCAACTATTGCACTCATTATCTTGCAATCTTCTATATTCATTTCCTGCATGTGTGAAAAGCATCCAACCATAGATGAGGAGAAGACAAATTCCAACTTACAACAGCCTTCCACTTTTACCACTCTCAAGTTACAAAAAGACTCCGTTGGAAGTCGCGTGTAGCTTATCCGTTCCAAATTGGTCACATTCAATAGAGTAATTGACTCCAGACTAGGAAAGACAGATTGGAGAACTCCCATAGACTTGATAATATACTGAATCTCGTCATTTTGTTTGACTGTAAGATGCTTCAAACCTTGAAAACCTTCCAAATCTAATTCGTAAAGAATATTTGTGACACCCTTCATTTCACCCAAAAAGAGAGTTTCACAATTCCTCAATAATACTTTATACCCACAGTCCGATTGAAAGCTTATACTGAGCTTTAAAATTCGTGAAGTTTCCAAAGTTTCATCCCTGAACCGAGCACTGCCTATGGCTATTTTATAGCTTTCCAACCTTCTAAAAACCATGGCTTTTGGAAGAATCTTTGCATTCTCAATACATATATGTAACTTGGTCAAGTGAGACAAATGGTCCAACTCTGAGACCATTGCATTAATTCTTTCTGTGCTTTGTACTTCCACCTCCCATTCAACATCATCTGGCAAATATAATTCTTCTAAACTCTTCAGATTAGATAACACATTGGGTGGAATAAATTTAAGTGCGGAACATTCTCTCAAATCTAGTAACTGAAGGTGATTCAGCTGCCCTATCTCTTTCGGTAACCGTTTAGTACTATAGGACAATGAAAGGCTAAGAGCTTTCAAATTCTTCAGTTCTCCAATTATGATTGCACTCTCTACCTCTCCACCGTCTAAACACAATGTTTGAAGGTTTTCAAGGGACGAAAGTGATGAAGGAAGTACTCCATGCCTGCTTACAGATAACTTCAACACTTTGAGATCCTTTAACCCTTCAAAAAATGAATCTGGAATACGGAAATCAGCTCTTTGGTAGAACAACAAAAGTAACTCAAGCTTTGAACATTCAAACTGATTAGGAAGGTCTAAATCACCATTAATGTAAGGCAATGAAATTGCAACTGCATCTTTACGTTTAGACCGAGTTTTCAATTCATTAACAGTTCTTATGGTAAACATGTGCCTTTCTTCAGCTGCAATATTAATGACGACGTCACGAATTACGTCATGCATTTTGACTGTTCCATTATCTTCACCATCCAACAACAAGCTAGAATCTTTGAGTTTTTCAACCAATGTGTGCACCCTACATCTCGCACCCTCTATTGTATCCAAGCTATCAAACAAGCCCCAACCCACACCATATCTCAACAAGTCTTCTACTTCTATATTGTAATCCTCTTCATGTAGACTACAAAGCAACAATAATGACTCTGCTTCTTCACTTTTCAAAAATTTGTAACTCAGCCTTATACTTCTGTACACCTTTTCATCCATTCCCTCTATCTGTTTTGGGCTAGACTTTTTCAACTGTATGAGGAAATCCTTCCAAACATATATATTTGTCTGATTTTTTAATGCATTCGCAACTGTTGTAATGGCAATTGGTAATCCAGCGCATTCTTTGACAATTTGAAGCATATAAGGTTGCATTTTGGGGGTTTTAGCGAATTCACCAACTATCCCTTCAAACAAGTTTCTCGCTTCATCACCTGATAAAACTCCGACTTTGAACTGCTTTTGGGTATCCATACCAGTGCATACTACATTATGAAATCTAGACGTCAACAATAATTTGCACCCCTTTTTATCATCTCCAAAGGAAATCCCAAGAGCCTCTAAGTCTATGGGCTTCCAAATGTCATCCATAACCAAAAGGATCTTCTCATCTAGCAATCGCTTGTATAGTCGATCAGCTAGTACAGATTCACTCTCCACATCAAGTTTCATATCCAATTTCTCCGCAATTTCTCTTTGAATCTTTTTCAAGTCTGGAGCATTGGATACAACTACAAAAATGTGCTTGTTGACCACCTTGTCTTTCACAGCTTTATTTATAACTTCTTTGACTAGCATGGTTTTCCCGATACCTCCCATCCCGTACACCCCAATCCTAGTGATATTAGGATTTTCAAGTGCATTCAGAACATCAGTTAATATAAGCCTTCTTGATTCAAAGGCCTCATACCCTCTATTAGATATCCCTCCTACTTGTGTAGACTCACGATATCCAACTCTATTGAACTTTAATATCTCATCCATCAAATTCTTTGCTTCCGATGCTGCCTTGTCTGCCCTCTTGCTCACTTGATAACGGGACATCACATTAAGCCACCATCCCTTGTTATCATCTTCAAGGATTATCCCTGCCACTGCTATTATGTCAGCAGATTCGGTAAGCCATCTCTTAACATCAGCTTCAATTTTCATTACATTCCATTTGGCAGAATCAACATCATGTTGCACCCTATCTCTGGCCTCCCCCAGCTCCTTAATTTTGGTTTTGAGATTATCAACGTTACTTCTGTAGTGAATCAGATAACATCCAAGTGCTGCAAGCACACATCCAAGTGCTGCAAGCACCCAATCGAAAATTGTCTCCTCGATTTTGTCTAGAAAATTCATTCTCAAAGCCGGTGGTTGTCTAGGAAGGGGAAGAAATCAATAACATACTTCTCTTCGGGTTTTCAACGTGGATGGTGGACCGTGATGCATTATGAGAATTCTGAAAAAGGGAAAACATATATAATAAATAAATAATAAAACAAAACAAAAACCAATTTAATTTAAATTTTTTTTTTTTTTGAATCTATAAAATTCTTTTTATATTTTAGCAATCTTCTGGAGTTCATGGAATGTGGCAGGTTATGGTAAACTATGAAACAATGGATTATTTCCCAAGGAGTGAATCCATCTACTTTATCAATTGGGTGGCGCACTTTTTCATTTGATAATTTGTTATTTCCACGTTACCCACTTTTTACATGTGAGTTGTTACTTTTATGGACATACTCAAAGTTGTCAAATTGAGCATCTTTTTTTGAATTTGTATAAGATTTTTATCAAAATAGTATATAATGGAGTAAATCATATGAACATTATGTTAAATTGGAAAACAAAAATTATGCAAACACAATTTTTTGTCATAGACGTAGGATAATGAAGTAATGTCCTATTTCGTAATTGTTGAGGTATTAATTCCTTATAGGTGAAAATAAAATATCATACTAAAACCAACAATAACTAAAAATAAAAGTATTGTGAAAAAAAAAAAAAAAAAAAAAAAAAAGTGCTATATCCTCAATATTTTTCATGACAATTTCATAACAAAAACGTGAATACACAAAGCTATAGTAGTAGATACATTATTTTTTTTTCGTTGGTTTCAATTTGCACTATTCACTGGCTTTTTTTTTTTTTTTTTTTTTTTTCCGGTAATATCACCTAGTCAACTCTTTTTTTTTTTTTTTTCTTTTTTTGTATTGCTGTTAGTTAACACAACAAATTGTCACAATATTTTCACAATTGTTGGGATGTTAATTTCTTATAGGTCAAAATAAAATATCATACTAGAACTAACTACAACTAAAAATAAAAGTATTTGTTAGGTTCTAAAAGTTTAGAACAATTGGCAAATCGTGAACACAAAAGAACATACAAGCTGCAGAAAGAAGATTTCAGAATTTGTCTGGTTCGATCGATCGAAAGTCGTATCTGCAGAATTTTAATTAAGCCCAAACAGCAATTCAAGCCTATTAAGGATTAGGGTTTCAGATCTACTTATCCCAGTATATAAAGGAAACCCTAAACACGTTTTTATGAGACTTTTCAGAGAGAGAAGAGTATGCCTCTTTTGTATTTAAGGTTTTGCTCCTAAAAAGCTATCTCATGTCTTCGGCTGGTGTTATTACTTGAAGAATCTCAAGATCTGGTGTTGTAGAAGTTGTTGCCTTCTCTAGTCATCAAAGGTGCTAATGATCTAAACATTTAAAGGTGGTCTTGAAGTCATAAACAAGAGAATTTGTGTTGCTAAACCTTTGAGTGGGATCTCAAAGTCACAAAAGTGGGTGTTTGTGTTTTGCAAAGGCCAAAGAAAGAAGTACTCCGTGGACTCAGAGCTATCATGGGGTTGTGGTAGTAAGTTTTCTACTCGAGGTAGCAATAGAATGTTAGTAGTCTAAGTTATATTGTACAAACTTCAATTCTTTCATAGTGGATTTGCTTTTTACCTCGAAGATAGTTAGGTTAAATCCTCCTCAGGTTTTTACCGGTTTGGTTTCCTGGGTCATCATATCTTTGTGTTCTTTATTTTCCGCTGCTTTATATGATATGATTGTTATTGTTTTAACTTAGATCTGAATAATAAACCTAAATATTCACTTGGTTAATTAATTAGATTAAACAATCTAATTTTACAGGGGTCTAAAAATAAACAATATTGTTATACTAATACAACAAATTTCATAATATTTTCATAGTTATTGAGATGTTAATTTTTTATAAGTCGAAATAAAATAATAAAATATGAGACTGACCAACCATAACTGAAAATCAATATTTTGTGAAAATGTTGTAAGTAAATGTGTAAAAGCTACTATAGTAGCTATAGTACTTTTATTTATTTATTTAATATGTATTGTTCATCAATTCATTAGCCCTCTTTTTTTTCTTTTTTCTTTTTTTCAGTCATCGTTTTGTGCTCTTTTTTTAAATATTTATATGAGCTATCATATATATTGTTATGCTGATACAACAAATTTCATAATACACAATTATTGAGGTGTCTATTTTTTATAGATCAAAATAAAATAGTAAATTATGAGACTTTGATCAACCACAACTGAAAATAAATCTTTTGTGAAAATGTTGTAACATTTGTTGTTATCATAATTTTTGAGATCTCAAATTCTTATAGATCAAACAAAAAATTACTAAGTCCACAACATTTTCACATTAATTTCAGTACAAATTATAGGTGATAAACTACTATTGATAGATAAAAAAGTGATATCAGTCGTTGGTTCATTTTAAAATTAGTAACAACTTACCATTTAGAATTTGTTTTGAAAATATTATAGAGATAGCATTTCTATAAAATAAATAATAATATATCAAACCAAAATTTACCACAACTGAAAATAAAGGTATTGTAAAACCATTGTGACATTTTGTTGTCTTCCTAGACTTATCTTTTAGTTTAGTCAAATTTGGTGCACAAAAATTCACTGTTTCATGCATAATTTTCTTTTGTTGGTTTTTTTTTTTTTTTTTTTTTAATGCATAGTTTAAAGTGGTTGTCCCAAATAAAAATCAATGATAATTTATCATCTAGGATTTTATTGTGAAAATGTTGTCGATATAACATAACTCTAAAATAAAATTATAAAATATCATACCAGGGCCCACCATAGCTAAAATAAAGGTATTGAGAAAATATCGTGACATTTATTGTATTCTTGAAATTTTTTTTTTTTTTTTAGCCAATTTGTTGAGCCAAAATTTATTGTTTTACAGACAACTTTCTTGGGTTTTTTTAACACATTGTTTAAAGTAAAAAACACGTAGTTTTACCAGTAGGAAAAAAATTATAGAAAAAAGTATTTTCCCCTTTTATGTTTGGAGTAGTTTCATCCCCAATTTTATAGTTGAATAATTTCCTCATTTATATTCTGTACACAAACTGTGGGGCCCAATATTTTGTGGCCCTGACCCATTTTTACATTGGGGCGCAAGGCCCGAGCTGAGGAGGGATATAGTCAAGGATATGTAATGAAAGTCCAGGTAATATTGAAGCGAAGCTGAGGATGATTCCGTCCTCGACATTCCCGGGGTCCTCCTGAAAGAAAGGGCGAGAACGATGTAGGCATAGTGTTGAGAAAGAAACCTAAAATATCCATGTTGATAGAGAAAGGACCGCTGGACAGTATGGCGACCAAAGACAAAGGGAAAGCTGTCATTACTGCCATTGAATACTCTGCACCTGACAGAACCATGCTCTTCAGCTTTTACAACCACCTCCAACCACTTTGGGTATGGGCTGATGGGACAAGTATCAGTCCTGGAAAGTCAAACCTACACGTGGACGTTGGATAAGAGATACAAACTAATATAAAAGGAGAAGTAAACAATCCAGGGAAGGGGCTGGGAAAAAAAGGCTAAAAACCAGAGCTTCCCAGACCGCATCGAGGGGAATGGCTCCTCGAGCGAACACGACTTACTTTTGTATGAACACCACGACTAACCACCGTCCAGTGATCAAGGCCTAGCCTTTCAAACCCACGCTCTATAAATCATATTGTTTGGGCCTTTTTTGCGTGCGAGCCCATATCATTTGGGATCGTCACAATTTGAGTCCTTACAATTGGCGCCGTCTGTGGGAAAGACTTGAGTGTTGGCACAGGCGGTGGGTCGAGAAAGTTCCCCCCCATCACTTCCAACAGCCCGTTGTAGCGCCCTAACATAAAGTTCCATTAGGAGCTGCGTTTTTCACTAGGGGCTTGGTCGAGGTGCTAATCCCCCCAAACCAATGTCCCACACCCTGGCCAAGGGGCTAATATCCCCCAACTACATGAAAATCTCAGTTTTGGACAGAACCTAGGTATTGCATAGTCCTCGGACTCAAACCTATGAGAAAACCAAGTACAGGAGAAAGAAAATCTCAGTTTTGGACAGAACCTAGGTATTGCATAGTCCTCGAACTCAAACCTATGGAAAAATCAACCATTTAAGGAGAATTCTAGAGTGTTCAGTCCTACAGGATGATTATCTACTAAAAATCAGATTACGTCCTAAACGGAATGAAGGTCCCAACCTGTCCCCAGATCCTCAGTTTTAAGGGAACTGGGGAAAACGGGCGTTTAAGTTCGGTACGATCGCACCTCGGTCCTCAGACCGGATGCTAGAAAGAACTAGGACTATGAAGGTCGTTTGGAAGGTGGCGAAGCACCCTGGTACTTGGCGACTCGCACGGGCTGTTCCTTTCGAGTTACACATCCTCAGATGATTACCTCTTGCACAGCACCGAGCATTCAGCTGTCCTCTCGGTTAGTTTGGGGGTATGCAACCCTTTTTCATATCGGCATTATTGTGCCGAACAGTTTTAATAAGCTCACAATAATATCTCTTTCTTAATAAGAGTTTCTGCCTTAGTTATTGCTTTTTCATATCGGCATTATTGTGCCGAACAGTTTTAATAAGCTCACAATAATATCTCTTTCTTAATAAGGGTTTCTGCCCTAAATATTACTTTTTCATATCGGCATTATTGTGCCGAATAGTTTCAATAAGCTCAGAATGATATCTTTTTCTTAATATGGGTTTCTGCCCTAAGCATCGTTCAGAACATGAAAGGAAATTATATGATAGCACATCTATTTATGGCATAACCACTGCAGAAAAGAAAGAATACATAGAATAAAACAATGGCAACTTTTATTAATATAAAGAAGTAGTACAGCGTACAATGAAGGGCTTAAACAAGCCTATGTAGGAAACAAATTACAAGAACTAGAATAAAA
Organism: Quercus tomentella; assembly: GCA_028535165.1. Classification (NCBI taxonomy): domain Eukaryota; kingdom Viridiplantae; phylum Streptophyta; class Magnoliopsida; order Fagales; family Fagaceae; genus Quercus; species Quercus tomentella. The sequence goes on along the minus strand of JAPQVY010000089.1, from coordinate 24,245,708 downwards.
AAAAAAAAAAAAACAAAAATAAGAAGTCTTGCTAAATTATGCTCTAGCAGCTACCATATTGAGAGGAGGACCTCTTTTGATGGATGAGGAAAAGAAGAGGAAGAAGTAAAAGCACCAGGATGAATCTGGTGATGAGAAAGAAGAAGAAGGGGAGGCGAAAGGAGGCACCAGTGATAGGAGAGAGGAAGAAGCAGGGATGCATAATCCCTGCTTCAGCCCTGATTCCCATCATGTGGGTGTCATATTAGCTATGCTCGTAAGAGAGCAGACGGTACTGACGGAGGATGAGAAATATCTTGAGTCTCTGCCAACCCTGCCCTGACCAAGCCATCTTAAGCTTCGGAGGGACACGGCGCTTTTGGAAAGAATGTGGTCTCTTCACCCCCGTTTCTACCTCAGACATATCACACTATAAGATTTGACTGTGCTGATAAGGAAAACTTTAAGCGCAACTTGAGGTCTAAGGATTCAGAAAAGTTAAAGGGTCTTTATGCAAAGGAAATACCCTCTCATTTGACTTCTTATATGGAAGGAAAGTCCAGTGGCATTTAATCCGTACAGATTTCCAAGAAGAGCTGCAAACAATATAGTGTCTGTTCAACTCCCCAATGTCATCTATAACCGTCAGATTTGATTGGCCTAGTAAAGGAAATTTATTAAAGACTTGCCTCGTATCCTGAAACGGCGGGAGCGCATCATGTGTAAATCTAGAAGAATGTCTCTTAACCCGGTGCATTTCCTAAGTAGATGAAGAGACACCAACATTAATGAAGGGTGGAGCTAAATGAACTGTAATCAAGTCTTGGCACCACCAAAACCCTCCTCTCCGACCAAGAGGTAAGATAGCAGGATTTTGAGGGGCTAATGTGGGGCCCAATATTTTGCGACCCTGGCCCATTTTTACATTGGGGCCCAAGGCCCGAGCCGAGGAGGGATATAGTCAAGGATATGTAATGAAAGTCCAGGTAATATTAAAGCGAAGCCGAGGATGATTCCGTCATCGGCATTCCCGAGGTCCTCCTGAAAGAAAGGGCGAGAACGGTGTAGGCATAGTGTTGAGAAAGAAACCTAAAATATCCATGTTGATAAAGAAAGGACCGCTGGACAGTATGGCGACCAAAGACAAAGGGAAAGTTGCCATTACTCCCATTGAATACTCTGCACCTGACAGAACCATACTTTTCAGCTTTTACAACCACCCCCAACCACTTTGGGTATGGGCTAATGGGACAAGTATCAGTCCTGGAAAGTCAAACCTAAACGTGGACGTTGGATAAGAGATACAAACTAATATAAAAGGAGAAGTAAACAATCCAGGGAAGGGGCTGGGAAAAAAATGCCAAAAACCAGAGCCTCCCAGACCGCATCGAGGGGAATGGCTCCTCGAGCGAACACGACTTACTTTTGCATGAACACCACGACTAACCATCGTCCAATGATCAAGGCCTAGCCTTTCAAACCCACGCTCTATAAATCATATTGTTTGGGCCTTTTTTGCGTGCGAGCCCATATCATTTGGGATCGTCACAATTTGAGTCCTTACACAAACATATAGTCCCTGCTTTTACTCTCTTAGTTAAATCCTAACAAAATTTTATGATTCCTAGAATATTCCATTATGCAATATCTAAAATGTCTCACTAGATTTAAATATCCCAAAAATTTGCTTTGTGTATTTTGAGTTTTATGTGTTAGTCATACTTAAAAAGTAAAAATGGTGATTTATAGTATTTTATTTGTTACCTACAGAGCACTAATTTATTAAAGGTTTAAATCTTCTAGATTTATAATTTTATATAATAGAAACTTCAATGACATACGTCTTTCATTATTTTATTCTTTTTTATTTATTTTATTTCTTAAAAAGGTGTTCATTAAAAATTAAGCGTCGTAGTTAGGCTCATAAAATAAATTGATAAAGAAGGAAGTATGAATAACAAAATATTCATTGCAAATGGTTGTAGGCACTTAATTTGATGAAGAGTTTCAATTGTAGCATATATCATCATTTATCGCAAAAATTTAAATATTGTGACAATGTTTTATCAAAACTTAATTGTTTATTGTTAGAAGATGACGATATTTGTTATTATTCTTAGTAGAATTTTTTGTGAGTAGATACTGTCTTTAGTAAATAGGTTCTAAAAAATTATCATACTAAATAGATAGTCACATGTTAAATAACTATTCTAAATTTAAATACATGATTTGATACTGCATCAAAAAAAAATTCTATCTAAAATTTTTTCACTCATGGGGCAGCACATGCCTTGCATGTGCAACCCTTACTAGTTATCATTAAATATATCAAATAAAAATATATGTATAAAATCCACTGTGGGGCCCAATATTTTGTGGCCCTGGCCCATTTTTACATTGGGGCCCAAGACCCGAACCAAGGAGGGATATAGTCAAGGATATGTAATGAAAGTCCAGGTAATATTGAAGCGAAACCGAGGATGATTCCGTCCTCGGCATTCCCGAGGTCCTCCTGAAAGAAAGGGCAAGAACGGTGTAGGCATAGTGTTGAGAAAGAAACCTAAAATATCCATGTTGATAGAGAAAGGACCGCTGGACAGTATGGCGACCAAAGACAAAGGGAAAGCTGTCATTACTGCTATTGAATACTCTGCACCTGACAGAACCATGCTCTTCAGCTTTTACAACCACCCCCAACCACTTTGGGTATGGACTGATGGGACAAGTATCAGTCCTGGAAAGTCAAACCTAAACGTGGACGTTGGATAAGAGATACAAACTAATATAAAAGGAGAAGTAAACAATCCAGGGAAGGGGCTGGGAAAAAAAGGCCAAAAACCAGAGCCTCCTAGACCGCATCGAGAGGAATGATTCCTCGAGCGAACACGACTTACTTTTGTATGAACACCACGACTAACCATCGTCCAGTGATCAATGCCTGGCCTTTCAAACCCACGCTCTATAAATCATATTGTTTGGGCCTTTTTTGCGTGCGAACCCATATCATTTGGGATCGTCACAATTTGAGTCCTTACATCCACGATTTACTAAATTATCATGTAATTTTCAACCAACTAGCCACACATAAAGTAGATAATTTACATTTCAAGTTGGAATTGATCACAAACAAATATGAAGAACAAATATAAACAAAAATGATATTTTTGTTAAAAAAAGATTATCTTCAATACCGAATAAGACTTTTTTTTTTTTTTTTTTTGAACAATAGAAGAATAACTATGATTGAAACAAAATATGACTGAAAGAAACGATTTATATAGATTAAACGAATGAGAAAAGATTTTGTTTATGTAGGTAACACAAAAGTTGTTAAGTGTTGGCCAATTTTGTGACAATGGATGTAATCAAATATCATGATTAGGTGTATTTCATTCCTTGTTAAAGTCGGCCACAAACTACCATGAAGATGCTCAAAGAATTGATTTACAGAGATTTCGATCGAGTGAAAGTGTATCTTATTCGAGCAAAAAGAAGGAGTCTGGCTAAAACAAAAGTGAGTTTCGTTCAAAACAAAAAATAATTCAACCCGAGACTTTGCTTGTCCACGCTCAAGGCTTGCTCAAGCAAGATTGTCAAACTTCGTTTTCTTGTTCCTATTTGAACCAGGATTTTTTGCTTTATCTTTTACGCTACATTTTGCACCTATACAAACCATGCTTTGCACGATTTTCCTTCAAGAAAAAGGCCGCAAGGCTCTATGCTATTTTGAGAATAGCTTGTGCTTAAACTGAAAACCTTTTTTTCATCTCGTGCTACAAAAGAAAATTTTGTTAGGTTCATATTTATAGAGTTTTGGCAATAATGAATAAAATTTTAAGTCTTGTTGAGTTTTGGCAATAATGAATAAAACCCTAGCCTTTGCCTATCTAACATGTGAGCTCAAAAGTAAATAGAGAATCGTCATCCATGGTATTGTTACTGTTACAATACAAATCAAGGTTGAAGTTATAGAGTCATCCAATTGTTACTACTAGATCAAATTTTCAAGGGGGTCCTTGAAGTCAGGAACGGGAAGTTCGTGAGAAGGAATTCAAAATAGAAGAGTCCAACTGAATTTGAGCTACGTATGGTCACATGAGTAAGTCACTAATAGAGGTAGCAATTTGGAATGTGCGTGGGTTTCAATTGTAAGAATTTTGATTATATTAGTAAATTTGTTCTTGGGGTTTAGGAACCTCATAGTGGTTTTCTCTTGGACTGTTTTTCCTTCAGTTTTTCACTTTGTCACCATATTGTTGCGTTCTTTATTCGCCACTCTACTGCTTTAATTGGTCACTCATTAAATTTGTGGTAATTAAATGGTAATAATTGAATTATATAATTGGTTAAATTGTCAAGCTGATTAATCAAGTTGTAAAATCAACAATGGGATCTAAATTTTCTAATAGTTCCAAGTGAGATTCACTATAGAAAAATTTTCAAGAAGGTTCCTAGGAATGCCAAAGTGTCTGATTCTTTTGAATGGAGAGTTCATGGAGAAAATTCGATTAGAGAGGTTTTAGGGCTATTGTGGTAAGAATGCAAGTGGGAAATTTGTAGATATTATAGCAAAGAGTCTAGTTGTACAAAGATTTTGTAAGTATAATATTGTAACTAATTTTCTTGTAGTGATTTTTTTTCCGGGATTGGGTCCTTTAAGTGAGTTTTCTATTGAAGAAATTCTTCTTTGGTTGTCCACTTCGTTACCAAATCTTGGGTCTTGGTTTGTTTCCTTTTAGAAATTTTTTTTGCGGGTTTGATCAATAAATCTATAAATTCTAATGTAAAAATATAAGGGTATTAACAAGTTTTTTAAGTAGTATTAGCGCATGGGTACACTCTATAAGGGTTTAGTTTCCTAAGTTTGATCCTTGATCCTCGATGGCATGAATACCCTTATGTTTTTACAAGAGTATTCCTTAATTATTCCAATGCCTACTGGAGGTTTTGTACAAGAGCATTCCTTAATTATTAAAATGATGAGAACATGACATTTGTTGCAATGAAATATAGAGAATTTCTCAAAGTTAGGAAGGTTAAGTAGAAGAACAAACCCCTAGTCCTACTTGTAACGGCTAATAATCTTTAGTCGCCAACCCCAATGAGGAGCTTGACATATGTCAACTAAAGATAATTAAAGTATTCAAAATAGTCCACAGGTAATCACAACAAATAGGAAATGATGCTAAAAAGAACTTTTCCTCACACTTTTGCCAATATTTGTTGACCCAAGCGAAATTTTTTAATGAGGATTTTTCCATTAAAAATTATTATACATTCAGGGCTTAAAAATGGACACAAATGTTGCATAATTTGGATTTACAATGAGTAAGTATTAGTCGTTTCAAGTTGGGCAGACGTACTATCAGGAAATTAGGGTTCTAGGCCAAGCTAAATACGTAAGCTCAAAGTTATGTATGCAAGATCAGAGCCGTGTTTGCAGCTTCACCTCAACAGTCTTAAAGTTCCATATATAGGCCCTAATGTGCTTAAATCTTGGTGGGGGTGCTCCCAAACCTCTAGGGAGCTCTACAACCCTTTAAAAGGTCTTTAAAATCCTAGTTTTCACGCATAAATACCCACCTTATGCCCTAATTACAAATCACTTAAATAGAGAATTTATTTTTGCCTATATGATTTCAAAACTCCCTTTTTCTTCTCTAGTCTCTTTCTGACTAGCACAAGACCACTTTTTTTATCTTCAAAAACCTCTCTCTAGGAGTCTCTTGAGGCAGAAACTTGTTTTTAACGCCATTTTCAAAACCCTTTTAGAAAATCTTTTGTTAATGAGTTGTGATACCAAAGTTCTTTTGTATTTTTCCATTGCTCTTGCAATCATAAACTAAATTTGTGTTGTATGCGCACTCAAATTTCAGTTAAAATCTTCAAACTAGATCCATAAGCAAGGTAATTTCCTATTTCGTGATTTTCTACCTTGTTAGGAACAATCTAAATAATTCAAATTTTGATGTTAGAATCGTTAGATTGAGTATTCTTATTTGATTTGGTTGATGTCATGATCTTAGTTTTCTAATGTTAATTTGACCATGGTCTAGTTTTTGTTTCTTTTTTAGTGTTATATTCATATTATTTATGCAATTCCGTATTTAAATTTTGGGGTTAGATAAATCTGGAAATCTAAAATTCTGGTTTTTGTGTAAGGATGCATAGGTATCATTAAGACCATGTACACAAGATTTCAATCCTAACACACAAGATCAAGTATGCATACGCAACTCAAATCCAAATTAAGCAAAATTTAAAAAACAAGAATTATTTCAATTTTTTTTAAATCTTTTTCATTTTCCATTGGTTTTTTTAGGAAACAAACATAGAAATAAGCACACTAAAACCTAGAAATTCAAACCCGTAAAAAGCAAAACAACAAAATTAAGAAAATTTCAATGGCCTGAATAAAATTATAAAACCTATTTGTTTGCCTTTTGTGCGAATGAGATGGTCTTAAAATGAGTAGCAGTAGCTATTTGAGCAAAGAAATGTTAGTTTATTACTTTATTTGTGCGTTAGTACCAAATAAACTCTCTCTCTCTCTCTCCAACCAATCTAATTAATCGGTTTGGTTGTAGGTTGTACAAAATCCCAAACCTGTGGACACCCCTACCCACTTGATACAACCAATATCACAAGAACAAGGAAACAGACTACATTTTTTTAAGATACAGTTCACCGAATCATCGCTTATTAGTTAGTATTACTATTAAGTCCAACAGAGATGATTCTTGTAATGCCTTAGGAACAAGGATCACGATTCTTTCTTCCATTCTTCTTTTCTTGTCTTAAAGCCTTTTTCTTTATGGGTGGTATAAAGAAAAGTATAGCAAGAATCAAATCAAGCAATAAATGAGAAAAAGTAAATATAAAAGGTCGTACGTACCTTCTCTTTAGGATACCAAATTATCAATGAAGTAGGAACAGGTTGTTTTCCGCTAACTCCACCCGGACGGCTGAGGAACTCTACAAATGACAGTCAATTTGGTGAATAAACGTGAAGGACAGAAAATTTCTAATTCTTTAGAGACCACATTTTACGAGGCAGAAGCCATTTCCCATTGGATTTTTTTTTTCCAACTCCTTCCATCACACATAAATAAATATAACTAAAAATCCCAAATCTAACAAAATTTTAAATAAATATAATTTTTTTTAAAAAGTGAAAAACTAAACAAAGTACCTCTCTCTTTCGTGCCACAAGTTTGCAAGTTCTTTTTCACATTTTCTGCACTCGCTTGACTTAACAATGTGGAGAATTAGCCTTCAAAGTGAAAAGTTGGAAGCGTCCAGCTCTTTCTTTTCTTTTCCTTTTTTGAGAGAAATGGAGCAAAAGAAAAACCAAACTGAAAAACAACTCAACTGAAATTAAGATGAAGCTTCTTTTTTTTTTTTTAAATAAATATACAAGATGAAAAGGTTTTTTTTCTTTTTGTGGGAATTATATAATATGAAAAGTTGTAAGTACGAAGAATCTAACTTTTTTAATATATTTTTTTAAGAAGTAGAGAAAAATAAAATGGGAGGACGAAAACACAAAAACTACAGCAATATCTTAATTCGTATTGTTTTCTTTGAACGGGGATCGCTTTTGTCAAATTTTGCTTTGATAAATTGCTTTTACTTGGAAACTGTGTTTGTTGTCTTCTAATATATGCGCCCTTAAATTATTTCACATTCTTCCAAAGTGGTAGGGGCCACATTTTGATTGATTGATGCCTTTTTCTGTCAGTCATAATTTCCCATGTGCTGTTGTCTGATAATGTTACTTCCTTTTTGAATTATTTCACATTTTTCCAAAGTGGTAAGGGCCGCGTTTTGATTGATTGAATTGCTCATAGTCAGTCACTCAGCAATAGTAAATTGGATCTTGTGAATGTGAATCTATAGCCTAGTCGGGGGTTCAGTTTCTTGGTTACTGTTTTTGTCATTTTGTCCACTGAGCTGAGAGAGGACATCCTTCGGTTTTTACTTTACCTATTCCTTGGAGGATGGTTGGTAAAATTCTGATTGAATATTTGATCTTTCAATTAAAAATTGAGATTGTTGGCTTGGGAAGTTGTTGGCTGTTGAATAAAATTGACTATTCTAGCAATTTTGAATGTATCCCACCATTTTACCATGAATTTCTCTTAAGACTAATATTTAATGGTGAATTTGGAATAATTACATAACTCCAATGGGGAATTCGTGGAAGAGTAAAGTACAAATAAATTTGAAAAGAGATGGGAGATTTTTGTAAATTGATGATAGATTAAATGAACCAGAGGCCCATTTCTGAAAAGCCTCATTAATTTAAGATCATGGACATGGTCAAGAATTTTTTGGATAGCAAAAATAGTCCACCATTCAAGAACCTAATTAGGAAGAGGCATATTTTAGACATTCTTGTATCGAAATGGTAGAACCAAGAATGGCTCATTTCTTTATTCTGAATATAAAACACTTTGAACAATGCATCCATGTACTCCTAGTAACCGTGAAATTGAGGATTAAATTTTCTTGAAAATCTTTTTCTTTCTGGTGTCTCCCTAGATGGATGGACTGGGTATTGTTTTGATTGTACACTTACGTGGGATATTTGAGTCTAGTCACTAGTCTCTAGGTTATGGGTAATGATTTCAGAGTCTCTGTCAACTAAGCTGAGCTCATAATTTTTTTTTTTTTTTTTTTTGAAATTGCTAGAAAAGAAATGCCAATTATTTGAGAGATATTTCTGGATAATTTTCTAATGATCAAATTTAGATTCAATTCTGGTTCTATTATGAAAAATGGGCGATGCTAATAACGAAATCTGATGGGCTGGTCAAATTTGGATGACTGGTGCTGGTAAAAGGAAGATACATAAGATGGAGTTCTAGGCACTTGGGAGGATAACACATTGATTCAAAAAAAAAAAAACAAACAAACAAACAAACAAAGAGAGAGAGGATAATACACATTGGATGAGGAAGGTCTACTTACTAGGGCAAAAGTTGGTGTGTTGAGGAATATTTTCTAGCACTTGAAATCTATTTGAAAATGCCACATTAAGATGTGTTGGACATGTCATAACTAAGATAGGTGCAATGAGTTTATTTAGTAAACACATGTCAAGCCTATAAATGAGTTTAGGCTTAACTTGTTGTATATCAAGCCTTATAACTCACGAGCTTGTTCAAGAACAAATTTTTTTTCTTAAGCTTAGTTGGTCAATTAAACAAGCTTAAAACTTAGGCTCAAACTTGATTTATTTATAAACAAACAAACATAAACGAACTTTTTATTGAAATAGAAGTTGCTTATGAACACGTTCATTTACAATCTAAACAGAGTCAATAAATTTTTTTTCTAAAACCAATTCAGATTTACGATTCTCCCCCCCCCCCCCCCCTCTCTCTCTCTCTCAAGTTAGATTTCTCTATTTTTTGTCATTCAGTCATAGTTCTTTGGATTGTGGTTGTGCTATTTCATCTCCTTATTTCTATTTGTGTTCTTTGGAATTATGGTGTACTACTCTTTGGGCTTATAAATATGATTTTCAGAGTTCAATGTTTGATCTCTATATTTTAGTCGAAATCGTAGCCAACTGTTGTCTACTCGAGCCTAATCTGACTCGACCCATGGTTATTTATAGTTGGGGGCAGGTCTAGAACTTCTCCACCCGATCTGATCAAGTTAGTTGCAGGTTGGGCCCGAGCCTAACCTGAATCGACCTGTGGACACACCTGCCTACGTGATATGACCCATATCTTATTTTAAGAAAAGTGAGAGTGAAAGAACAGAGAGACAAGCTACACTTATTATAGATACAATTCATTAGAACATTGCTTATTACTTTTAATTCCAAAATAGATGATTGTAGTAATGCTTTTCGACTAAGGATCATGATTCTTGCTTCCATTCTCTTTTTTCATCTTAAGCCTTTTTCTTTATGGGAAGTATAAGCGGAAGAAAACCAAACAAGGTACCAATCATTACAAGCAAAGTATAGCATGTTGGAAATATACACGAATTCCCAGATTTGAGATATGTGAAAAATAAATAGAAAAATAACACACATACAAGGCAATCACACAAACAATAGAATTTACGTATTTTAGCAATTTGCTTATGTCCACAAAATTGTAATATTTTCACCATTTTAAAGAAAAATACAAAATGCGATAATATAGTTTTTCTCTGTCAAAATAACACAACCAACTCTAAAAAAATCTCTCCCATTAAAATTGTAATACTTTTATATCAGAATCAGATCTAAATCCGGAGCAAACACAAATTAAACTCCACATAGACGATATAGTAAGAATAGAATAAAGCTAAAAATGAGAAAAAGGTATTATAAAAGGTCGTACGTACCTTGGATTATAATTTATCAATGAAGCAGGAACAAGTTGTTTTCCACTACCTCCACCGGACTGCAGAGCAACAGAATAAAGGACGGTCAATTTGGTGAATGAGAATAAACGCGAAGGGCAGAAAATATGTACTGTAACTTAGAGACTTTGTTGGGGTCCTAGCTCCTAGGAGACCACATTCCATTGCTTTTTTTTTTTTTTTTTTTCTCTCTCTCTCTCTCCTTCCATCACTCACAGAATAAATAAAAATTAAACCCCTAAATCAAAGAAAATTTTAAATAAAGAAATTAAACAAATTACCTCTCTCCTTCTCGCCGCAAGTTTGAAAGTTGTGTTTTTACTTTTTCTGCACCCTTTACTTACCAATGTGAATAAAACCTTCAAAGTGAAAAGTTGGAAGCGTCTAGTTTTTGTTTTTTTTTTTTTTTTGGTTGAGAAATGGAGCAACAGTAACTGAGAGGATGAGAGCACGGAAGCTGCCACGAAAAATATTTTTGAAAAAGGTAAATTTAGGAAATGACAAATCGCAAAGGAAGTAAGATGAAACCCCTTTTTTTTTCTTTTTTCTTTTTTTAAGAAATAAGATGCAAAGTAGGAACTAGGAATTAAGAAATATATCACTCTTTCTTTTTTTCGTTGAAGTAGAGAAAAACAAAACGAGAGGACGACAACACAGAAACTACAGCAAAAATTTGATTCAAAGGAAAACTGAAAACGAAGAGAGGATGCAATCTCTTTCAACTGGATTTCATTTCAATGAAATTGAATTTCTTTTTTCTGATACTTCCGCCTTAAACTGCAAAACAACGATTACTCACACAGATCAAACTAATGCAATACTTATGGCCACATGCGAATGAAAACGAACAGACACTCAAAAGGATTCCGAAAATGACGAAGACACGATGTAAACAGATATGTGTTGTGAATTCAAGCATGCGAGGATGTGTGTATCTCTCATACAGTTATATGGAAACAATATTGAAAATACAGAATGGGTTTACTCTTCAAGGGGCATTTGCGTCATTTTACTGTATGTTACAAATAACTGCTTAAACGATATATTTTATTATTAAAACCTCTGAACAGTATCTTCACTTTTGGCAAAGTTAAAAGTTGGTAGACTTTGTCAAAAAAAAGTTAGTAGACAACAGCGTCATTGTTTGATGGATGACCCAAAAGGGGGAGAGAAATTTTACAATTACCTTTACTATTTCTTTTTGCCAGATGACTCAAAAAGTGAGAGTAATTTTACCATCCCTTATACCATTTATTATTATTATTATTGTATATAGTAGATTGTGATTGGTTACATGTCATTCTTATATGTACCTATAATTCTTTTTTTTTTTTTGATAGACCTATAATTCTTTCTTTATTACATACAATTTGTTACATTACAATTGTGGCAAAATAAAGAGCAATACTACATAGAGTTATTCTAGTATCACAACATTTATCAAAGGTTGTGTTTAAAATTATTGTTGTTGTAGAACTTATTTTATGATCACAACCTTTACAACACCCTTTCCTATAATTATCTTATGTGATAAATTGTGTATAATTGCCTTTTAATTCCAAATAGACTCACCATTTTTTCTCTATATCATCCACAGTTAACCACATTGGATATTTGTGAGAAATAGACATAAAGGTTATGTTCATAGAATTATTGTTGTTGTAATAGTTATTCTAGTCTTTAAATAAAAGCAATGGACTCACTAGTAAAGGTAAATAAAATAAAATATTTATAGTCACCACCCGTCATACCTTGTCAAATATGATAGCCGGTAAAGATTATGATAAGATTATTAAAAATAAATAAAAGAGATAAAGATAGCGATCAAAACACAATAGTTTATATAAAAGTAGATTCTCTTTGAAAAAGTTAAAAAGTTGGTAGATAAAATAGCATCATTATCTAACGGGTGACTCAAATAGTAATGCTACTACATACACAAAAAATTTCATAATAATTAAATTAGTAAAAAAAATTTAGCTCTTATTTGGATCCATTATGAATATCATCACTTTTTTACATACCACTAATAATTTGTCACATCAACATATGTTAAACTTCTTGTCATCTTTTTTGTTTCTATAGACTCTCTCTAACTCAAAATAGTAAATACCCCTTATCCACAACCTTTTAACTAGTTTGATTTAATTATAGTTAAATATGGACACTCTCCATTTCACTTGGAAACAAAGAGGATCCTCATATACTAAGAAGTTGGTAGACTACGGTTTACTATTGAATGATGAATGAGTGACTCAAAATATTAGTTAGCAGCATCCAAACATGTTAACTCAAAGAGAAAAATTTAGGATCACAAACTTTTTCGCCACAACTTTGACATGATAGATTATGAGTAGTAGAGAAAATATTGTGGATTTATGTAAAATGATATGCAGCCTAGTCGTAATTTGCCACATCAAAGTTGTGACAAAAAATATTTGTCGTAGTAGAACCACTCTAACTCAAACCTGATGGTTATTGTGAAAATTGTATAACATTTTTTAAAAATAAAAAATTGATCTTTCTCGCATGTTGTTGGAGTTAATTTAGGACTACTGCTTTTACAGCATCATTTCTCACAATTATTTTATGTGATGAACTATAACTATTTTTCATTTTGAGCAAGACTTAGGTACAGTACATAGGTACTGTTCCTCAATTTTCCTTTTTAACATTCTGTCATGTGGATTTTTTCTCATGAAATAAAAGTGTATTTTTTAATTAAGTAGTCATATAACTAAATTTTAAGAGAAAAATCTAAAGAATAACACCTAATGTACTGTACCTAAATTTTGTCCTTCCAGTTTTTATATGTATCTACCATTTTTTCCTGTATCAATCATTCTCATCCACCTACAATAATGAGAGAGAGTGTGCTAGAGGCATTGTAATTAGAGTTATTGTTGTTTGTAGTCTTCGATAAAACCAAGAAAAGCAATTTCTCGAAATGATATCTGATAAAAATTATGATAAGATTATAAAAAGATTAAAAATAAATAAATAAAAGAGATAGAGATAGCATAGAAATATCATAACTTTATATAAAAGTAAAACATGGTAGTGGCCTAATGGGTACGGCCTTATCAGAATGGTAGTGCGTCCGGGTCCCTTTTCAAAAAGCATAAATATATGAGCCATGTGTTAGCATTATTAGTTTATTATTAGAAAAAGCCTAATGACACCCAAAATTTTTTTTTTTTTGATAATTATGTTGTTACACAAATATTTCATAACAGTATTATATTCACTTTATTCTTAAATATTATATTCGTGATATAAGTAAAAGCATCAATAAGCTAAAATAAATTGTTTTTTTTATTTTTTCACTGATACTATATACTATTAGACTTTTTGTTGCCATGGAAAGGATACTTTTTTTTTTTTTCTGTAACAGAACTCTATTTCTCACTATCTAGGACTTCTAGAACAAACTTGACATTCATAAACAGTCCAGTACAAAAATATATAAACCCATGTCCAATTTTACAATTTTACAATATGCTTAGAGTTAACTTGTAATTATTATTTTTAACAAGTCATCAACTTGTAATTTGATTTCAGGATTTGAACATTTGACTAACACAAATACATGCTAGAAAGAAAAAAAATATTCGTTGCTCCAATTACCAGGTGAAGAAGAAAAAATAAGGGGGAAAAGTATGTTTGGCTGTGGAGGAAAATGGGGGAGTGAGAATAGCGAGGCCTAGGAGTTTTTTTTTTTTTTTTTTTTCCTGGGCACACAAAAAAATTATAGGTGAAATGGCTTTCTCCCCTATTTGGGGAGAAAATTGGGGAAATTGAGTGGGTTTTGATGAAAAATTAATTTACTTATCTGTCCTCACCCCTCTAATTTAGGTTGCTTTTTCTTTTTCTTTTTCAAAGAGTGTTACAATTGTTTTTCCTCTAAACTTTAGTTTTTCACCCGGAGTCCAAATCTTCTGTCCCACTTTTCCTGCTTCACTTTTTGCTCCACCAATAAAAACTTGCCACATGTTCACCTAACTAATTAAATATTACCATTATTGACTTATTAATACTACCATTATTAATTAATGGTAGTAATTAATTAATTAAGTGAACATGTGGCAAGTTTTTATTGGTGGAGTATAGGGTGGAGCAGGAAAAGTGAGACAGAAGATTTGGACTCCGGGTGAAAAACTAAAGTTTAGAGGAAAAACAATTGTAACACTCTTTGAAAAAGAAAAAGAAAAAGCAACCTAAATTAGAGGGGTGAGGACAGATAAGTAAATTAATTTTTCATCAAAACCCACTCAATTTCCCCAATTTTCTCCCCAAATAGGGGAGAAAGCCATTTCACCTATAATTTTTTTGTGTGCCCAGGAAAAAAAAAAAAAAAAAAAAACTCCTTTTTTTTTAAAGTACTAGGAGCGCAGGAGTAGATTTTGTGCAATCTATATTTCTATCCTCCTTTTTTTTCTTTCTCTCAACAAAATACAATAGTTTTTTTGTGCCCTCACTTTTTCACCCCAACCAAACACCTTAAGGAAAAACAAAAATCTATTTTATCCCCCTACTTTTCCATCCCCTTCCTATTTTCTCTTCTCCCACTTTTTTACTCCATAACCAAATGAAACCTTAAGCATGTTGTGGATTAGGGGTGTGTAGTTGGATGTATCCCTATCATTATTCATTCATATAACATGCTTCATTTATAGGAATTCGCATCGTAAAAGTGAAAAGCTAGTTTATCTCTTTATTTCTTCCTTAGTTCCTTTAAAAAAGAGCATTGACAGCAAACTCTCTAAAATAGAGTAAAGGAACAAAATAGGGAAGGGAACCCAAAATGCACCAAAAAATCACCTCACGTCTACTTACTTATATCTCTTCCCTAATTTGGGATTTTGCTACAATTACTCCCTATTTTTAGGGAGCATTGTTCATTCCCTATTTCATTTGCTTTTTGTGTCTTGATAACTGTAATAATTGTGATAAACAAAAATGAGGGTGTTGAAAAAAGAGAAAAACTGAAATAAAATAAAAGAAGAAATAATATTTGAATGAAATTGGAATTAAAATAGGAAATCTGATGTACATGAAAAGGAAAAGCAATTAGCTAAAATAGAAATAGAGAGGAACATATCTTCCACGAGTCCAAATCTTCTGTCCCACTCTTCCTGCCCCACTATATACTCCACAAATAAAAATATGTCACATGTCAATCTAATTTATTAAATGCTAAATTTATGCCTTCTATTATTTCTGTAAGGACTCAATTTGTAACGATCCCAAACTCGTATTGGGTTCAATCGCTAAAGGCCCAAACAATAAATTTATAGAGCGTGGATATAAAAGAACTAGATTAAATCTAAAAGAAAAACGATTAAACTTTTACGTTTCTGGATGGGTTAGCACAAATATTACGAACAATTTCTCCTTGAAACAAGCTAAGTTCTTTATTTCATAAGATTTTCTTCTAGGCATCCATCGTTCAGATGTTCCGATCTCCCTTTCTTAACGCATTCTTCCATGTTATATACTGCCCTCTTGGTGTCATCCTCACCATACACGTGTAGGTTGGGTTCGGAGGATCCCTTCCTGTCCCATCCAACACCTTCTGGAACCTCCAACTAGAAGTTGTAAGGTTACTTCATCACTGTTCAAGCATCACCACCACATTAATGCGGCCAGAGAGTTGGTTGAGAGGCAATTAATGTGGAGGCAGTTGTTGTTAAAGATATTTGTTTATCTTTTCTTTCTTACCCTTGGTCCCATGTCCCACCTTTTGTGGTAATACAACTTCGAAGTGTGTTTGTGACAATGTGGCATTCAGATCGTCCTCGGACACATATTGCCGAGATGAATTTTGTCCTCAGATGCATACTGGACCCATCTCATATGATATCTACTTCTCTTTTCATTTGGTTCCCCTTATAATCTTATATGGGCCTCCTCGGATGGTTTAACGTCCTCGGATGGACCACAGGCCCAGTTAACACGGTTTTAATAGTTATTGATTAATCGGCCCCCACAATAGCCCCTCAAAATCATGTTTTTCGACTCCTCGAGAGAAAAGATTGATTTTGATGTCACGAGCCCATATCCTTTTATGGTTTGGGCATGCTCCTGATGCTTCAACATCCCGAGCATGGCAGCATTAAATTTTGGCGACGCCCCTGTCTCCCACGTTCAACGGTAAGATGTAAATCGAACGGTAAGGGGTCTGTCTCGTTTCGCGAGCAGGAACTTTCCTGCTTATAACTTCTGCACGACTATAAAGGAATTCTCAAATCAATTCTCTTTCTTACTTTCAGCAATCACACAATTCTAGAGCTCATACACTGAACCTGTCTTTCTCCTTTTTCATCGTTTTCCTGACATCTACAAATACTAAAATCTTGTCCGAGGACCCTCTTTCAAACCTGTAAGTTTTCTTAAAACCTTTACAGATTTCATCTTAAACTCGTTAATTTCTCTACTAAACCCTTTAGGAAAATGGGGAAAAAGAAGGGTAAGTTTTGATGTCTGGTTGAGTTCGAGGAAGGTATGAGAAATTTTCGCGATAAGTATAGGATTCCCTCAACAGTGGGTATGAGGTACGCAGCCCAAGGGGAATGGGCCGGCGCTAGAAGAACAGGGGAAGTGGTTATTCCTATGATTGCCTTCATAGAAGGCGGGATGACCATCCCTATGGGTAAGATTACTAGGAGTTACCTTAAGTTCTTTAGGTTATCCCTAACTCAGTGTGCCCTAAACATGTTTAGGGTCCTGGGGAGCATAGAAGCCTTGAATGAGAGGATGGATCTAAACTTGACTCATCATGACGTGAATTGGGTGTACAACCTCAACCATTTGAAGGAGCAGGGATATTATCTCAAGTCGAGGTATCTCGCGGTGAGGCTAATTCAGTGCCTTCCCACTTCAAACAAGAACTTAAAGGAGGATTTCCTTATCTTTTCTGGGGAATGGCACGATGGTCTGCCATGCCCCATGGAGGAAGGAGAGCCAGGTGGGAATGTAGTCATAGATTCCATAACGTTCGGTTTATACATACATGTTTTCCTCTTTCT
Organism: Quercus tomentella; assembly: GCA_028535165.1. Taxonomy (NCBI): domain Eukaryota; kingdom Viridiplantae; phylum Streptophyta; class Magnoliopsida; order Fagales; family Fagaceae; genus Quercus; species Quercus tomentella. The sequence goes on along the minus strand of JAPQVY010000089.1, from coordinate 24,228,336 downwards.
TTTTTTTTTTTGTTTTGAGTCTCAGTATTCTTATCTCTAACGACGCTTCATTCTAATTTAATGATTTTGCAGATAGACATTTTACGAAGCCCAAACTTAGTTTAGTCAACAAATCAAGTTTGGATAGGGTATTGAAAGCCAAGATATACGTGAACGAAGCTGACGGCCAACTCCGGGCAGCCCATTTAATCCTCGGCTACACCCCCCTCTCGTTTGCTTTCCAAGTACCGAAGTGCGGGATCAAAGCCCGTGATCCTCGGCTTCACTGTATTAGCGTTGCCTACAAGGGGTTTATAGTTCCAGAAGGTGTTCCACTTCCTAAGGACACCTTCCGCACTAAGCCCTTTTTGTTACCGCTATCTCAACAGGAGTCTCTTCGTCCCAGCCTGCCCTCAGGGAAGAGGAAGAAGAAGAAGAAAAAGAAGAAGAAGAAGAAGAAGAAGTTGAAAAGGAAGAAGAAGAAGTCATAGAACTATCAGACTCCTCAGACGATTTTGGGATTTTTAGTCAACCTATACGCTCCGAGGAAGATCTTGATGAAATGGGAATACAAAGGAAGCCCCAAAGAAGTCTAATGGAGTTGATTGAGAATCAGCCTGGGAAGAATGCGCCGGGAAAATCAACACAATCCCAGATTCCTTCTCTTCCCACCAGGTCTTCTCCTCCTGCTCCTCATCAACCTTCTCATCAACCTCCCCAGCCAGTCAGAGCTGATGCTGCCGAGTTGAAAAGGCGCAGGGAGCAGAAAGGGAAGGATGTGGTGGATGCTGGAAGGTCCCGTCCGACCCGCGAGGAGGATGCCCAACGAGCTGCAAAGCAGCAGAAAACTAACCACCCTGTTCAGCGAGGCCAGGAGAGGTCTGACATTTAACCTCCTGAGCCACAAGCATGGTTGCCAACACCCATGCACGGTGGGGAGCCCCTACGAGATGATGCATCTATTAGGGACTTCAACGGTGGCGTTGGGTGTCACATAGCCTCGGCTATAGAGGAGGCTTTGTTACTTCCAAAGGACATGGCCGAAATAAAGAATGCAAGGAAGAATGAACTCATCCTCAATAATAAAAGATATTTGGGAATGGTATAGTGTTAACTCTCTTCTTTTTCTTTTTGTGATCATTACTCACTGATATGTATTTTTTACTGACTATAGTGTTAATCTCTTCCTTTTAGGTTACCCAAAACACTTTTAAACTGGATGAAATGCTCAATAACTGCTACAGTCAGCTAGACGATGAAAGGAAGAAACGGGCGTTGGCTGTACAAACTTTGACAATATCCAAGCAAGACTTGGCAGCTGCGAAGAAGAAATTACTTGCTGAGGAGCAAGCTCGCAAGAGCACTGACTCGGCCTTGGAAGGCTTCCAAAAGCAAGTCGAGGACCAGGGAAAGCGCTTGCGTGAAGCAAATGCAGAATTAAAGGCTACCCGGGAGCAAGTTGCAGTCCTTAAGAAGCACTTAGAGGAAACCCAAAAACTGAGGGAACAAGCTGAAAAGTCCAGGGAGGAAGCTGAGAGAGCAAAGGCCGAGGCCGAACAGGCAACGAATGAGGCCGAACAGAAAGGCTACGAAATCGGTGTGGCTGAGACAGAGGAGACACTAAGGGCAGAGGTGCCAATGGTGTGCCGCATCTACTGCGCCCAGACTTGGGATGAAGCCCTTAACCGAGTTGGGGTTGAGGCTTCATCCGAGTTGAGGAAGGCAGAGAATGTGTTCTACCCTGCAGCAATCCGCACCTCGGCTCCTCCATCCAATCAAGCTGAAGACACTCCCTCAGCCACTAATCCTAATCAAGAGGTTTTGCTTCAAGATCTTCCTCCTCCTGGCCAACCAGAACCAGCTAAAAAGACTATTGCCCCTCCAGAAGCCTCCTTGGACAAGACTACAGTAGCTTCTGAGGCAGAGGTAGCCTCTCAAGGCTTTCAACAGGACTTGGCTTCCACAGTCATGCCAGCTGAGGGAGCTACTAAGGACAAAGAGGGAATCACTACCTCGAAGGCAGATAAATCAGCCAACCAAGCTCCCAAGCTCCAGATTAAGTTGAAAAAATAGGATTTGTTTTTACAATTTGATTAGGACTTTTGTAATGATATTTATGTCTATTTGCTTATTGTTGTTGCCATTTTATCTTATTTTTGTACTTGTTCACTGTGTTATCTTAACTTGAATGGATTCGTTTTGACTATCTTTCGTTTGCAAGAGAAAAAATAACTCATAAACATTAACAGTTGGCGATTAAAAATGGGTGATAAACGTTAATACTAGGAGGTCTCAGGGAGACATTTTGGATACACATATATTCTTTCTGATAAATTGAAACTTAAGGGAATGTTCAAAAGTTGGATAAAGTTGGGTCTAAAGTACTTCAGTTATACATTAGATGATGTTTATAGGCTTAGTGGGGTTTATATCTTCAATAGGTAATTAAACATCCTGTGATCTTAGGACGATATTTGAGAATTTGTTATCCTGGAATGTATAAGCCCAAGTGGCCCTAGCATTTTAACAGAAAGAGGCTGTATTAGTTTCTAGGAAACCCACTTGGTGACTCAATAGACTTCACAGGGTACTAATTTCCACAAAGTTTGTGGTCCGAGGACCTGACATAAATTAGTTTCTATTTAATACTTCACAAGATAGTTTCTATTTAATACTTCACAAGATGCCATAGGGTATTAATTTCCACTAAGTTTGTGGTCCGAGGACCTGACATAACTTAGTTTCTGTTTAATACTTCAATAGATGTCATAGGGCATTAATTTCCACTAAGTTTGTGGTCCGAGGATCTGACATAACTTAGTTTCTGTTTAATACTTCACAAGATGCCATAGGGTATTAATTTCCACTAAGTTTGTGGTCCGAGGACCTGACATAACTTAGTTTCTGTTTAATACTTCAATAGATGTCATAGGGCATTAATTTCCACTAAGTTTGTGGTCCGAGGACCTGACATAACTTAGTTTCTGTTTAATACTTCAGTAGATATTATTATGTGTGGAAACACAAGATGCATGATCAGCATAAATTAAAGGAAACCCAAACTAGACTACTTTTATTAATAAGGGATAATTACACATAACCCACCTGTGGTTTGGGCGAAAATCACTTTGCCTACCCGTGGTTTAAAAAGTATCACTTAACCCACCTGAGGTGTGTTTCCGTCACTCTCCGTAACCCACCTCGGTCTCTGCCGTTACAAAAACACCTTTTAACCCCAAAACAGAACATAACGCGAATCAAAACCCCCAAAACTCAAACACTTTTAGAGAGAGAGACCCAAGGTGCAATCAGGCTTGTTCTTCGTGGTTTGGAGCGTCTGGAGAGGGAGAAAACACTTGTTTTGCATCATCGAACCTAGGCAAGGTATGTGTGATTGTTTTTCATCTGCATTTGGGTTCTTGATGTCTTTTTTTTATCGTGACCCACCCACGTAGTTAGGTTTTGTTGTTCATCTGCACAATAAAAATTTTTTTGTATGTTAAATGTGCATTTTGCTATTTATGTGTAGAATCGCTTAGGATATGCATTTTGCTATGGTTGTTTCTATAATGCATATACCTGAAAGAATCAAGTTTATTTGTCAATGATTGCACTTGTTTGTGAACTGTGGGTAGTGTGGTCCCTATGAATTTGTTGGGAATCTGGTTTTGCATGTGCTTTATATGGTCCTTTGTCCGTGTGTTGTTGTCTCTTTTGGCTTCTTGTCATTTTCTGCATGTTAGTGTGTAAACAAACTATTTATTTTAATTGTAGATGGTTGACTTAACATTTGACATTGAAATTCATGTTGGGGGATGTTTTGTGGAGGAGCCAACCATACAATATGTGGGTAGGTCTGTACGTTTACTGACAGAGATTGACCCTGACAAGCTAAGTTACTTTGAAATTCGGGATTTATGCCATCTAGTTGGTGCTCCTAAAGAACACAGTAGATATAAGTATTTACTTCCTGAAGGTGATCTACAGCATGATTTAAGAGACATAGAAACAGATACAGATGTCATAAACATGACTAACCTTCATAAGGCATGGCATGCTGAAAAAATCATAATCTATACTGACATAGATGTGGAGCCATTGGCAGTTGAGTATCCTGATGCAGGGGGAGTGACAGATGGTGGTGTAGGTGGTGATGGAGGGGGAGTGGCAGATGGTGTAAGTGGTCATGCAAGTGGTGATGTAAGTCGTGATGCAGCAAGGGTTGAAATAGATTTGGATAGTGATGATGATGAAGATGATGAGAATGATGATAAGAGTGATGATGAAGAAGATGTTGAGGATGTTGACATTGATGCAAGAGATGAAGAACAGAATGTTGAAGGAGATGATGATGATGATGATGATGATGATTGGCTAAATGAAGGCCTAGAAGGGGATGACTTTGGTGATGATATATTTGCTGCTCAAAACTCAGCTCCACAAGGTTCTGCTCCCAATACAAACCCAGAATCAAGCAATGCACCCCACACAGCCCCAGAATCAAGCAATGCACCCCACACAGCCCCAGAATCAAGCAATGCATTCCATACAGACCCTGAATGGGCTGAGCCAGCCCTTGAGGATGACCTGGTAAGCATGGATGGGTCTGATGATGAACAGGTACCTGAGCAAGTAGAGTTTAATGCTAAGAGTGACATGAGAAATGTTGTACTGAAGAAGGAGATGAAGTTCCCTAATGCAAAGGTGTTCAGAGCTGCTTTGAGGGAGTATGCAATCAAAAAACCTATTGACATCAAATTCAAGTTTAATGAGAGGACCAAGATATCAGTTCACTGCAAGAATGGGTGTGGGTGGAGATGTTATGCATCTCAAATAAGTGGAGAGCTAACATTTCAAATTAAGACCTTGACTGATGACTATACTTGCCCCAAGTCTTTTAAAAATAGCCAAGCAACATCAGCTTATGTTGCTAAGAGGTTCATTAAGGATTTTAGCAAAAATCCAAATTGGGAGGTGAGTGGTGTACACAACCATGTGATGCAAAATTTATCTGTTGACCTAAGTGTAAACCAAGTGTATAGGTCAAAGAGAAAGGCAAAGGATTTGATAAATGGAGATGAGCAACTGCAATATGGTGTCTTTAGGGACTATGCACAAATGATAACCACTGTAGACAAAGGGAGTAGGGTTATACTGCAGACAGAAATGGCTGAGGAGACTTCCCAGCCAAAATTTAAGAGGATGTATGTTAGGTTCAATGCTCAGAAGGTAGGATTTTTAGGTGGATGCAGGCCATTTATAGGTTTAGATGGTTGTCACATAAAGCACAGATTTGGTGGGCAAATCTTATCTGCCACTGCCAAGGATGCAAATGACAACATTTTTCCAGTAGCCATGGTTGTTATGGAACAAGAAACCAGGGAGTCTTAGATATGGTTTTTGGAAATTTTTGCTGATGATATAGGGAGGCCAGAGGAGCTTCAGTTGGTCTTCATTTCTGATAGGCAAAAGGTATGCAAGTTTTGTTTTGTTCAGTTACACTTGAATAGTTGACTTTGTTTGCTGAACTAACTTGTTTTGTTTGTTTGTTTGCTTATTTACAGGGGCTTATACCTGCAATAGAGACACTATTCCCTACCGTGGAGCATAGATACTGTGTGAAACACATCTACAACAATTTCAAAGTTGATCACAAGGGATTGGAGCTGAAGGATGCATTGTGGAGATGTGCTGCTGCCACAACAGTAAGGGAGTTTGAGAGATGCATGCAGTACATAAAGGATTTGGATGAAAAGGCATATGAGTATCTTGCAAACATTGCACCTGCACAGTGGACAAGGTCACACTTCACTCCTAGGGCCTTAACAGATTGTTTGGTAAATAATTTGAGTGAGTCTTTTAATGCAATGATATTGAAGTCTAGGGACAAGCCTATCTTGGCAATGTTGGAGTGGATTAGGGTTAGACTTATGATTAGGCTTTACACAAAAAGGGAAGGGATACAGAAGTATGCTGGAAAGTTGTGTCCAAGCATACAAGATAGGTTGGAGAAATTGAAGGTTGAAAGTAAGCCATTTAGTGCTACCCCAGCTGGTAGTTTCCTTTATAAGGTAGGCAGTCAGTATGAAAGGCATGTAGTTGATTTGGTGAAGAAGACATGTAGCTGTAGGTCTTGGGATTTAAATGGCATTCCCTGCAAACATGCCATAACAGCCATTTATACAAACATTGAGACACCAGAAGACTATACCCACCCATGCTACTTTAAAGAAACTTACATGGAGATATACAAGGAGGTACTTCCTCCCATGCCTGGCCAGTCAGAATGGGCTGAGACTGGACAGCCTGCTCCCCTGGCACCTCACATATACAAACCACCAAGCAGACCACCCAAGCAAAGAAAGAGGGCTTCTGATGAGCCTAGGAACCCTTACAAAGCAAGTAGACTTAACAGACCTGTAAGATGTGGGAAATGCAAAAAGGAAGGGCATAATTCAAGAGGGTGCTAGGCTGGCATCACTGGGGAGACACCATGGCAGAGGAGACAGAGACTTCAAAGAGAAAAAGCTGTAAGTAATTAGGATTTAAATGGCAAACAAAAAAAACAAAAAAAAAAAAAACTTGTTTTTAAACTTACAATAAACACTGTATTGAAACTGGGTTTTGTTGCAGGCAAGGGGAGGGGTGCCTGCACCTAGATCTGCACCTCAGCCTGCACCTCAACCACCATCCCAGCAGCCTACCCAGACCTACAACATGATGTCTGCCACTCAGCCTTCATCCTCACAGCAAGGAAATCAACCTAGGCCATCTCACAAGAGAGCAGGATGGTTATCTTCCTCACAACAAGAGTTTCACACACCTAGGGAGACCTGGGATACCTTACCAAGTTCTTCACAGGTAACTTAGTCCTAGATGGTTGTGTAGACTGGGATATTTTTTAACAAGTGGATCTATTTTTTATTTTGTAGCCTTCACATGCAAATGGAGCACTGGTGGTGTGAGGACTAGAGGACAGCTTGCTGCACAAAGGCCACCAAAAATGAATCCAGTGGGTGGAAAAAGGAAAGAGTAAAGGCAAGAAATGAATGAAGCTAGTGGGTACGCATGCCAGCATTGGGAGTAAAGCTAGTGGGAACATGTGGGCCTTTTTTTTTTTTTTTTTTTTGTGAAGACTACTGTTGGCCTTTTGTAATTATCAATTAGTGTAAAAAACAATATATATATATATATATATATATATATATATATATATATATATATATATATATATGTAGCTGGCCTTGGAATGTGCTTTTTTGTAATTAAGGTATAATACAGTCCAGGTTGTTATATGGAAGTTGTGATATTACAGTTTGTATGGAACAATATTTGTCAAAACTAGATTATATAAAAGTTTATTTATTACTACTACAAATTGTGTCCAAGTATATTTTTCTAATACAGTGTATGGAAGTTTTTATTGTGGAATGGTTGTTATGGTATGCACAGTTAAATTATATGGAAGTTTATTTATTGCTACTACAGATTGTGTCCAAGTATATTTTTCCAATATAGTGTATGGAAGTTTTTATTGTGAAATGGTTGTTATGGTATGCATAGGTCATTGATAATTGACCAATACTTCTTCCATTAAATGCCCACAGACTAGTGGCATGACCAATAATTCTTCCATTGAATGGTTGTTATGATATGCACAAAATACTCAATAATTGACCAATTCTTCATTCATTGACACATCAAAATATTACATCAGTAGGTTAGTACTATTACAATGCAAATTCATTAACACCATTGCCATAACTATCTCTACTAACCAATTAACTACTTCAAGGGCAACAATCTATGTCTCTTCACTCCAGAGAACTCAATTGAGCCAAAACACAACAACATAACAATAACAAAAAAGATCCATGACAAAATGTATGCAGACTTCCACATTCTTTGCTTCTCTTCAGCAAACATGGCTTTTTCCTTAACTTTTGCACAGACAGCTCGAGCCTTTCTCTCCCTCTCCTTGGCTTTGGCTTCCTCTTCAAGAGCCTTTTCTGCCATTTGCCTAGCTTCTTCTGCCGCTTCCAGAGCTGTCCTTTCCCTCTTATTTGCAAGTTGGAGAGCACTCTGAAGCCTAGACATCTTCTCTAGAGCCAAAGGTGCAGTTTCATTCCCACGAGGACAGGTTGGGTTATCAATCCAAACAAAGAAAGGACACTTAGGACCAACCTTATAACGACTACAACCCAAGAACCTCCTCCCAAAATTATACAAACTCAAACTTGTTCTCAAAACACAAGTCTGCTCATTGCGCATATGTCCACATGAACCCGAGAAATTACCACTTGATGAAGACATATCAACATAACACGATTCCTGGGAAGTACAAATTTAGACTTTCACATAGTAAGTTCACACTTAAACAAAATCTGAAACCCTAAATCAAGAACAGACCCAAATGTAGATGAACAGCAGTCACACATACCTTGCGCCTAGGTTCGATGATGCAAAACAAGTGTTTTCTCCCTCTCCAGACGCTCCAAACCACGAAGAACAAGCTGATCGCACCTCGGGTCTCTCTCTCAAAAAGTGTTTGAGTTTTGGGGGTTTTGATTCGCGTTATGTTCTGTTTTGGGGTTAAAAAGGTGTTTTTGTAACGGTAGAGACCAAGGTGGGTTACGGAGAGTGACGGAAACACACCTCAGGTGGGTTAAGTGATACTTTTCAAACCACGGGTAGGCAAAGTGATTTTCGCCCAAACCACAGGTGGGTTATGTGTAATTATCCCTATTAATAATAATACCTCTTGAGATTATTTACATTCCAAGGATGGAGTACAGTTTTTTCATCTAGGTCTTCTAGATAATAGGCTCCTATTCCGGCTACTGAAGTAATCCGATAAAACCCTTCCCAATTAGGCCCCAATTTTCCCCAAGCTGGATTCTTGGTGGTTCCCAGAACTTTCCTCAGCACCAGATCTCCTATCGCTAACGGTCTCAGCTTTACATTAGTATCATAGCCTTGCTTGAGTTTATGCTGGTAGTAAGCCAATTCGACCATTGCATTCTCCTTTCGCTCTTCGATCAAGTCTAAACTTTTTCCCATCGTTACTATCCGAGGAAAATGTATTAGTCCTTAACGTTGGGAATCTAGTTTCTAAAGGGATGACGGCCTCGGCTCCATAGGTCATGGAAAAAGGAGTCTCTCCTGTTGATCGTCGAGGCGTTGTTCGATAGGTCCAAAGAACATGTGGCAATTCCTCCACCCATTTTCCTTTTGCATCATCCAGCCTCTTCTTAAGTCCATTGACTATTACCTTATTAACAGCTTCAACTTGCCCATTCCCTTGAGGATAGGCCGGAGTGGAATATCTATTCTTTATACCTAAGTCTGAACAGTATTGTTTGAAGGCCTTACTATCAAATTGAAGGCCGTTATCCGAGACAAGAGTGCGCGGAGTTCCGAATCGCGTGACAATATTCTTCCAGATAAACCTCTTAACATCTACGTCTCTGATGTTAGCCAAAGGTTCAGCTTCGACCCATTTAGTGAAATAATCCGTGTCGACCAGCAGATACTTTTTATTTCCTAAGGCTTTAGGAAAAGGGCCGACAATATCTAGCCCCCATTGAGCAAAAGGCCAAGGGCTGGACAGAGGGATAAGAATTCCTCCAGGCTGGTGGATGTTTGGAGCGAACCTTTGACACTGGTCACATTTTCTAACATACTCCTGCGCTTCCTTCTGCATATTTGGCCACCAATATCCTTGAGTAATGGCCTGGTGTGATAGGGACCTTCCCCCTGTACGACTTCCACAAATGCCTTCATGCAGCTCCTCTAAGAGTGACTCTGACATCTCAGGATGTATACAAAGTAGATACGGCCCAGAAAAGGACCGTTTGTATAATTTCTTGTCCTTGGATAACCAAAACCGAGGAGCTTTCCTCCATATTTTCTCAACTTCTATTTTCTCTTCGGGCAAGATGTCACTTTCGAGGAATTTCAATATGGGATCCATCCAGCTTGGCGCTAGACTGACTTGATGAACCTGACGTACGTCCTTTCCTGGTTGGGTGGGGGTATACAAATCCTCGACGATTATCACCCGAGGAAAATTCCGCGTTGAAGAGGTGGCAAAGGTTGTCAGGGAATCGGCGTGGGTATTTTCACCTCGGGGGATATGCGACAAGTCAAAAGATTCAAATTTCGTTTGCATACACCTAACTTGACACAAATATCCCTGCATTCTTGGATCTCGAGCTTCCAATTCTCCCTTCACTTGGCCGACTACCAATCTTGAATCCGAGAATAATTCTGCTACCTTTCCACCCATTTTCTAGACCATACTCATTCCCATCAACAAAGTTTCATATTCTGCTTTGTTGTTAGTAGCCGAGAATCCCAACCTCAAGGACTTCTCAATGATGATCTCCTCAGGGGATATCAAAACTAGCCCCAATCCTGCCCCCCGTTGGTTTGCTGCTCTGTCCACATATACTCTCCAAGAGGAACCGCCTTGTGTGGAGATCTGACCAACCGATTTTTCATCCATGTCATTTTGCTTCATGTTAGCTTCTTCTGGACACTCGGCGAACTCAACTACCAGATTAGCAAGGACTTGGCCCTTCACAGAGGTGCGAGGCATATACTTGATGTCGAAAGCACCTAGGATTGTGCCCCACTTAGCAATTCTCCCAGTGTAACCTGCACTTCTAAGTATGGACTTGAGAGGTAGCTGAGTTAAAACAACCACAGTATGGGCCTGAAAGTAATGTGGAAGTTTACGTGTTGCATGGACCACCGCCAAGATGGCCTTTCCAATGATAAGTATCTCACCTCGGCTTCATGATTGGACTTACTTACGTAATAAACTGGTCTTTGGACGCCGCTGTCCTCTCGTATTAAGACAAAACTAACTACATGAGGGGCAACTGCCAGATAAGCAAACAGGACCTCATCCACCTCAGGACTAGACATGATAGGTGGCCTGGATAGGTACTCCTTCAACTGCTGAAACGCCACAGCACACTCCTCGGTCCACTCAAATCCTTTCCACTTATGCAGTAGAAGGAAAAAGGGACGACACCTTTCGGCCGACCTGGAGATAAATCGGTTCAAAGCAATAGTCATTCCAGTCAGTTTCTGCACCTCTTTCGGATTCCGAGGTGCTTGTAAATCGTTGATGGCCTTAATCTGATCTGGGTTCACTTCAATTCCTCTATGGGTCACCATGTATCCTAAGAACCTCCCGGAGCCTACACCAAAGGAGCACTTTGAAGCATTTAGGCGCAGCTTATGCTTTCTCAGTATTCCAAAGATGTTCATAAGATCCTCCACGTGCTCGGATACCACTTTACTCTTTACTACCATGTCATCGATATAGACTTCAATGTTTCTGCCCAATTGTGGTTCGAACATTTTAGTCATCATCCGTTGATAGGTAGATCCTGCATTTTTCAAACCAAAGGGCATTACTTTATAATGATAGTTTCCAATAGGGGTGACAAAAGCCGTCTTCTCTTGATCATCCAATGCTAGCGGTATTTGGTGGTATCCTTGAAAGGCATCCAAAAAACTCATCCGAGGATGACCAACGGTTGCATCCACCAACTGATCTATCTTCGGCATGGGAAAAGGATCCTTGGGACAAGCCTTATTGAGGTCCGTGAAGTCCACGCACACTCGCCACTTTCCTGTCTTCTTCTTTACCACCACCGTATTGGCTAACCATTGAGGGTAAAAAACTTCTTTGATAGCCCTAGCCTGTTTGAGCTTGGCCACCTCACTTCTGACAGTTTCGGCGTGCTCTTTTGATGGTCGCCGAGGTGACTGTCTTTTCGGAATAACAGAGGGATTCACATTGAGTCGATGACAAATGAAATTCAGATCTACACCTGGGGCTTCATATGGGCTCCATGCGAACACATCCATATTTTCTCTAAGGAATTCCAGCAATCGCTTCTTTTCTTGCAAAGGCAGTTTAGCCCCAAACTGGAAGAATCTTTCCGGATCATCAGCAACAATTACCCTTTCCAAATCTTCACACTTTACCTCGTCGGCTGGTCCATCCAAAGGTAATGATGGGGGTTTTAATTGCTATAATCCATTATCGGCGGTAGCCGAGGTCTCCGCCTCTGGCTGATGTTGTATAGCCGCTACCAGGCATTGCCGAGCTGCAATCTGGCTTCCTACTATCTCCAATAGTTGGCCTCCAGATGGGAACTTCACTTTCTGATATAGAGTAGATGAGACTGCTCCTAGGGTATGAAGCCAAGGTCTGCCCATAATAGCCGTGTATGGAGAGAAAACATCCACAACAATGAAGTCCACCTCCACCACATCCATACCGGTTTGCACAGGTAGTCTGATCTGTCCTTTTGGAACGACCATCCTTCCCTTAAAACTCACCAGAGGGGAACTGTAGGCTGCTAAGTCCTCAGGCTTCAAACCTAGCCCCTTATACAAATCTGGGTACATTATATCAACAACACTACCTTGATCAATCATCACCCTTTTTTAATCGTACCCACCAATTCTTAGTGTGACCACCAGAGTATCATCATGGGGCTGTATGGTTCCAACCTTGTCCTCATCTGAAAAGCCCAAAATCAGGGGGATGTCCACCTTGGCTCTTTTTGACTCTTGGCAATGATCCTCGGCCGGAGGTTGGAACACGGACAGTACCCTGGAAAGACAAGATCCAGTCTTTCTTGGGGCGACAAAGATAACGTTTATTATGCCAAGGGAGAGTCTTAAAGAAGCGTCCCCACGCATCTCTGAGCCTGCCTGGCCTTCCCTACCACTGGAATGATGCAAGAGTTGCTTCAATTTCCCCTCTCGGACCAGCTGCTTCAAATGGTCCCATAAATTCCTGCAATCTTCCGTCGTGTGCCTATGATCCTGATGATAGTGGCAATAAAGGTTCGGATTGCGTCTCTTAGGCTTTCCTGCCATCTTGTTTGGCCATTTAAAAAAGGGCTTATTCTTTATCTTCTCTAATACCTGTTGCACTGGCTCCCGAAACACTGCATTAACCACCTGGGTGTCAGCAGAACCTGATTGCCCAACGAAGTCTTTCCGAGGTCGGTTACTATTGTAACGGTCCGACCTGAAATCCCTCCTCTCCTGAGGGATTACCTTAGCCTTTCCTTTTCCCTGAAGTTGGTCTTCTTCTACTCTTTTGTACTTGTCAATCCTATCCATCAATTGGTGTACACTGGTGACAGGTTTACCAGTTAGAGATTTCCTTAAATCATGCTCGACTAGAAGACCAGCCTTGAAAGTACTTATGGCCATATCATCATGCTCTCCCTCTATTTCATTAAACATTTCCCAGTATCTATCTGAATAAGTTTTGAGAGTCTCGCCCTCTCGCATGGACATAGACAGCAAGGATCCCAAAGGCCGAGGAACCCTACTGCAAGTGATAAAGCGAGCGCCAAAAGCCCGGGTAAGCTTTTTGAAGGACTCAATAGAGTTGGCCCCTAAATCATTAAACCATCTCATCGCCACCGGACCCAAACTTGATGGAAAGACCTTGCACATCAAGGCCTCATCCCTGGAGTAAATAACCATCTTTTGGCTAAAATGGCTAACGTGTTCTACTGGGTCTGACCGGCCATCATATAGGGTGAATGTAGGCTGATGGAATCGCCGAGGAAGAATCGTATCTTCTATATTCCTTGTGAAGGGTGATTTGGAAACTTGGCTTAACGCTTTGTTCATGGCGTTGTTCCCCAAGCCCCTGCTAGGTGGGCTTTTGCGCTTATGTCGACGACTGTGCTCCTCTTCATAGGAAAAAGTCTCATTAGGCAGAGTTCTGGATCTCCGCCTATAACTAGCTCCATCCGTCTCCTCAGATGATGGTTCGGAGCTACGCTGGGAACGTCCCCGCCTGGCGTGGCGCAACTCTCTTTTCAACCCGTCAATCTCACGTTGCAGGTCTCTGTCATTATTTTCATGGGAAACATGACTCTTCCCACAAGAGCGACTTTTGGTGGTATGAGTTGTGCACACACTCCCCTCACGGCCCTCTCTCCGTTCAGGACTTCAGTGCGGATCACCATGCTGAGAACCTCTTGACTCTGCTTGGTGTGGGTTGGCATCTACCTGATGTGATCTTGCTGCATGGTGATGTGGACCTGCTTCCTCCATCATGAACGTTGAATCGGATTTCTTTTAATCTAAATCAAGCTCTCCCCACAGACGGCGCCAATTGTAAGGACTCAATTTGTAACAATCCCAAACTCGTATTGGGTTCAATCGTTAAAGGCCCAAACAATAAATTTGTAGAGCATGGATATAAAAGAACTAGATTAAATCTAAAAGAAAAACGATTAAACTTTTACGTTTCTGGATGGGTTAGCACAAATATTACGATCAATTTCTCCTTGAAACAAGCTAAGTTCTTTATTTCATAAGATTTTCTTCTAGGCATCCATCATTCAGATGTTCCGATCTCCTTTTCTTAACGCATTCTTCCATGTTATATATTGCCCTCTTGGTGTCATCTTCACCACACACGTGTAGGTTGGGTTCGGGGGATCTCTTCCTGTCCCATCCAACACCTTCTGGAACCTCCAACCAGCAGCTATAAGGCTGCTTCATCATTGTTCAGGCATCACCTCCACATTAATGCGGCCAGAGAGTTGGTTGAGAGGCAATTAACGCGGAGGCAGCTGTTGTTAAAGATATTTGTTTATCTTTTCTTTCTTACCCTTGGTCCCATGTCCCACCTTTTGTGGTAATACAACTTCGAAGTGTGTTTGTGACAATGCAGCGTTCAGATCGTCCTCGGACACATATTGCCGAGATGAATTTTGTCCTCGGATGCATACTGGACCCATCTCATGTGATATCTACTTCTCTTTTCATTTGGTTCCCCTTATAATCTTATATGGGCCTCCTCGGATGGTTTAACATCCTCGGATGGGCCACAAGTCCAGTTAACACGATTTTAATAGTTATTGATTAATCGGCCCCCACAATTTCAATTTCCTAAAACAAATAAATAAATAACCCATCATATTTAGGAAGTTGAAATAATAGAAGGCATAAATTTAGCATTCAATAAATTAGATTGACATATGACATATTTTTATTTGTGAAGTATATAGTGGAGCAGGAAAAGTGGGATAGAAGATTTGGACTCATCTCCCACTTCTATTATTTTTAACCTATCATCCACCTTTGTCGATCTTACTTCCACTTTGTCATTTTATTTAATTCCATATTTTGCAATTCTGCTTCTAATTCACTAATGTATTTGCTAATATTCATTTCTAAATCTATATACTTCAACCTTATTTAATGTCTAAATGTTCTTAGAATTCTATGCAGAAAATCCAGAAGTAGTAATAATTAGTTTTTCTAATCTTTTTAGAAATTTCTTCTAGTAACTCGTTATTATTCTTTTCAAATGAAAATTTTAAATGCAAAGGGATTGCATTGATGTGTTGAAAAAAACCATAGTTATTGATTGCATTTCATTCTAGCCGAAACTGCCAAAAATAACATTTTGGTAAGCAATTTATGAGAAATTATAAGATCCTCATAGTGGACAAGTGACGTGGTCCACCATTCCACTAAAAGACTCCCACCTATTTAAAATTGTTGAGATAGAAAATTTTTTTAAACAAAAATTGATTACTGACTTAGCAATTTTAAACAAGTGGAAGTCTTTTAGTGGAATAGTGGACAAGAGATGCGGTCCACTAGAGAAATGTATAATTTCTAGCAATTCAGAATGAGAAACCCCCTATACTACCATGGAATCAAATTTGGGTTGTTACGAGTCATTTGGACCATTATTCTGGGGCATTTTAGCTAATATTGGACAATATTTGGATTTCAAGAGATATAGAATTGCCTTTTTTGGGTTTCTGATGTGGCAATACATGTAATGGTCTATGTGGTATGATAATGGACAAAATATGTAGGGACTAAACCACCACATTTGAAATGTTTAGGGCCAAATTGCCAATTTGCGTAAAGATTATGGACAAAATAGGTAGTTTACCATTAATTTTTTTATGACTTTTTATATTTTCCATAAAAGTGGTATCAAAATTTATCTAAAATTTTTTAGGCAAAAATGCAAAACTGACCCTCTAACTTTCACTCTTTTTCATTTCAGTTCTCTAACTTTCAATTTTGTCAATTCAGTCCTCTTAACTTTCAATTTTTGTCAATGCAAGATTCCGTTAAACCCCAATTATGGGCTGCCGTTAATGTCACTAAAATGACGCAGTTTTTTTTTTTTTTTTTTTTTTTTTTTTGGAATTAAAAGAAAAATCTATATTAAATTTTTTTTAAAAAAAAAATTACGTCGTTCCCCTTCCCCTGAAATCAAAACTGACTTCATAGCGCCGATCGGCCTCGGTGGCTCACGGCAGACTATCTCTGGGGAGATCGAAAAAAACCCACCTTGGGAAGGAGGTTCTCGAAGCCTGTGGTCGACATTGACGACGATTTTGAGCTCGATTTCCAAGGCCTCAAGGACGATGACGAGTCTGATATTGATGAGGAAGATGAGGTCCTCAGTTTTGATTTCAGGGGAAGGGGAACGATGACGTTCCCCTTAAATGGTTTCTTTTTTCTTTTACATATTTTTCTTTTTTTCTTTTAATTCCGAAATTTTAAAAAAAAAAAAAAAAAAAAAAAAAAAAAAAAAAAACGACGTCGTTTTAGTGACATTAACGGCAGCCCATAACTAGGGTTTAACAGAATCCTGCATTGACAAAAAATGAAAATTTGAGGACTGAATTGACAAAACTAAAAGTTAGAGGACTGAAATGAAAAAGAGTGAAAGTTAGAGGGTTAGTTTTGCATTTTTGCCCATTTTTTATTAACAAAAACTATGATTGGTTACCTTTTACTTTAATATGGACTTACTATTTTTTTTCTCCATTTTTGCAAGCCCAGACAGAGGAGCCTGTTCCAACTCATCCTCCTCCCATGCAACAGTGGCGCCCTCCGGATCTTCATTGCTTAAAGATAAACTTCGATGCCGCGGTGTTTCGTCGATCAAGTATGGCGGGCATTGGTGTCGTTGTCCATAACAATGCAGGTGAAGTTGAAGGTGCTCTGTCCTCTTCCATTCCCATGGCCCAATTAGTGGCGGATTTAGAAGCCTTAGCATGTTTGAAGGCTGTCCAGTTTGCTTTGGAACTGGGTATTACTCGAGTGGTGTTTGAAGGTGATTCGACAGTTGTCATTAACGCCCTTCTACACAGTGCGGGTGCATTTGCTAGTTTCGGCAACATTTTGGATGATATACGCATGCTCTCTGCGGTTTTTCAGTTTGTAGAATTTGTTTTTGTTAATCGACGGTGTAATTCAGTAGCTGATGCTCTAGCAAAAAAAGCTAAGCTTATTGTTGGGGCGCAGGTTTGGCTGCATGAAGTTCCAGCAGACATTGCCCCTTTTGTTCTTCATGATGTTCATTGACTTTGTTTTTTAGTTTCAATAAAAGGCCCAGGTCCTGGATCTGGCTTCCCCAAAAAAAAAAAAAAAAAAAAAAATCAGATATGACCTTTGTGTGTGTGTGTGTGTGTGTCTTAGTTTCTTTAAGACCTTCTCCTCTCTCCCCTTGTGTATATGTGTTCAAATACTTAGTATTCTAAAAAAAAAAAAAAAAAAATAGATAAGATAGTTACAAAAAATGATGTATTAAATGTTATGTTCCTAGAATTATTGTTGTTGTAGAACTTATTCTATGACCACAACCTTTACAACACCCTTTCCTATAACTATCTTATGTGATAAATTGTGTATGATTGTCTTTTAATTTCAAATAGACTCACCATTTTTTCTCTATATCACCCACAATTAACCACATTGAATATTTGTGAGATATAGAAATAAAGGTTATGTTCATAGAATTATTGTTGTTGTAATAGTTATTCTAGTCTTAATAAAAGCAATGAACTCACCAGTGAAAATAAATAAAATAAAATATCTATAGTCACCACCCATCATACCTAGTCAAATATCATAGCGGGTAAAGATTATGATAAGATTATTAAAAATAAATAAAAGAGATATAGATAGTGATCAAAATACATTAATTTATATAGAAGTAAATTCTCTTTGAAAAAGTTAAAAAGTTTGTAGATAAAATAACATCATTGTCTAACGGATATGTGTTGTAAATTCAAGCATGCGAGGATGTGTGTATCTCTCTCATACAGTTATATGGAAACAATATTGAAAATGTAAAATGGGTTTATTCTTCAAGGGGCATTTGCGTCGTTTTACTGTATGTTACAAATAATTGCTTAAACGATATATTTTATTATCAAAACCTCTGAACAGTATCTTCACTTTTGGCAAAGTTAAAAGTTGGTAGACAACAGCATCATTGTTTGATGGATGACTCAAAAGAGCGAAAGCAATTTTCCAATTCCCTTTTTGAAGAGTCGCTCACAATTCTGATTCACTTTCACACAGTAGGAACCTTAATGCAGCTTTTGCTTGCATGCGATCTACTTTTTTTTGGAATGCAGCTGTGTAGCTTTATGCATTGCGGTTCATTTTCCAACTCAGGAGGGACCACTTCCACTCGTTTTACTTTGAGACTGTGTTTGTCTTCTAGTGTCGGCAGAACATAACATCTACTGTTGCCTGGTCTTTTTTTTTTTTTTTTTTTTTTGGCTGAATGTTGCCTGGTCATGTTAATCCAGGCCGTGCTGGGTGTGGCGGCCTTATGAGAAATGAGCATGGAGAGTGGCTGGGTGGTTTCTCTAGGAGTATTGGCTGTGCCGACAGCTTTATGGCAGAACTTTGGGGGCTTAGGGACGGTTTAACCCTCTGTACTGACTTACATTTGACTGCCGTGGATGTCCAGATTGATGCTAAAGCAGTTGTGCAGCTCCTTTCAAATTCATCTAGTGCTAATTTTTGTGTATTGCCTCTCCTTGATGACTGCAGGAATTTGGTGTCACAGATAGGCCAAGTCCGGATCAGCCACTGTTTTCGTGAAGCAAATTATTGTGCTGATTTCTTGGCTCGGTTAGGAACTCATCAGGATAGTTGTTTTGTTTTGCACCATGATCCGCCTGTGGATTTATTGGGCATGTTGAGCTCTGACAGAGCTGCAATGTATCATATCAGATCCATATCTGATCCTTCCCCTCCCCCTTAGTTCTTTGTCTTTAATGCAAGTTCCCTTTTACCAAAAAAAAAAAAATGTTACCAACTTTTAAATATTTCACATTCTTCCAAAGTAGCAGGGCCACTGTTGATTGAATTGCTTACAGTCAAATGAATGGATCAAATTCCTCTATATATTTGATGAAGCAAACTTATACCAATCAAGATGAAATTTGTTTCATGGAATCACCACTGAAACAATATAACCCCAAAGGTAACTCTAAGAGTCAAAAAAAAAAAAAAAAAAAAAAGTAACTTAGAGGTTATTATATGCCGGACTTGTACGGACAACAAAGTGTGTACTCCAAAAGATAACTCTAAGAGTCAAAAATATAAAAATAAGAGTAATTCAGATGCTATTACATGTATGACTTATTACTTATACAGTCAACAAGGTTTGTCAAATGACTTCCTAATTCCATTAGAAGCTACAAAGAGCCATATGATTAAATTCCTTGCCTTCTTCTAATTTTAGGTCAACACCATACTTGATCGAGAGGAGATTATAACGTAGAGATAATGGTGCCATTGAATCTCTCATCTTCACTGTGAATATTATTTAGTGGCAGAACCAGAAAATTTATTTAGAATGGACCAAGCTAAATATATATTGTATGGACTCAATTGGTAACGACCCCAAAATGATATTGGGTTCGTACATTAAAGGCCCAAACAATAAAATTTGTAGAGCGTGGGTACTCAAGAACTAGGTTAACTCTAAAAGAAAAACGATTAAATCACACGTTTATAGATGGATTAACACAGCTACAACAATTAATTTTTTCTTTTGAAACAAGTTTAGTTCTTTTGTTCTCCAGACTTTCTTCTGAGTATTCTATGTTTTATGATGTTCCGGCTCCCTTTCTCAATGCTTTCTTTCATGTTATATACTGCCTTCTTCATATCATCTTCACCACACACGTGTAAGTTGGGTCCAGGGAATCTCTTTCTATCCCATCTAACACCTTCTGGAACCTCATACTAGCAGCTGTAAGGCCGCTTCATCACTGTTCAGGCATCACATCCACATTAATGCGGCCAGAGAGTTGGTTGAGAGGCAATTAATGCGAAGGCAGCTGTTGTTATAGATATTTGTTTGCCTTCTCCTTCTTACCCTTGGTCCCTTATGCCACTTTTAGTGGTGACATAGCTCCGAAGTACGTTTGTAACATGGTGGCGTTCTTGGTCGTCCTCGGATTCATATTGCCAAGAAGGATTTTGTCCTCGGATGAATACTGAACTTACTTCACGTGATATTTACTTTTCCTTTCGTTTGGCTACCCCTACAACCTGATATGGGCCTCCTCGGACAGTTTTACGTCATCGGATGGGCCACAGGCCCAATTAACTTGACTTTAATAATTTTAGTGACTAACCGGCCCCCACAATAGCCCCTCAAAATCCTGCTTTTCGACTCCTCGGGAGAAAAGATGGATTTTGATGTCATAAGCCCATACCCATTCGTGTTTTGGGGCATGCTTCTGACGCTTCAGCATCCCAATCGTGACAGCATTAAATTTTGGCGACGCCCTTGTCTCCCACGCTCAACGGTGAGATGTAAATCGAACGGTAGGGGGCCCATCTCGTTTCGCGAGCGGGAATTTTACCGTTCATAAGTTCTACACGACTATAAAGGCGTTCTCAAATCAATTCTCTTTCTTACCTTCAATGATCACACAGTTCTAGAGCTCATACATTGAACCTGCCTTTCTCCTTTTTCGTCTTTTTCTTGGCGTCTACAAATACTCAAATCTTGTCCGAGGTCCCCCTTTCAAACCTGTAAGTCTTCTCAAAACCTTTACCGCTTTTATCTTAAACTCGTTAATTTCTCTACTAAATCCTTTAGAAAAATGGGGAAAAAGAAGAGTACATTTCGATGTCTAGTTGAATCCGAGGAAGGTATCAGAAATTTCCACTCTAAGTATAGGATCCCCTCTACGGTGGGTATGAGGTACGCAGCCCAAGGGGAATGGGCCGACGCTAGACAAACAGGGGAAGTGGTTATTCCCATGATTGCCTTCATAGAAGGCGGGATGACCATCCCTATGGGTAGTATTACTAGGAGCTACCTTAGGTTCTTTAGGTTATCCTCTACCTAGTGTGCCCTAAATATGTTTAGGGTCTTGGGAAGTATAGATGCTTTGAACGAGAGGATGGACCTAAAACTGACCCATCATGACGTGAATTGGGTGTACAATCTCCACCACTTGAAGGGGCAGGGGTATTATCTCAAGTCGAGATATCCCGAGGTGAGGTTGATTCAGTGCCTTCCCACTTCGAACAAGAACCTAAAGGAGGACTTCCCTATCTTCTCTAGGGAATGGCACGATGGCCTGCCATGCCCCATGGAGGAAAGAGTACCAGGTGGGAATGCAGTCATAGATTCATAACCTTGGGTCTACATATACCCTTTTTTTTTTTTTTTGAGTCTTGGTATTCCTATCTCTAACAACGCTTCACTTCAATTCAATATTTTTGTAGATAGACGTTACATAAAGCCCAGCCTTAGACTAGTCAATAAGGCCAGCTTGGATAAGGTACTGAAAGCCGAGATATACGTGAACGAAGCAGACGGCCAGCTCCGGGCAGCACATTTAATCCTCGGCTATACCCCCCTATCGTTTGCTTTTCAGGCGCCGAAGTGCGTGATCAGAGCCCACTACCCTCGGTTCACCGTATCAGTGTTGCCTTCAAGGGGTTCGTTGTTCCAGAAGGTATTCCACTTCCCCCAGATACATCCCGTACCGAGCCCCTTTTCGTGGCCGACGTCTAGGCAGGAGCCTCTTCATGCCAGCTTACCTTCAGAGAAGAGGAAGTAGAAGAAAGAGAGGAAGAGGAAGAAGAAGAGGAAGAAGTTGTTGAACTCTCAGACTCCTCGGATGATTTTGGGATTTTTGATCAATCCATACACTCCGAAGAAGATCTTGACGAGATGGGGATACAAAGGAAGCCCCAAAGAAGCTTGATGGAGTTGATGGAAGGTAAGCTCGAGAAGGATGCACCGGCAAAATCAACTCAATCCCAAGTTCCTTCTCTTCCCTCCAGGTCTTCCCCCCCTGCTCCTCGTCCACCTTCTCATCAACCTCAACATTCAGCCAGAGTTGATGCAGCCAAACTAAAAAGGCGCAGAGAACAGAAAGGGAAGGACGTGGTGGATGCTAACAAGACCCGTCTGACCCGCGAGGAGGATGCCCAGCGAGCTGCAAAGCAGCAAAAGACTAGCCACCTTCCTCAGCGAGGCCAGGAGAGGTCTGACACTTAACTTCCTGAGCCTCAAGCCTGGCTACCAGCACCCATGCATGCTGGGGGGCCCCTACGAGATGATACGTCTATTAGGGACTTCAACGGTGGCATTGGGTGTCACGTAGCCTCAGCTATAGAGGAAGCCTTGTTGCTCCTAAGAGATATGGCCGAAATAAAAAATGTGAGGAAGAATGAGCTCATCCTCAACAATAAAAGATACTTGGGCATGGTAAGAAGCTGACTCCTTTCTTTTACCTTTTTGTGATCATTACCCACTGATATGTACCTTTTACTGACTATAGTGCTAACCTCTGACTTACAGATTATCCAAAACACATTCAAGCTGGATGAGATGTTCAATATCTGCTCTAATCAGCTAGATGATGAGAGGAAGAAATGAGCAACGGCTGTACAGACTTTGTCTCAATCTGAACAAGACTTAACCAATGCGAGGAAAAAGCTACTTGCTGAGGAGCAAGCTCGCAAGAGCGCTAATTCGGCCCTGGAAAGCTATCAAAAGCAGGCCGAGGACTAGGGGAACTGCCTGCATGAGGCAAATGCCGAACTGAAGAAGGCTCAGGAACAAATTGTTGCCCTTAGGAAGTACTTGGAGGAAACTCAAAAGCTGAGGGAGCAGGCTGAAAAGTCCAGGGAGGAAGCTGAGAAAGTGAAAACCGAGGCCGAACAAGCAACGAATGCAATTGAGCAGAGAGGCTATGAGGTCGGTATAGCTAAGACTGAGGAGGCTCTGAGAGTCGAGGTGCTAGTGGTATGTCGCATCTACTGTGCCAAAACTTGGGATGAGGCCCTTAACCGAGCTAGGGTTAAGGCTTCATCCGAGTTGAGGAAGCTAGAGAATGTATTCTATCCTGAAGCAATCCACCCCTCAGCTACTCCAACCCCTCAAGCTAAAGCCACTCCCTCAACTGTTAATCCCAATGAGGAGGTTTTGCCTCGAAGTCTTCCCCCTCCTGGGCTGCCAGAACCAGTTAAAGAGAATACTGCCCCTCCAGAAGCCTCCTCGGACAAGACTGCGGCTGCTTCTGAGGTAGAGGTGGCCACCCAAAGTTTTCAACAGGATTTGGCCTCCACAGTCTTGCCAGCTGGGGGAGCTATTAAGGATAAAGGGGAAGTTACCACCTCGGAGGCAGACAAACCAGCCAGCCAAGCTCCCAAGATCCAAATCAAATTGAAAAAATAGGACTTGTTTTGTAATCTGACTAGAAGTTTTGTAAGGGCTCTTATGTTTACTTGCTTATTGCTATTGCTGCTTTATTTTTGTACTTGTTCACCGTGTTATTGTAATTTGAATGGATTCGATTTGACTATCTTTTGTTTACATGGGGAAGTATTACTTATAAATATCACTAATTGGCAATTAAAAATGGGTGATAAGCATTAATACTTCGAAGTCTCGGGGAGACATTTTAGATGCACAAGTATTCTTTCTTAGCCAATTGAAACTTTATGGAAAGTTCAAAGGTTGAATGAAGTTGGGTCTTCAGTACTTTGATGGTACATTAAATGATATTCATAGATTCCTATTTAACACTTCAGTACATACCATAGAGTATTAATTTCCACTAAGTTTGTGATCCGAGGACCTGACATAACTTAGTTTCTGTTTGCATAGCATAGGGTGTTAATTTCCACTAAATTTGTGATCCGAGGACCTGACATAACTTAGTTTCTATTTAACACTTCAATACATAGCGTAAGGTGTTAATTTCCACTAAGTTTGTGATCCGAGGACCTGACATAACTTAGTTTTTGTTTAACACTTCAATACATAGCGTAAGGTGTTAATTTCCACTAAGTTTGTGATCCGAGGACCTGACATAACTTAATTTCTGTTTAACACTTCAATACATAGCGTAGGGTGTTAATTTTCACTAAGTTTGTGATCCGAGGACCTGACATAACTTAGTTTCTGTTTAACACTTCAATACATAGCGTAGGGTGTTAATTTTCACTAAGTTTGTGATCCGAGGACCTGACATAACTTAGTTTCTGTTTAACACTTCAATACATAGCATAGGGTGTTAATTTCTACTAAGTTTGTGATCCGAGGACTTGACATAACTTAATTTCTGTTTAACACTTCAATACATAGCGTAGGGTGTTAATTTCCACTAAGTTTGTGATCCGAGGACCTGACATAACTTAGTTTCTGTTTAACACTTCAATACATAGCATATGGTGTTAATTTCCACTAAGTTTGTGATCCGAGGACCTGACATAACTTAGTTTCTGTTTAACACTTCAATACATAGCATATGGTGTTAATTTCCACTAAGTTTATGATCCGAGGACCTGACATAACTTAATTTCTGTTTAACACTTCAATACGTATCATAGGGTTAGAGCACAAAATGCATGGTTAACATAAATTAAAAGAGAAACTCAAACTGAACTAATTTTATTAATAATAATACCTCTTGAGATTATTTACATTCTAAGGATGAAGTACAGCTTTTTCATTTAGGTCTTCCAGATAATAGGCTCCTATTCCGGCTACTGAAGTAATCCGATAAGGCCCTTCCCAATTAGACCCCAATTTTCCCCAAGCTGGATTCTTGGTGGTCCCCAGAACTTTCCTCAGCACCAGATCTCCTACGGCTAGTGGCCTCAGCTTCACATTACTATCATAGCCTTGCTTGAGTTTATGCTGGTAGTAAGCCAATTGGACCATCGCACTCTCCCTTCGCTCTTCGATCAAATCCAAACTTTTTTCCAACATCCCATCATTACTGTCCGAGGAAAATGCACTGGTCCTTAACGTTGGGAATCCAGTTTCCAGAGGGATAACGGCCTCGGCTCCATAGGTCATGGAAAAGGGAGTCTCCCCCGTTGAACGTCGGGGCGTTGTTCGATAGGTCCAGAGAACATGCGGCAATTCCTCTACCCATTTTCCTTTTGCATCATCCAGCCTCTTCTTAAGTCCATTGACTATTACTTTGTTAATAGCTTCAGCTTGCCCATTCCCTTGAGGATAAGCCGGAGTAGAATACCTGTTTCTAATACCCAAGTCTGAACAGTATTGCCTAAAGGCCTTGCTATCAAATTGAAGTCCATTATCCGAGACAAGAGTGCGTGGAGTTCCAAATCGCGTGACAATATTCCTCCAAATAAACTTCTTAACATCTACATCTCTGATGTTGGCCAAGGGTTCAGCTTCAACCCATTTAGTGAAGTAATCTGTGTCGACCAACAGATACTTTTGTTTCCTAAAGCTTTAGGAAAATGGCCGACAATGTCCAGCCCCCATTGAGCAAAAGGCCAAGGGCTGGAGAGAGGGTTAAGAATTCCTCTTGGTTGGTGGATGTTTGGAGCGAATATTTGGCACTAGTCACATTTTCTAACATACTCCTGCGCTTCCTTCTGCATGTTTGGCCACCAGTATCCTTGTGTGATGGTTCGGTGTGATAGGTACCTTCCCCCTGTATGACTTTCACAAATACCTTCATGCAGCTCTTCTAAGATTGACTTTGACATCTTAGGATGTACACAGAGCAGGTACGGCCCAGAGAAGGACCGTTTGTATAACTTTTTGTCCTCAGAAAACCAGTACTGAGGAGCTTTCCTTCGTATTTTCTCAACTTCTACTTTCTCTTTGGGCAAGATGTCACTTTCAAGGAATTTCAATATGGGATCCATCCAGGTCGGCGCAAGATTGGCTTGATAAACCTGGCAAACGTCATTTTTTGGTGAGGTGGGGGTAGGCAAATCTTCAACGATGATCAGCCGTGGAAAATTCCGTACCGAGGAGGTGGCAAGGGTTGCCAAGGAATCGGCATGAGTATTTTCACCTCGGGGAATATGCGACAAGTCGAAAGACTCAAACTTCATTTGCATACGCCTAACTTGGCTCAAATACCCCTGCATTCTTAGATCTCGGGCCTCCAGCTCTCCTTTCACTTGACCGACTACCAATTTTGAATCCGAGAATAATTCTGCTACCTTTCCGCCCATTTTCTGGACCATACTCATTCCCATCAACAAAGCTTCATACTCTGCTTCGTTGTTAGTAGCCGAGAATCCTAACCTCAAGGACTTCTCAACGATGATCTCCTCAGGGGATATTAAAACTAGCCCCAATCCTGCCCCCCGTTGGTTTGCTGCCCCGTCTACATATACCCTCCAGGAGGATCTGCCTTGTGTGGATATTAGACCAACCAATTTTTCATCTATATTGTCTTGCTTCATATTAGCTTCTTCTGGGCATTCGGCGAACTCGGCTACAAGATCGGCAAGGACTTGGCCTTTCACAGAGGTGCGAGGCATATACTTGATATCGAAAGCACCTAGAATTGTGCCCCACTTAGCAATTCTTCCAGTGTAGTCTGCACTTCTTAGTATGGACTTGAGAGGTGACTGGGTCAAGATAACCATAGTATGGGCCTGAAAGTAGTGCGGAAGTTTGCGTGTTGCATGGACTACCGCCAAGATGGCCTTTTCCAATGACAAGTATCTCACATCGGCCTCATGAAGGGACTTGCTTACATAGTAAACTGGCCTTTGGACGCCACTATCCTCTCGTATTAAGACAAAACTGACTGCATGGGGGGTAACTGCCAGATAAGCAAACAATACCTCATCCACCTCAGGGCTAGACATGATAGGCGGCCTGGACAGGTATTCCTTCAACTGTTGGAACGCCATAACACACTCCTCGGTCCATTCAAATCCTTGCCACTTATGCAATAGGCGGAAAAAGGGACGACACCTCTCGGCTGACCTAGAAATAATCTGGTTCAAAGCAGCAGTCATTCCAGTTAGTCTCTGCACCTCCTTTGGATTCCGAGGTGCTTGTAGGTCATTGATGGCCTTAATCTGATCTGGGTTCACTTCAATTCCTCTATGAGTCACCATATACCCCAAGAACTTCCTGGAGCCTACACCAAAGGAACACTTTGAAGCATTCAAGCGTAACTTATGTTTTCTCAATATTCTGAAGATATTCGTGAGATCTTCCACATGCTCGGACACCACTTTACTCTTCACTACCATGTCATCGATATAAACTTCAATGCTTCTACCTAGTTGTGGTTCGAACATTTTAGTTATCATCTGTTGGTAGGTAGATCCGACGTTTTTCAAACCGAAGGGCATCACTTTGTAATGGTAGTTTCCAATAGGGGTGACAAAAGCAGTCTTCTCCTGATCGTCCGATGCTAACGGTATTTGGTGATATCCTTGGAAGGCATCCAAGAAACTCATCCTAGGATGACCCACGGTTGCATCCATCAACTGGTCTATCTTCGGCATGGGAAATGGATCCTTGGGACAAGCCTTATTGAGGTTCGTGAAGTCCACGCACACCCGCCACTTTCCTGTCTTCTTTTTTACCACCACCGTATTGGCCAATCATTGAGGATAAAAAATTCTTTGATAGCCCCAGCTTGCTTGAGCTTGGCCACCTCACTCCTGACAGCCTCGGCGTGCTCTTTCGATAGTCACCAAGGTGGCTGTCTCTTGGGGATAACGGAAGGATTTACGTTAAGTCGATGACAAATGAAATTCGGGTCCACACCCGGGGCTTCATACGGGTTCCATGCAAACACGTCTACATTTGCTCGGAGGAACTCCAGCAATTTCTCCTTTTCTTGCAAAGGCAACTTAGCCCCAACCTGGAAGAATTTTTCCGGATCATCAACAATGGTTACCCTCTCCAAATCTTCACACTCTACCTCATCGGCCGGTACATCCAAGGGTAATACTAGGGGCTTTAATTGCTATAATTCATTATTGGCCGTAACCGAGGTCTCTGCCTCTGGCCGATGCTGTATAGCCGCTACTAGGCATTGCCGAGCGGCCACCTGGCTTCCTACTATCTCCAACACTTGGCCTCCGGATGGGTACTTCACTTTCTGATGCAGAGTAGACGAGATCGCTCCCAGGGTATGAAGCCAAGGTCTGCCCATAATAGCCGTGTATGGAGAGAAAACATCTACGACAATAAAGTCCACCTCC
The DNA here is from genome assembly GCA_028535165.1 of Quercus tomentella. Lineage (NCBI taxonomy): Eukaryota > Viridiplantae > Streptophyta > Magnoliopsida > Fagales > Fagaceae > Quercus > Quercus tomentella. The sequence goes on along the minus strand of JAPQVY010000089.1, from coordinate 24,200,034 downwards.
ACCACATCCATACCGGCTTGCACAGGTAGTCTGATCAATCCTTTGGGAGCGACCATCCTTCCCTCAAAACTTACTAGAGGGGAGCTGTAGGTTGCGAAATCCTCTGGCTTCAGACCTAGCCCCTTGTACAAGTCTGGATACATTATATCCACAGCACTACCTTGATCTACCATCACCCTTTTGACATTGTACCCACCAATTCTCAGCGTGACTACCAGAGCATCATTATGGGGCTGTATGGTTCCAACCTTGTCCTCATCCGAAAAGCCCAGAATCAGGGGGACATCCACCTTGGCTCTCTTAGATGCTTGGGGATGATCCTCGGCCGGGGGTCGGAACACCGAAAGTACCCTGGAGGGGCAAGATCCAGTCCTCCCTGGGGCAGCAAAAATAACATTGATCGTACCAAGGGGAAGTCTTAAAGAAGCGTCCCCTCGCACCTCTGAGCCTGCTTGACTTGCCCTACCGCTGGAATGATGCAAGAGTTGCTTTAATTTCCCTTCTCGGACCAACTGTTCCAAATGGTCCCATAAATTCGTGCAATTTTCCGTCGTGTGCCCATGATCCTGATGATAGTGGCAATATAGGTTTGGGTTGCATTTCCTAGGCTCTCCCGCCATCTTGGTCGGCCATTTGAAAAAAGGTTCATTCTTTATCTTCTTCAAAACCTACTGCACCAGCTCCCGAAACACTGTATTAACCACCTGGGTATCCACAAAACCCGACTGCCCGACGAAATCTTTCCGGGGTCGATTACTGTTATAACGGTCCAACCTGAAATCCCTCCTCTCCTGAGGGATTACCTTAGCCTTTCCTTTTCCTTGAAGTTGATCCTCCTTTACTCTTCTGTACTTATCAATCCTGTCCATCAACTGGTGTACACTGGTAACAGGTTTACCCGTCAGGGATTTCCTTAAATCATGATCAGCTGGGAGGCCAGCTTTGAAAGTACTTATGGCCACATCATCGTGCTTTCCTTCTATTTCATTAAACATTTCCCAGTACCTATCTGAATAAGTTTTGAGAGTCTTGCCCTCTCACATGGACATAGTCAGCAAGGATCCCAAAGGCCGAGGAACCCTGCTGCATGTGATAAAGCGAGTGCCAAAAGCCCGGGTCAGCTTTTTGAAGGACTCAATAGAATTGACCCTTAAACCGTTGAACCATCTCATCGCCACCGGACCCAAACTTTATGGAAAAACCTTGCACATCAAGGCCTCATCCCTGGAGTAGATAGCCATTTTCTGGCTAAAATGGCTTACGTGTTCTACTGGGTCTGACCGACCATCATACAGGGCGAACGTAGGCTGGTGGAATCGCCGAGGAAGAACTACATCTTTTATATTCCTCGTGAAGGGTGATTTGGAAACTTGGCTCAATGCTTTGTTCATGGCATTGTTACCCAAGCCCCTACTAGGCGGGCTTCTGTGCTTATGCCGATGGTCGTGCTCCTCCTCATAAGAGAACGTCTCACTAGGCGGAGTTCTTGATCTTCGCCTATAACTAGCTCCATCCGACTCCTCGGATGATGGTTCGGAGCAAGGTGGGGAGCTTTCTCGCCGGGCATGACGCAACTTTCTCCTCAAATCGACAATCTCATGTTGCAGATTCCTGTCATGCTTTGCATGGGAGACGTGACTCTTCCCATGAGAGTGACTTTTGGCGGTATGAGTTGTGCGCACACTCCCCTCACGGCCTTCTCTCCGTTTGGGACTCCGATGGGGATTTTCATGCTGGGATCCCCTTGACTCTGCCTGGTGCGGGTTGGCATCTTCTTGATGCGGTCCCACCGCGAAGTGATGTGGACCTGCTTCCTCCATCATAAACATTGCACTGGAGTTCTTTTAAGTTAAAACAAGCTCTTCCCACAGACGGCGCCAATTGTATGGACTCAATTGGTAACGACCCCAAAATGATATTGGGTTCGTACGTTAAAAGCCCAAACAATAAAATTTGTAGAGCGTGGGTACTCAAGAACTAGGTTAACTCTAAAAGAAAAATGATTAAACCACACGTTTATAGATGGATTAACACAGCTACAACAATTAATTTTTTCTTTTGAAACAAGTTTAGTTCTTTTGTTCTCCAGACTTTCTTCTGAGTATTCTATGTTTTATGATGTTTCGGTTCCCTTTCTCAATGCTTTCTTTCATGTTATATACTGCCTTCTTCATATCATCTTCACCACACACGTGTAAGTTGGGTCCAGGGGATCTCTTTCTGTCCCATCTAACACCTTCTGGAACCTCATACTAGCAGCTGTAAGGCTGCTTCATCACTGTTCAGGCATCACCTCCACATTAATGTGGCCAGAGAGTTGGTTGAGAGGCAATTAATGTGGAGGCAGCTGTTGTTATAGATATTTGTTTGCCTTCTCCTTCTTACCCTTGGTCCCTTATGCCACTTTTAGTGGTGACATAGCTCCGAAGTACGTTTGTAACATGGTGGCGTTCTTGGTCGTCCTCGGATTCATATTGCCAAGAAAGATTTTGTCCTCGGACGAATACTGAACTTACTTCACGTGATATTTACTTTTCCTTTCGTTTGGCTACCCCTACAACCTGATATGGGCCTCCTCGGACAGTTTTACGTCCTCGGATGGACCACAGGCCCAATTAACTTGACTTTAATAATTTTAGTGACTAACCGGCCCCCACATATATAATAAAAAATTAAATCTAAAAAATAACACACACATATATATTATATTTATTTATTACTTATATATGAAGAATCTTTATAATTTTTATTTAACATATGATATTTTCTTATGTAAATCAAAATATTTCACATAAAGTTAAAAAAAAAAAAAGGGCAAATAAGTAATAAGTCTTTAAATCTTTGGGGGAGAAAAAGTGGGTTTTTACATGTTTACAAATATACCAATCAATTTAATAAAAATAAAACATAATTAAATTTCATTTGGTATACATTAAATACACTTTAATTTAATAAGTTATTACGACATAAGAGTAAGAGTAATTAGAGGGAAAACAAAACATGTATTAGTCAACTGTACATATAAATGTAGGAAAACACTATTTTTGTCCTTACATTTGGAGTTCTCAATCAATTTAGTCCATATATTTTTGTAAAGTCAATTTGCTCCCTATTATTTTCAGTTTGCAATCAATTTGATCATTACCATTAACTCACTAACGAAAAATGCCTACAGGGCAAACGGTGGGTACAAATGGCACACTTGAAACTGATCTGGCTAATAATAATAATAATTAATTGAAAATACCACATCAACAAGTGAATGATTTAAAAATATAAATTAGAAAAATTAACAAAAAAGCTTTTCTTGCATTTTAGCAACCAAACATTTCAAAACATAAACACATACAAAATAACCAGATCATCAAACCCAAACTCTATGAATTACATACACAAAACACAAATTAATAAGCAAAATTCCCACAAGTCATGCACAAGTAAATAGCACTAAGCCCCCTATCAAATCCAAACTTCAATTGTGAGATGAGATCAGTTTAGAGGATTTTCAAGCTCAAGAACACCCATCTATATCCCCAAACACATATTTCAGTTCATCTCTATTTCTCTCTACTAGGATCACTCAAATCGACGTTCATGGAGATTCAATGGCGATATCGATGGTGGATAGATCGGTGGGCGACGACCACTTTGTATGCTCAAAGGACTATCGTGCCCTTTGGGATTTTCAATGAACATTTCGATTGAATCATCTTGTTGTTTTGTAAATTGTGAGAGAATGATTTCTAAACTATCCAAGTTGAGTCTAGGTTTGATTTGGGTTATTTTGCATGGTGTTTACGATTTTGCACTAAAAGAAAAGAAAATGTAATGAAAAAAGAAAAGAAAAGAATAAATATTGATTTTTAATTTTTTAAAAATCTTTTAACTGTTGAAAACAAGTTCAAATCTTGTCAGCAGCATATTTTCATCAATTTTTACCAAAATAATAACATGAATGAATACCAGGTTCTTATATAACCAGTCCAAGGACCGGTTCCCGGTTAACTCGGTCGGACCGGTCGGTCCAGTCCTAGTTTAAAAACAATGCTTAGAAACCAATATCTTCTATTTTATTTCCATGATTACTTGAGATTATTTTACTTAATTCCCTTAAACGTCTCTCATTTATTAGAATAAGGTACATGCATTTTCACACAAACTTTTTGGTTAATGTTTAAATATCAACTACCACACATCAAAATGGCTTGATTTCAAAGTACTTTCAAAAAAACTTTCCGATTTGTTTTCAAAATGCGTTACCTAGTTTTCAAAATTTATTCTTGCTTTCTCTAAACTTGTTTTCAAGGGAAGATTTCCAATGACCATGAGATTTCAAGTCATTGAAAATGTCATTAGAAAAACCCATGGAACTTCCCTTTGAAAACTATCTTTCGAATTGCTTGGCTTGAGTGGGTTCCAAATCATTAAAAACATGTTTTATGAAATCCGTGGAACTTCTCTTTGAAAATATTTTGCAAGCACCATGGGATTTTAAATTATTGAAAAAATCTTCCAAAAACCTATGGAATTTTCCTTTGAAAATTTGTTTACAAGAAGCCATGGGTTACATTCTTGAAGGGCCTTTCCAAAGTACCCATGGTATTCTTCTTGAAAATTTCCAAATCTCCATGGAATTTTACATTCTTGAACAACTTTTTCTTAAGGGCAATGTCTATCACACACTACCTATTACACACAATATACACATAGTTTAGTTTTTGAACATAAATTGTGATTTCAAATCAAAAAATAAATTTTGTGTACGGTGTGTGCACTAACAATTACCCTTTTCAAAAATATGTTGTTGGTTGCTAAAGTTTATCCCATGAGTGATTATAGTCCTTAATGGTAATCACTTTTAGTTCCTTAGATGACTTGACCAAAAAAAAAAGTGACACGTCATTACTCCATATGGACTAAAAGATAATACAATTCTTTAAGACTGTAAGTTGTATTATGACCTACTTTTTATTGAGAACCACAAGAAAACATCATGTAATGTCATCTTCAGGTTGCTAATATTTTTTCATATCGTTAGTGACCACACAATATTTTTTAGAGGGCAAAACTTAGGTACAATACCTTAAATACTGTTCCTTAGGTTTCCCTCTTAAAATTCAGTGATGTGTCTATTTAACTAAAAAATACACTTTCATTTTATGAGAAAAAAATCCACATGGTAGAATATTAAAAGGGAAACTTAAGAAATAGCACCTAAGTACTGTACCTAAATTTTACTCTTTTTGCTAATATGTAATTTTCGGTGATGACAAAATATTGTTAGTAAAAACCAAATTTTTTATAATCTACTTAATGATAATTACTCTTTATTATCAGGTCAAGACACTGCTAATCAATTTTCAATATAGGACCGGCAGGGATCAAACCCCAATCTTCCATTAAAAAACGAGATGCTTTACCAAAACAAACATACATGCTAACAAAAACCCAACTAAGTTTTAATATATATATATATATATATATATATATATATATATATATGAGATGGATTCAAGTTACACTTGGTGTAACTCTTTATAGTTACATCTTTTTTAAACCATTGGATTTAAGTAGATCCAATGATTAAAAAAAAACTCTCATTATTAGAAATATTTTTATTAAAATCTCATTAATTACCCTCATTTATTTAATTCTAAACCTCTCTAAACCCAACAAAATTTGACGTTTCTCTCTCTCTCTCTCTCTCTCTCTACGTTTCTCTTTCTCTCCGTTTCTCTCTCTCTCTACATTCTAAACCTACGTTTCTCTCTCTCTATCTCCTCCTCCATTGCTCCTCTACCATTGGATGTTTGAGCTTGAGCGCCAGGAAGAGGTTGCTTTGGCTGTCAAGGTCTTGAATTTTAGCTTCCATTGTACTTTCTATTTCACATTCTCATTTGGGTTGCTTTTAGATTTTCAATTTTTGGGTTTATGATTGGTCACTCTCTCACTCACAATTGAAATAGTCATTGCTGGTCTTCTGGATGGGGAATTTACTTCGTATGATATGCAAACAAGTAATTTTTTGTGACTAAGTATATTAAGGAGAGCAGTAAATGGGGATGTCCTGGAAGTGTTTGATAAAATTCTTTAAAGAAAATATCTGCTCTTGGGAACTTCTAATATGCTTTGATTTGATGATTGTTGAGAATTATTTTACTTTCCTGTAAAATGGAGGCTTCATAGAAAAAAGCAATCAGAACTGTGTCACTGAAGGAGGACCTTTTAGTAGTCATTTCTATTATTGTGACAAGGTCATAACTCTATTATGGGCCTGCTTGAGAGTAGAAATGGAATTTGATACCAATCTGAACCTAATTGACTTGGTGCCAGCCAAAAACCACCCACCTTATCAGGTTATCAAGATAATATATTGAAGATAATACATGAGCAGTTTAAAGATGTCTAGAAAATAAGCCAAGAAACAGATTCTGTAAAAGACTAAAAGTTACTGCTCTTCTCAATATACTTAGTCACAAAAAATTACTTGTTTGCATATCATACGAAGTAAATTCCCCATCCAGAAGACCAGCAATGACTATTTCAATTGTGACTGAGAGAGTGACCAATCATAAACCCAAAAATTGAAAATCTAAAAGCAACCCAAATGAGAATGTGAAATAGAAAGTACAATGGAAGCAAAAATTCAAGACCTTGACAGCCAAAGCAACCTCTTCCTGGTGCTCAAGCTCAGACATCCAATGGTGGAGGAGCAATGGAGGAGGAGATAGAGAGAGAGAAACGTAGGTTTAGAATGGAGAGAGAGAGAGAGAGACAAACGGAGAGAAAGAGAAACGTAGAGAGAGCGAGAGTCAGACGTCAAATTTTGTTGGGTTTAGAGATAAGTTTAGAATGTAATAAATGAAGGTAATTAATAAGATTCTAATAAAAATATTTGTAATAATGAGAATATTTTTTTAACCGTTGGATCTACTTAAATCTAATAGAAAATATTAGAGTTACACCAAGTGTAACTTAAACCCATCTTATAATTTAAATCATTTATCATAATTTTGTTTTTAATATAACACAACTTGCACACTACAAATTTGCCTCCATGTCAAGTGGGTAAACATATATATGCATTCCAATAGTTTATTTATTGGTTCAAGTGACCTACTAATTATTATGATATTTTTTATAGAAGTTTTAATTAATCTGTCCATCGTACGGATATACTACTAATTTATATGTAAAACTTGTATTACGTCAGTTACAGTATGCATACAACTAATCAAGCATGCTTACCTAAGATTTGTATTATTTAGGGAAAAAAAAAAGTAAAAAGCACCAGCAACAAAATTTATATATTGAAACTTCATATCATATAGGGAACTAAAAATATTTTTTAATTAATTTTGGAACATTGATTATATTTGTGAAATCTTCATTTACTTTATATAAAATTTAATTAATCCATGGTGCACGCAAAGTAATAATGGACATAAAACTTGTTGTACATGATAAATAAGCCAAAAGCACGAACATCTTGACATTTATTACATCTAGGCAAAAACTCATATGATTATTCTATCGGATATGCTAATGCTATGATCATATAGAAATGCGTACACAATTATGATTACAAATATATTACCATTATTTATAACCTGTACTAGATGAACTCAAGAGGAAGTTTATCTTTGTTGCTTGGCCGTTGGTTGGAAATCCATTGGACTCTTTTGGATACAGGAGTGTTTCGGGTTTTGAGGTACACACCTTGTTGGCCATATAAGTCCTGCATGTAATAACCTCTGGATTTCTTTCTTTCTATATATTTTATTTTTACTTTTATAGTTACCTTTGGGCTATATTGCGTTGGTGGGTGATTCCACGGAACAAATTTCATCTTGATTGGTAGGGCATGCTCCACCTTAAGAGTTTCTTTTACATGTGGTTTTTTTTTTTTTTTGGGGGGGGGGGGGGGGGGGGGGGGGGGAGGGGGAATTGGGTAAGAGTCAAAAAAAAAACCTTGCATTAATGAAAGAGAGAATTTCTAAAGAAAGTTGAACCCAGAGAAAAAACATATAACAACTCAACTTCAATCTTCTTTTGATAATTAGATAGTTATAACAATGGTGGAGGAGAATTTGAATTCTTATTTTCCTTATAAAGAAAATAGATAATATAATTGAACCATAAAACTTTTCTTTTTTTTTTCTTATGGAAAGTTACACGACTCTTGATAGCTTTACAAATGAAAAATGAAATTTAACTACTCAAGAATAAAATACATAAAACTACTTGTAACTTTTAATAGGCCATATAATGACATTATCCTTTGTGAGATACCAATCTGAAGTGATTTTAACCCAAATGAGGTTAAATACATATTGTAAAATGGGGTGTCTACATCCTCCAATATCTAACTTTCTATGTTTTAGCCATCATTTTTAACACTTGTTGAACTATATATATGTGCAAAAAAAAAAAAAAATTATAGCTTTTCTCATTTAACAACATTGAAATTAATTGAAGCAATGAAACTCAAGTGATTACCAACTCCTAGTATGTCCATGGTATTCAGTGTTTAAATCTCCTCACCCCATTATAACGATTGAATTATCAAAAAAATAAACATTGAAATTAACTGAAGCACTCGACGTTCCTAACAAACTTCTTAGGCTTCAGTACACATACATGGAACAACCAACTATATTTATGGTCATTCTACAAAACCTCCATTTTTAGTGGGTATGGTATCCACACAATCTTAACCACGAATTTGATGTTGTTATAAATATATAAACGTGGGTTTGCATCCTCTCTCGTCTTCTCTCACAAAAATCTGGTTTTGATTCATTTTCTACATGTTTTATGATTCAGTTTTACCGTGACTTCCTAGATTTATGTTAATAAATAATGATGGACTGTTTGTCATATTTTTTTAGTCAATAATTTCATAATATTTCTAATTTAAATTTATTCACAGTTTAATTTGATTGCTAATCTTCATGTTTGGTTGATTTTGACACGATTTGAATTTGAATAAGTTTCCCTGTTTTCTTGATACGGGAGGATATTTTATCCTGTATTTTATTTAATGCGATATGAGTGCATTATTAAATTAGAACTTTTTTTCATGGTTTTTAAGTGGAATTGTAATGTACCTTTATGTTAGAATCTCTTTCTCTCTTCTATATGGGTGTCTTTGTCCCTCGAAAAATAAATAAATAATTATACCACATTACCTAAGAGCGCGTCACTACAAACTTGTTTCAACCCACTTTTCTCAAGGGTTGACTAAAAAGGGCCGAAACCATCACTAAAAATTGGGGAGTTCGATTACCTTTATTTCGAGGGTCATTAAAATCCTCGAAATAAACCTATACAACCCTCGGAATAATCTATTAAAATTAGGCGGACTAGTTTTTACACTCCAGCGCTAACTTTAGCTCCAAATTTAAACATTTTTCAACGCATTCTATATGACAACCTTTGATAGAAGATATCTCAAAATTTCCAACCCTTGAAATAAAGTCCAAAATTAAAATACAAAAGGAAACTCTTTTTTTTTTTCACGCTCCACAGAAACCGCTCACACACAATCGGAAAATTCTCTCAAAATCGATCTGAGCTCATCTCAGAAAACTCAAAGATCAGAGCTCATCTCACCTCGGACGGGCTGATTTTCGGTGGTCAGCTATCTCATCTCCGACGACAAGCGAGCCGTTGATAGTTGTCTCTCTCTGTTTGTTTCCTGAGAAATTATGGAAATTACACTTATATCCGATTCTACTAGGTACGATCTTCTACGGCTTTTCATTTCATTGCATTTCTATAGATTTACTTGGATTCTGTATTTGGAGAAATTGTTTGAAATGAATAGGCTTTGTTTGAGTTTTTATTTATTTTAACAGTTATATTTATTTCAATTGCTTTGAAATTCTAGCTCAATTCGTTAGCTTTGTGGTGGAATTTGAGCTCGATTAAATTTCTTTGGACTCGTTTAGAATCTGTTTGGTTGTTGAGAAATCGTAGGAAAATAAATGAGTTTGTATTGTATCGGTTTTGTTGAGATTTTTTTTTTTTTTTTTTTTTTGTTGAAAATTTTTAGTTATTTTTATTTTTATAATTTTATTGTTGGTGTTTTCAATTAGTAAATTTTCGAGCTCGAATCCCTAACCGTTAACTTGTGCTGAAATTTGAGTTCTACTAAATTTCTTTGATTCATTTGAGAATCTGTTTGGTTGTCTAAAAATTGTAGGAAAAGAATGATGTATTGGAGAGGATTTTGGGATTGATTTGTACATTCTGGTTTGATTTGAGCTTAAATTATTGGTTGATTTTGCTATTTGGATTTTGGATGAAAAATAGTAAGTAAAGCTTGAATTTTTAGGTTCTATGTGGAAAGATTACTGAAATAAACTTCTATGACTGCTGTTTGATGAAAGAATGCTTAGATTGCATTCCCACTTGATTTTCCCTTCCTTTTAACGACAAGCAGTAGCAGTCTCCTTACTAGTGTCATTTGACTCAATTAATCTGACTTGAGTCATGCCCAACTTTAGCCATGTTTAGTGTGTTTGGTTTAGTTTATAACTAAATGAACTAAGAAAAAACTAATCTATATATGAAAAATTCTTAGATGTTTGCCCAGAATATAATGTTGCCCAATGCAGTATATGACCTAGCGTCTTTGGGCATGTCCAGTGGGGTATGTGTCATATTGCTTGAATTAATTTGTATGAGTTGCTTGAAAAACTAACAATGGAAATGACATGTATAGGAAGTTTTTAAAAAAATTGTGGCATGTTTGTGCTATTGTGTGCTCCAATAATTCGTAGGTCAATCAATTATAATGGCACTTCCTGGGTTCAAGCCCATTGGATGCCTGTGTGACTGACCAATAATATAAATAGTTAATCCTAGATACATTCTGTAGCCAAATTTTTTAATACCCATGTGTTTTGCAGCTTGCCAATTTGGAAGTTTGGTTTCAGTGGCCAAAAGACATTGTTCGGAAATTGGTATCTGGAAATCTAGACCTTGGTATTGTGGGTTTTGATACAGTCAGTGAATATGGCCAGGTAAGCATTAAGTTATGAACTGTTTGTGGTTAATTATTTGGGTAATTGGGTCCCTGGGTGTTCGTTTGATGTTTACATATATTTGGGCATAGTGACAATATTTTGCTTTATAAGTTGAAAAGTAAAAACTGAAATGCCTTCCCCTTTCTGCCTTAAGAGTAATTTTCCTACCGGTATATTCATTTAGAAGTTTGTCACTCTCTCTCTCTCTCTCTCTGTTTTATTTTGAAGGCCATACGTTTGAAAAAATATCCTGTACTTTCATGAGGAAAATGCTTGTAGAGTGTGCATAAGTGTGTGTGTATATATATATTAAATAAAAAAATTGAACTTTAGGTTTGTATTGGATGTTTGATCCTAACCTAGTTTATGATATCTTCAGAATCAATGATCTATAAATCATTAAGATTGGATACTCAATGCTACTAAAGTTATTTAGAATGCCTTTAAGTTGAGTACTCAATGTTACTGACTGGAGTAATTCAAAATGCCCATAAGCTTAGACACTCAAGCATGCTTTGTCACTTTCTTCTGCTCTCTGCTATGTGTTACTGTGTTTTTTCTGTGTTTCTGGTTGTTCCAACTGTGCTTCTGTAGTGTCTTTGTACTGATCTGATGTATTTCCTTGAAATAAAAATTTGCTTATTCATAAGAAAAAGGGGGTTAGATACTCAAGCATGGTTTAGAACCCAGAGCAAAATTGTAAGATTTGTTTCTGGGAAGAATTTAATCTCTTAAACACACACACATGCATCCAATGAACACTCTAATTATGTTAAGCATCTCCCCTTTGTCATTACCTCAATAGAAACTTGTGCACGTTGTTTACACCTTGGGAAATAGGCAGAGTGCTTCCAAGACCCTCCATATTGGGGGTTACAGACATATAAATGCAATGGCCATCCTCTCATTGGCTGGTAGATGCTCTGCCATTCTCATAGAGGTGGATTGTTAGTAAGGGTCTGATACTTTTATCAAAGGGAAGAGTTGCAATTGGCAGCAGATCATGGACTCATTATGAAATTTAAGGGTCTGCCAAAACAATGGTTGATGAGATAAATTGTTATAATGAATGCCTTAAGAACCCAGCAGCCCGCTTAAAATGGTTTAGTAAAAGGAGGGATAACATGTCTTTGTCCTGGGGTTCACTTCATTCATTATAACTAAAAAAGTGTAAGTTTCTGATGGACTGGCACTCCGATAGGTCAACTGCTATCAGTGCTGCTAGAAAGATCCAAATTATAATGCACTATCTAAAACTAATTCATCTTTGAAAAAAATTGAAATAAGTGTTTAGGTATAATGGAATATTTAAAATATTTTGTTAATCTGTTGCATTGTTAGGATTTATTGCAATGCTATATAGATGGGCGTTGCTTCTTAAACTTACATATAGATATGTATCTAAAATTTTTATGCTTTAATTGCTACGTTACACACACACACACTCTCATATATATATATATATATATATATATATATATATATATATATATATATGGCGAAAATGCATTTTTAGTCCCTACATTTTAGGTCAATTCTCATTTTGGTCCTAAAATTGATTTCGTTACTAATGTAGTTCCTAAAAAAAGAATATCGTTTTTAAAATAGTCTCTGCCGTCAACCATTAACGGAAATCTCCTACATGATAGACAGAGTGTCCTGCTTACTGACATGACATTGACGTGACCATTAAAATATTATTAAAAATAATTATTTGGCATTTTTAAATACCACATTAGCATTTTAATTAAAAAAATAAAAAGCCCAAAAAATAAAAAGCTAGGTTTGAAAATCAATAAAAAATTTAAAATAAACATTAATCTAATTAATTTTTTTTCTTACTTTTCATTTTTTTTTTTCCCGTAAGAACAGACATCCTCAAGCCTAGAAAAGTTCAAAACCAGAAAAATTCACATTTGGGTGGACTTTGGAATCCTTTGATCTTAATTAATTATTTCTTAATCTAAATGAAGAACACACAAGTAAGAAGAGAAAACAAAATCAAAAGCACCCACATCACAATAACCAAAAACCCGAGCTCTAAACATTCCAATCCTCAAAATTGTACCTCATTTTCTCAACAACCATACAAAAACACATACAAAAAAAAGTGTCATTTAAGCTATATAACCACATCAACCTCACAAAAACTTAACCTTTTCCATTACCCACATCAATAACCAAGAACCCAAGCTCCAAATCCCCATCACCGAAAATTTTCCCCCATTTTCTCAGCCACCAAACAACCCCACCAAATTTTTTTTTTTAAAAAGCTCAAAATCCAGCTCACCTGATCGCGATTGCAGAGCCGACTGGTACCTCTTCGAAGCCGAAGAAAGCTGAGTTCTCCATGAATCACCATCCATAGCTCAACCTCTTTCTCCTTTGTCTCTCTCGAAAAAGTCCCACCCCAAAAAAAAAACGCACCGTGACTCACCCAGCTACCAACCACCTACCTGTGTTTCACAACACCCACCAACAACTGATCTGTGTTTCAACATCCTCCAACAACCGATTGCAACCCACGAATCCAAACCAATCCACAAACACCACAGATCTGGGGTTTCACAACAACACACAATACCCACCACCAACCGATACATAACCCACGAATCCAACCAACCCACCATCCAAACTGATCCTGCCACCTTCACTCATCCATAAAAGCTCCATGGTCGAGCTTGAGAACCCGATTTAGACCAATCCCATTCCAGAGCACTCAATCGGTTGGGAGAGAAAGATCAAAGAGAGGGAGAGTGAGAATTAACAAATTCCTAGAGCTTAAAGTGGTTGTTCATGGAGGGCTTTGGGTGGAAGGAAGAGAGAGGAAGAAGAACAGGTTTGGGGAAGAACTTGGAATTCCGAAAATTCTCAATTGGAAAAAATGTTTTAAACAATTAATATATGAAAACTAATTTAATTAAAAAAAAATTGAAAAGTAAAAAGAAAAATAATTTAATTAGATTAATGTTTATTTTAATTTTTTAATAAAATTTTATGAGTCGGCTTTTTTTTAAATTAATTTTTTATTAATTAAAATGCTGATGTGGTATTTAAAAATGACAAATAATTATTTTTAATAATATTTTAATGGCCACGTCAGTGCCATGTCAGCAAGCAAGGCACTTTGTCTGCCATGTAGGAGGTTTTCGTCAGTGGGTTGACGGCAGGGACCATTTTAAAAACGATTTTCTTTTTTTAGGGACTAAATTAGTAACGAAATCAATTTTGGGACCAAAATGGAAATTGACCCAAAATGTAGGGACCAAAAGTGCATTTTTGCCTATATATATATATATATATATGTATATATATATATATATATTTTTTTTTTTTTTGTTTCAGATAAGGACAATTGTTGAATGGTGGCCTTTGTCTCTAAATATGCCTATCTATTGCTTTTGATGAAAACTGCATAAAAAAAATAAAAATAAAAATAAAAAACGTGATGCCAACATAGCTGCAATAGATGGTTGTACAAGTTAAAACTAAGTACTTTCATATCTGATATGGTATGCACCATATATTTTTGGTAAATTTTAAAAAGATGTGGATAGGATCTAATCTTATCATTAAAAATTGGTCTGGTCTAGTTGGTTAATAACTGGGAAAAGATGAATTATTTTTCTATGTATTACATTTATCAAATTGCTTTATATGTGACAATGTTTAACCTCTGTGATCATATGAGTACCTGTGTTCTACCCATATTTTTCTTCTCATTTTGTGCACAAAGATGATTATAGCAGTTCTGTCATTAAGGTATACTGGTTTGTTATTTCAGATGTGGATTGGTTTCCTTGACAACTTGCTTCTTTTTAATGTTTGCTCCACTAACAGACAGAACAACTTGATGGGAATCTTTGAGGAGTTCCTGAACAACAATCAAGGGGTTGAAATGGTAGTAAAGTTGGGTAGAGAGAATACTAATTGTCAAGTGATTCTGTTACAAAAGATCAGGGGCCCTATCCTTCAGCTGAAACCCAAGAAACAACAGTGGTAGGTCTTTTCACTACAAAACATGCTTGTTTTTACTTCTTTAACATAGTAATACATGCTTTGTTTTCGAGTGATTATCTTTTTAGTTCATGTCTTAGTTTTCTTTTAATACTGCAGCCTTATAACACAGCTGAGTTGGAAAACGTGGAACCTTTGAAGGATAGTGAGAACCAAGCAGGAAAACGCAAACGCCTGGTGAATTATTCCTGATGGAGATGTGATCACAAATTTGAGATTATAAGTTTGATGCTTTTCATGTTTCTTTTCTGATATCAATCATTTTTGTTATGTTTAATTTTAATTTTTCTATTTTAACTCAATTCAACACAACTCAGATAAATCCTAACTATTTCTAGTCTGCTACATGGTTCTTTTTATGCTACTTGGCCTTATCTAGGACATGTCCCCATATATCTTTTCTTTTAACATAAATATTTGCTGATGCAATTTGGCTAATGTGCAACTGTTAAAATATGGCAGAGTGATCAAGTTGGTGTACAAAGCATGGAAATGTTAAAGTAAGAGCTGCCCTCGAAGAAAGATTGAAACAAGAGGGTATCCTTAGTTCCAGAGCTTCAAAGTCTGATAAAGCCCAGAAACGTCTGAAGCCAGTTAATGGGTACTATTTCTGCCTAAGCTCTCTAAGTGTTGGCTTCTTTCTGAAATTTTGAGTACTAATTCATTGAAGCTGGAATGGAACAGACGACTTGTGACGTATGATGATTTCAATGATGATGCTATAGACGTGGGAGCTACTAGATTCAGTAATTGTCATGCAAGTTCACTGAGCAGAAGTAAACTTTCCCAATTGTTTCTGCTAAAACAAATAAGCCCAAGGTATAAAACTTGATTGGACCTCCTCTTTGTATGTGTGAGTTTATATGGACATTAATTTCATCAATCAATAGTAGCCTGCATATGAAAAAAACCATTACATATATGTTTCTTGTTAAAATGGTGTGAATAGGTTCATCAGGTGAATGTAATCTTTGTCTGGATAATGGATGGTTTTGGGGCTTTACTGTCTTGACTGTATCACTAGAGCATTATGTTTCTTGTTTGCATCCTTGAATCAAGAATGTTTGGTTGGTTTTTATTTTAAGAAGCAAGGTACCACAAGTATGTGCCTTTATGGTTCTTGTCCCTCTCAGGTTTCCAAATGCACTTGGGGCTTTTATGTATCCAATTTATGGTCACGGGGAACTACCACAGGCTTTTTGCCGTCGTGCTACTGTCAAAGGTTGCATTCATGTAAGTTCTAGTCAAGGGATTCACAGTTTAGTTTTCTAAGAGCATCATCATTTGATAACTCCTTACCATTTTTACATCTTGCTGAATACTTGTTAATGTCTTGTGCATTTTGTTTATGAGGAAATAGGTATATGCATGTTCATACTTTTCTAATCTTATTTCAAATGTACTTAACTGTTTGTATTATGCATTTTATAAGAGAGAACTTGACCTATTTGCATGATGCCTTTAAGAATTGGGAGTGAGTCAATTATTTGCTTTGATTTGGATTGAAATTGTGTGGCTAATAACTGAAAAACCTGAAAACAGATTTCATAGGAAGGGATGAAACCCAAGAATAGTTAGAAAGGAAAACTTTATTTTTTTTCAACTTTGAATAAGATTTTTATTGATAAATAGCATGTAGATAATGTTGGCAGTACATTTTGGGTCAGGATATTTACCTGGTTGCAGAGATTTGATTATTGAACTTACATCTTCTTGTTCTTGTCAATATGGACTTCATTGTATGACAATTTTTCAATCAAACACTTCAACCATTTAACAAGTGCATGATTAATTGGTTTGTCTATTTCCTTGCAATTCTTAATGCTAGGGAAAGTTGGTGGCTATGCATCAGTCTCTGAAAAGTACTAGAAGAAGGCAGAATCCGTTATGTGAGACCCTTTAAACATTAGTACATCAGGTTCTTTTGCATTGAAATAGAATAATATTAAGATTAGGATTTTGATCATGCATGGTTCTTGTACTGATTCATTTCTCTTCTTCTTCTTCTTCCTTTTTTCTTCTTCTTTATCTAGTTAAAATACTAAGTTCCTTTATGTTAATATGAAAATGTCTACATAAACTTCAAGAATGAAGAATTTAGTAACTTGGAAAGCTAATTGAATTTTGTTTTGATATTTGTGTTTTGGTATAATATAGATTTTTTAATATGTGGTTCTTTAAAGTCTATGTGCATGGCTGTGGGTTTTTATTTTATTTTTTTAAAAGAGAAAAACCTTATTTTGAGGGTTGGGAGACCCTCAAAAAAAGATTATTGTTCTTTTATCCCCTTTAAATTTTGCAAAGGTTGTCAATCTTAGATAAAGATAAAACATTTGTTTCGAGGGTCATGTAGGCTGTTGAAATTTCAATTTCAAGGGTCATGAAGGGCGTAGAAACTTCCGTGTTGAGAGAATTTGTTTCAAAGGTTATCAAGGGTGAGTTAAACCCTCAAAATAACATATTTTGAGGGCTTTTAATACTTTTTGCAAGAGTTTTGACCCTCGAAAAAAATAACTTTGTTGTAGTGTGTATTGCGTGTAATATAACTTGCCACATCTTCCCTCAAAAGTTACCATGGTTTTTTAGTGGAGTTGTGGTGTGCTTTTGTGTTAAAACCCTTTTTCTTCTTCCTTGTGTGTGTGTGT
Organism: Quercus tomentella; assembly: GCA_028535165.1. NCBI lineage: Eukaryota > Viridiplantae > Streptophyta > Magnoliopsida > Fagales > Fagaceae > Quercus > Quercus tomentella. The sequence goes on along the minus strand of JAPQVY010000089.1, from coordinate 24,182,339 downwards.
TTTTTTCTCAAAAAAAAAAAAAGGGTAATTGTCTCACATTGCTTAAGAGAGTATGTTATATGTAGTATACTTGCCCCACCCTCCCTTAAAAGTTACCATGGTTTTTGAGTGGAGTTATGATATGCCTTTGTATTAGAACCTTTTTTCCTCTCCCGTGTGTGTGTTTGTTTTTCAAAAAAAAATAAAATTTAGGGCTCTTTTAATATAATTATTCCTTGAAAATGGCCTAATAACACTAGTGGAGGCTGCCCGGCCATTAGGCCAAACGGAGTTTGCGTGCTTATCACGTTACCATCCCATACCCTAGCTTTGGACCAGATATTGTTTGGTCCATAAATCATTACACAGTGGTTCAAGTTGGTTTCTGGACCTAAACTAAATAATGACTCCTACCCTTCGCCTCTTTGCCCGCTCAAACAAAGTGCGTACTCCCTACGGTTGTGTGCGCACAACTGATATGGAATAGTTATGAAAATCTTGCTTAACCAAGATATTTGTTTGACCCGTTATAAGAGAACCTCTTTATGTAACTTGAAAGCGCTTTTTGATGATCTCACTTGTATAGTCATTCTCAATTGACCGAGCTTCTTAATATAACATTTTGAACTTCTTTAATTCAGCTCTTCACCCTCAATGTCTCGAAAAAATGACAACATAAATGAATATAGGGAAATATTGCAATCACATTTGAAACTTTGACATGAAGCTTGCCAACGTAAAACTAAAACTAACAATTTATAACCTGTTTAAGATATGTTATCATCATACATCTCATTACATGCAATAACAATGTGGACCAAACTCATTGTTCACACTGGCGGCTCCACGTTAGAGTTAGGGTGGTCACAGAACCACCCTGGCTTGGAAAAAAGAATCATTATTATATATAAAATTTAAAATTTAAAATTTTTTTACCTTTAAAAAAAATGTGTGACCACCATAAAATTTTTTAGGTTCAATATAATTAAACTTTAGACAAAGTTTAGCAACAAACTTGGTTGTAGATTAAGGGTACGACTCTACTCAATATTTTTTTATTGAATATGAATTTTAACAATTCCACAATTATATTACATTTTTTTTCTTACATCCTCCATGCTTGCAAAACTTTAAGAAGATTAAAGATAAATAGCTTATATCATCAATTAAATGTTTAATTTTCTAATTTTTGTAGTCTAAAATTATACGCAAAAAATAAGTTTATGGATCAATTATTAAATAACATCCGAATAACATGAAACTTGACATGTATTTTAAGAACAAAAAAAAAAAAAAATACAATTCAACGGTTAGATTTTCAAAATATGTAGTCATGTTAATTTGTTTAGTGAAAGTTGTAGTCTTAGGTTAAAATAAGTTTGTAATCAAACTTTAGTCTTTTTAACAATATATTGGGCCTTTACAAACAAAAAGAAAAAAAAAAATCATTTAACTAAAATTTTGAAAGAGATATAGTTTGCAGCATTGATAATGAGATATAACTATCTTTTTTATTAATTATTGTATAATTTAAGTTTCTTAATAACCACTCGGAAAAAATTTCTGGAGCTTTCACTGATTGTTGACGCATTTTCCAGTTTTATAGGAGAAGGGTAGCTTCTTACTTCTAATCTTAAGGTAGATGTTTATCTTCATGCATCTCAAATAGCAAATTAGGTGATCGCTGCATGGTAAACTCAATTCACTTTCATAATGTCGTTTAAGTAGTATTTGAGAATTTTCAGTTAAGCAGAAACAGAAGGGATGAGACGAATATTTGTTCACACATGTTGCAATGGTTAGTTTCTTCTTGGGATATTTCTCCTTGCATCTCTTCTCACAGATTATGTCCTTGTTGCATGGCATTTTCAAATCATGTAGTTCAGGAATAAACTTTGGAAGTAGTATTTTAAGTAGAACTCGTTGTTCTTCACTAAAGCAGAAACAGAAAGGAATGTGTGGAATCTTCGTTCACACATGTTGCAAAGATTAGATTCTCCTCGGGATAATTCACCTTGCATCTTTCCACACATATTTTGTTTTCGTTGCATGGCATTGTCAAATCATGTAGTTTAAAAATATTGTTTGAAAGTCCTATCATACAAAGAGATAATGAAAAGCAAAAAAAAAAAAAAAAAAAAAAAAAAAAAAAAAAAAAAAGAGAAAATATATTAGAAAGTGTTTTACTAATATATGCTTTAAGGGCATATGCTAGTATACCATTTTAGGAAATTATTTATGGAAAAATGAAAAATTAACTATTTGATTTGACAGTTTTTTTCAATTTTTCATAAAAAGTATCCTAAAATTGATGATTAATGCCTGCCCTTAGGGCACACATTAACCAGACTCTATTAGATATGCTTATAAGAATAGAAAATTGCATTGGCGTACTTGGATAATAACATTCTTTAACATTGGAATGACTCCGTATTAAAAATAAGGTTAAAATGCAAATTCCATCTTTAAGTTTGGCTAAAAATATATTTAAATCCTCTAACTTTACTTCGAATTCTTTAAGTTTCAAATGTATACAGACTTCTGTCCAATTTTGTTAAAAAATTCTCATTAAAAAAATTATTTTCACACAAAAAAAAAAAAAAAATCTATCGAATTAATGGAATATTTTATAGATTTTTCATGTAAGATTTATTTTTCAAAAAATCTTTTTTCATTAGTTGCATACTTCACAACTTTTTTAACGAAATTGTACAAAATGCTTAAATTTAATAATTTTGAAACTTAGAGGACTCAATTAAAATAAAGTAAAGTTAGAAGACTGAAATGAATTTTAATTAAACTTAGCGAGTGTAATTTTCATTTTAGTCTAAAAATAATATGCATGTATGTATAATATCTTTATGATGTAACAAGAATTTAGTCCCACCTATACATGTTTGCATAAGCGTAAATAAACTAATAAGTTACACTCTTCCGTAAAACTATAACTTTACTAAAAATATATGCCCTCTTTAATTCAGTATACACAAAAATTTATTGGAGTACCATATTTTCATATTTTAGAACTAAATTTTTTTCAAGTTTATTTTTATTTTAAAAAATAAAGGTTTTCATAGTAAAAGGAAGAATTCCTATTCTAAGTAAACCTTTTTTTCTTTTTGGCATAACATTTATTTAAAAGAACAAGTATATTCCTTAATTTAAAAAATCCCTAAATAAAATAAAAGAGTAATGCTATGTATAAAAATAAATTGTATGAAAAAGTTTTAATAAAATGCCGTGGTGGGGCAAGCATACACGGGTATAAAAGAAAATGTTAATGTAACTAACAATTTTAGTGCATAAATCTTATAAACCAATATAAAAATAAATATAGTTGATGTCACATCATAAACAATGGTTGACAAAATTCTTATTTGAGACTGCTCTTGCTCTCAATGAGATGAGATTAATAAATATAGTTGTTGTTGTTTTGGATTCATGAAAACATACGGTATTTTAATGTGAGAACTTTTTTTTTTTTTGCTCTTAGAAAGAGCAATATAATATATATAAATTATAGAAAAGGTTTTTATAAAATGATGTTGAGGCATGTATACTTGGGAGTATAATAATGGAAGATATTACAGTTACTATCAAGTATTAACTTTACTAAAAAAATTCTTAAAAATGGATTTAATAATAAATTTCATTGATACAAATCAACAAAAATAATAAATAAAATTTAGAATACCTTTTTTTGTATGTTTAAAAGCTAATACATTAGTTTGCAAAACTTATGTAGTAAAGTTTCTAGTAGTTCTAATATTACTTTTATAATAAATACATAACATTTAAAATACTAATTATTCTAGTTTTAACAAAATACTGATTATTCTTTTTTTTTAAATACTAATTATTCATTATCAACCAATGCAAGATGGAAAAAACTGCCAAAGGAATAAATCTTCAAAACTGTCATAACGACACAACTCCCCTCCACCTTAAAAATTAAAAAAAAAAAAAAAAAAAAAAAAAAAAAAAAAAGTCTATACCTTGCTTTACCTTGCCATTTTTTTACTGATATTATAAAATGTTGGTTAATATATCATTAGAGCCTTAGAGAGTTAGAGTTAAGGCCATGATACGATGACAATTGACATCTGCAAAAGTAATCTATCATGAGTTTGAGAATGGGAATCAGTCCCAAAATTTCAAGGTAAACAGACTATAATCACCTGTCCCAGACCTTATGAAAAGAGAAGGTTTTGATCTTTTATGCATTAAGTCACATTGACACACCTCCATAAAATTCAAAACTGCCAACTCCAATTATCAAGCAATGAGGGATGTAGCAGAACACATTTACCTTGCATGTAATAAATAAAATTTGCAACCATGGTATAAGAACAGTGGACTTCATTTGGGCTTATGTAATAGTAGGATTAATGTTGAAGACTTATTTCTCAACAAAAAATAAATAAAGTTGAAGACTTTATTGAAAACTAGAAACAACCATTGTACATTACTATATGACTGAATAATGGAATTGAAAAGTTCTCACCTACATTTGTAAAGAAAGTCATGAGCATAAAAAAGACATCAAAAAAAGTTAACAAACTGTAGGGAATTAATACAAAATTCCTAGTGAGAAACAAAAAATTAGAGAAAAACACACGCCAAATAGAATAATAATTACACGCACAAGACAGTATTTATATGGTTTGACTATTTGCCTACGTTCACGGAGTTGCAGGAATTTTATTATTATTAGGGAAAAAAATACAAGTGCGACAGTACAGTTTTTTTTCTCTCTCTCAAAAGCTACTACAAAAAAAAAACCCTAATCATCAAAACAACGGTTTCTATATCCTGCGCATAGGATTTATAATGGGCTACAAACCACGCAACATTATTTTAATATATATACAAACCACGTAAAATTTTAGATTACATGATTTTAGAATGAAAGAAAATAAATTACAAATGTTTGTTTCCTAGTTGCAATTTAAAAAAAAAAAAGAAAAAGTACATAGTCTTAATTGAGCATCCAATACTTCCAAAAAAAAAAAAAAATGATTAATTAGTCCCCATGGAAGATTACAACGTCAATTAAATAAAAACTTGACAAAGCAGTAAACTCCTAAGATCCCAAGTCCCAACAAGCCCAAATACTCGACAAAAACTCATATACGCTACTAAGATCAAATCCTTCTCCAGCAATTAAACCTAATGGGCCCACTTAAGAAACTTGACCCATTTCACTAGGAAATTTCAATTTTAGTTTGAAAGATTCAATTATAATGCACTGTGACGATTTCAAATTAATCTAAAATATCTAATTGTAAAATTTATATTGCAGAATATCTCATGATTGACCTGTGTTGAGGGCAGTTTTTTGCGTGTAGCCACGTGTCTTTCGTTGAAAGTGTGACTTTGCTAGGCCCGGATTTGTTTTGGGGAGTTCAATCCAGAACTTGACATTGGGTCACGTAGACCAATGGCTTCTTGTGTATTTTTAAACCTACAAAATAGATAAAGTCCAAAGTCTTAGAATCATGATAATGATTGAAATAAATAAATGATATACTTAGCATGATAGTTTTGATTAAATGATGAGTTGATACGTTATTATAATGTTTATTAAGTGATGTCCAATATTAGAAAGTGGTTAATTAAGTGTTATATATCCGATAATAGGATGAGTCCAATAGTTCATATCCAACTGCAATTCATGGTTCATGTTTAACATAATAAGGTATGTCCGACAATGGTCCATGTCCAAGTAATGTATGTCCATCAATGGTCTATGTCCAAATAATACATGTCCGGTAGTGATATGGATTCAATTTAATAATACATATGTTTATTAATGAAGCATTAGTGAATCCATGTTTATTAAATGGTGAGATAATATTAAAGTAATTTGCATCTAGCGGTAAAATAATAATGAATAAAATATACTTAATAATAGAAATTTGAAGATAAAATATAATGATTTATCTTCATATTTTGCAGCTCCAGCCATAACATCAGTGGACTTAGCATTTCAGCAACCTTCATATTTTGTAGTTTTAGCCGTACAACACCAGTGGACTTAACATTTCAGCAGCATGGTGACGTGAATCCTTTCATGGTGAATTCATGTTTGAAAGGGAAAAATATGTGCAACTGGAGGAAGAAAGAGCATGTCCAGCCGTGTGCATCGGTTGGTTAAGTTTATCCCCTTAATCATGCACTTAAATGATTTTCCCCATGTAATACCCTTTTAGTTTTTAGTCAAACATTAGTAATATTGTCTTTCTTAAGAAGGGCTTTTAATTTCATAAGTTTGTGCCTTTCATAAGAATAGATTTAAGTATTAGAAATGTATGTCTTCAATGAGAATGACTTTAATATGAAGTCTTTGTGCCTTTTAAGAGAAATGCCTTAGTATTGATGTTCATATGCTTTCCATGAGAAAGGGCTTTTGTAATGTGTTCTTGGAAGAGTGTTTGATATGTTTTAAGATGTGTGGAGATGGTAAGAAATATATATATTTTGTGAGATATGGTGTTTGTAATATGTATAGGAATTATGTGTAGATACTTTGTTGGACATGGATCTTGTATATGTATACTTTGTGAGACATGGAGTTTAAAGATATATGAGAAGTATGTATGGGTATTTTGTGAGGAGTGTGATTGTAAAATATATGGAAGTGTGAGATAGATAATATGAAGGTTGAATATAGTAAATACATGAGATTATTTGTGTTATGTCATGGGTTATGTTGTTTTCTAAGAAGGGAGATTTTGTATGAGAAATAAAGAATGAGATGGAGATGTGTTTTTGGGCAGCAAAAATGATAAAGTTTCAGAATATTAAAGTGTGAGAGAGGTGGATAGTGTGTACTGGTGTAGTGTAATAGGTGTAGTGTAATGGTGTTGTCTAAGAAGATATATCTTTGTAAGGGAGGTGGAGAAGTATGGAGAAGCTTAGAGATATATGTAGCAAGGTGAATGAAGTTTCAGAATATTGAAGATGAGAGAGGGATGGATCCCCCCTTCAGTGTGTAGCTTGGTCCTCTTTATATAGAGCCACGTACGTAACGAGATCAAAACTAGTTAAAGGGAAATACAGCAAATAAGGAAAAGTCTTTGACAAAGTAAGTGGTTTCATTAGTGGAATTTTGTTTTTTAGCCAAAAGAAGAAAGTTAGAGACTTAGAGGCTGTTTGGATGAATTTTTTTCATCACTCAATTTCCGTCACTCAATTTTCATCACTCATCACTCATAATTCATAACTCATCACTCATCACTTAATTTTTCACACTCGTTTGGCACCATCACTCACTTTCCATCACTCAATATTTTTCACACTATTTGTGGGTCCCATAACTGTCACTCGATGTAGCTTTTTTTTTTTTTTTTTTTTTTTCAGTACCCAAACTCATTGAACCCAGTAAAAAAAAAAAAGAAAAAAAAAAAAGAACTGAACCTAGAAAAACCCAGCCAAAAAAAGAACCCAGTGAAAGAACAAAAAAAAAAAGAAAAAAAAAAAGAAAAAGAGAAAGAATTGAACCCAGAAAAACCTAGCCAAAAAAAGAACCCAGTGAAAGAACAAAAAAAAGAAAAAAAAAAAAAGAAAAGAGAAAGAACTGAACCCAGTGAAGAACGTGAAGAAGCCACTAGTGTGAAAGGAAAAAGAAAAAAAAAAAAAAAAGAACATGAACGCACGCACCGAACCCAATAAAGAAAAAAAAAATGGTCAAAAGTTGTGGCTGTGACTGATAGTGGGTCCCTCCATGTAGTGTTATTTACGAAAATATCATTGAGTTATGAGTTATGGAAACAGAGTTATGAAAATAGAGTTATTGTGCGCCAAACGGATATTGAGCTATGGGTCCCACCATTTTTGAGTTATGAGTTATAGAAACTGAGAATTGAGTTACGAAACAGGCCATCCAAACAACCTTTTAATGGTGTTGTCACAGCTGTTAGCTGTCAAATGATGCCATCTGAATGAAATATTTTTCTTGGAGGGAAAATATTTAGCATTAAATTCATGGTTTAGCTAAAAATGGTAAGATAATCTTTATGAGATCCTTCTATTTCTGGTACCACAGCTGGAGCCATTGTAGAATGTGCTGGAGCTGTTTGCAGCTTCTGTTGAAGTTGCTGTTGGTATTTTTGGTTAATTTTCTTCTTTTGGAAAATTATATGCTTAGTCCATATATAATTTTGGTAAGTAATAGACTAGTTGGTTGATTTTTGATGAAGTTTTAGAGATGCAATTATGGTCTTTTTGTATTTTAACCAAATCTTGGAGAGCAAGGAGAGCATTTAATACTAGAAATGAGATATTAATATATATTTAGCCATGTGTTTGGAATTGATTTAGATTATAATAATATAATTGCTATGAAATGCTTTCCTTTATCAACTTTGAACCACTGGAGCTTTACTGAACATACTTCTTGGCCCTTCAAACCACGACTCCCAAAATTCCTCTGATGAGACTCATGAGCTTGGATCATGAGCCAAAAAATGAGATGATGTGCTATGAGCATGAACCATGGGATTTGACGTCTTTTTGTGTAAATATGGGCTTTTTTGGGCTTTAGAAGAGATTCTCCCAAAATCCATGATAGTGTTGACGTGGTGCGAGTCGCCAATGAAATGAAGTCATGTGGTGTGAAAAATTTGTACTCAACAACCTGTTCATTGGAGATTGTTGAATCCCATATTGGAGAATTAACATCTTCAATATGGACTTGTACTAGTTCTCCCCAAAGCCCTTTGTCTTCATGTTGATGGTAGGAAATTTCATGTCTAAAGGCCAGTTTACCTTTTTTCTTTGTGTTGATTGTAGGAACCTGTATGGTGCAACTCTACTGGAAAACTAAAGGCCACTTTGTGTAAAGGCTACCACTTTTAAAGAACATGAAAAGCTCAACTGCTTATAGATAACTAAAACTTAGGTAAATTACAATTACCTCACAAACTAACACATATTTCCATTCGAAAGAAGGAAAAAAAAAAAAAAATTCATGGACCGACACTCCCCCATGAGGTTTGTAAAAATACACAAATTAAGTTTCCAATAACAAAATATTCTATTTTAAAAAGAGATTTCTATAATTTATACATACCTTAAGGGGATGTCATTCATCTATAAACTTTAAAAAAAAAAGAAAAGAAAAGAAAAGGGAATTAAAATATATATATATATATTGAACGTTTTGCCAGTAACTTCAAAGTTTAAAAGGACATGGTATTAATTTTTGCATTTAACAAGCCTCATGAGGAGGAGAGCCATTTATACAAATGTTTGGGAGTATTGTCATTTGATAAAACTCAAGGAGGTTTGTGTATTTTATCCTAAAAATCTCTCTCTCTCTCTCCATATATATGGCAAAACTACAACATTGGTCTTTAAAAAATGAACACTATTTAGTTTTTTTTTTACCAATGTATCTTTTTTTTTTTTTTTTAAATACAAGATAAAAATTCTACTCTAATCTAATTTCTAAGTGTATATGTGTGTGAAACTTCCTTTTGGAGACTTGGACCTCAACTCTTCCCCCCCCCACACCCTACAAGCACTTATACTTGTAGAGTGACCATCACACCAAGGGTGTGCGGTGGTCTTTTTACCAATGTATCTAAGAGAGCATTGATGTGACATTTTTTTAATGACATGGCAAATTCTATAATTGAGCCACATCAGTTTTTAAAATTTGAATTGCCACATCAGATTTAGTTTTTTTAATCATTTTAGTTTTACAAAACTAAATACCAATAAGAATTTAAAAAGAAAAAGAAAAAGAAAAAAAAGACTCAAACAACTATATCTTTATAAATAAATAAAACCACAATCTGTTTTTTAAATTCTTATTGGTGTTTAGTTTTTAATACTAAAATGAATTAATAAAACTAAATCTAATCTGGCAATTCAATTTTAAAAAAACTAATGTGATACAACTATTGCATTTACCATGTCATTAAAAAAAAGGCCGCATCAACCCTCTGTTAGACACATAGGTAAAAAAAAACTAACATAAGTTAATTGATTGACCAATAACACTCATTTTTTTAATTTTAGGAACCAATTGCATTCATTCAAAACTTGAGGGACCAAAAATACTTAGTATTTTTTCAAAAAAAAAAAAAATATATATATATATATATATAGAGAGAGAGAGAGAGAGAGAGAGAGAGAGAGAGAGAGAGAGAGAGAGAGAGAGAGAGAGAGAGATTCACAAGTTATGTCTCATAATTGGTGAAAAATTGAAGCACTTTTAAATCATTAAAAGAAGATGCAAAAAATTTTTGTTTTTGGGGGAAAGTACATAAAAAAGCTTACTTACTAATCTAACAATCCAAATGTCATTTGTACCAGTATGTTGTGAGATTGCTAGTTTACTCTTGGTTTTAGATTAAATGGAGATTACAAAATGAGGTGTCTATAATTATGGGTGTCCAAGTTTGACCCGCAATCGATCCACCTGCCGAAACTGCCCGACCTGAATTAAAAACCATTCGATCAGACGTCGACAACAATCGGCAGTAGATCTCCAAGTCCAGGAATTGAAACTAGCAAGTCGGTTGATGGGTCTTCACATGAAAAATTGAGTCCAACCAACTCGACAAGCCTCCCCCTCTCTCTCAAACATAGATTCGCCCAGATCTCGATGAGATCCAACAAGATCTCCACCGTTGATGTCGAGATCTAGCAAGATCTCCACTGTTGATGTCGAGATCCAGCCAAATCTCCATCGTTGTTTAAGGTTGCTATTCTCCATTGTTTTCAACCAAAACCGATCGCTACCCACTCGAATCGAAACCAACTCAACCTATGGTTTCTGGCAGTCGACAACGGGTTAGTTGCTCTACCACCCGAAGTTGTCAGATCGGTTCCGAGTTGGGCACAAACCCGACCTAGGCCGACTTGTGGACAACCCTGGTCTATATGTTATAATTTTTCTTATTATATAACCAATTTAATTAATATCCTTTAAATGAATTATGTATTTGACTTTGTTGTAATTGACAAAAATAGTTGTAGGGGATATTTATCATATAAATCGAAATCTCAACAGGTGGAATGTCGCTTATATAAACAAAATATATACTTTTCCAAACCTCAAGGCTCAAGGGAGGTTATTGTAATTTATGTAAATAACAAACAGTTGGGGTAAAAAAAGGAAAACAAAATAAATATGCCAAAGAAAAGGGACTATTTTGTTAATAAAACCAGAGACTAAAACCCTAACCCCTTCGAGGTTGTGCCTATATAAACACAAACTAAAGCACAATCACAATACTTCGCTCACAGCCTCTCCAACGCCAATCTTAAGCCCACGGGTACTTAGACACTTTGTACAACCTCTCTTTCTCTTTCAGTTCTACTTCATATCTGTAATCTCTCACAATCCATGCATTTTTTGTTTTTGTTTTTTTGTTTCACACATTAAGATAGCACATATCGAAGGCTTGCGGGTAGTTTTATCAAAGCCCGTTGAGCTCAAAACTTGTGCGAGATCATGAATCATCTTCTATATCCTCATGATTTAATTTCTCATGTTTGCCTGAGGATTATTTTTGTTATAGATTGATGAAACATTTCTAAAACCCATTTTCCCTTTTTGAGGGTTTTGGTTTTTGCAACTCGTTTTCTGTTACTGACCCATTTGCACATTCTAAAATTTATGGGTGTTTTTTTCTTCAACGAAGAAAATTAAAGAAACAATTTTTGCCCCCATTTTATGTTTTTGATTGATTTGTGTTGAAATAAGGACAATACATGGTGATGTGGTAACAATGGTTAATACCTTTTGTTCCTAGTGTTGAGTCTTGACTGTTAATTATGGACCTGTTGAGTGACTGTTAAAAAGATGGGCCTTTTGGTTGTTCTGGGTTGATGTTTTACTGGCTTGGTTGTTGGATAATGTTTGTGTAGTGTGTTTGTCTTTATAGACTTTACAATGTTGAAATATATGTGTCAAAGTAATAAGTAACAATGTTGATATGGAACTTTCTTGTCTGTTCTTGAAGGATTTGGATTAAGAGGAAGGAATCTGAACTTACAATAGTGTTTGTATTAGATTATTAGGAGTAGCTAATTTGGACTTTTGAAAAGTTTGGAATAAGTATAATCAGTTTACAGATTATATAGAGTTTTAACTTTTCTGTTATTTAAAATCTGTCTCTTGAATGTGTGGTAATCTATGATTCAGATATGTAAAACAGAAACATTGGTAGAATTTAGGTTTGAATTCGTAGGTATTGGTTGTGCTTTTTGTAGAATATGTAACATCATTTTAAAGAAATGAGAATGCTCACATTTTTCTAATTTGAACAGAAACCTGTTGTCTGAAATTGGAGTACTGCTTATAAGGATTTTAATTGGGAAAACAAGATGTCAAATCCAAAGGTTTTCTTTGACATTCTGATTGGAAAGATGAAAGCTGGACGAGTTGTAATGGAGCTATTTGCTGATGTTACACCTAAAACTGCTGAAAATTTCCGTGCACTTTGCACAGGGGAGAAGGGGATTGGGAGATCTGGGAAGCCATTACATTACAAGGGCTCGGGATTTCACCGCATAATCCCAAACTTCATGTGTCAGGGAGGGGACTTCACAAAGGGAAATGGGACTGGAGGAGAGTCCATTTATGGCCTGAAATTTGAGGATGAGAACTTCAAGTTGAAGCATACAGGGCCAGGAATTTTATCAATGGCTAATGCTGGACCGAACACCAATGGCTCTCAGTTCTTTATCTGCACTGAGAAGACCCAATGGCTTGATGGGAAGCATGTTGTGTTTGGTAAAGTTGTGGATGGCTACAGTGTGGTTAAGGAAATGGAGAAGGTGGGATCGGACGGTGGGACTACTAGGGAGCGGGTTGTAATTGAAGATTGTGGTCAGATTACAGAGAATTGATCATGGTTTACTTGTCTCTCATTGTTATTTAGGTTGTGTATTGAAGATTGTGGTCAGATTACAGAGAATTGATCATGGTTTACTTGTCTCTCATTGTTATTTAGGTTGTGTATGTTCAATATTAATTACTTCAGAGTAGAGAAGTTACACGGTTGATATATTTGGAAGCCTAGTAGTTTTAGAAGAGAATTGAATGCTTTTGTAAAGAGATATCAAACTTGTGCTAACTGCAATAAGAAGTACGGATCTGTTTTGGATCAATTTGTGAATGAGCTTCTGAAGTGTATAGTTTTATAGATATGTATTTGTGTTCTCAATGCTTATTGTTATCTTGATTCTTGATTTACAATCAAATCAGAAATTTAAGAATAAAATTTAGCTACAAAATTGATTGTAGCCAAAGGTTAAATTTTGTACATTTGTATTTGTGTTCTTGATGCTTATTGTTATCCTAATTACCAATCAAATCAGAAATTTAATCCCCATTCCTAAAAAGCAAAATATAAAAATATTACTAAGTTCGAATTTTATTTTTGTGCAATCCAAGTTTACTTGAGGTGAATTGCAGGGGCTTGGGATGGTTTTTGTGGTACTGTTTTCTCCTTTAGCTTTTAGTTCTGTTCTCTGCAATTTATTAACTAGAAAGAAAAACTGTTTTGTAGCCGGATCTTCCCTGAGTTACAATGATACAGTATACTGTACATGATTATGAACTTGCTAAAAGGCAAGTTATGTGATTCATGTCCATAATATTCGTGTTTCACCATTATGCGTCATGTGATATTTCTCTAGTCTCAAATAAACATGGAGTCCATCAAACATTCACATGAGATGATGGAGTCATGTTGTACACATAAAGAGCTCAACTATTTTTACTTTAAAGAAAATTTAAATTAACAGATTCTTTTTTATTTTATTAAAAACACATACAATGGAATGGAGATAGAATGGGGTGAATAATGGAATCTTTAATTTCCCCTAATTTAACTATTAGGCACTATTAGTCTAAGAAGATATATAACCAAAAGATACAATTATGAATAAAAAATTTGACATATATTAGAATAGTAATGCTACAGTCACAAACTATTTTACAACATTTTTACAAAATTTTGATGTGGCCAATTTTTTATTAGTTTTCATTTAGGCCTACCATTAATATCACATTTTTCATTTACTAATAATCACTCACCATATCAGCAGTTTGTAAAAAAAATTTATAAAATAGTTTGTATCTCTAGTATTATTCATATTAGAAAGGGTAAGACTTAGGTACAGTACTTAGGTGTTATTCCTTAGGTTCCCCTTTAAGATTTTGTTATGTGGATTTTTTCTCATAAGATAGAAGTATACTTTTTAGTTAAGTAGACACATGGCTAAATTTTAAGAAACAAATCTAAAGAATAACACCTAAAGTACTGTACCTAAGTTGTGTCCTATTAGAAAAGGCAAGACTTAGGTATAGTACCTAGGTGTTGTTCCTTAAGTTTCACTTTTAAGATTCTGTCATGTGAATTTTTTTCTCATGAGATAGAAGTGTATTTTTAGTTAAGTAACCACATGGCTAAATTTTAAGAGGTGAATCTAAGGAACAGCACCTAAAGTACTGTATCTAAGTTTTGTCTTTTCTAATAGAAATAATTTATCTAGTAAATTCTGAAAAAAGTAAAAAATTATGAAATGAAATAATATAAATTATTTTGAAAGTTTTTAATTTTTAATTTTTTTTTGAAAGTTTCAATCTATGGCGTCCACTCTTGATGATAGCTCTTTATCATTAGATTAAAACATTAATAAGTTTTTTTTATGTACGCGGGAATTGAGTCTCAGATCCCTTATTCAACTATAAGAGACTTTATCAGTTGAATTAATTGGAACCCACAATTTTCTTCCTAATAAATCTACATTGTGAAAATAATGCTAAATAAATCATGATATAAATTGTATACATAGATTTCTTTCCTAAATATTGCATGTTTTTTTTACTGAAAAAGGTAGATTTTATTTTTGTTGAAAAGACCAAAATTTCAAAATATTAATGAAACTTAAAGTTTAAAATTGGACAAATAAGTGATTGAAGCACATGAAAAAACTTGTACTTTTTTATGAATCCGTCCGGGTTGAACAAGTTACAAAGAACCCACCGTATTTGTTGGATAATATGAATAAATTTATAATTAAAAAAAAAAAACTCGGACTAATAATTGGACCTACTCGGGTTTATATTAACTATGCTTGCAATTACTATTCATATATATATATGTAGTTAGCCAAGAAGTGCTGGGACTTATTTTGACCGCTTTTGGTTCGTAGTAAAATTATGTATTAAAACAAAAAAAAAAAAAAAAGACAATACAAGCAAGCCGTCTTAGCTCAGTGGTAGAGCGCGTGGCTTTTAACCACGTGGTCGTGGGTTCGATCCCCACAGACGGCGTAAAACCTTTGTTCTTATTGTTTTTATACAACGAATCATTGTTGCTTAATGGATTATTAATACCTGAATTTGATTTAAAGCCTGTCTTAGAAACCAGAACCTTGGAAATTAGAGAGATAAAGCATTTCATTGTTAGATGGTGGAAATTTTCTTTTGCTTGGTTGGCTGTCAAGAACAGATTGGTCACTAAAATGGCCGTGGAAACAAGTGCCACAGGCTGCTAGGTGCTTCTTTGATAGACAAATTGGCAGAACAAGAGATCATATATTCTTTTTAACACTCTGTAACTAAATGGCTGTGGAAACAGGTGCTAGCTCGGTGCTTCTTTGATAGACAAATAGGCAGCTGCGACCAGGAATTGGCATGGATTGTAAACAAATTAACTGAAAGGTATGGTTTAAGGTATGCATTATGTGGACATTATGTGAACGGTCCCTATTGATTAGGGAGAGTAATTTGAGATGGTTGTTGCATGGTTGATTAATAACTGGTTTTGAAGATAGTTGTCTTTAAAACCAGAGCCATGGAAGAAAACAGACATATATGTCAAGGATATCATCATTGCAGCCAGAACAACATCAATTAGAGTGCTTGAATTGTCTCACTCTCGCCTGTAAACCAGTTGAAGAGTCCTGAACCTTTGCCGTCTCCAGCTTCATGCGTTTCATCCCTCTTTGCAGGATCCAGTTCAAGGGAGAGAACATTTTTTTATTTTTTAATATAGGTAATAAGAGTAGTGTTATTGCTAAAAAAATTAAGAGATCAAAAGGCTATCCTAGGAGAAACAAGAAACTCTGTGCTGGATGAACAATCCAAGGAACCCCAACATCGAGATCAATAAGACAGAGTTCGCAGAAACAAATCTTAAATGATCCCCAATGATTTTTAAGATCCTCAAACAAATGACGATTCTGCTCCATCCAAACAATCCACATCAAACAACTAGGAACCAAATTCCAAATATCTGATCTCTACTTCCCAAGCTAATATCTCCAACAAAATGGTAAACTCGCAACAGAGCCTAGCATGACCCATTGAACTTCAAAAATCTGAAACATATTCACCCACAAAGCATGAGCTACATCACAATGAAGAAGAAGGTGGTCCATCAATTCCCCTTTAAAGTGGCACAATAAGATCGATTTACTACAAGCAAACCCCTTCTCATGAGGTTATCCAAAGTAAGAATCTGACATAAAGCTACTATCCATACAAAGAAAGCAACCCTTTTAGGAACCTTTACTTTCTGAAGGCCCTTCCATGGAAAGATGGATTCAGGAGCACCCTGAATTTCGTGGTAAAAAAATTGAATATCAAACGTACTACTTCCCTTAAGGCACCAAGGGAGAGAACATGAAGATTACCACGATCCATTTTGTTAAAGAACGTAGAATATCATTTTGAGATATTTCCCTGGTCACCTCTCACAATGCAAGCAAATTATGAAATGTAAATTAAATCATTCAATCATGTTATATAGCAGTCATTGAATTTTGCAGGGAGTTTATCACATTGGTTGGCTTCTCACACAACTTTTTTCCTCCGATCATATCTGACTTTTCTGTGCAGATAATTGCCATTATATTTGAGAGGATATGCTACTTTTTTAACCCATTTGATGAAGCTGTCCACTCCACTTAAGGGTACACAACCACACCATGACTGTTCCATATTGATTTGACCCATTTTGTTATCATGTCATACCAGTGGAAGTTATACCTGCAAAATATAAAAAACTCAAATGATTTCCTTCTCATAGGCTCTCTCTCAACTTTGGAAAAATAAGTTTCTGATATTATTTCCAAACAAAATTGCTATAGTTTGCAGCCTACATTTTGACAAGCTGTAGATCATGTTTTGATTTCTGGGGATA
The DNA here is from genome assembly GCA_028535165.1 of Quercus tomentella. Classification (NCBI taxonomy): domain Eukaryota; kingdom Viridiplantae; phylum Streptophyta; class Magnoliopsida; order Fagales; family Fagaceae; genus Quercus; species Quercus tomentella. The sequence goes on along the minus strand of JAPQVY010000089.1, from coordinate 24,165,186 downwards.
AAACAAGTGGACTTTATTCCAGATAAAAGTTAGTTAATATCTTTGGAAAAGTTTTGGCTCCAAACTAGTTTGGAGCTATCTTGCTCCAACCCATGGTGTGATTGAAGAGACTGTTCATTTGTAGTTTTAGTCTTATGATTTTTTCAAATGAGTTATGTGATTTGTTTAAATACTACACATTGATAGTCTTATAAATCATCATGTAACGGATTAGAAAAGATAGCTCGAAACCAGTTTGGAGCCAAACTTTGTCCAATATCTTTCACAGTGAACAATGGCCAGTTGCTTTCATTTGGTGTGCCAAGCATAGCTATGGCAACGTCTCCGGTGCTAGTCCCAGCAATGGAGTCAATGGAGTCTGCCATACTAGCATCTTCTTCATCTAGTTTCTATTTAAGAGAATAATGAAAGAAGAAAATCCCCACGGTCTATTTCAGATAATGAAACTAGGCCAACATTCTAAATCAGGTTCTACATAACCATTAAACATAAAGCATAAGCATGGATAGATTCCACAAAAACTTGAAGCTGGTATTCAAGAAACGCAAGGATTATCACAGGAACGATGCCTCTCAGTACCCCACCTTCAATGCTAAGAATGGTAATAAGCTTTTCATCACATCTTCCACAAATACATTGCCTATAAAAAATTTCCCCTACTTAAACATTGAGACTACAAGTCTACAACACAATTTGTCGACTCCACAAGAAAATAAACACGGTCGTCTGATATAGTACCCTATGTTGTACTTGAGAATGTAGTTAGTAGAAATATTAAATGAGAGAAAACACAAGAACTCACCTGTTTTACCTTGATGATTGGATATTGTTAAGTGATTCTGCCAACAGATGAGAAAGGCCAGAGACCAGCAATCTAGCGTCCTTTATATCACTGAAATGGTTATTCAACCCCTCCCTCACAGCAACTGAAGTAGTGGTATTCTCTTTCTGTTCTTGATGTGGCTAATTGATGAACTTAGTGGAAGCTTCTCAAGTTGTTTCTTTCGTACATAAGAAGGCCAGTGGCAACATCTATTGAGGTTATTGTAATTTTTCACTCCTGACATGATCTATGGTAACCTCTCAAGACACTGCTATTCCCTTTAAAAACTGATATGGATAACTCATCAAACTGCTGGCAGCCACTCCATTCTCTAGCTAACACGACAGCTATAATTAAATGGTAGTGACAGCTAAATAAACTACATTCTGATCTTTGGTAAACAAAGGTTATGCAAATCAAAGGATCATGAGATTTATACAAAAGGCACAGAATCAATTTATAATAAAGATACAAGTACTGATATTGTAGTCTTATAAACTTGAAAGAGCTCTGGGGTCCTTTCTGTTGTTCTGTAGTTTGCATATCTAATATTGATATCTCAATCAATAAAATTACATTACGAACAAACAAATACAAGAAGATGAACTTTTCCATTACAATTGAAAGACCAGAAGAAATGTATTGCTAGGTAGTATATACAAGAAAGACACTCCTAATGGTTAACAAAAAGATTATTATACATTTGCTGTAGATTGTGAATACTTAAGGCAAGCATTATATAACTAACAAGCACGTCTGCAACAACGTAAAAGGAAAAGAAAAATGTAGTGAATATATATCATATTGTATTTTATGAATACAAATAGAAGCAATAATACAAAGGGCAAAATTCCCTATTAAAAAATAAAATAGAAGATTACAACAAGATTTTAAGTTAAACAAGAGCCATCTTTGGCAACAATGGAGAAAGAAAACAAAAAAACCCCTTCTAGAGGTCATTAATTTGAAGTCCATCTGACTGAACTTCAAGCTTCCACCATTGCTAAAATTCTACAAGACTTGCTTCAATCTCCACTAGTAATACTGATACTAACATAGTATTACTCTACCTCACTCCCAATCTTCATCAGCCAATTGATCGTCAATCTCTTCTCTTGGTGGCCTAACCACCAACACCACAGTCCCTAAACTCTCTGTCACACCCTTTTCCTTCAATGCCGACCCTCTTTCAACCTTCAAGCCCTCACCATTACTATCAATTGCCACCAAATAAAACCCATCATCTGCAGCCACCTCCTTCCTACTCCTATCAGCCACCACCAATATAGCCTCCTCCTTATACCACCTATTCGCCTTCCAAGGCAATACCCTCGCATCCACAAACGACACAACAACTCCCCCATTTCCTAACCCGGCCACGGGCTCCCACGCCGGCAAAACCACCCACCTCTTCCACCCTTTTTCCGCCACCACCACACCAAACTCCCCTTCACTCCTACACTCCCTCGGTGCATCCAAAACCCCAATTTCCCTCTCCTCATCTCTACAAACCGGCAACACCACCACTCTACTCGCCTCCGCCACTTCACCAATCTTCAACCTGACAACCGGAACCCGAACCCCACTCTCGATACCCTCTTCCCCTCCTTTCCCTTCATTCGCCCCTTTCAACTCTTCCAACACCCTGTTCTTAGCTCTCTCACTCTTAGCAACTTCCAATGCTAATTCTAAAGCAGAAGTTCTCTCCTCAGACGGGTTCCTATGTTCTCTACTCTGTCTGTAATACATAAACGAAAGACAGTCACCTGGAATACCGTAATCAAAACTGTCCCACCCTTTATCGCCGCGTCTGCGAGGGAAGTCCTTCATCGCTCGAGCGAGGTCCTGAGCACCCTTAGCATCAAGCTTATTATCAACGATGTAACGCGCCGCGGCCGCACGCTGTTGGGCACTAAGGAGGCGAATTTCGTACAGCAATTCGGCACCGCCGAGGTCGAACGAAGAGAGCAATTCAGGGTCGTTGGAAGTGGACTGCACAAGAGAGTCTCGAACTTGAGCAGCGACCACTAACCTGTTCTGTTCGACACCGGAAATGCCGGTGGCTTCTTCGAGGGAAGAAGGGGTGAAGCCTTCACGGATGAGGGCGGGGATTAATGGGGCGTACTCGAACCATAGGCCGAGGCGGTTGGCGAGGATGTCGAGGCGGTTGGCGGTGTCGAGGGAGTGGAATTGGGAGGTGAGGGGGTTAGAGGGGGGTGGCCTGAAGGGTTGATAGAGTTGTTGTTGTTGGTTTTGGTTTTGGTTTTGGTTTTGGTATTGGGGTTGTTGTTGGGATTGGCCAGATGGGGAGAAAATGGCTGAGATGGGTTTAAGAGAGGTTTTAGGGAGAGGAGAGTAGAGGGAGTGGTTGTTGAGAGGGTTGAGGAAGGTGGAGGAGAATGGGGGTTTCAGGGGGTTTACACTTACAGAGAGCATGTTGTTGCCTTATCTGATGACTGATGATGTTAGATTTTTTTTTTTTCCTTTTGAGAAAGACAAAAGGAAGAAAGAAAAAGGTAGGCTTTCAGTTGTATTAGAGCTGAAGGTATCAGTAAAAAAAAAAAAAAAAAAAAAAAAAAAGGCGAAAAACACATTTTCGTTCCTACATTTTCACGCGATTTCCATTTTGGTCCCTAAGTTTTTTTTTTACCGCTTTTAGTCCCTATTTAGAAAAACGCCTTCCGTTTTAGTCCTTTCCGTCAGTGCCGTTAGGGCACTGACCTATGTGGCAAACGGAATTATTAAAATAATAAAAAAAAAATTTATTTTGTTATTAAAAAATGCCAAGTCTGCATTTAAATTTTAAAAAATAATTTATTGATTTTAATTAAATAAAAAAATAAAAAACAGAAATAAAAATAAAAAATCACATTAATTGAGATTGAAGTGTGTCTTGAGCAAGAACACCAAGAACACAATCCTAGATCCAAGAACACAAACCCAGATATTAAAAAAAAAAAAAAAAAATAGAGAACGAACTAGACATCAAGAGATTGAACCAAGAAGATGAAAGATCTGGGTTTTAATCACAGAACGAGGTCTTGGATTTAAACACACAGCCAAAAGGATAATCAATTTTATTCAAGCTAACAACTAAATAAACAAAAACTAATAGAAAATTCATATTATTTAACCTCCAAACAAGTCTTTGACGGTGGTGCTTGTAAATTACAAAACACACCTCGTCCTCGGCATTGCAGTGGTGCTTGTAAATAGCTTGGAGAAAATGGCAGCGGTCGAACAAGGGCTTGATATCGCCACAGGTGGTAGCAAAAGTCACGGCGGCATGGTGTAACCTCTCGAGCTCGGAACGTATAGCCTTGTGAAAGAACAAAAAGATTAGGATCGGGGCTTAAGCGACAAGTTCTTCAAACAAGTCTTTGACGGTGTGGGCTCCATAGCTTTCACTGGTCCCGCCATTACCGCCACGCCTCCACCACCGTCTCGGTGTTGCAGGCCCGGAAATGGCGTCCCCATTCCGAATCAGATTTCTCTGGGTTTTGGCTTTTTGTTTTTGTTTTTGTTAAATGGGTTTTTGCGCTTTCAACGTGAATCGGAGTTTGGGGCAAAAAGTTTGTTCAAATCCAGGATCTTGCTCTATGATTAAAACACAGATCTTTCATCTTCTTAGTTTAATCTCTTGATGTCTAGTTCATTCTCTTTTTTTTTTTTTTTAATTTAATTTTCTGGGTTCGTGTTCTTGATTTGGGGTTGTGTTCTTTGTTGTTTTTGGGTTTGTGCTGGTTTTATTTTAATTTTTTGGGTTTGTGTTTTGTGTTTGTTTTCACGTTTAATTCTTTGTTCGGGTTTAATTTGAAGTTCTTATTTATTGGATTTGTGATTTTTGGATTTTAATTTTGTGTTCTTAGATCTGAGTTTGTGTTCTTGTTGTTCTTGCTCAAGACACATTTCAATCTCAATTAATGTGATTTTTTATTTTTATTTCTGTTTTTTATTTTTTTATTTAATTAAAATCAATAAATTATTTTTTAAAATTTAAATGCTGACTTGGCATTTTTTAATAACAAAATAAAATTTTTTATTATTATTTTAACAATTCCGTTTGCCACATAGGTCAGTGCCCTAACGGCACTGACGGAAAGGACTAAAACGGAAGGCGTTTTTCTAAATAGGGACTAAAAGCGGTAAAAAAAAAACTTAGGGACCAAAATAGAAATCGCGTGAAAATATAGGGACGAAAATGTGTTTTTCGCCAAAAAAAAAAGAGCTGAAGGTAGTTGGTGACTTTTTAGCGTGGGTGGGCAAAAATTAAAAAAATCAACTTATTTTATTATTTAGTTTATTTTTACTACTATTTATAAATATTATTATAATTTTTTATATTATTTATGTGTCTCATTACATTATTTCAGTGAATTTTCATCTTTATCTACAATATTTTCAACTCACTATACTATTTCAGTTAATTTTTACCTTTATTTACAATATTTTCAACAAAAAGTTTTTAGTTTCAGCAAAATAAGTGAATTTCAAATAGACTCTATAGATTCTTAAGGTCCGTTTATTTGGAAAGGTGGAAAAGTGAGAGGATAAAAAATAGTAGGAGGATGGAAAAGTAAGAGAATAAAAAAGATATTATTTTCTCTCCTTTTCGTTTGGTTGAGAGTGGAAAAGTAAAAATATGAAAAAAATAAGTTTGAATAAATTTACTTATATATCCTTGTTAAAGAATGATGTTTAATTAAAACAAAAAAGTGACAAATATGAAATAACCACACACAAAAATACAATCATCCAAATTTATTAAAAAATAAAAATAATATCCCAAAAAAAGAAGAGGCAATGTTACTGCCAGGAAAAAAGAAAAAAGAAACAAAAAGAATAGAAAAACACAAAAAAGGGCAACGGCCAACGGTCCCAGCGAAAAAGAAAAAAAAGAAAAGAAAAAAGGCGCAACGCACTGCCCAGTGAAAAAAAAAAAAAAAAAGTCAACTTGAAGAATGTGCACATTAGCTATACATGTCAATTAAGAAAAAATTAATCTTTACTCAGTTTTCTTTTTATTTTGAGAATAAAACTTTTTGGTGGACCCAAGAAAAAAATATATAACTTTACCATTTATTTTCCTTCTTCCCCATCCAACCAAACACGATCAAAAAAGTTTTCTTTTCTATTTTCTCTCCAAAGTTTTTCATTTACTCTATTTCACCCCCAAACAAACACACCCTTAGTCGATGATTTTTTTTAAGAAAAATTATTAAGGTAAACCAATAAATATGTATAATATTATACACTTCTATCCAAACTAGTAAAAAGTAGCCCTGTGGGTGTGGTGCATTGGTAGGAGTTCTAAATTAGGTCACACCTCTAGGTCCAAGAGTTGCCTGGTTTGAGTCGTGTGCTACGCAAAAATGTTGTACTACGACGTAGATAACCCTTACGAACCTAGGGTTGCCCCGCACCATGAGCTCTGCAGGTTCAAGTGGGTGGGGTCGATGATTACATGCGTGAGACCTTTTTTTTGTTCAAAAAAAAAAAACCCTAGTAAAAAGTAGATGAGACTTGTTAGTTTCAAACTCTTCTCAAAACAATGTGATTATATTATGACAAAGTATAATTGATACAAATCATACGACATATTCTATTTTCTAAATTAAGCTATTTATATTTGTTATTGGAAAGTATTTTAAATTTTGCATGTTTATTTTAAGGAAACATTATGTATTTTACATTCAATTATTATATAAGTTGAGATATTTTGTAAATAATGTAATGTATGGTTGTAATTTGTTTATACTTTATAGTACTACTTACAAATAGTTTATTCTCTATACGTCTTGATTGTTTTAAAGAGGAAGCATATATAACTTATAAGTAAATGTATCACTTATATTAAAAAATAAATAAATAAAGACTTTACTGAATGGATTGTCGTGGACCAAAATGGACCAAACTAGACCGAAAAAATTGTAATAGACTGAATGGATTAGGTGGATTGAAATGAACCGAAGTGGATTGCAATAGAATGAATGGATTGAAGTGGATCGAAATGCTATGTTGATGTTTCTCAACAGGAATGTAGCATTATTAAATTTTTAGAAGATTCATATGTAAATTTAAAAAATTTACAAACATAATTAAAATTGAATTATTAAATAAATAGTGTGGGGCCTGAAATTCGAAATCCCAGCCCACTTCACATTAAAGGCCCAAGGCCCAAGCCGAGGAGCCCTACTGCCGAGGACGTATGATGAAAGCCTCTTAATAGCCCAAGAATGTGGCCGAGGACGATCTCACGCTCAACACCTCACAAAGCGCCTGAAGAAAAGGACAAACTCAGTACGAGAGCAGTACAAACGAGAAAGCTGCCAATACCATAATGTGGAGCCCAGCGCTTGACAAACCCATACTCCATACCATGCTATCCAGCTTTTCTCAACCACTCTGACGTATGGATTGATATGACGAGTAATTACCCCCAAACAAGGAAAAACTGACACGTAGATGGAGAAAGGGAAGTGAATACTAGTATAAAAGGGAAGGAGAGCTAAAAAAAAGGAGAGGGGGAGAGTATGATGCTCCTCGGACTAAGTCCGAGGAGTCAAACCCTTCAAGCCACATCGATGTAAGGCTTAGCTATTCAGGCCAAACCTACCTTTGTATGAGCTCCCATTGAATCAAGACCAGACCGTTGCCCAGCGGCCAAGGGCAAGCCTTTCAAAGCCCACTTTCTATAAATCATATTGTTAGGGCCCTTTACATAACGAGTCCGATGTCATTCTTGGGTCGTTAAAAATCGTGTCCTTACAATTGGCGCCATCTGTGGGAAAGGCTTGCGCATTGGCGCAGGTGGCGGTGGAGTCAACTCTCTAGCAAGCAGGGGTTCGCGGGGTCTCCTCCATCTCCGGCGACATGCAATTGTTGCTCCGACATAAACTTTTGCTAGGGGCTACGCCTTGCAGTGCCAATGGCGCGGGCAGCTCTAGGGGCTTCCGGCCTCAAGCCAACTCTCCCCGCCCTGGTCTAGGGGCTGACCTTCGAAAAACGAATAAATACAGAGGAGAAAGTACTCAAAAGAAAAACTACAAGTTTTGGACAGAACCAAGGCCTTGCATGATCCTCAGATTCAAGCCTATGGGGAAACCAAGTACACAAAAGAAAAGACTACAAGTTTTGGACAGAACCAAGGCCTTGCATGGTCCTCGGACTCAAGCCTATGAGGAAACCAAGTACACAAAAGAAAAAACTACAAGTTTTGGACAGAACCAAGACCTTGCATGGTCCTCGGACTCAAGCCTATGGGGAAACCAAGTACACAAAAGAAAAACTACAAGTTTTGGACAGAACCAAGGCCTTGCACGGTCCTCGGACTCAAGCCTATGGGGAAACCAAGTACACAAAAGAAAAAACTACAAGTTTTGAACAGAACCAAGGCCTTGCATGGTCCTCGGACTCAAGCCTATGGGGAAACCAAGTACACAAAAGAAAAACTACAAGTTTTGGACAGAACCAAGGCCTTGCATGGTCCTCGGACTCAAGCCTATGGGGAAACCAAGCACATAAGAAAAATTACAAGTTTTGGACAGAACCAAGGCCTTGCATGGTCCTCGGACTCAAGCCTATGGAGAAACCAAGTACACAAAAGAAAAACTACAAGTTTTGGACAGAACCAAGGCCTTGCATGGTCCTCGGACTCAAGCCTATGGGGAAACCAAGTACACAAAAGAAAAAACTACAAGTTTTGGACATAACCAAGGCCTTGCATGGTCCTCAGACTCAAGCCTATGGGGAAACCAAGTACACGAGAAAAATTACAAGTTTTGGACAGAACCAAGGCCTTGCACGGTCCTCGGACTCAAGCCTATGGGGAAACCAAGTACACAAAAGAAAAACTACAAGTTTTGGACAGAACCAAGGCTTTGCACGGTCCTCGGACTCAAGCCTATGGGGAAACCAAGTACACAAAAGAAAAAACTACAAGTTTTGGACAGAACCAAGGCCTTGCATGGTCCTCGGACTCAAGCCTATGGGGAAACCAAGTACTCAAAAGAAAAAACTACAAGTTTTGGACAGAACCAAGGCCTTGCATGATCCTCGGACTCAAGCCTATGGGGAAGCCAAATACACAAAAGAAAAACTACAAGTTTTGGACAGAACCAAGGCCTTGCATGATCCTCGGACTCAAGCCTATGGGGAAGCGAAGTATACAAAAGAAAAACTACAAGTTTTGGACAGAACCAAGGCCTTGCACGGTCCTCGGACTCAAGCCTATGGGGAAACCAAGTACACAAAAGAAAAGACTACAAGTTTTGGACAGAACCAAGGCCTTGCATGATCCTCGGACTCAAGCCTATGAGGAAACCAAGTACACACAAGAAAAAACTACAAGTTTTGGACAGAACCAAGACCTTGCATGGTCCTCGGACTCAAGCCTATGGGGAAACCAAGTACACAAAAGAAAAACTACAAGTTTTGGACAGAACCAAGGCCTTGCACGGTCCTCGGACTCAAGCTTATGGGGAAACCAAGTACACGAGAAAAATTACAAGTTTTGGACAGAACCAAGGCCTTGCACGGTCCTCGGACTCAAGCCTATGGGGAAACCAAGTACACAAAAGAAAAAACTACAAGTTTTGAACAGAACCAAGGCCTTGCATGGTCCTCGGACTCAAGCCTATGGGGAAACCAAGTACACAAAAGAAAAACTACAAGTTTTGGACAGAACCAAGGCCTTGCATGGTCCTCGGACTCAAGCCTATGGGGAAACCAAGCACATAAGAAAAATTACAAGTTTTGGACAGAACCAAGGCCTTGCATGGTCCTCGGACTCAAGCCTATGGAGAAACCAAGTACACAAAAGAAAAACTACAAGTTTTGGACAGAACCAAGGCCTTGCATGGTCCTCGGACTCAAGCCTATGGGGAAACCAAGTACACAAAAGAAAAAACTACAAGTTTTGGACATAACCAAGGCCTTGCATGGTCCTCAGACTCAAGCCTATGGGGAAACCAAGTACACGAGAAAAATTACAAGTTTTGGACAGAACCAAGGCCTTGCACGGTCCTCGGACTCAAGCCTATGGGGAAACCAAGTACACAAAAGAAAAACTACAAGTTTTGGACAGAACCAAGGCTTTGCACGGTCCTCGGACTCAAGCCTATGGGGAAACCAAGTACACAAAAGAAAAAACTACAAGTTTTGGACAGAACCAAGGCCTTGCATGGTCCTCGGACTCAAGCCTATGGGGAAACCAAGTACTCAAAAGAAAAAACTACAAGTTTTGGACAGAACCAAGGCCTTGCATGATCCTCGGACTCAAGCCTATGGGGAAGCCAAATACACAAAAGAAAAACTACAAGTTTTGGACAGAACCAAGGCCTTGCATGATCCTCGGACTCAAGCCTATGGGGAAGCGAAGTATACAAAAGAAAAACTACAAGTTTTGGACAGAACCAAGGCCTTGCACGGTCCTCGGACTCAAGCCTATGGGGAAACCAAGTACACAAAAGAAAAGACTACAAGTTTTGGACAGAACCAAGGCCTTGCATGATCCTCGGACTCAAGCCTATGGGGAAACCAAGTACACGAGAAAAATTACAAGTTTTGGACAGAACCAAGGCCTTGCATGGTCCTCGGACTCAAGCCTATGGAGAAACCAAGTACACAAAAGAAAAACTACAAGTTTTGGACAGAACCAAGGCCTTGCATGGTCCTCGGACTCAAGCCTATGGGGAAACCAAGTATACAAAAGAAAAAACTACAAGTTTTGGACAGAACCAAGGCCTTGCATGGTCCTCGGACTCAAGCCTATGGGGAAACCAAGTACTCAAAAGAAAAAACTACAAGTTTTGGACAGAACCAAGGCCTTGCATGGTCCTCGGACGCAAGCCTATGGGGAAACCAAGTACTCAAAAGAAAAAACTACAAGTTTTGGACAGAACCAAGGCCTTGCATGGTCCTCGGACTCAAGCCTATGGGGAAACCAACTACTTGGACGTTATATGGCTCTTAGAATCTATCCGAGGGGAATTCCCCATTGATAGTTGGGCTAATCCCTAAACTACATGGATTCCCCGGTCTATCCTCGAATCCTCAATACCAAGAGGATTGATGCAATATAAGGCAGTATGTTGCCAAAAACACAATGCCGATGTCCCTCATTGCTTGGCTACCCTCTCAGATGAATTATTTAGAGTTTATCGTTCTCGGACGGTCGCCTGGCATGCATTACGAAGCACTCAGCCATTATCCCGGTCAGTTTTATGAGTTTTAATTTATTGGGAATTATCATTATTATGCTTGGTAATATCGATAAACTAGAATTAGTAGGTTTCTGTTTCAAGGTTTCCTGCTTTAAGTATCATCTAAGGAAATCACGCATGTAGCACACCCATGCACAAAATAATTATTGCAGAGAGGAAAAATATTTAAAAAGAAATAAATTCATCTTTTATTAAGATAAAGAAACAGTATAGCGTACATTGAAAGAGCTCAAATAAGCTCATACTGAAACTAACTACACAAAACAAAAAGAGAAAATACAAGGGAATTAAGAAAAAGCCGAAGAACAAGTGCAGGAGAGAGACGTGCTACCGCTTCAAAATTTCGTCTAGGGAAGCCATTCCTCAATACTTTTACATGCCTACAACTCAGGCAGCAAAAGAGCCCGACTTCGGGTTGGCACCGTTGAAGAAAACGTGCCGGGAGTCCAACTCGAGGCTAGCCCTGCCGAAGAAAAGGTGCAGGGAACCGGAAGTTGATGAGCCTCCACGGAACCATGCCTGCGAAAGAGCAGACGGCGCTGATGGCGGAAAACCTTTCTTCTGACACACCGAAAGTCTGATGTGACCAGAACCTGCTTCGGATTTTGACTGAAAGAGGTGGGGGTACCGTCCCCACCTTATCCAAGCAGGAGGTTACCTTAAACCTGTGCCTCCGCTGCCCAGACCACACCACCTTAAGTCTTGGAAGGGTCCGGTGCCCCTGTGGCGGGTGAAGTTCCTCCACCTCCACCCAAGCCTCAAACATATTGCACTAAGGGAAAACGACACTGGATGTGGGAACTGGTTATGGATAAAGGGTTATGATCTTGAAGAGAGCAGAAGGGTTTGTACGCCCGGAGAATAACCACCTATCCTATTTATATAAAGAGTAAGATGATGTCATTTAATTTGAGCAGATTCCCAAGGAACGCTGCGGACAAGGCAGCTCTGGCACGATTTCCAACACTATCCTCCACCACAAGATTTAAAGGTCCTCGTGAAGGCCCGCCTCGAATACTGAAACGTCAAAGGACACTGCGCGGGTGAAGAATAAAGTAACGCCTTTTAATTCGGCACATCTCCCACGCAAATGGAAGAGCACAAACAGCAATAAGGTGCAGAACTTGAGCAAACCGCGAGGCGAGCCCAACGTCACCAAAACCCTCCTCCCCAACTAAAAAGTCGGGAAGCAGGATTTTGAGGGGCTATTGTGGGGCCTGAAATTCGAAATCCCAGCCCACTTCACATTAAAGGCCCAAGGCCCAAGGCCCAAGCCGAGGAGCCCTACTGCCGAGGATGTATGATGAAAGCCTCTTAATAGCCCAAGAATGTGGCCGAGGACGATCTCACGCTCAACACCTCACAAAGCGCCTGAAGAAAAGGACAAACTCAGTACAAGAGCAGTACAAACGAGAAAGCTGCCAACACCATAATGTGGAGCCCAGCGCTTGACAAGCCCATACTCCATACCATGCTATCCAGCTTTTCTCAACTACTCTGACGTATGGATTGATATGACGAGTAATTACCCCCAAACAAAGAAAAACTGACACGTAGATGGAGAAAGGGAAGTGAATACTAGTATAAAAGGGAAGGAGAGCTAAAAAAAAGGAGACGGGGAGAGTGTGATGCTCCTCGGACTAAGTCCGAGGAGTCAAACCCTTCAAGCCACATCGATGTAAGGCTTAGCTATTCAGGCCAAACCTACCTTTGTATGAGCTCCCATTGAATCAAGACCAGACCGTTGCCCAGCGGCCAAGGGCAAGCCTTTCAAAGCCCACTCTCTATAAATCATATTGTTAGGGCCCTTTACATAACGAGCCCGATGTCATTCTTGGGTCGTTAAAAATCGTGTCCTTACAAATAGTAATAATTAATTATGAAAAAACTTCCTTTAATAAAATGTAGGATGCAACTTTGAGGAAAAGAAACACAAAAATTTGAGGCGTTATATGGTATTTAAGTTTAGAAATGATTGATAATAGGCTTTTAATTTGAATAGAATTTAAATTTGTTAAAATTTAAATGATAAATTTTTACTTGAATTAAATTATTATTAAATTTTATCCCTTAATTTGAGGAAATATATCCTAACACAATAAAAATGAATTTAATAATTTATGAGAGTAGTCACTTGGTAGTTGGCACAATCACAACTTTTAAACCCAATTTTTATTATATAGTATATGATGTGTACAATAGTGTATGCTTATGCAAATGTGTACAATGTTGTCCACTTTTTTTTAATCTAAAATGTAAATCTTACATGAATAGTGTAATGTAAACCAATAATTATCCATTTTTTAACCCTTTACTTTCCAAAATTTTCATTTGACCATTTATATTGACTTTGCTTTCATATTTGTGGGACAATTCATTTCTATTATTATTCTGGTTATTCATAATATGTTTTTCTACTTATAACAATTAAAATTTCTTTATTTTACCGAATTTTAGAGTTAGTACTTCATGAAATAGTTAAATATAAAGCAAATTAAAAATTAGATTACTAATAAAATTAAGCATGAAAAAACTCCAAATGAAAATGTTAAAAAGTAAATGGTCAAAATGAAAACATCCCTAAAATTTATGGGTCAAAAGTGCAATTTTTTTGGGGTAAAATTAGACAGATAATGGGAAAAGAGAAATTGAGTATGGAATTACAAATGGGCCACCACAAATGATGTCATTAACTGTACAATTCTAGTTGATTTGTTTTTATTAACCATTTGAAATTTAAATGGTTTGGTTTTGTAAATTATAAAAAAAAAAAAAAAAAATTGTAAATGTTAGTTATAGCTTCTTAGGTGCTATATGTTAAGTTCTCCAATCAAATTCAAACACATGATTATACTAACTAATGAAGTACAAACAATTTTATCTTTATAGAGGAGAGGACTGTTACATTTACAACTTTGCTATAAATACAACTTCAACTATAATTGTTTCACAACTTGTTGAGATTGCAAGTTACGAGAGATGAATAATCACTTTAATTATTCTTCACATGAGCTCACTACTAGTATTATTTGTATTTTTCACCACTTACAACATGTCACTTTAATAAGTGAAAAGGATAAAAGTATTGATACAAGTTCTATCCTATGCCTTGTTTTTACTATAATCATGTGTTTAAATTTAGAGTAAACTGCAAATTACACCCCTAAAGTTTGGGGGTAATTGGATTTTACACCTTGAAGTTTCAGAATTTGGATTTTACCCTCTGAAGTTTGGTGATATTTGGATTTTACACTCTAACGTTTCATAATTTGGATTTTACCCCCTATATTTTAGAAGTGTTTAGATTTTACTTCCTAAATTTTTGAAGTGTTTGGATTTTACATCCTAAAATATCAGAATTTGGAGGTGTAAAATCCAAACAACCCTAAACTTTAGGGGGTAAAATCAAAGTTCTGAAACTTCAGGGTGTAAAATCCAAACACCCCAAAATTCAGGGGGTAAAATTGGAATTCTGAAACTTCAGGAGGTAAAATCCAATCACCCCCAAACTTTAAGGATGTAATTTGTAATTTACCCTTAAATTTAATTAGAGAATTTAACGTAACTTGTATACTTTGTGAAAATGGTGAACTTAGAAAATTAATTTACTTAATGAAGAACATTATATGGTCTCGTTAAAAAAACAAAATAGGAACATTATATGGTTATGGAAGAAAAATATCAAAAGAACTATACTTCTATCATGTCAATAAATATGGCATCATACTTTTAAGACAAGTGAAAAATAATTTTTGTTTACTAACCGGTAATGGAAGTAAGGAACTACTATGATTACTCTCAAATAGAGTAGTCGCTCTCTCTCACCTTTATTATCCTCATTAATTGGGAAATTCTTCTAAAGAGATTTATAATCAAATATACTTTGACCAAGAATGAGAAGGTTATTCCCCTGCAGTTTTTAGTAGCTTTTTTCCATAATATTTATTAAAAAAATATAGTTTCAATAATTTTTTATGTTATATGTATGTGTGACAAAAAGCAACTAACCTATTTCCAAAACAAATTAAAAGTTGAATTATTTACGCAAAAAGGTTTTTTTTTTTTTACCTTTCCCAAACACACTTATGTAACTCACCCATTGAACTCATATGAGTAAAAGATTCTTTGTACTAAAATATTTTTTTTGGAAACATCTGTACTAGAAATACTTATACACCATTAAAACATATATATAAGGTAACAAAAGATCTCGTCCTTTTGTGTTTAAGAATGAATTCATGTAGTGAGTTCTAGTTAGCTCAACTAGTAAAGTCTTTGATAATTGAATAAGAGATCTGGTATTCAATCCCGTCTACACCAAAAACCAATTGGAGTCTTTGTCTATTATCAGGAGTCGATGTCATAGGTTGAAAATATTTCAAAAAGAAAAAAGAAAAAAAAGAAAGAATCGATTCATGCAGGAAAGAGAAATAGGGTTGCAAACCCTTTGTGTGAGGTAAAGAAATTTCATTACTATCCATATTGTGAAGAAAAATCCTTGGGTTCTTGGGTTTGGCCCATGAAGTGAATTAATTGGTACGATGGGGAAGTTCGAACGTATACAAGGAATTGGGGCTAGGAAATATGCCCATGAAGTTACTTGGGCTCTTGCGTTTTTGCATAAATTTGACCCAATATCCATATTTTTTATCACAATATTTTAGTTTGCATAGGCTCTATCGATGTGCCACTAGAAAAAATAAAAAATGAAGAAAAGTCTCTTGTCGCGAGTCTCCACTCCACCCTCCAACAAAAAATTTAGGAATCTTGCTTATTCTAAAAATTAATTGCTGTATTGGCCGATAAATAACAATCGTTATGGAACAATACTATAGGTTAAAAATCTATAGTATTAAAAAAAAAAAAAAAAGTTAGGGAGTGTTTGGTTTGTATTTTTAAACAATTATTTTCAGTTTTTAAACAGCATTACACGTATTTCTACATATTTTTTCACCAACACGTATTTTCATAAATATTTTCAAACAACAATTTTCAGTTTTTAAACACATATACCAAACAGGCTCTAAACTACACACTTTTTCACTCACACGTATTTCTACAAATATTTTCAAATAACAATTTTCAATTTTTAAACAAATGTACCAAACGGCCTAGACGGTTGGAGGAGGAATTTGAATAAAGGAGGAAAAGTTGTGAGAAGTTGAGAACACCAACAACGTCAACAAGACAGAGCTTACTCAAAAAAAAAGAAAAAAAAAAAAAAGACACGGCTTACTAATTTTAACTATATCATCTTCTTCGATATATCCCAAAACTTCCACAGCCAAGTCTGCGGTGAGAGTTAGATATGTTTGCAAATCTTGGTACGTACTACTAACATTCAACCTTTCTTTCATCCACCATTCCACCACTAATCAACAATCCATACCAACGCTCGTCTCTTCATCTCCTGCATTGGGAGCTTATCACACCTCAGGTAACCATTTGTTCATTTCATTAATTGTTCATAAAGATAAGTCTGTTTGAAGTTCTCTTAACTTTTGTAATAAGATTGCCTTGTCATTTTTTTCTTTTGATAGTTAAATAGAAAAAAACTGTATGAGATTGAAAGAAAATAGAAATGAATATTGATATGCTATGTTCCACAATGTTTATTTTGGGTTGTAATGGGGTTTATTTATACTAAGAGTCCTGATATTCTTATACAGAATTTTACATAAATGAACCCCTTTTTGGAAATTCTAGGGGCCACCCATATTTTGATCCTTAGGAAAGGTATAGAATTTCAGAATTTGCTATTTTTTCACATATCCAATCCATATTTGTACATAAAGTTTGGTTTAGCTCAACCCTAGTTCTTTCACTTGATGTCATTATACTTGTGTTCATAAAACATGCCTTGAGTATGCTATCTTCTTCTTCTTCTTCTTCTTCTTCTTTTTTTTTGTTGAGAGAGAGTTTTAACTTATGACGTCTGCTCCTGATGAGAGCGGGGATTAAACCTCAGTTCCCTTATTCAATCACTAGAAATTTTACCAGTTGAGCTAACTAAAACCCACTTGAGTATACTATCTTAATTAGTATTATATGAATGTTTCAGTTTATCATATGATACAATTTATGTTTCTAATAGTTTTTCCCCTCTTGTTAAATTTCAGGACAATCAGGAATGAAGTTTGAATTTTGCTGTTGTTGTGTGCTCCATATATCCAATGTTTATGACCCACTTTTCTTGAGGTTTACCATTTTTTGTTTTCTTTTTATATTAAGTAAATGCTTCCCTATTTATATTTAAAAATTTATCTACTGCAGATTGTTTTTAATTGATGTGAATTTGTGTGTTCTCTTTTCTTAGAACTTTTTTATTATTATCTAGAAGATGAGGACCAATACAAATTCATCTAGGTTTTAATTAAATATTTTATTTCTGTAACATTGATGATTTAGTTATGATTTATGAATGTGCGATTTGACGAAGTGCTCAGAGTCAGGTGTAATCATCATCAATGTCTTAATAGATTATTGACTTTCAAATTAAAGTTGGCCATTTGTAAAGTTGTTCATATGATTCTTTCAATGGAAATAAATCATTTTGTGGATGTTTGAGACAAAGTTGGACTGCAGAATTGGCCTAATATATTAATGGACTCAGTTTATAATCCACATCAACTGCTCAACAAAAAGTCAGACTGATGAAAATAAACTTCATAACTCAATTTATAATTCCCCAGCAGGCCAGTATTTGGCCAATCAACCTCCAATTAGCCACCCTATTGACATCAGAGATCCTTCTGGGTATTGAATCTCTTGCCAATGTGTTCAATATTTTCAGTACCCAAATGCTTAATGAGAATATTGATTACATGTTGATGATGCAGAATACAATGATTTTTGCAAATTGTAATCTTTGTGAAGCTTTTGTGATAGTGATGACTGAAAATGAACATGATGAAAACAAGAATCGAAACAATATTGCAGAATGAAATAAGGAGAATTACTTTAATATATCTTATTGCAGGTTTTTTTTTTTTGGATAAGTTAATTAAATGTAGTGGCCTCACTAAGAATTACTGATTGCATACGTATTCATAAATTATTCCTGGTAAAGACATGTAAGCAAACAGTAATTTTATTTTCCATGGACTATGACATGCCAATACAGGACTGTAATGTGTAGGGGTATAAGAATAACCGACCAACCGAATTTCGGGTTTCAGGCGGTTTTCTCTGATTCCAGTTCGGTTTCGGTTTTAAAATACAATAATCAATCCTCTTGTGTATGTTTCATGATTAAAGAAAATATCATTGTTTTCTTTGCTCTCAAAGGCGACAGTGTTTTACTCTCTCTTGGCTATACTTTGTCACTTTTTCAGCCGCCTCACTTCTTTTCTCGGACTCCTAACATGACTTGACTTAGGACTCTTTCTTAAACTTGGCCAACACGCTTATTAATTTAGCTTTCACATGGTCTGGACCCACAACAGAATGAAGATTCAATTTTGCTGTTGTTGTTTCCTCCATATGTCCAATGTTTATGTCCAATGTGATGTGTGTTCTCTTTTCTTAGAACTCTATTTGTTTTTATCTTGCTGGTGAGGAACAATACAAATTCAGCTAGGTTTTAACCAAATATTTTCTTTCTGTAACATTGATGACTGAGTTATGAATGTGTAATTTGATGAAGTGCCCAGAGTCTACTGCAATCATCATCATTGTTTTAACAGATTATTCACTTTCAGATTAAAGTTAGCCATTTGTAAACTTGTTCATATGATTCTTTCAATGGAACTAAATCATTTTTTGAATGTTTGAGGCAAAGGTGGACTACAGAATAGGCCTAATATATTAGTGGACTGAGGAATTATTGTCAGGGTATTGAATCTCTTGCATATTAGTTCAATCTTTTCAGTATTCAAATGCTTAATGAGAATATTGATTACATGTTGATGATGCAGAATATAATGATTTTAGAAAATAGTAATCCTTGTGAAGCTTTTGTGATGGTGATGACTGACAATGAACATGATGAAAACAAGAATTGAACTATCTCAACAATATTACAGCATGAAATAAGGAGAATTACTTTAATAAGTCTTATTGCAGTTTTTTTTTGTTTTTTTTTTTAATTTATTTTTTAAGTTAGTTGAATATAGTGGCCTCACTGAGAATTACTAATTGTAGACTTATTCATAAATTATTGCTGGTAAAAAAATGTTAGCAAACAGTAATTTTATTTTCAATGGTCTATGATATGCCAATACAGGACTTTAATGTGTTTATTTTTGTGTTCAATTTAATTCTGAATTGTTTGCTTATTAAATTATATGCCTCAAATATTCAAACAAGATCAAGAAAAATTTCACCTCACCCTCCCAAACATCACATTGTCCACTCCCGGTTTAACTCCAGTAAAGGACATTTGCTGCAACAAATTAGTGTATATTAGTGGACTAAGGAATTCGCCTAATATATTAGTTGTAATTATTGTCTGCCATTACTTAATAACCTTTACCTTCACTCTTCTCCTCATCTACTGCTCAGGAAAAACTTGACCAAGAAAATAAACTCCATCACTCAATTTATAATCTCCGATTGGTCACACTATTGGCATCTGAGATCATTCTGGGTGTTGATTCTCTTGTCAATGTGTTCAATCTGTTTGGATTACATGTTGATGACGCAGAATATAATGATTTGAGCACATATTAATCCTTGCGAAAGATTTTTTGATGGTGATGATTGATCATGAGCGTAATGAAGACAACAATCGAACTATCTCAACAATTTGTTGGCTCTCACATGATGAACAAGGAGAATTACTTCAATAAATCTTAATTCAGTTTATTTATTTATTTATTTTTGTATGTTAGTTAAACTTAAATGCAGTGGCCCCACTAAGATTACTAATTGTAGACTTATTCAAAAACTATTGCTGCCAATACAGGACTGTAATATAATGTGTTATTAATTAGTTATTTTTGTATTCAATTTAATTATGACATGTTTGCTTATTAAAAATATATGCCTCAAATAAAAAAAAGATATAGAAAAATATCACCTCACCCACCCAACAAGCATTGTCCTTATGTGGTTTGACTCAGTACCCCACGTGTTCAACTCTAAAGCCAATTAAATTCACTCTAAAAACCAACTAGTCAACAAAAGCTGTTTTGCGAGTCAACAAAAGCAGTTTTGCGTTGGTTGTAGATTTTGGACTTTGGAGTCCCTTTAAACTCCAAAATTGTTTCTTTTACTCCAAATTTTGAACCTAAAGAATACTACCAGAAAAATGGTGGACACCCATCTGAACCAAAATTCAGTCCAAGATGTTTTGGACTATGATAGACAGAAAGAGCTGAAAGCCTTTGATGATACTAAGGCAGGTGTTAAAGGAATTGTTGACTCTGGGATAGTGAAAATCCCTCCCATATTTGTGATACCAACAGATGAACTCTCATGTGAGAAATCATATTCAGGATCAACCCACCTCCAGGTTCCAGTGATTGACCTCAAAGACATCCATGAAGGCGGTGTTCAACGAAAACAAGTTGTTGAGAAAATTCAGCATGCTTCAGAGACATGGGGGCTCTTCCAGATTGTGAATCATGGGATCTCTGAAGATGTCCTGGATGATATGATCAAAGGAATTCGCAGATTTCATGAACAACCAACTGAAGTAAAAAGGGAGTATTACTCGCGTGATGTACCAAAGAACGTGAATTTTTTGAGTAATTATCACCTTTATAAGGCAAAATTTGCTAACTGGAGAGATACTTTGTCTTTTTCCATGGCTCCTGTTGCTCCAAGTCCTGAAGAATATCCAGCAGTCTGCAGGTACTCCTAGTCCTTGTGGTGTAATATGCATAAACATGTTCTCTTTCTTTGAGCTTCAAGTTTGCTTTGAATACTTGCAACAGCAAGATGGTAAAAAGTAGCTCCCAAATATGGTGATGGATATTTGATTCATAGAATGGTTAACACTTTCATTTTGAGAGATTAAAAAAATTCTCTATATGGTCCTAAAATAAAATTTTATCAAGGAACAATAAGAAGTCATTAGAAGAAAATATATCCAGAACCCAACAAAAGAGACGAAGAGATCCTTTTCCAAGATATACTCCTACTTTTTTTTGATAAAAGTGAGTGATGAATTATGAAGAAAACAAAAATCTCTGTGAGAATTCTGAGAAATAAATTGCCAAGGCAGTTTTTTCTTCCCAAGGAATTATAACGGAATTGAACAAAAGACTTGAATTGAATAAATTTGAAATTTAGAGGACTTAATTGAATGAAAGTAAAGTTAGAGATCTGAAATAAGTTTCAATCAAACTTAAAGGGTTCAATTTGCATTTTAGCTAATAAAAAATTATCATATTATAACCTCTGTTCTGATAAAAAGTGTAAAAATTGACACTTAGTCTAATCCATAAAATTTTCCCATCAATTAAACAATATTTCCTTGCACAAAATTGGGCTCTCCAATTTTAGATGGATGATTTTTTTGAAATAAAAAGAAATAGGATGTGCAGCAGTAGCCACATAATTATAACATTGCAGTTGATGTGTGTTTCCTGATGCTAAGTAAGGTGAATTAAGCAACTCCTGAGAAGGCATCCTTCAGATACAACATATATGGTGAAAATTTGACGTGGAATAATTGTTTGTATATCTATCCATTGCATAGCTTTCTAATTAAACAAACTGCAGGGACATTGTAATCAGTTATTCACAGCAAGTAAAGAGGCTGGGACTTACCCTCTTGGAGTTACTATCCGCGGGCCTTGGGCTCAGATCTAATCATCTGGCTGAGATGGAGTGTGCTGGAGGACACAGCCTTGTCTGTCACTACTATCCAGCATGCCCTGAGCCTAACAGAACAATGGGAACCAGTGAGCACACAGATCCTGATTTCTTCACTATTCTTCTACAAGACCAAATTGGAGGCCTACAAGTCCTTTACCAAAATCAGTGGGTTGATATCCCTCCAGTGACAGGAGCTTTAGTGGTTAATCTTGGGGACCTTTTTCAGGCAAGTACAGCTACACATCATTCAAGAAACAATCTATTAAGAAGTGATATTGCAAATGATTCCCAATTACTCCCATAAACTGTCTTTGCTATGACGTTTGAATTTGATTAATATGAGATACCTATCAAATAAAGATGATTAATATGAGTTTTGTATGTGACAACCATATTTAATGAACTTATCACATAATTTCCACATATTGTTTGATTTCCAAGATGTTCTGAGACATTGAAGGACAGGGAAACTAACAATATCCACTCAGAAACCTGTTATATCATTCTACAATTTCATCTCTTTCTATCTGTCTTTTTTGACAACAAAAACAAATTCCAATGTTTAGGAAACATGCAAAAGTAAAGAATGAAAAATTTTTGAAGCCTTCTATGACCCTTATATTGCCTTATTTGGGATCTACTTTACCATCTCGACAATGCAGCTAAGACAAAATCTGTTACAAATATAAAACATGTGAATGTAACAGCATTGTTTTGGTGCAGCTTATCTCAAATGACAAGTTCATAAGTGCGACACATAGAGTCCTGGCCAACCAAGTAGGCCCTAGAATATCAGTGGCATGTTTCTTCAGCAATCATATGCAGAAGCAGATGCAGCCAGTCAATCGGCTTTATGGTCCAATAAAAGAGTTGTTATCAGATGACAATCCTCCTTTATACAGGGAAACATCGGAGAAGGAATATGCTCTCTGCTATGTCTCAAAAGGACTCGGCAACTCTGCACTTGATCATTTCAGACTCTGAGTTTTGGAAGGAAGAAATTTATGCCTGAAGTATCTGCAATTTGACATTAAATTTTCATAAGTCCCCCAAACCAATCAATCACATGAGTTGGTTCGTGTTGTTCCAAGTATTGTGCATGTGTGTGTCTGTATGATTGTGTCTCTGAACCTTGAGAATGTACCTACAGTTGGGTTGTATATTTATTTAAAGTTTGCATTCCGCAACAAATAAACACACTAATATAGGAAATTATAAACTTAATATAACATGCACGCTGCAATAATATAAGAATTATACTTATATTTGAGAAAACAAATACTGCAATTCTAAACTTAATGTAACATGTTACATGTGTTCCATGAAATGGCAGTATACATTTAAAAAAAAAAAAAAAAAATCTTGGATATGTTCAAATTAGTCAATCAATTATAGTATATTACAAAAAAACAAGTAAATTTTCTCCATTTTAATAAAACAATACTATAATTATGTAATTTAAATCTTTTATTAAATTACTTTATATATATATATATATATATATATATATATATATGCACTATCTATTGTTGTTGAATACAAAGTACATTATATGTTCCATTATATAAAACTTAAAAAAATTATATTATATTTTTCTACACATTGCATGAGTTTGCTACTAATGTTCATAAATCATAAAATATAAGAGAATCAATATGATTTACGACCCAAGAATGCGACACAACGTGGGTAAACAACCCATGAAAGGGATGGTTCATAAACTATAAGAGAGAAAGCCATCAAAGTAATACAAATTACAAGTCATGTAAACATTTGAAATTCATCTTAGTTGCTTTCAATATCAATGGTCAAATTATATAAATAAATAAATAAATATATATATAGTGAGAGAGAGAGAGGGCTATGTTTGCAATTGACCAAATCTCAAGAGTCTTTTTGTATTTTGGACAAAAATAAAAGTACATGATGAAACCCAATTTTAGCGTAAAAAGGTACAAACCAAAATCTTTTTTAGAAAAGGAAAAAAAATGAAAACAGCATAACATGAAAATCTTTTTGAAAAAGAAAATTACACATATAATTGACATTAAAGCACATAATAATAATAATAATAATAATAATAATAATAATAATAATAATAATAAAAATGAAAGTGCACTTTTGGTCCCTAAAAAATGCATGATATTATTTTTATTTTGACCCTTTACATTTATAAATTTTCATTTTGATATTTCATGTTTGATTGATTTTTTATTTTGTTGTTTGATACATTTTTTTGTTTGGTCCTTCAAGAAAATGAAAATTTTAAAACACAACGGTCAATAGGAAAACAGATAAAACATGCATGAACAGGAGCAAAATAAAAATTTTAAATTATAAATAATCAAAATGAAAACAATTTTAAATTTTATAGACCAAAAATATACTTTATCCTGGTATGCTAAAAAGTATAATTGATGCGAGAAGAAGACAAAGAAACCCACAATTTCTTGTCACCTTATTATTATTATTTTTTGGCTGGGTTCTTGTGGTCTTGTCACCTTTATGGCGAAATAACGTTGACAAAGGTAGGAGATGATATGACTAAGCTACGTAATTATTAATATATATATATATATATATATATATAATAGATTAATTCAAATAAAACACGTGGGAATTTTTATTTTGGTGGGTGGGACTACCGAAAGATTGACGTGATTTATCAAGTGCAACTAATAATTTACGGAGGTTTTTGCTATTTTTTCAAATTAGTGTTAGTTTACTTTAAAAATTATTGCCGAATGCTTATAGTATTGGCTTGACAGTTGACACATATCCTAAAATAATTATGTGAAGTGGTGGCTTTAAGAATTTTTATAGGGTATTTTTTAAGAAATATAAATTACACAATTTAATAAAAAAAAATTGATTTTGGGTTTTTTTCCTAGAATCTATTGGGCATTTGGGCTTGTTATGTTATAATCTTTTTTTATTTTTTTCTTTTTTCTAGATTTTAGTTCAAAATTTTTTTTTGGGTTTCTTTTTGCTTGAAAGTCCCAATATATTGTTAAGTAAAACAAATTATAGAGTAAAGTTTAATTTTATTGACATAAAAAAAACTGGGGGTATTCCCAATTTTTTTTTTAAAGGTAGACAAATATAAATTTTTAAATTATTATATATATAAAAAAAAAAAAAAAAAAATTCGTTCAAGTACCGCCGCCCCGTGATCATGTGTCACCTCCATATCCTATCCAATGCAAAGAGTAAGGGAAGCCTTTTTTTTCCTTATAAAACTTCATTTAGTATATCAAGCTATACAAGGTACTAGGGCATATATATCTTGTTTTTATAAAAATAAATAAATACTAGGGCAGATCTTTGAGTTGAGATTTTTTACCTTTTTTTTTGGTTACCACAAAAAGAACGTGCTTTTCATTAGGAAACAAAAAGATATTTAAGTCCATACACTTTTGTGCAATAATTTTAATGTGACATGTTGTAAGCACATTCAGACAATTCCAAAATTTTCACTTCCAAAAAATAAATATTGAACAGAGCGGCACTTCGGCAGTTCGGCTGCAACATTAAAGTTGTTCTTGGAGGCCTTTTGTTGAACACTACACATACCATTGTTGACATATAATAACATCCTTTACAAATATGATTTTACCTTTATGAATAATGAATCCATTACGCGTGAACTAATCATTGTATAATTGGAAATTTCGTCCTCATTGTATAGTATACTATGTACCATTCCAAATAAATTATCATAATTTTTTGATGAAAATAAATCATCATAATTACGTACGTACTTTACAGTTTACAAGGATACCAGTCATGTCAAGTTTTGAAATTAAACAATATAAATATATATATATATATATATATATATATATATATATATATATAATTCAATAGTTACTTCAATAGAAATGTATAATATTGTTTAAAATGTGAAAATTGTTGTTTGAACTTGGTGACCAAACAAGCAGCATTGAACTAAAAACTTTAACTATAACAATTCATTTTACCATTATTATATCAAATAAAGTATATCTAAAGAAGCTTTATATTAAAAAATGAAAAAAAAAAAAAAAGTCTGGTTCATGGCATTGACACCACACCACGACAAAGATGAGTATTTTTCCCCCTCGCCATTGGTATCTTCAATAAAACAAAGTTTTCAAACTTTTGTTTTTGTTTTTTGTTTTTTCACTTTCTAGTTTTTATAATTATATGTTGACTAAATTAAGTAAAAAAACAAGAAAAAGGAAGAAAAGGAAATCATAATTTTCTACTCACCCACCCATATGTTCTCCAACCAATCAGGTTTCATGCATAGTCACTCTTCAGTTTTTTTCTCTCCTTTTTTGTCTCTTCCCAATTCCCTTAAGATCATCTCTCTTCTCTTACTTTCTTCGTTTTATCTATTTTATTTTGGTAAATTAGAATTTTGGTTCCTAATGTTTGTCTTATATGTCCAAATAATTTTTAACATTTCAAATATGTCAGTTTAATTCCTAATATTTTAATATTGTGTTAAATAGTCCATGTCGTTAAGTTGTGAATGAAAAAAGCTAACGTGGCTAATAATATTACTAAAATATTTATTTTATGCCACCTAAGTAGCAACATATGCTACCACATGTCTTTAGTTTTAAAAAATAAAATAAAATAAAAGATTAGGAATTTGTTTATTTTGAACAAATGTGAAATTTTCTTTTCTTCATTTTCTTTCCTTTGCTTTCTTGAGAACCAAATAGGATTAAAAACTGGTATTCAAAACTCAATTTCCTTCCTTTTTCCCACGTTTTTCCAGCAACACAACAAGGAAAAAAAAAATTCTTTGGAGCTTAGAGAAGTCATTATACAATCCTCATTCTCACATAAAAATATTATTCCTTTTATCAACTGAATACAAAAATGAAACTCCAAATAAGGTACACAGTCAACCCCAAATTGCTTGCTATTCCAAACCACCACAAATTTTCTTCAATTAATTCACCAAACAAGGACTAGCACAAGCACGAGCATGAACTTCAATTCGAAGAGAGAGAGAGAGAGAGAGAGAGAGTGTGTGTGTGTGTGTGTCATGCCCCAAACCTAAAAGGGTCCAAAGTATGAGAAATACAACCCAAAGGTACCTGTAAATTTTTCCTTTCTGACAATTCAATCCAAATAATTCATACCAAATACCAACATCAAGAATTTTTATAATAATTTTATTAAAGATACTCCCAAAGTAAGTCAGAGTTCTATGCAATAATTACAAGAACTATTGGCCACAAAAGAATGGAGGTCTAAATAAATATAATTACATATCATAAGCTTGTCCCAAAAGTGGGAATAAAAGTCATGACCACTATTAGATACAAAAGAATGAGTCAAGCATACTCTAAGATGTACATCATCTAAAGATCATCATTACAAAAGTCTAGCCTCCAGTAGTAGTTAGTCTAACTACTACTAGCCACAAAAACTTGTCTCAAAATTATTATTGCATACTCTAAAAAAGTTTGTAAAAGAATGGGATGAGACAAAGTCTAGTAAGTAACATACTTAATGGGCGTAAGGGAAATGCAAGTTTCATGATGATGAATAATTTACAAAGCATGTTATAATTTGGGAATTTCCAAATAAATTCTACAAAACCATTTCCAATAATAATATGACAAGAATGATTAAAATGATATGACACAAAGCTTCTCAAAATGTTGGCATGAAACTACATACTACATTTTGTGAGCAATAACAATACAATTCCAAACCCAAGGCCACATGACAATGCCGTTGTAGTGGGCCTTTTTGGTTAAATCGGGCTGGGCTACCTCCCGCGGTACTGGGCCCAAATATTCTGAGTAAGAAAATTGAGACCGGTCCAACTGCAACTCAATTTGGTTCGGCTTGTGCGCAAACTATGCCTCGTCTGCCAGGAGCACGCTTACGGCGGGCAGAACGTGGTGCTTATCCTCTGTTTCTGTCGCAGAATGAACTTTTCTCTAGTTTCTGCCGCAAAATGAACTTTTCTTCAGTTTTTGCCGCAGGATTGACTTTTCTACTATGCAGCAAAGCTTTCTGCTGTGCAATAAAGCTTCCTGCTGTGTAGTAAAACTTTCTGTTGTGCATTGAAATTGTTTGTTGTGCATTAAAGCCTTCTGCCGTGCAGTAAAGCTCTCTGCCGTAAAGCCTTCTGTTGTACAATAAAGCTGTCTGCTGTGCATTAAAGCTATCTCTGTGCTTTAAAGCTGTTTGCTGTACTTTAAAGCTGTCTGTTGTGCTTTAAAGCCTTCTGCCGTGCAGTAAAACTTTTTACAATGTGAATGAATACTCTTCGTTTTTACTGCAGAAAAACTTTTTTTTTACTTCCTGCACACAAACAAATCTAAAACCCAAAGAAAATACCCATCAAACAAATGTTAGTTTAAATGGGTTAGCATATTCTCAAATATATACATACATATATGAGTATATATACTTATACGTATTCACATATATATATATATATTTATATAAAATATATTTTGCAGAACGTGAGAAACAAGATATATGTATGTATATACTTATGGCAGGATAATGATTAGTTTGTGTTAAAAGTAAAACACGTAATAACAAATAAAGAAGAAAGTTTCAGTAGAAAAGTTTTAGCTAGTATAATAGCTAACACGGTAAATATAGTGAAATGGTGCTACAACAGAATAACTAGTACAAAAAGTAAAGATATCACAGCAGGACAACTGATGCAGCAAACGTGATAAAAACGTGCTACGGCAGAATGACTAAATACAGCAGATATAATTTATAATGAGAGAAATCAAATATATTTGCAATCAAAATCAAGTATTGAATCTTCCCATAGGATAAGTAAACCAAGAAAGAACCCAAACCCCAACTTGAACAACCTTGTCATAGGCTTTTGCCATCAAAGTTGTGCATTTTGGAGAATAGGCCTAAATGGCTACTAGCTATTACTTTTGGGGACATCAAAGAGTGGGTTTGCTAAAAGGAAGGGAAAAGATGGTTTATTGATGCATGCCCATATTCCTGCCGTATTTTCTCTCTTTGTTTTACCACTTTCTTTCTTTCTCTCCGTTCTTTTTTTACTCTTAGTTTCATATTACTCTCCTGCCGTGGGTTGTTCCCCCTTTTTGGTCTTTCCTTTTCCTGGATCCCTCTCTCTAGGTGCTTACTACTCTTTTCCCATGGGTCTCCCCCCCTCTTGGAGCTCCCTTTCATCCATGGCTACCTCTTCCTTTTATAGTGAACTAATTTAATGGGATTTCTCCCTTTTACCCTTAGGGCTTTACCAACTGTTTTTGGTTTGTTGTGTGCATCCCTTCAAGATTACCCACCCATCCATTGGTTGCCCCTGCCATTGCTCAGTACATGTTTGCTGCACCACTACTCATTTCACGACAAAATTCCATTTTTGTTTGTTCCTGCTGTATACCTCTACCTCTAGGTGACTAACCAATAAGGATTGGGTTACCCCACTACCTATCTCTATGGCATGCATCAGATGGTCCCAACCATGTATTACTTATTTTGGGTAAGATACCATCCCAGCAAGGTATATTTCCAAAAGAAGTCATGGCAAGAAACCAAATATAGACCCCATTTTCCCCCCACCACCAAACCACACCCTCTGAATCCCCTTGACCGTGGGCCCACCTCCCTTGTATTGGCTGGGTACAGGTTGGTGGTGCTTCGACTTTTCTGTGCTTACTCCACTATCTTCTGTGTTTGTCTCCCACGCCGTTTCTGCCATAGCAGATTGCTTTGTTTTGTTCTGCTGCATGGCTCTGTCTTATTTCTTCACGCATTTCCTGTTGTGTTTTGTCATTTCCTTTAGTTTGACTCTTCCTTCACGCAATTCCTGCTGCTGACACTTCCTGCTATTCCTTGTTTCTTTTCATCTTGCTTTTTCATTTTAGTTCTCATGCCTATCTTTTATACAAAATGATTTGGGCCTTTGTGGGCCAAATAATGTTGACTGGATCAAAAGGGTCTTGGGCCCAATTTATCTTCATCTGCCAAATCCATTTTGCCAGGGAACTGTATTCTGCGACAGATCTGTATTCTGCGGCAGATTTGTATTCTACGGCAGATTTGCGTTTTGCTATAGATTGCTTTCCCTTGCATTTCTTTCTTTGGACCTTTCTTGCTCTTCGGTCTTCTTGGTGGGTCTTGCTTTTCATTGGGCTTTCTTCCTCATGGTACAGATTCAAAAATGGGCATCAACAGCCGTCACAAAGACGGAACTAATCTACTATCACAAAGACGGAACTAATCGTAGACACATAGCCGGAACTAATATGCCTTCACAAAGACGGAATTCAATAACCATCACAAAGATGGGTGCTAAGATACCAATGTCGCACAGACTTTAGTATTTAGCTAGGTAATCACATGTCACAGCACATGGGTAGAACATAAAGAGCTCACAAATTACATTTAATTCAAAATACGTAGTTCATTTCCAAGTAGTTTCATAAAATATTTGAATACCTAAGATATTCACAAAGTTCTCAAAGCCTTCAAAACCATTTCTTGTCAAAAAGATTTTCTATTAACTTCCCAAATAACATAGTTCAAGATAAAACATCTTTAGAAATTGCAAACAATGCAATAATTTCTAGAAATCCATCATCAAAGGATTAAATAAAAAATGCTTATATTCTCCATACTAACAACTCATGCATTTCCCTATATGCAATACCAAGTATGGTACACTTTTCATAAATAATCATATACATTAAGGTTACAACACAATAGTTTTTAGGAAAATACAGTTTCCATAAACAACTTTCCAAAATGTGTTTAACCCAAAAATAACGTTTCATGCAACATGGTTATTTTCAAAAAATCCCATTAAAAAGCTACTTACCTCGCAACACAAAAGCCTAAATTCCCAAGCTTCAAAGGAGATTAGCTAGAATCTAAACAATACCAAGCAAACCTATCACGATAAGCATAAGGCCTGACATTGCATCTAGCTATGAATTAGAGACTGCTAAATAAGCAATTAATTAGGCATGCCTAAGTATTTAACCGCACAAGTAATGTATCCCACTTCAAAAGTTACCAAATAATTTAATTCACAAGGCATAGACTCCAATTTATAAAATTAACCCATTCAAGATCATCTCCCTCATGCTAAAATCTTAACAATTTATCAGTAATAAGATTTACACATCATCATCAAGAGAGACCCATGAAACAAAATTACAATATCTACCAAGACAAGAATTTTAAATTTTCAACTAGCTCCAAATAAACTCAATAGTAATGGAAAATCAGATTTACCAATTCTCACATGATATAACTCAAAACCCCTAAATTTCCACCATAACAAACCTTAGATAGCCACCATTGTAAAAACCATAAACCCACTCATCAAATAAATCTACCAAGACAAAACCTATACATATAAACACGTGAATATCACTTCTAAAGCTCATAAATCACATGAATATCATTATCAAAACTTAGATTAAAAGAACATCTAGCAAAAGCATATAAACCCACCAAAAGATTATGAATTATTTAATTCAAATAATAGAGATGAATGAGTCTTAGCTTTTTCCTATGAAGTTTTCCCGTAAACTTCGCTGAAAAAAGATGTCAGAGGTGGTGGGGGAATGATGGGCTAGGTGGGGCACGTGTGAGCCATAATAAAAAAAATCTGACTTTCTCTTCTCTTTTTTTTTTTTTTATTTTTTATTTTTTATAAATTTTTTTAAGGGCTGGGGCGTTAGAGCATTCTTATCAAGACTTCTAAAAAATTTAGCATTTACCCTCTCAAAACCTATATTTATAACATATAACACACCACTTTACAATACCACCTATATCAAAACTTTTATTTTTTTTACCATTTCATTTAAATATTGTTTCTTTATTATTTTTCAATAATTTTTTATTTTTCCTCTCTCCTCTGTCTCTCTCTTTTGTCTCTCTCTTTCTCACTGCACCGCCGGCGCCACACTACCACATCCACTCACCACCACCACCACTAGTATAACAAAACCCAACAGCCACCACACCTAACAGCCAATAGCCACCTCACCCAACAGCCAACAACCACCACAAACCCACCACACAAACCCAACCACAAACCACCACAGCACAGCCATAGCCACCATCACCGGCGGCACCCACAACCTCTGCAAATCGGGATTCCCACCACCCAAAACCAAATCAAAAACTCAACAAACTAACATCAAAACCACCAATCAAACCCAGTACCACCACAAATCACAAACCCATGTTAGAAATCACAGACCCAAAATTAGAAAGAGCATATTTTTGAAATTTCTCACCCAAAATCAAATCACAAAACCCACCCAAACCCAGCCACACCTGTCGAAACCCAGCCATGCTCGCCGGACCACCGCAACCCAGCCACCCCGATCAACAGCAGAGACCCACAAACCACAAACTCGACCTCATCTTCTTCATGGTTTCGCCGAACCACTACCACCATGGTTTTCAGTTGTGGATGCCGGTGGATGAAGAAAAGAGAAAGAGATACGGTCGGAGAGCAAGAATGAGAGACGGAAGAAAGCCAAGAAAAGGAGAAAAAAAAAATATAAGAAGAAAAGTAAGCGGGTCCCACGGAATAAAAAAATAATATAACTTTTACCATTGGTGAACAGTGCGGTCTCAAATTTGAGACCGCACTGTTCATCAATGCCAAAAATTATGGCATTTACCATGTTTGATGGAAATGATTTTTAAGGGTTTGGGGTGTCAAATGCCAAATATTTTGCATTTGACACCCTTGATAAGGATGCTCTTACGGAGAGAGAGAGAGAGAGAGAAACGGGGAAAGAGGGGAGTGGGGTTTGATATTTTATTTGAGTAAGAAATAAAGAGATTGACGTGATGAGTGGCCTATTAGGGAATATGATTTCTTTTTGTTCATTAATTATAATTTATAATAGGACTATTTTACTGTTTGAAATTTTGGGGAAAGAAGCAAATAGAGTTGCAACTCAATCTAATGAGTGGTACTGAATCATTTTTCAGTTTGAATTTTTTTGAGCTTTGAATTCTGGGATTTTAACGCTTGTCTGGTTCCGCAGAAAGCAAAGAAAAGAAAATGAAAGAAAGAAAACAAAATCGAATTTTAGTCTATAATAAACTAATTTCAAATATATTATTTTATTTTTTAAAACTTAAAACATGTGGCAGCATATGTGTGGCTACTTAGGTGGCATAAAAATAAAGATTTTAATAACACTGTCAGTCATCTCAGTTTTTTCCATCAATCACTAATGGCATAGACTATTTTGACACAATACCAAAGGATTAGAGGCTAAACTAACAATTTTAAAACGTTAGGGACCATTTTAACATATAGAATAAACTTTAAGAACCAAAAGTGTAGTTTACCCCTTTCTTTTCCCTATTCTCTTTATTGCTTCATAATTTTTTTTTCAAGATTATCGAGATTGTAGGATTTGAATGATCACAATTTGAGCTAACGGTGGGTCGAGATTGGGTCTTTTGTAGGTGCCTGAAAATGGCACAAGCGTCAAGCGGTTTGGTCAATTTTTAATCTTAGGGGTCTAAAGAACAAAATTGATAGTATATGGCCTATGTTTGCAATTGACTCAAATCTCAAGAGTATTTTTGTATTTTGGTCCCCAAAAAAAAGGTACAGGCTCAAACACAATTTTACCTAAAAAGGTACAAACCAAAACCTTTTTTTTTTTTTTTTTTTTTTTTTTTTTTAAATTTTTAGAAAAGGAAAAAAAAAATTGAAAACAATGAAATGAAAATCTTCAAAAAAGAAAAAAAAAATGACAACACATAATTGACATGAAAGCACATAAATTTTTTTTTTTTTTTTAAAAGAGATGAAAGTAAACTTTTCACTTTTGCTATTTAAAATAATGTATTATTTTTATTTTGGCCATTTACATTTTAAAATTTTCATTTTAGCATTTCATGTTTAATTCAGTTTTCTATTTTGTCCTTCATATTTAATGCATTTTTTTATTTTATTTGGCCCTTCATGAAAATGAAAAATTTAAAATGCAAATGGTCAATATGAAAACAAAATAAAAAATTGAAACGTACCAAATCGAAAATATATCAAATTTTAAGGGCAAAAATGTATTTTACTCTAGTATATAATTGATGCGAAAAGAAGACAAAAAAACCACTATTTCTTGTCACCTTAAGGGTACGTTTGGTACACTGAATGAAGATTACGATAGGAATTGTAATCTTTATTACTATGAATAAAATATGTTGTAATGTAATAACTAAACCTATTCATTAGTTTGATTGTGAGTTATAATATTAGAATGAAATTTAACATTTATTTTAGGAAATTTCTTACTCATATAATTATATCTCCTTAAAAATTGTTATTTTTAAATTTAAGAGAGATATGTGTTATTTTTATGATTTTTTATTTTTATAATTGTTAGATGTATATGGAAAGTTTGTTTATTTGGAAATATATTAAGTTTTGAAATTATTGCTTTTACTAAGGAATAACTAATACAACCTTTTAAAGATGAATAGTTATTCCTCATTTTGAAGAATAGCTATTCATACGGAATGATTATTCCTTGTAATAAAAACATAACCAAACTAAAGAATAACTAAACCATAGGAATAACTATTATATTACAACGCCTATTACAGTTTACCAAACATACCCTAAATTTTTTTGTATGGGTTCTTGTGAACTTGTCACCTTCATGGCCAAACAACGTCGACAAAGGTATGAGATCCTTGTTTTTATTTTTTAGTATAATATGACTAAGTTACGCACTTAATTAGAGCACTATCATTGAAAATTGTAAAAAACAATGTCATTTTGACACATCAAAAAACTACATTTTTTATTTTAACACATCATTTTATAATATTCCATACATCACATTTCTATTCTATAATTCTATACATTGAAATAATATACACGCCACCTAAAACTACCATAATAAAACCCCAAAATCAACTGACCACCACCACACAGCCTGCAGCCACCACTACCGCCCAAAGCCTACTAGCCACCATAACCACAAACCTACCACCAAACCCATCCATTTTTCCATAGTATTCACTCTCTCACACTGCAGTGGTTTCCTCTATTCCATTCTTCTGTATTTCTTGGCTTAAACCCCGTAAACAGCTGCAAATTGGCGAACATAGTGAATTACATATTCCAAATGCCCCATACTTACCACAACCATCACAAACACTCCGCAAAGCTTTCAACGCACTTGCCCAAATCTTCTTCTCATCATCCCAGGATCTTTGCACCAAACTTCCATTCGAATTGAGGGAAAAATGTACCAAAGTATTGGTCAGATAAGAAAAAATGATAGAAATTCAAGATCCAAGAAAATTAAAACTTAAAGAGAGTCTCTTTCCTTTCTCCAAATCAAAACCCCCAAATCAACCCAAAACCAAAAAAATAAATAAATAAGTAAAAATTGAGATAGACTCGCGGCTGGGCGAGAGAGGAAACTTGGGGCTATGGGTGGCTGAGATTGGCTTCGGGGTGAGATCAACTGCAACTTGCAAGATCGGAGGCTGGCCAAGGTCAGCGGCTTGGCGAGAGTTAACTAGCGAGGTCGAAGGTGAGAGAGAGAGAGAGAGAGGAGAGGTTGAGGGTGAATGTCTGAAGAGAGGAAGAGAAGAGTGAAGTACACGGCACGGGTGACAGAGG
This sequence comes from Quercus tomentella, assembly GCA_028535165.1. Taxonomy (NCBI): domain Eukaryota; kingdom Viridiplantae; phylum Streptophyta; class Magnoliopsida; order Fagales; family Fagaceae; genus Quercus; species Quercus tomentella. Next base: position 24,129,737 of record JAPQVY010000089.1, on the reverse strand, counting down.
AGAGAGAAAAGTAGAATAAAAAATTATTAAAATGATTTAGCATTTTTGTTCGTACAGTTGTATTATTAGAATTTTACTATTCACAAATGCTAAAACTTTTAGCATTTACAACATGTGAGAGCATTCTCATCAAAGATGTGAAAAATACTAAAATGTTATTTTATAGCTTAAAACCCTAAAACATACTCTACATCAAAGGTGCTAAAACTTAAAAGTTTTGGCATCTTGCTACAGTAAGTTGCTACTACTAGCACCTTACTATAGCAAGGTGCTAGTATTTTTTATTATTATTTTTCTTTCTTTATCGCTTTCTCTCTCTTGTGCTGTGCCTCTCCTTTTCTATTTCTTCTCTCTTTCTCTTTCTCTCTGCCTCCCTGTCTCTGTTTGTGTCTCATCTTTCTCTTTCTTTCGGACTCTCCCTCTCTTTCTTTGATTGTTGATCTTTCTTTATGGGTCGAGTTGATTTCGTGGGTGGTGGTCGATCGTCCTTGTTCGTGATTTCATGGGTCTGGGTTGATTTCATGGTTCGGTTATTCGACAAGTGCGAGTCTAGGTTGATTTCGTAGGTTTGGGTGACAGTGGTTCTGCAAGTGTGGCTGATTTTGGGATTTGATTTTGGCAGGTGTGATATGATTTTGGTGGGTTTTGTGGTTTGATTTCAGTGGGGTGATTTGATTTTGTGATTTGGTGGGTTCGTGGGTCTCTGATCGGCATGGGTCATTGGCTAGGAGATCTGTTGGTCATTGGCGTGGGCATCATAGTGGTTGTTTGCTAGATTTCGTGTGTTTGGGTTGTGTGAAATTTGATTTGTGGCTTGGTGGGTTTAGGTATGGTGGGTGGGTTTTTGTTGGTTGTGGCATGGGTGGTAGGTTTGTGGTGGTTGTGGTAGGGTGGTGGGTGGTTAGGTTTGTGTGGTGGGTTTGTGGGTGGTGGATTTATGGTGGTTATTGGTAATGTTTGAGTTTTGGGCATGGTGGCAATTAGTATTGTGGTGGTTGTTGGAATTGTGGTGGCTGGTAGTTGGTGGTGGGTAGGATTGCTGGGTTAAGAAAGAGAGAGAGACAGAGAGGGAGAGAGAGACAATGAGACAAAGAGGGAGAGGATGAAAAAAAATAAAAGTAAAAAAATAATAAAAAATAATAAGGAAAGAATATTTAAATGAAGTTGTTAAAAAATATAGAAGTTTTGATGTTGGGTGTATTATAAAGTGAGATGTTAAATGTTATAAAGTGACTTTTTGAGTTGTTAAATGCTAAAATTTTTAAAACCTTTAATGCGAATGCTCTGATGCGGGAGAGGTTTTAGTATTTGGTGTGTCAAATCTCATATATTTAGCATTTAGCATTTAGTATTTAGTATTAGGATGTGTGTTGTCATGTGTCGTCTCCAATGTTTGCAAGTCAATCCACGGAAGAATAGCAAAAACCTCCATAAATTATTAGTTGCACTTGATAGATCACGTCAATCTTCTTTAGTAGTCCACCCACCAAATTAAAATTTCGCACGTGTTGTAATTGGCTTAGTTAGAGCATCCGTAGTAGATGTTCCAAAAATTATGCCATTTTATCACATCAAATGCCTACTTTATTATTTTATCACATCATTTTACAACATCTCATTTATCAGATGTTTTATAATTCAATTTTATACATTAAAATAATATTTACTACACATTAAAATAATATTTACTACTCATCAACACAATAAACAAACAACAAATAATATACCACATATCTTCCGTACCGTGGCAAATTTGCCACGGTACTATTCAATGTTGCAAAAAAAAAACCATATCCCACGTCTGCTAAATGGGCTAAAATTGGGTTTGGTGTGGGATATGTGCCAAATATTTAGCATTTGGCACGTATCCCACATCTAGTGTGGGTGCTCTTTTATATATATATATATATATATATATATATGCATTCCCGTCAAGCATGGTAAAAAAAATGTCATTTTAACACATTAAAAATGTTACTTTATTATTTTAACACATCATTTACAATTTACTGTACATCACATCTTCAATTCTATACATTAAAATAATATATAAAAATATTAAAATAACATTTAAAAAAAAACCAACCACTGACACTCCCACCCAGCTCACTGCCACCCCACCGCAACCAACCACTGTTACAAACCCACCACCACATCCCACCATTGTTACAAACCATCACCACCAACCAAAATCAACCAACCACTATTACAAACATTGCCACAAGCACCAAGAGAAAGAGAGATCGGCGAGGTGGAGAAAGGAGAGGTCGGCGGCTCTAGGCAAGGCGGCTCTAAAGCGAGATCGGTGGTTCCAGGCGAGATCGGTGGCTTCAGGCGAGACAACTCCAGGCGAGATCGGCAGCTTCAGGAGAGACAACTCCAGGCGAGATAGGCAGCTCCAGGTGAGGCGGCTTCAGGCGAGATCGTCGGCACGGCAGCGGCTCGAGTTCATACCAGAAGAGAAGCGCCTCCTGCACTGACTTTTTGCCTTATAATCCCCAACATCTTTGTCTCTAAATATTGCTCTAAAATCAACCAAATCGAAAATCACAAATCAAATCCTAGCAAATCACAGTGCTAGTAGACATTTAACAAAAATTAAAAAAAAAAATGAATGAATGAAGGAAAGAAATGAAAAACCTTAAAATTTCAGAGGAAATTTATGGAGAGAGAGATTTTGGGTTTGAGGATAAAAAAAAAGAGTAAGGACCTTGGAATAAGAATGGTGTGGGATCCGATCTTATTAAGACGTTTGATGTAGAAAAAGAAAATGAGGGCAGCCAACCAGCCAAACAGGGCTTTTTCACTATAGTCTAATAGTGAAAAGAAAGAAAGAAAAGGAAGAGACGAAGAGAATGTGAGTGAAGAGGAAGAGACGAAGGCAGACAGGAGACTGGAGAGAGAGCTTCAGAGGAGAGAGAGGAGAGAGGGAAGAATTGATTAAAAAAAGGAAAAAAAAAAATTCCCACAACTGCCTGGGCCCACCACAAAAAAAAAAAAAAAGTTTTGGAATTCATGTACAGTACACTTTCAAATTTGAGATTGTATTGTCCATCCATGCCAAATATTTTGGCATTTAAAACACCTGATAGGAATGCTTTAAGCAAGGGTGGCAAACTAAGCCTAAACCCATTTCCCCACCCAAATCAACCCATTCTAATTGAACCTAAATCTACCCAATTATTAGTTGGGTTAAATGGGCATCAACTCAATTAGACCCAGTGATTATTGAGTTTTAACTAAAAACCCATTGACCCCATTTAACTCAAAAACAATAGACCCAAATTTAATCCAGCTCTTCCCATTAAAAAAAAAAAAAAACCTCAAACGTTTCAGTTTCATTTTCCTTCATTTTCTCAGCCTCCAAACACTTCTCTCTCTCTCTTTCTCTCTCTAGCTCTCATCTCGAACTCATGGGATCCATTGGAGTACTCATGCTCATCCCGATGAACTCGTACCTAGAGCAATAGCTCTAGAGGCGCTACAACCTCTTCAAGCTCTGGACCGCCCCGCAGAAGCTAAAGGGAACCTCCCAGACAAGCTATGCACCATGTGCATCTCCTCGCTCTGCCTATAGCTTTCCGAACGAGGACTAAGCTCCTTCACACTGAACTTCCCAATCTCCGGTGACAAATGCGCTTCCAGCGAAGAATACACTGGAGTGGTCGGCGTGCGCTGCATGTTTTTTAGCACGATAAGAGGACTAGTCTCGCTAGCTTTCGAAGCACAGGTCCTTGTGCGACGGGCGATAAAAGCAATGTTCTTGTATCACCTCGCCTTGGGCCGAAACCTTATATTTGGTGTCGGAATGGTTGGAGTTTGGGGTTTTAGGGTATTTAGAGAGCTTTGATGGCGGCGAGGGGTTTGAGATTGGGGATAGGGATTGGAAATTGGGGGATTTGATAGAGAGGGATTTATGGGATTTGGAGGTGGAGTCGATTACGACCCATAAATCGGCGTCGTCGAGGTCCCTGTCATCGGCGATGGAGTGAGGAACTATGGAGGCCATTTTTTTGGATTTGTCGAGCTTCATCACCGAAGTGGAAAAGGCAACCAAACACAGATAGTACAATTTTTGGATTTGTGTTTCGACCCACATTATATCTCAAACACCATTATTGGGTTTGATTGCTTTCGAAATTCCAGGAAAGTTTTGAGCTTGAAATGACATTTCTTTGTATTTGTTGCACTGTTTGGTTGCCAAGAAAGTGAGAGAAAATAAAAAAGAAAAGAAAATATTTTTTATTTGGATTTTTAATATAATTGCTGACGTGGATGTGCTTGTGTGGAATTTCAATCCCAAGAATAGAGACTAAAGAGAGTGGAAAAGAGAATCCAAGAAAGTGTTGAGATTTTCACTTTAATGACATTTTTGTAATTTGATAATTGAGTAATTGGGTAAGTTGGGGTTTACCCATAATAATTGGGTTGGGTTGGATTTGGGTTAAAAACAATTAGTTTAAATGGGTTTTAATGGATAAATGAGTTTTATATACTCAACCCAATTATGTCCATCCCAAACCCGCCCATTTGACACCCCTAGCTTTAAGGGAAGCCTTATCTTTCCATCTAGGGCATATCTTCTTTATCACCCAAAAAAAATTTAAAATAATAGGGCAAATCTTTGAGTTCTGATTTTTATTATTATTTTTTTTGGTTATGGCTTACGGGAAAAATAATATGCTTTTCACTAGAAAAGAAGTATAGGAGCTCACATTTTTATGCCACAATTTTGATGTGGTAAGTTGTAATTGATGGAGAAAAAGTATTGGGTTCATGTGAAAGTGATAGGTAACTAATCATAATCTACCACATAAATTAATTGTACAAAATTGTGTGGTAAAGAATATGATCCTAGAATTACTCTTTCACAAAATATAGAATTACTCTTTCACAAGATTTTAACCATTGATTTGTAAGAATTAAAAAGCATATACATACTAGATATGAGAATATAGATAATCAATTAATCTATAAGGTTTAGAGATGTACCTCTGCATACCTTGAGCAAACCTGTTGTAATACCAATAGCAATAGACACGCATGTGCACACCCAATACATGGCTCAGGAAGATCTTCCTCTCCATGCCCCTCCTTACAAGACGGCCTTCGATGGGGCAAGCCACCCTAATTTCTAAAAGGATGAGATCTAGGGTTTTGTCTAACATTCAGAGTGGGGAGGGGACCTAGCCTTATATTATATACAGTAAATATCCACCATCATATATAAAGTTTAAAACATTACACTCTACCGCATATTAGACTATGACATAAGCCCAATAAAACAATGTTTACCAAGGCCCAATACTAAATATGACCACAACATATTAATGGGCCTTCCAAGTATATTAGTCGACTCACATCTAACTTATTTTATGAATCCAAAAGTCCAATTAATGGAAGCCCAATTCTAACATAATCATGTTGGTAGAGGGAAAATCATAGAATGACAATTTTTTTGGGCTAGTACAACAAATTTTGGGATTCTCATTCCTCTATTTATACTATTCTCTCTTATTTAGCCAAAAGGGAACGCCGATAATGCCCTTGATTATGATCTAACTAAATATTAACCCTCACTATGGCCTTTAATAGATGAATGCTTCAACGTAGGTGATCCACTATTAGTTAAAAATCAAGTATTTATGTAGCATTTTTGTGTTTGTGAAATAGAATTTTGAGTCCAATTCTCTACTCTATTTACCCTTAGAAACACTCAAATGATGAAAGAATAACGAGTAAGGATTAGGATCATTTGGAGTTATATCTACCATAATCGTTAAAGCCCTTGACTATGATCTAACTAAATATTAACCCTCGCTAGAGCCATTATTAGATATATGCTTCAATGTAGGTAATCCCTTATCAGCTAAAAATTAATTTATATCCAGAATAATTTTCATGTTTGAAAGATAGAATTTTGAGTCCAAATTTTTTATTCTAACTACCTTTAGAAACACTCAAAGAATGAGAGAATAACGAGTACGGATTTTTTTTTCTTTTCTTGATCTCCAACGAGTAAGGATTAGGATAATTAATTTGTTGTTATTAATGTATATTTATACCATATATTCTTAACAAATTTTATTAATCCATTTTCAAATAAAAGAATTACCGTGTTGGTGTGACAGAATAAGATCCTCTTTAATTGAAATGAATGGATAAAATCTAAATAATTACACTTGGAATTACCCTAAAAACTATGGAGGACTTTACTGAAAGTGCTAAGGACATTTATTTGTTTAATTTCATTGTACTTGCAATATAAACTTACATTATAAATACATAAGAAGTGACAAATATCCTACTATTTTCAAACAAATAAATCACCTTATATTGGCACGTCACATGTCCACTCAAAGTGCTCAGCTAATTGTTGTCTTGTCTAATCTCGTCCTCCCACTTCCTTAAAGTTTATTATAAATCCTATTATAAAACATGTTAATCTCATTGTGATTCTTGAATTTGATGCGAGTTCTTGAAAGTTGAAACTAAAAATACTACCAGAAAAATGGTGGACACCCAACTGCACCAAAATTCAGTCCAAGATGCATTGGACAACGATAGAGAGAAAGAGCTGAGAGTCTTTGATGATACAAAGGTGGGTGTTAAATTACTTGTTGACAATGGGATAGTGAAAATCCCTCAGGAGTTTATCATACCTACTAAACTCTCTTCTCAGACTTTATGTTCAGGTTCAGCTCACCACCAGATTCCAGAGATTGACCTCAAAGGCATCCACGAAGGTGGTCTCCGACGCAAACAAATCATTGAGGAAATTTAGCATGCTTCAGAGACATGGGGGTTCTTCGAGATTGTAAACCATGGGATCTCTGAAGATGTCATGAACAACCAATTGAAGTTAAAAGGGAGTACTACACGCGAGACATGAATAAGAAGGTGAGATCTGTGAGTACATTTGATAATCAGGCAAAAGCTGTGAGTTGGAAAGAAACTTTGTTTTGTACAATGGCTCCTGAGGCTCCAAATCCCGAGGAACTTCCAGCAGCCTGCAGCAGGTACCCTTCGGCCTAGGTTCCTATAAACAGAATATTACCAAAATATCAACATTCGTGTAATAGTTTTATAAACTTTGCCTACTCTTTATCCACGATTTTAAAACTTGTTCTTAAAATTAAAATCAAAACTAATATATATATATATATATATATATATATATATTTTAGTATTAACATAATATCAACAAAACAAAATGGTAGAGCTACTAAGTTTACAAACTAATGTAACAATTAAGGTTATTAATGTCACTTTGATGTAGGACAAAATGTAGGTGTATATTTTTATCAATTGTATTTGATATTTTCATGTAATTTTAGAAATTTTAGATTTTAAATTGTTATTTCCTCGAATTTAGGTCTTTTAAATAATTTTTAAGTCAAATAAGGGTCTTTTTATGGTAAGGTATCAATTAAGATCTCTTATATATAAAATAGTTAGTTTTTTTTTTCTTGTCAATCAAGTCTTTTGTAGGATTTTAAATAAGTCAAAATTTAGAATTTCATAAATAAAAATTTTAAAGATGTATTTCTCATTTTCATTTTGGTGGATTCTATATTTGTCCTTATGGACCCAGAGAACCACATTCGAATTTAAGAATTTGTGTTTAGCTAGAACGAGATTTGGCCTTTTCATGCTTCCATTCTGAGTCAATTGGTGTTAGGACTTGTTAGTATTTTATTATCGTCTTGTATTGATTAGGATATGTCTAAGAATATATATTTTACTTGAAAAATAACTTTTCTAGAGTTTTTGAATAGGCCTGTATCTTTAAAGTGAAAAGGAACAACTCACTTTCAATAAAATTGTAATTATCATTATTTCTATTGAATTCCAGAGTTCTTCCTTGTGTATTCAACGCATTCTTTCTAAATTTAAGGATTTGCATCAAGCTAGAATAAGATTTAGCCCTTGCAACAATTTCCTTTCTGCGTCAATTGGTATCAGAGTTTGTTTGTATTTTATATGGCAAAAGGCGACTAGGAAAGGTATCAAAATGATAAGAGAGAGAGAAGGTTACTTTACAAACATACTTGGATCTTGGTGGCATTAGTGCCAGAATCGGATCTACCATTTTGGTTCCTTTTTTTCTTTTTTCTTTTTGTGTGTGTGTGTGTTTAGAAAGTGAGAAATTGTGAAAAAATGTGATTTTTTTTTTGGGAAGAAGATGAAGAAGCAAGAATATGCAAAATAGTAATGATAAATTATTTGGTGCCATGTGAGTCCTTTAAAAAAATAAAAATAAATTGGTCCATATCATGTTATTAATTTATAGCTAATTAAAAATATACCACCTCAACATTCCATTAGGACATGAAGGATAAAAAGTTAATGGAGGTTGAAAAAAAGGACATAAACAAGAGTATTTTCAAAAGTTTATGGATGAAAAACGAGTATCATGGAAATTTTATGGATGAAAATAATATTTTAGTCTTAAAATCTTTTGATAAATCAATAAAAGAAAAGTCCAAAAAAAACTGTTTTTAAATTATTTGCATGTTTTCCTTTGTAAAATTCAAATATTGTAGCAAGTTTTCCATAATTTACAAATAAAACAAATGTCACATATTTATTATCTAATTATAGGTGAGATATTTTTTGAACTAAAGAGTAGTTAGTTTTACCAAGAAAGAACCTAACTTTGAGCTTTGTGGGAGAGTACAATTAAGCGTGTGTATGTTTAACAGTTAGTTTATTTAATATAAAAAAAAAAAAAAAAAAAAAAAAAAAAAAAAACCAAACTTTCTTACTTAATTAGGGTTCCAAATAACAAACAACCAAATCCAAACTACATAAAACTCTACCGCTATAATAATGATAATAAAAAAGCCAAATCCCACAAACACTAACCGATGAATTTAACTTGCATGTTGATCTTTAACAATTTTTTGTCTAGTGATGTACAAAAACAAATTGCAGGGATATTATAATAAGTTATTCAGAGCATCAAACAAGGCTGAAATTTACCCTCTTGGAGTTACTATCAGAGACCTTAGGGCTCAAACCTAATCACCTGATTGAGATGGAGTGTGGTGTGGGGCACAGCCTTATAGGTTACTACTATCCGGCATGCCCTGAGCCTGACAAAACAAAAGCAGCCAATGAGCATACAGATCCTGATTTCTTCACTATTCTTCTACAAGACCAAATTGGGGGCCTCCAAGTCCATTATCAAAATCAGTGGGTTGATATCCCTCCTAAGACTGGAGCTTTGGTAGTTAACCTTGGTGACTTCTTTCAGGTTTGGAATCTATATCAACCGTATGTTTGCTACAAGTTTCTGCATTTTCTGTTTTCTGCAGCAAACCATACACTCTTCTTGTCTTTTCAAAAACCAAAAAGAAGGTTCACAAATTTAAGATTAAGTGTTAAATTTTGCAATTTATTTATCAACCCACCCAATTATATTAGATCTTACGTGAGAGAGAATCATACTACTAATAATGTTATAGACACAAATTTTATAATTGCTAAGGTGGTCGAGAGAAGTAGTAACTCTTTAAATGTCATCTATTCACTACTTACAACCAACTATTTCATTAATTGTAAAATTTACTGTGAAAAAATAAATTTTGCACATAACATTAATTATTGCATTACAATATCTGGAAGGATTATCACCATATCTAGGATTACCATCAATAATGATACTGATTACCTTATTCAATTATATTACATGTGATTGATAGCATTGTTTTGGTGCAGCTTATCTCTAATGACAAGTTCAAAAGTTCCAAGCATAGAGTCCTGACAAACCTTGTAGGCCCAAGAATATCAGTGTCATGTTTCGTCAGCACTCATTTGCAGCCATTTAACAGGGTTTATGGTCCAATAAAGGAATTTTTATCAGATGACAATCCTGCTCTATACAGGGAAACACTGGCCAGAGACTATGTTGCAGATTATGTCTTAAAAGAACTTGGCAGCCCAGCACTTTCATGTGTGAGACTCTGAATCTTGATGAAAGAAAAAAACTAAATAATTAGGCAAATAGTGAGTATATGCCTGAAGTATTTTCAGAACCAAAATAAACAAATAGTTTGACTAATTTGTTTATTTAACCAAAAAAAAAAAAAAATCTGTTTCTATTTCACAGTCTTGCAAACCATAATAACTTTGTGTTGTTCTAAGTATTATGTGCGTGCCTGAGCGTGCATGTGTATTATCAATTGTGTGTCTGAAGCTTGAATATACCTATAGTTGGTTTTCCATTTTTCATCAATTAGTCAAACTATCTTAAAGCAAGTTTGGTACTGAATTTTTTTGGTCTATTTGCTTTACGTTTGGTAGTGAAGTGTGCATCGTAATATAATATTTATTTTATAATACCAAAAGAAGAAGATTGAATTAGATTTGTTAAAAGATAATATAATGGTTTATTATGTATTGGTCCAACTGGCCCAATTTAATTAGCATAAACTCATCTACACATAACCTAAGACCTTGTAGCATTTATATATATATATATATATATATATATATATATATATATATATATATATATATACCTTATCAGGATTTTTTATATTATGCATTTCGTCGTATAGTAACAATGTAGCCGTTAAGAGCTTCCTCTATATTGGCTGAATCATTTAATCCTAGTGTATTATCTTTTTTCTCCTTTTGCTTTGGCATTTATCTATACTACTATTTAAGTGGCTTCTCTTTTTTAGACCAGATTTTTTTTTTATTCCAAAATACTACTACACCCTATGTTAAGTAGGGACAAAACTTGGTAAAAATGCTTATTTAACTTCTATATAAAACACTATCTACAAAATAGGATCACACTCCCCGTAGTTGGTTTTTAAACTCAAATTGCTTCTTCTTTAGTTCTCCAATTCTCTCAACTCAGTGTTAATCTTCTTTTTACCATTATCATCATTTTTTCTATTTGCTATTGCTTCAATTCTTAGTACATTGGTCTTTTCTATACTGTTTCAAAACGTTCAAACTCCACACCGTTTAATAGTTTCTTGATATAAAAAAAATCAACCAGTTAAAAACTTAATATATGGAAAGGCTTGAGATTTAGAGGTAGAGAGGGAGAGATACAGAGTTCGTAAGCCACACCAAGGCCGGCCAGCATCAATCGTTCCCTCGGCATACTCAGACCACCAGAACCGCAAGGACATAAAGATACAATCCGTAAGGTGCACCGTTACCATAAGATCTTCAAAACTACCATGGTTAAAGTTTTTTTTTTTTTTTTTTGTTTTTTCCTTATTTCTGAGATCTGGGAATGAATTATGACATAGTTTTAGGTAATTTGGTTGGATTGATTTATATTTAGGTATTTGGGTTACATTAGGTTTTGATTTTCTATGTTGTCACCCTGATATCTCTATTTTTTTTTTTTTTTTTGAGAGAGAGAGAGAGAGGGAGGTAGAGATGGAGGAGTATGAGGAGCTTGACATGGTTAACACAAAAAACACCAACAACGCCATTGAAGCAGTAATGCTTTTTTTATTTTCTTTTATTCGATTCATTCATACCCCCTTAACATCAAACTTTTTGTTTTATAAACTAATGCAATCTGAACAAATTACCCAATCAAACAAAAAGACAGTATTTCTGGCTCACCCATTCCAAACCAAATTGGCGTATTTGTTCATAAAAATGATTTTAGAGAATAAGAATGGTTTATCTGTCTTATTATGTTTTCACTAATGTTGGTATTGCCGTATTGGTACTGAGACAATATTTTAGATTGGTCTATTATTGTTGTTAACCATCAAAATTTTGTTCATGTGGTTGTTTAGGTTTTTGTTGGTAGTAATGGTTGTAATACATGCATTTTTTTTGTTCATACGACACCAATCTCCATGAAACCAATTAAGAGTTGTTGTTTCTCTTATGCATAAACTAGATGTTTGATAAAATTCCTAAGTGATTTTTTGTTGTTATTCTAGAAGTCATAATACATGGAGATTGGTAAGGAAAAAGATAAGTAAAGAATGTGATGTTGTGTTGTTGATTTAATCAGGGTGAGGTATGTTTGTTGGCCTTCTTTTCTCAATGTTTGTGGCATGTAAAAACATGATTGGCTAGGTTGCTTATGCCTCTAGACAATTAAAGAATTTTAAACAAAAATTACCCAACTCATTATTTGGAATTGGCTGTTGTAGTTTTTGCTTCAAATTTGATGATAAAGTATTGAGTGTTGACAATAGGCATTTGGTTACAAAAGAAGGAATTGCAACCAGTTTTGAAGGCTTTTTTTTTTTTTTTAGATTACATTTGTCAGCTTACTTTGCTAATCTATGAATTGTGGATTACTTCTGATATTTAAATAACTAATATTTCAGCAAGTTGAGGTGACAAGTAGAGAATCTGTTATGCAATCACATGACAAAATTAAGTAATTCAAGGCTTTATGCGGTACTTAACTCAATTGAGATGGTTTCTTTTCAATTTGTGAATGATTAAAGTTTATGATTTACCTAAATTATAGTGTAATATAACAAGTTATTTCAAACATTTTTCTTAATCCTCTCATACTTTTAAGGTCTATTTTGGAAGAGAATGATGGATGGCAAAGCTTATAAATTGAAAGGTTCACACACCGAAGAAGTCACAATATTAGGTTATGTGTCTTTAGAAAACTTTGATACTTGGTCTTACTACAGTTTGATAGCACTGCAATTTGATGGTGGGCATGATATTCTATGTTTATTTTAGACTTTTAGTTGTGCTATAAAGTAATGTGTTCCCCTTTAGTGCTCCTTTTAGGTACTATTTATCTATTTTATTATCTTATTTACCTCATTCAATGCCTTTTATGTTGTAATGTATAATAAAAAATATTTCAAAGTTATTGCTTGAATACCAAAAGAAAATGACAGTTTTATGGTTTTTAGTAATTTTGTTTAGCAAGTCAATGGCATTAAGTTTTGTGATAGGTGATCTGCAAGATTAGCAAACTCACAATCCTATTATGTAATTCACAACTTAAATCACAAAAGGTATCCATTCATGATTAGAGAATAACTACTAGAGGCACAATTGCAATTTGATTCTGCATACCAACTTGGAGTCTTATTAAGTATCTCATTTAGAACCTATAGTTTATCATTATATAAGCATTATAAAAAATGTATACACACGCACACACTCTCAAAGAGATATCATCATTGTCAAAAACATCAGAACATTTCTCCTTGCATCCTCTCAATTTTGCTTTTGTTTTTGTTTTGTTTTTCCAGGATTGAGAAAATCTTATTAGCTCTAGGGAATTTTTGCAACTTAAACCCATTGGTCAAGAAAAGTAATACTTATTTAAGTTCTGAAGAATAAATATATTGAAATGGGGTTAATGTTCATCCTAGATGGATTTTTTTGGAAAATTTTATTGATAATTGAGAAGTTGTTTCTAATGCATATTTGTATAATACAATTGGTTAGGTAGATTAGGTAATAATCATTATGAGTTATCTAAAAATTATCATAATGATCATTATTGCTTAGAAGTTAAATCAATATCTAATATACATTTTAGTTGATTTAAGAATCATCAAGATCTATTATTGCTTAAATTCTGTGAATTTTTTTATGCTTTTTGATAGTGCCATTTGTATGGATAATTCAATTTTATACCAATCTTCAATGCCTACATTATCATAATTCTTAGTTATTTAAGGATAGCAACATATTGGTGATTTATTCAAAAATTGGCATGCATGATTTACGTTAGACAAGTGTTAGATTTAACTGATGACTAGGTCAATTAGGAATAAAACCAAAGCTCTAGATGGAGTAAGAGTTGCTACTCACACTTGGTGAATATCGATCATTATTCAAATTCTTCTTATATGTGTGTGTTACATTGGTATCTCAATTTTTTATAGCAGAGTTATTTTTGGGTTTGATTTACTTAAAAGATATGTAACTATAAATTGCTCTCTTAGAAGAAGAGGGATTTCAAATGGGTGTTATTCATGTGGCTGAGTAAGCAAGGATACAAGGAGGAAAGCTTTTTAAGACAAATAGCTCAAACTCAACAACAAAAATAAGATGGAATCTAGAATCTAGCCTTTTGTTTAGGGTACTTTCGGTATATATATTTTTCTTTAACATTCATTCTTTGATTCTTATTTCATGAAGTCCTTATATCTCTCATTCTCTTTAGTGAATGTGATGTACTTTTTGTAAAGATTGAATGTTGGTGTTTTCTTTTGGAATGTCTGCCTCTTTGTAGCCCCACTTTATATATGTTTTTTTATTCTTTTTTTTTCTCAATAATATTAGTACTACACATTTTTATATACATTTTGTTACAGTTGTTTTATGTAGTAGACTGTGAATGGTGAAAAAAAAATAGTGATCTATGTGATAGTAATAGATAGTCAATCACAGTTTGTTGCGTAGGACAATTGTGAGAACAGACTACCAATCATAATATGCCATATAGGACAATTGTGGAAAAATGTGTGGTACATCATTATTGTTATTATTTTTTGTTGAAAATATTCCTTTTCCTTTTCTCAATTCTTAGTACAATTTCTTCTCTTCCCTTAGATTACTTCTCATAGGTTCATGGAAAATGCTATTGGAAAGCAATTAGAGTAGGCAACACAAAACAATGCTCCACCAACTTCTCTACCATAACCTGCATAATTTTTAAATTATAGCATTATAAGATTTGCTTAGAGGATTTTTTTTTTCTCTCCTTAAAGGTTAATATTGAATTATAGCATTATCTTCCAATTATCAAAACATTGATCACTGCATTAACAAAATTGCCAAAAAATGATGATAATTACGGAATACTAGCCTCTGTGCACAAGCTCACGCGTGTGCTTAGAGGGTTTTTTTTTTTTTTTTTTGGTAAAGCTAATAATTTGAATTCATTATAATTTGGGATTACTACATTTTCCAATCACAAAATACCTAGGGAAGTGATGAGTGTTATGCGTTTGTAGTTTGTACCAAAGGTTAATAATTTTAATATTTGGTACAAACCCACAAACGCATAACACTTATCACACCCCTAGGTATATTTTGAGATTGAAAAATATAGTAATCTCAAATTATAATGAATTCAAATTATTAAGTTTTACAAAAAAAATAGAAGAGTCTCTGAACACGCACATGAGTACGTGCTCAGAGGCTAGTTTTGTTTACTCCTCTAATTTCAACAAGATTAAAACCCTCGGTTAGTTACACTACTAAACCACTAAGAATTTGTAATCTAAAGAAATCTCAAATTTAAATAATTACTCTCAATTACTGGCCAAGAGGTGTTGGTTCCGTAGTTTAAAATAAACTAACACTAGATTTTTTTTTTTTTTTTTTTTTTTTTTTTTAATTAAGACCAACACTAGGTTTGAAGTTCTAAGGTCATACTTAAAAAAAAAAAAAAAAAAAAAAATGGTTTGGCATACATTTAGTGAAGATTAAAACCCATTACTACCTGCCATTGTTATTTAAAATAAAATGAGATATCCAGGTAAAAAAAGTACTAAAGATAAGCCAAATCCAAAAAGAATACACAACTCCACTTCTGTTAACATTTTCATTAACGGTTAATTACTACTATTTTCATTGTTCCCTATGTTTATGCTAGGAAATTACTACCTTAAAGAAAACTTACTAAAAGTGTTTTACGACTTTTCATCAGTTTATTACAACTTGCATATTCTCCAAATGAGTATGACTGTATGAGACAAATGATTTTAATTGTGTATTTAGTGGATCTAACAAATTATTCTCAAATAAGGATGTGATTTCAAAATTTTCAAAAATTGGGTGTTCACTACGCATATATTATTATTTTATTTTATTTTATTTTTCCTGAGAAACACAAATATCATTATAATTAAGGCTAATTGCAATTTATCCACCTACGGTTTGGTCAAAATTTAAGTTGCCTACCGTGGTTTGAAATTTAACGCTTTACCCACCTGAGGTTAGCTCAGTTAGGGTTCCATAATCCACTTCTGTTAAAAATAGGGCTAAATATGTAATTTTGCTCCTATTTTATATCTTTCTCCTCCCAAAACATAAAAACCATAGTATCTTTTTGTATATAGGAATTTTACAGTATTTTCATTACTCATTAGTATCTAGGTATCTTGAAATGAATTATCTGACTCTGCATCCTTGTTCTTATGTAATTTTATCTTTTTGTTAATCTTGGGTTGCTTTGTGATCTGTCAAAACTAATCTTATCTACTCACTCAAAAAAAAAAAGAAAAAGAAAAAGAAAAAGAAGTTAATCTTATCTTATCCACAAGCCAAGGTGGTTAGAATTTCAATTTTTTTAATTCAATTATAAAAAGTTGATGCTCTCAGTTGGCATCACCTACTTTTTGGGGGTCAACCATGAATATTGTGGTGAGAAAGGAGGAAGACCCATTCCAAAGTTAGGCCAGGCCCAATGGAAGGTGACCTAGCTACGAAACGTGGTCCAAAAGCTAAACTCCACTATCTCTGCCAAGGACACGAAGTAACTCAAGGATGGACGTGTTGCTGAGCACCAAACTAGCGTTTGGCACAAGTTACCAAGTGATCTTCTCAATGTAAAAAATTCGGGCCCCACCTCTTATAAATGATGTGACAAACAGCAATAGTGCTATGGACACAAGGATGGACACAGGGAGACACTTAAGCCCTAAAGATGGTAGGGTCTACACGTGTGAAATATTCTGCTATCGTGAGGGCTGCACTAAGAGGAGAGTATAAAAGGGGGAAAGGAATACAATTTTAGGGGCTTTGGCGAAATTTGAGTTAGTGAGACACGAGAGTAACACGAGAATACAATTTTGGGGACAAAGGTCCTACTTGGATCTCAGAAGGGAAACTCGGCCAATTGGGCACATCCTCAGCCAGACTTAAATCTAAAAAGTCCAACGACAAATTAGTACTAAGGCATGATCTATCATAGCATAAACCACTTTTTGGATCTCCTATTGTGGGCCAATAACCTTACCCAGGATACAAATACATTGGGCCCTTGAGCCCAACTAGCCAAAGGTTGTTGGGTAAGAGGGTACCACAAATATTATTAGATGTCCCAACTTCAACAAAAACTTATATTAATGATAGATAGTCAATTTCTAAAAATAAATAAAAAAGTTAATCTTTTTCTTCTCCAATGCTTCTCTTTTTTTGATTGTAAACTGATCCAATGCTTCTCTTTTTGTTTATATGATGCTAACCTCGTTAATGCGCAATCCTTCCATAGGTCCCTCCTAGAGTCCCATTTTTATTTTTTCTTTTTCTTTTTCCTTTTGGATTATTTGATGGAATCATTGCTCCAACCCACGTTTCTCTATTGAGAAGTTCTGCATTTATAATATTTTCACAACAAATTATAAGTGATTATTGGTTAGTAGTTATTAATTTTAATTTAAACTTACTATTAAAGTTACGTTTTTGCCTCACTAATAACAACCTGTAGCACTTTCTCAAAAAAAAAAAAAAAAAAAAACAACTTGTAGCAATTTGCTACTTAAAATTTGCTATAGAAATATTATAGACATAACATTTTTTCTCTTTCAAATACACCAAATTCAGATCTAACCGGAGTTCCATGTTCTAGTCCTTCCATCTTTTCACTCTTTTCCAATAGCCAAGTTCCTGTCTTGTATTAATTGGGTATTAAATTAAGGTGTTGTTACAAGTAAAATCGAAGATCATATTAGTTTAAGGGATTAATATTCTCTAGATTTTTTAGGGTAACTACTAACTGGTTTGCAAAATTCCTAAAATTCTAATAATTTATTTTGAATCAAGTTTATCGAATTCTCAACAATTTAAATAGATACCAAAATAATGATATCCAATGTTTTTAAATATTAATTGTGGGGCCCGGCCCAAAAATAATGGGCTATTCCAGATCCAGGCCCGTCCGAGGAGCGTCCTTGCCGAAGAGAAACCACACAATGAAGCATTACTCAACCCCAATAACGCCACGGAAACCTGTCCGAGGAGCAACTCCTCCTCGGACATCACGAAGTCCATACGAGGAACTCTCCCCATCCATTTCAGTCCATCCTCCCAACATATAAAATGAATAAAATCCAAAATATCTCATGGAAAGCTGCCACCACCACATTAATTGCGCCCCAACCATCCTCTTGGCCGCATTAATGAGGAAAAGACCCCTGAACAGTACCACCTTGGCCTCTGCAACTCACAAAGGGAGAGATGGGGGCGTCTGATGGGACAGGTGCTCAAGTAGATGCTTAGATGATCGACAAGTGTAAGGTTGAGATGAGAGGAGGGGAACTATATAATGTAGTGAAATCCCCCAAAGAGTGGAGGGAGGAAAAACTGTATTAAGAACGGGAGAAATAGAATCACATGTGGAGATCCATTCTTGTGTTTTTATTTTCTGCAACTACATTGTCCATGTACAAGACCGAACAGGCTCACTGAGGCGAAGTTCTTTGACCCATCCTCTACAAATTTCTATTGTGGGTTGCGCTTTGGGCCAAGGCCAGATCAATAAGATTTGGGCCAGGAAAATCGTGCAACTACAATTGGCGCCGTCTGTGGGAAGAACTAGGGCATCAGCTAGCACAACGGTCAAGCATGGCAGAACTAGGTCCGCACCCGGAGAATCCTCAGCAGGCTAACCCCCAACAGGCACAGCCCGCCGAGTCCCAGAGGCAAAATAACCCCGTCAACCCAGGCCACAAGGGGAATCATGAGGGAAGTGTGCATACTACCCGGACAAGCCAGAGTCACACTCAGATAGGTAGTCACGTGTCCCAAAAACGAAATAGTCACCAGGCCATGCAGCGAGAGATAGACGATCTGAAGAGGAAGCTACGACGGGCACAGCGAAAGCGATCTCCTTCAGACTCAGACGAGTCTTCTAATGCGGAGGATGCGAGTTACCGACGGAGATCAAGGACCCCCCCAAGTGAGACCTTTTCCTACGAAGAGGAACCACGCCCTGTACGGAAATACGAGAGCACATCCAGCAGGGGTTCGGGAAACGATGCCATGAAGAAGGCGTTGGACCGGGTTTCAAGGTCCCCCTTCACGAACAGAATTGAAGGGGCTAAGCTGCCTCGACGGTTCAACCAACCGGCGTTTGCCATCTATAACGGTCGAATAGACCCGGTAGAGCATGTGAGCCAATTTAACCAAAAGATGGCGATCTACTCGCAAAATGAAGCCCTTATGTGTAAAATCTTCCCGTCCAGCCTGGGATCAATGCCGATGAGGTGGTTCAACGGCCTGAAGACAAACTCCGTAAGCTCATACAAGCAGCTCACCCAGGATTTCTGCTCCCGCTATATCACCAACACCAGAGTCCCCAGGCCCCTCGGTTCGCTATTGTCCTTATCCATGTACGAGGGAGAGACTCTGAAAGCATATTCGGATAGATACTGGGAAGTGTATAACGACCTGGATGACAACCATGATGCTGTCGCTATCAGCACATTTAAAAGCGGGCTCCCCACCGACCATGGCTTAAGGAAGTCCCTCACTGGTAAACCGGTTGCCAATGTTGATCAGTTGAGGGATAGGATCGACAAATACAAAAGGGTGGAGGAAGATCAGCTGCAAGGGAGGGGAAAGGAGAAGGTTATCCCCCCCAAAGCGACTGATTTCAGGTCAGAACGACACAACCCTGGTCAGCCGAGGAGAGATTTTTCGCGACAGGCTGGGCAGAGCATCCCGCAAACGGTGAATGCCGTGTTCAGAGAACCAGTACAACAGGTACTGGAGAAAGTAAGGAATGAGCCCTATTTCAGGTAGCCGGGGAAGATGGCTGGAGACTCTTCCAAACGTAACCAGAACCTGTACTGCCACTATCATCAGGACAACGGGCATACTACTGAGGACTGCAGGAATCTATGGAATCACCTAGATCAGTTGGTTCGAGAAGGGAAATTACGCCACCTGCTGCACCCATCGAGTGGCCATCCCGGCCAAGCAACACAAGAGCCTCGAAGGGACGTGTCCTTAAGACCCCCCACCGGGACGATACATGTCATTCTCGCTGCACCAGGAAGAACGGGGCCACCCATCCCCAGGGTGTTAGCTGTGGATCGGCTCCTCTCCGAGGGCAGGCAAAGGGAACCCAAGAGGTCAAGAAAGGGAAGCTCTTTGATACTGGGATTCTCGGATGAGGATAAGAGAGGAACTATTCAACCTCACGATGATGCCTTGGTGGTCACGCTGAGGATTGGGGGCTTCGACGTGAAAAGGGTGTTGGTGGATTCGGGAAGTGCAGTAGAGATAATGTACCCCGATCTATACAAGGGGCTGAACCTGAAGCCGGAAGATTTGACAGCTTACGACTCTCCCCTTCTCAGTTTCGAGGGAAGGACTGTTACGCCAAAAGGGCAAATCCGACTACCCGTGCAGACTGGGGCGGAGATAGTGGAGGTAAATTTTATTGTGGTCGACGCTTATTCACCTTACACCGCAATAGTTGCAAGGCCGTGGATCCATGCCCTAGAGGCCGTGGCCTCCACACTTCACCAAAAAGTAAAATACCCATCCAGAGGACAAGTAGAGGAGATCCGAGGAGATCAGGCCGTATCCAGGCAATGTATGGTGGCCGCCGTTTCACATCGGACCCATGCCGAGTCCTCGGCCCCTGAAAGTTTATAGCAATCAGCCGCCTCGGCAGAACAAGACGATGGGCCAGCCGAGGAGATAAGGTGTGAAAGTTTAGATAAAATCGCTATCAACGACGACCCGGAGAAGTTCTTTCTGGTCGGCTCTGAATTGCCCCCTCAAGAAAATGAGGAACTGGTCAGATTTCTCAGAGAAAATGTCGACGTGTTCGCATGGGACGCCTACGACGCCCCGGGCGTTGATCCTAGCCTTATTTGTCACCACCTGAACGTCAACCCCTCTTCCACTCCGAAGAAGCAGCCACCCCGACGCCCTTCAAAGGAACATGCTGGTGCCGTAAAAGACGAAGTGGCAAAACTAAAAAGAGCAGGGGCTATTAAAGAGGTCTTTTACCCGGAATGGTTGGCAAACACTGTGGTGGTAAAGAAGAAGACAGGGAAATGGAGGGTCTGCGTGGACTTCACGGACCTGAACAAGGCGTGCCCAAAGGACCCATTCCCCCTACCCCGAATTGATCGATTGGTGGATGCAACCGTGGGGCACCCTCGAATGAGCTTCCTGGACGCCTTCCAGGGCTATCATTAGATACCCCTTGCGCTAGAGGACCAAGAGAAAACGGCTTTCATGACACCCATCGGAAATTATCATTATAAGGTGATGCCGTTTGGGCTAAAGAACGCAGGCTCAACCTACCAAAGGATGATGACTCGGATGTTTGAACCACAACTGGGCAAGATCATTGAGGTTTATATAGACGATATGGTTGTGAAGAGTAAAAGGGTGTCCGAGCACGTGAAGGACCTCGGAACAATCTTCGCTATATTAAGGGAGCACCGGTTGCGGCTGAATGCCTCCAAATGTTCATTCGGGGTCGGATCTGGGAAATTCCTGGGGTATATGGTCACCCACAGGGGAATAGAAGTAAGTCCCGACCAAATCAAAGCCATTAACGACCTACAGGCTCCTCGGAATCCGAAGGAAGTACAGAAGCTCACTGGCATGATCGCGGCGTTGAACCGGTTCATATCGCGATCGGCGGATCGATGTCGGCCTTTCTATCTCCTGATAAACAAGTGGAAAGAGTTCGAATGGTCGGAGGATTGCGTTCAGGCTTTCCAACAGCTTAAAGACTACCTGTCCCGACCACCCATCATGTCCAGCCCTGAGGCAGATGAGGTGCTGTTTGCCTACATCGTCGTAGCCCCCCACGCTGTAAGCCTAGTACTGATACGGGATGATAATGGGGTGTAGCGACCGGTGTACTATGTGAGCAAATCACTACATGAGGCCGAGGTGCGATACCTACCTTTAGAAAAGGCAATTCTGGCGATAGTGCATGCAACCCGAAAACTTCCTCATTACTTTCAGGCGCACACGGTCATCGTTCTAACTCAGCTTCCCCTCCGAGCAGTGCTTCGAAGCGCTGACTACACCGGAAGGATCGCCATGTGGAGTGCGCTTTTGGGGGCCTTTGATATTAAATATATGCCAAGATCCTCTATCAAAGGACAGGTCCTCGCAGACTTGGTAGCGGAGTTTGCTGAGCCCTCTATAGAAACAATAACCGAGAAGAAAGACATGGATGGAAAGTCGGTTGGTGCGATTTCAACAGGGAGGAGCACGCATTGGAAGGTCTATGTAGATGGCGCAGCTAACCAGAGGGGGTCAGGAGTTGGGATAGTTTTAATATCCCCGGACGGGGCTGCCATTGAAAAATCATTGAGGCTCGGATTCTCGGCTACGAACAATGAAGCCGAATACGAAGCCTTACTTCAAGGGATGACGATGGTTCAAAGATTGGGCGGAAGAATGATAGAAGCGTTCTCGGACTCCAGACTGGTTGTCGGGCAAGTGATGGGTGAACTGGAAGCTCGAGATACTAGGATGCAAGAGTATCTGGGACAAGTCAAACGGCTACAGACGAGTTTTGAATCCTTCAGTCTGACGCACATTTCCAGGAGCGTAAACACCCATGTCGATTCGCTGGCCACTCTCGCCACGTCCTCGGCGCGTAATCTGCCGCGAATGATCCTTGTTGAAAATCTAGCACAGGCAAGTCCCGTTGGCAGAAACCCGGCTCGGGTCCATCAGATCAGAAAAAGTCCTAGCTGGATGGACCCCATAAAGAGCTTCCTCCAAAACGACCTCTTACCAGAGGAAAAACTGGAAGCCGAGAAGATACGCAGGAATGCCCCTCGGTTCTGGCTATCAGAGGACCACAAACTATATCGACGCTCTTACTCTGGACCGTACCTACTCTGCGTGCATCCAGAAGAGTCCGAATCTTTACTCGAGGAGTTGCACGAGGGGATTTGTGGAAGCCACACCGGAGGAAGGTCGCTGGCGCACAGGGCACTCTCCCAAGGGTACTGGTGGCCGAACATGCAAAAAGAGGCCCAAGAATACGCTAAGAAGTGCGACCAGTGCCAAAGATTCGCCCCGAATATCCACCAACCCGGAGGGGTTCTCAACCCCCTCTCTAGCCCATGGCCGTTCGCACAATGGGGCCTTGATATAGTCGGACCTTTCCCCAAAGCTGCGGGGAACAAGCGATACATAATAGTCGGAACTGATTACTTCACTAAATGGGTGGAAGCTGAACCCTTAGCCAACATTAGGGACGTGGACGCCCAGAAATTCATCTGGAGGAACATCATCACCCGCTTCGGAACTCCGCGGACACTCATTTCTGACAATGGTCTGCAGTTCGACAGTAAGAACTTTAGGGAGTATTGCCGCGAGTTCGGAATCATTAACCGATATTCCACCCCCGCCTACCCTCAGGGAAATGGGCAGGTCGAGGCCGTGAACAAGGTTATAGTGAACGGACTGAAGAAGAGACTGGACGAGGCAAAGGGGAGATGGGTAGAGGAACTCCCCCACGTCTTATGGACTTATCGGACGACGCCGCGACGATCGACCGGTGAGACCCCCTTCTCGATGACTTATGGGGCTGAGGCCGTGCTCCCGATCGAGAACAACTTTCCCACACTGAGGTCTAGATCGTTTACCCCAAACGATAACGACGGTTTATTGGAGCGGAGTCTGGACCTAGCCGAAGAAAGAAGAGAAAAAGCGATGATTCATATGGCCTATTATCACCAGAAGCTGAGACAAGGGTACGATGCTAACGTCAAGCTGCGGCCTCTGGGTCCAGGTGACCTCGTGATGAGGAAGATTCTTGGCAGCGCAAAGAACCCCTCTTGGGGCAAGTTGGGGCCCAATTGGGAGGGACCATACCGTGTCACATCCGTGGCCAGAGTAGGCGCCTACTACCTAGAAGATTTGGATGAAAAGCCTGTACCTCGACCATGGAATGTAAATAACCTCAGAAGATATTATTATTAATAAGAATGGCTTAGCATATGTTTTCTTTCATGACTATCCGTTGCTTACTGGTCCCCTGACGACTATTCATAGTTTTAAACAGAACCTAAGTCCTGCATGGCTCCTCGGACCACAGACTTAGGGGAAATTATTACTCATGACAATCTTTATAAGTTTTAAACAGAACCTAAGTCCTGCATGGATCCTCAGACCACAGACTTAGGGGAAATTAATACTTAAGGCAACTATTCATAGTTTTAAACAGAACCTAAGTCCTGCATGGCTCCTCGGACCACAGACTTAGGGGAAATTATTACTCATGACAATCTTTATAAGTTTTAAACAGAACCTAAGTCCTGCATGGATCCTCAGACCACAGACTTAGGGGAAATTAATACTTAAGGCAACCATTCATAGTTTTAAACAGAACCTAAGTCCTGCATGGCTCCTCGGACCACAGACTTAGGGGAAATTATTACTCATGACAATCTTTATAAGTTTTAAACAGAACCTAAGTCCTGCATGGATCCTCAGACCACAGACTTAGGGGAAATTAATACTTAAGGCAACCATTCATAGTTTTAAACAGAACCTAAGTCCTGCATGGCTCCTCGGACCACAGACTTAGGGGAAATTATTACTCATGACAATCTTTATAAGTTTTAAACAGAACCTAAGTCCTGCATGGCTCCTCGGACCACAGACTTAGGGGAAATTATTACTCATGACAATCTTTATAAGTTTTAAACAGAACCTAAGTCCTGCATGGATCCTCAGACCACAGACTTAGGGGAAATTAATACTTAAGGCAACTATTCATAGTTTTAAACAGAACCTAAGTCCTGCATGGCTCCTCGGACCACAGACTTAGGGGAAATTATTACTCATGACAATCTTTATAAGTTTTAAACAGAACCTAAGTCCTGCATGGCTCCTCGGACCACAGACTTAGGGGAAATTATTACTCATGACAATCTTTATAAGTTTTAAACAGAACCTAAGTCCTGCATGGATCCTCAGACCACGGACTTAGGGGAAATTAATACTTAAGGCAACTATTCATAGTTTTAAACAGAACCTAAGTCCTGCATGGCTCCTCGGACCACAGACTTAGGGGAAATTATTACTCATGACAATCTTTATAAGTTTTAAACAGAACCTAAGTCCTGCATGGATCCTCAGACCACAGACTTAGGGGAAATTAATACTTAAGGCAACTATTCATAGTTTTAAACAGAACCTAAGTCCTGCATGGCTCCTCGGAACACAGACTTAGGGGAAATTATTACTCATGACAATCTTTATAAGTTTTAAACAGAACCTAAGTCCTGCATGGCTCCTCGGACCACAGACTTAGGGGAAATTAATACTTAAGGCGACTATTCATAGTTTTAAACAGAACCTGAGTCCTGCATGGCTCCTCGGACCACAGACTTAGGGGAAATTATTACTTATGATAGATTGGGAGATTATTACTTAAAGGAAATCGTTTTAATACGTGCGGGCAGTCTGGCACCATCGCAACCCTCAAATGCGCAGCCCAAAAACCCATTTTTATTTTGGCTATTTGCCTATATTTACATCGTTGCAAATACTTAAAAAAAAAAGCGCTACTGACATACATCCATAGCAAGCAAAGCGAACATCTTATATTAATATTCCGAGTACATTAGAAAGAGACGTCCTTACAGAAGAATGGAAAAATAGGACGACTCACATTCAAAAAAAAAAAAAAAAAAAAAAAAAGGGTACAGAGATCAAAAGCCTAAAGGGCTAAGCCTTAACAGGAGGATCTTCTTTCTGCTCGGGCTGAGGGGGAGGAACCTCGATGGTAGAGTCTGCGGCGGGATCCTTCGCCATATCAGGCACAAGGACGGCATCAGGCGCCGCCAGGTCCTGCTCTGAGGCCACTTGGACGTCATCAGGATTCTCTCGGATCTCCGGAGGATAGAAGATGTTCTCGGGCAGTCTTAGTGCCGAATCCGCAGGAACTCCTGCAGCATCGAGAGCATGAGCCCATGAAATACTGCAGTAATCCCTGCACACCTCGGGGATCTCCTCGGAGAGCCTCGCCTCCGTTTCTGCGGCCCCGAGCTGGCGAGCAGCATTCTTCTCAACTTCTGCAGCCTCTCGGATCAGCTGGGCCTCCTCTTTGGCTCGCCTTAGCTCATCCTCGACTTTTTGCAGGGCAGTCTTGAGATCCTGCACTGCCTGCCTCTCTGTGGCGAGGTTAATCTGTGTCGAGTACAGCTCTTTGCGCTGGTCCTCCGCCTGGGTCTCGGCACTTTTCAAACCAGCCTCTGCACTTTTGCGCAGTCTCTCCGACTCCTTGAACTCGTCCGTGAGTTTAAGGTGATCGTGCTTAAGGGACCCTAAGGCTTTCTCCATCTCCGTCCGAGCCTGGGTCTCAGCATCAGCCCGACTACGATTACCTCGGCAGAACTCTTCAGCCACAAATACCTGCTGGGTGATCTACGAACGAAACAAGATTGCTTTAAAAAGAAAGAAAGAAGAGGGGGTCCCTTTTAATGAAGCAGTAGAAGGGTTACTTACCATCGCGAGGTCCCTTTTAAGGGATAGGAAGATCTCGGGCTAAGAAAACCGCCTATAAGCTTCCATATCCCGAGGAAGGAGTAGGGGCTGCTCTAAAGCCTCGGCCACGTACCCTGCCTGGCCTCGGTTGTACTCTCGGATCGAAGCATTGTAGGGGATGGCAACCCCATCTAGCTCCAACTTGGGGCTCCATACATGCGGGGCAACTCGTACCTCCGCAAGGCTCTCCTCGTCCCGATTCTCCGAGGAGTTGCTCCTTCTGCTCCTTGGTGCACGAGTGGTCTTTTGCTGCTTGGTCGGCTGAGCAGCCACCTCACCCTCCTCAGGGGTGTCAACCAGCCTCTTCTTCTTCAGGTCCGGATTAGCCTTAAGGCCTGGTTCCGAGATGCCCTGAGGGACAACAGGAGGAAGGGTTTTGACTTGTGATGGAGGTGGTCCCTTCGATGACTGGCCTTTCCCTCGGGAGGCCATCAGCTCCTTCAGAGACTTTCCCTTTCCTGCCATGGGCTCTGTCTCTTCGTCCGAAGTATCGTCCGAGCAGATAACAATGGAAGGAGCGCCAACTGCAGAATGACGGTCCCGCTCTCCTTCAGGACCGGAAAGTTCCACCAAAGGGGTTTGCTGAACTTCCTCCTCAAAGTAAAACTCGTCTATCTCTTCCTCAAGGGAAAGACGAGATGATTCAGTTTCCTCTTCAACCTGAACGGCAACACCAGGCTCGTTTGGCGGAGGTAGCTGCTCTGCTAAGTAAGGATTTCTAACACCAGGCAACACAACTGGTGGCAGATCGTGTTTAGCTAGGAACCCGTCCTTGGACACGTCAATCCTAGCCAACCTCGGACTGCCCGCCCTTATAGCGTGGCCGATAGCCTGGAAAGAGGTGCTCAGAGGTTGATAGCCCAGAACCAGATGGGCCGCACGCAACTGTCTGTCCTCGGAAACGTAAATCTCCGACCTAAGAAGGTAGTTCAGCGCTGGCACGTTCACAAAGTTTAGCCGAAGAGCGACGTGAACTTTAACTGCAAGCAACCAAGAAAAGTGGGGTTAGTTCATAAAATTTTCCAATCACAAAGAAAGCAAGAAAGATAAACCCTCAACACTAAATCCTTTCCCAAAAAGGACCGATCCTAAAAACGTCGCACCTGGGGTTCCTGCTCGAGTTGGACAATGAATACCGTCGGTCCACTCCCCAGAAGCAATAAGGAAGTCATTCTTCACGGTTTTATTGGATACTGGGAGACAAGAGATCAACCTAACATCCTCGTTCCGGGATTTAAGATAATACCCATCATCCCCGAGGCGGTGACATTCGTACAGATAAGCCACATCGTGCCAAGTAAGGCCTAGATTCATCCGCTCGTCTAAGACATCTACACAGCCTAGTATCTTGAACATATTCGGGGCACACTGATACGGCGTCAACCTATGGTTGAACAGGTAGTCCCTTGTAATCCTACGCATGGGAAGTGTCATCCCTCCCTCTATAAAAGCAATCATAGGGATAACGACTTCTCCCATACCTCTCTCTGTCAATACTCCTTCAAGAGGACAGTACTGCAACCCAACCCCCGGGGGAATGTGGTATTTAGCCCTAAAGGCCTCCATAGCGGCTGGAGTGTTTACTAATTTCTCAAATCTACCCATCTGAACTGAACTGGGGAAACGAAAGTAAGGACTGAGAATAAAAGTAGAGTCCGAGGAGGGAATTGAAACGGCGAAATGAACGAAATGTACTGGTACCTTCGCAAAACGCTCAGTGGGACGCCTGGAAATCTCTCCTGGAAGGAACGCTTCACGAAAGACGGCTACGGAGGCGTAACGGGTGCAAGTATTCGTATGTCTCTGGGGTTCGATGGAGTTCTCTGGAAGCCTCTGAGGTTTATGAAATGCAGATAAAAAGAACTGAACCCCTCTGACATCTTATATAGCCGGGAGGAGAGAGAAAAGATCATTCCTGCCTAAAAATACGGGAAGAAACGATGGCCGTTCGATCCACGCCACACCGTTGGATGGAGGGAACATAACGCCTCCAGAAGTTAATGACCACGCCTCGTAAATTGTAACGCGTCAAAAGTAACGGTCCGCACGCGCGCCCCAAGCTCTCCTTATTTCCACCCTCTCACTAACATCAAAACCCCGCTTTTCCCCTCGGAAGGAGATAAAAACCGGAGTTTTGAGGGGCTATTGTGGGGCCCGGCCCAAAAATAATGGGCTATTCCAGATCCAGGCCCGTCCGAGGAGCGTCCTTGCCGAAGAGAAACCACACAATGAAGCATTACTCAACCCCAATAACGCCACGGAAACCTGTCCGAGGAGCAACTCCTCCTCGGACATCACGAAGTCCATACGAGGAACTCTCCCCATCCATTTCAGTCCATCCTCCCAACATATAAAATGAATAAAATCCAAAATATCTCATGGAAAGCTGCCACCACCACATTAATTGCGCCCCAACCATCCTCTTGGCCGCATTAATGAGGAAAATACCCCTGAACAGTACCACCTTGGCCTCTGCAACTCACAAAGGGAGAGATGGGGGCGTCTGATGGGACAGGTGCTCAAGTAGATGCTTAGATGATCGACAAGTGTAAGGTTGAGATGAGAGGAGGGGAACTATATAATGTAGTGAAATCCCCCAAAGAGTGGAGGGAGGAAAAACTGTATTAAGAACGGGAGAAATAGAATCACACGTGGAGATCCATTCTTGTGTTTTTATTTTCTGCAACTACATTGTCCATGTACAAGACCGAACAGGCTCACTGAGGCGAAGTTCTTTGACCCATCCTCTACAAATTTCTATTGTGGGTTGCGCTTTGGGCCAAGGCCAGATCAATAAGATTTGGGCCAGGAAAATCGTGCAACTACATTAATAAAAGGTTAAAATCTAATCCACTCTTTTAAAATAAATGGATAAAATTTTAATTGAAACTATCTTTAGAATTTTAAAGAATCCTTTTTTTTTTTTTAAGAAACATGTTATATTGCAGCAGCCCAATACAGGATTTTAATATAATCATAACCATGGATAAAACAAATATTATAAATACTCCATAAAATATGAAATACGTAGTGTCATATATATATTTACAACCAACCGTCAAATAAACACAGTTTCCTTATGGAGAATTAGTCATCACACAAAATCTTTCTCCAAAAAAAATAGTTATCATCACACAAATTTGTGAATTGATGACCTTTATTTTGCAGGTTTAGCATCATCATCATCAATTTGCTTAAGTGGCCATGGTCTGAAACCTTTGCGTAGAACCATCTCAATCTCTTCAAGGGACACACCTTTGGTTTCAGGAACCAGAAAGTAGATAATAACAAATCCAATGGCCGAAAAACCAGAATACAAAATAAACGTGCCCCATGAACCAAGATTCTCTGTGAGTGTCAAGAAGGTCATGCTGACAACCAAGTTGGCCGACCAGTTTGACATAGCCGCGACTCCTCCTCCAAATCCTCTGAACCTGAGCGGGTATATCTCCGCATTGACTATCCACGGGGCGGTTCCCATTCCCGGAGAGTAAACAATGATGTAGAATGCTAGTAGTATCACGGCGAGTAACCCGAATTTGCTAGGGCAACCCTTATCGTACCAGACACGATGTTCATTTTTACACATTTTTCCTACATCCTTTTCATTATCCAAGCAAGCTCCTGGATCAAACTAGTTGCAGAGAGAGAGAGAGAGAGAGAGAGAGAGAGAGAGAGAGAGAGAGAGAGAGAGAGAGAGAGAGAGAGAGAGAGAGAGAGTCAATACATGAAGGTCATGAAGCACATTGTATAAGAGTACGAGTAGCTATTAATTTGTAGATTAATCTTACAAATTAATGTGTTAAATTTTATAGAAACAAAAAGAGTAGTTCAAAATTTGATTTATTATTTTGGAGAATCATTGACAACTAAGATAACCAAATATGGAAAATTGTCTGCACAGTCTTATATTAGTGTTTTTAGAAGTAAGATGATCTACCTATCGCGCACCCTTAGTGCGGTTGTCACTCTACAAGTATAAATGTTTGTGGAGTGTGGGGGG
The DNA here is from genome assembly GCA_028535165.1 of Quercus tomentella. Lineage (NCBI taxonomy): Eukaryota > Viridiplantae > Streptophyta > Magnoliopsida > Fagales > Fagaceae > Quercus > Quercus tomentella. The sequence continues at coordinate 24,099,253 of JAPQVY010000089.1, read as the reverse complement.
CAAGGGCCGGATTTCAAGTCTAGGAGGAAACTTCACACACATATACACTTAGATTATGCTAGAGTAGAAATTCTATCTTGTATAAAAAAGAAAAAAGAAAAAAAAAAGGAAGTAAGATGATCTATATATATATTTTTTCTGATAATTTATATTAGTCTTTATATTAATGTTCTTAGAAGTTAGATGATTTATTATGTGAGTGTTTGATAATTTAACTTCGAAAAAAAATTTGATCTATTTATTTGACAAATAATAACTTTTTTTTTTTCTAAAATTATTTTGGATATATTGCCTGTTTGATCTTTTTTTAAATTCTGAAAATAGAATAATGGTAAGAAATTGTACATAAAAAATGCAATTTAAAAAAATTACAGTTTGATAATATAGGATTTGATTTAAAGTTTTAAACCACCCTCCAATCAAGACTTAAAACACTTTCTTCATAAACAACATTGCACGACAAATGACAAGAAGTTTTTAGTTTTATCATATCTTATATTGGCAAAAATTCATGCATGTATAAGGCACTAGATTTCCTCGTTTCATTAGGTCATAGGAAAATAATGATACTCATGAAAACCACATATCTAGATAATAAAACGAGTAATAGCCTTTTATAGTTAAAACAAATTGTCGTGACACCAATCACATTCATTATTATGTTAATTTGTAAGTATATATTAACAAAATTGGTGGTAACTTTGAGCATTTTCTAAAGAGTGTTATAATAGTGAGAGTAAGAAATCTGACCTCGTCACTTGCTGCACAGAAGCCACATTTTTGTTTCAAACAGCCCATGCAATTCCAGCTGGAAGAATCAGGGTTTGAAGTGTATTTTTCGCATATGGTGTTGTTGCCAAAATGGGTTGACTCAAAGCTGTTGATGTGTGGTGCATTTTGAGAAGAAACATTAAACACTACACCTAACGAAAGAAGGCCAACGACAATGAGGACTAGAGAAACAAGCATCAATCTTCTCCTCCCAAATCGATCAACAACTAGCAAGCTGATGAACGAACCCAATGTATTCAACCCGGTAGTAACAAGAGACAGTCCCATAGCCACAGTCTTCGAAGCATAACCAGCAAGTTGCATGATAGTTGGAGCGTAATACATCACTGAATTGATACCAACAAATTGCTGGACAACTTGGACAGCGACGCCAGCGGCTAAGGCTCTTCTTACTTCGGGGTGTTTCATGGCGCTACGGAATTTCGTGATCAAATTATTCCCTATAGCAGCTTCATTAGCTTCATCTTCCTCAATTGACTGCTTCAAGAGCTGTAACTGTTCTCCAACCTCATCAGCTGGATAAATCGTTTTCAGACCTTCTGTGGCTTTTTCTATTTGGTTCTGGTAAAAAGAAAGTAAAACAAAAGAAATTTAAAACTAATGAATAATGATTCATGAGTTGGTAATCAAAACTAAATAAAAGAAGTCAAATTGTTACTATATTCGGTCAGCATATTATGTAATCTCACAGGAATGGTCAGAATTTACTTCTTCTAATTCTAACTTCGGCTAGTTTTATTTTATGCAACTAGTGAATTTTATATACCTTCAATTAAGCTATGGTATGCAATCATGTACATTCATCTAATTACATTTTATGAGTAAATAATATACGTTCAGTTTTGTGATTCATGTAGAGTACAAGTTGTGCTATGTATTGACTCAAAGTTTTTCTGTGACAAAGGAACTCCTAGGAGACTAAATATGAACCCAAAATATTTGTGTATGGAATCATTTAGAGCAAGGATCAGTAAGATAAAACAAAAAATATCTAGATCAAATCTAGAAATATTCACTATAAGTGATATAAATTAGGGAGATTAGAGAGAAGATGGTCTGAGAAAGAAGGATTTTCTAAACAGAAAAAATTTCATTAGGATTTGGCTGTCACAACATACACCTATAAAAGAAAACAATATAATGACTAATTTAGATAGAATTGGACTTGTTTATACTGTATGTGAATAAATAATAATCAAGATGCTAAAATTATAAACTATTTATGTGAATAAATAATGAACAAAATCATAAAAATTAACAATGAACTAGATTGCTGGTTAACATTTTGCAATGAATCGAAAATTTGGGCCCCTTCGACCAAGTCGAAAGCCACACAATCATACCTACATTCAATCAGCATAATCCTACTACAATTTATTATAAAAAAAAAAAAAAAAAAAGCCAATGTTACATTCAATCAGAAATCAACTAAAATTCAAGGCAATCTATCTTTAACCTATTATATAGACATTCTAAAGAGCTATGAATTTTAAAATTATCCCATATATGTAAAATCAGAATTGGAACCATGGAATTATACAAGCATACTTTTAATCTATTAAACTATGGATATAAAAGTTACATATAAATTATCTCACATTCTTGTATAGCCAACGAGGAGTTTCGGGTAGTGAAAGCATTAAGATGAATTGTACAACCGGGGGAATTCCGGCCACTCCAAGCATCCACCGCCAAGTTCCCGGAACCTGAAAAAGAATCAAAATATGAGAAAACAAAATAAAATAATTAAAAAAAAAAACCTTAAGTCAAAGTGAAGAGATTTTGAAATACCGAAGTAAAGGCTAAGTTGATACAATATGATACGAATTGTCCAAAGGTAATCAAGATGCCGTTCATGCTTATCAAAGCTCCCCGAATTCGAGTCGGGGAGGATTCAGATATGTATAATGGCGCCGTCATAGATGCCATACCGACACCCAATCCGACAAAAATCCTACCGATCACAATCACCCATGGAGCTGGTGCAACTGCCATGACCACCGCCCCTACGAAAAATAGCACATCAGCGGCTAAGATTGCCTTTTTTCGTCCCAGACTATCGTTCATCCAGGCTCCAATAGCAGCACCAAAGATGGCAGCTCCGACTGCCATACTCACAATCAACTCTTGCAGCCATGTATTTTTGTCAACTGATCTGAAATCATCACGTATATACAACATCGCTCCAGAGATCACACCTAAAAACCCAACATAAGAAAGAACAATATGACAATATGAATCACAATGAAACTACCGGTTTATAATCCACAAGTCACATGGCTTGCTTAAATAATACAAGGAGATTGTTTTATTAATCACCACACGATGAGTTTATGGAAATTCCTTTAAACTCGTTTGGAGGAAAACTGTGTGTGTCTAACTTACCAATCAATACGTACCGTAGAGTGTATATATATATATATATTCACAATGAAACCAAGGATGAGAAAATACAAGAGAAAAAGGGATAGGGTGTACCAGTATCATAGCCAAAGAGGAGACCACCAATACCAGCGGTCATAGCAAGTCGCAATATATGTGGAGTTTTCCATGTAGTTCGAAAAAATTCAGAGAACTCGGTCCTGCTCACAGCCACAACACCTCCTTCCACCATTTTTTGAGCGAAGAAGATCCTTCTTTTTTTTCTTTTTTTTAATCAGAAGATCCTTCTGAATAGCCTAAAACAACATATTATTATAACAAATTAACTAGCATTCACGCAAACAAAGATATTCTACATCTAAATAACAAGAAACAAAAACGACAAGAAACATGGGATTTTAAAAAAATGATACTAAAAATTTTTAATTAAAAAAAAAAATTTATATGTTCGGTGAGAGAGAGGGAACTGTTTCAGAAAAATAAAAGATAGAAAGGAAACCCCCTTTTTTTTTTGTTATTAGGACTCAGGATTCGAAGCCAACTTCTTTCCATTAGACACAAATTTGGTTTAAATATCACTAATAAACTACTAAACGAAGAAGATAAAAAAGATTTACAAAAGATCGAAGTGCCAATTATTTCAACGAGGAACAAAAACTAAGAAAAGAAAAACCACAAAGATCACTTATCCTTGTGCAGTTTTGAAGAAACAAATTTTGTCTTTAAAATTGAGTTTTCAGAAAGCATGAAAAAGTGGATGTTTGAGACGTAGCATCTTAATGCAAATGAAAAAAAAAAAAAAAAAAAAAATGCAATATATATATAACATATTATTACCTTGGCTATTCGAGCATTCCCCAATGACTCTGAATTATCGCTATTTTACGTTTTCCCTTCTAATAATAATAATTAAAAAAAAATCCAAATCAAAAAAGGAATATAATTTGAATTTATATACAATTCTTAGTCAGCTCTAACATGTAAAAGACCAATAATATACGGTGTTCTATTATCTAGGAAGTAGGAATAACTTTTGAAAAAGAAGTAAATTTTTACTGATTCTTGTATAAACCTATCACTAAACAATCGGCCACATAAGCAGTTATTAAATTTTTTGTCAATTTGTTTTATGTCCCTAGACTATCTATTTGGATAAGCTTATAACTAATGCGTGAAGGAAGAAATGAACAGAACAAATTTTAAGAAATAAGTTGTTATTGTTGGGAAAAAAAAGTAATCTTAGTTTTAGGTTCAAATTTGAAATAATAACAACTAAGTATCTATGATTTGTTGTGAAAATATTGTGGACGTAACATTTTTCCAAAAATTAATCATGTTTGAACAGTTCTATTAAGAATGTTTAATACAACTAACCACCTATGAATTTCTCATGGTTCCTTTCTACAGAAAACAATGCATGATCAAATTCTGGGAACGAGGAAAAATATACAAATGCAGATAATAATGAGCATGATCAATAAAATTACCCAGTGAATCCGAGGTGCCGGCAGGAGTTTTTTTATTTTTATTTGAAGGCGGGCCGGGAGGAGTTCGATTGGTGTGATTCCAACAAGACTGAATGCCTTTCAATATTAAATTTATACTTGTGTTTGAGAGAAAATACTCTGTGGCTTAACACCTTTCTCTCCTCAAACTTTCTCTTTTCTTCAAACTGCGTTGGCATTACGTATATATTAGGCTTTTTGTTGACTAAAACACGACACAGAATTTCAACTACTAACTGTAATTTAGGCAAAGATTTTGCAAGTACTAGATTTTTTAGTTGTGATAGGCTTATCTAGAACTAAACCAAATACTCCCTTATTGTTGCAATTAAAATTTTCCAAATAAAAAATAACTAACAGTAAATAAGATAAAATATTTCATTTTTTCGTATTTAATCAAGTTTACGTATTATCAGTATTATTATGAGCTATGTCTTTTCTCATAAAATCATATATATCCACGAAACTAGGGAATATATATAGGGGATTTTGTCAAGTTATTAGCATTTCATGGCTTTTATCCAGTGCGACGTCGATTTTCCTAACATGTTTTATAAAAGCTTAACCCTTAAACAAAGAGAAATGTTATGTCTACAATATTTTCACAACAAATTCTAAGTGACGGGTTATTAGTCATGAGGCAAAAAAGTAATTTCAGTGATACGTTCAAGTTAGAACCAATAACAACTAACCACCTATAATTTGTTGTAAAAATGTTGTGGACGTAACACTTCTCTTAAACAAATGTTAACTAACTATCATTATTTTAGTAGAGAGGTGTTACGTCCACAACAGTTTCACAACATTTTCATAACAAATTATAGGTGTAAAGTTGTTATTGGTTCTAATTTGAATTCAAAACTTAAATTAATTTTTTGTCCATCCATAACAACTAATAACAACCTATCATTTAGGATTTATTGTGAAAATGTTGTAAAAATTTTAAATGTAAAAATGTTGTTTAAATTGTTACTAGCGTGGAAACTTTCAATCAACTTATTTTAAAATGGATAGATAAGATAAGATTTTGAAATTGAAATTATCCTCTCAAAATAGACTCAAAAATAATTTTTAAAAAAAAGAATTTTTAATTTTGTTTTTAGATAATTCAATAGTCAAAACAGATAGCAGAGATTTGAACTATTGATGGTTGTTTATCTTGGAAACACAAGTGTCAATAAGTTAAGATACAAATCATTCATTTGTACAAGCAATCAGTATTCAACTTTTTTAATGGGATAAAATAGGATAATAAGTGTGTGTGGATTTGGAGTGTGCCATTAATCCCAACATTTTCTTTTGGGTAACATGAGGAGGTGATTGGTGGGTAAGGTCAGTGTGCCCATGAATAGATCCTACAAGAGTTGGACCTGTCCCTCTTTTGGAGGACAAGTTGGGTCAGTCTTAGCTTTTATAGGTGGCGGTGTTGTTAGTTACCTTAAAATCTGTCAAGGATCATTAGTTACCTCAAACTAATTCATGACAGATTTACTTAATCTGTTTTTTTTTTTTTTTTTTTTTTTGAGAAAAACAGATTTAGTTAATGTGATCATTGAATCCAACGTTCAATGATGGAAATCATGTAAAAAAAAAAAGACATCTAATTCAATTTATATGACAAAATCCTTGTAAGATTGGCATATTATGGCTATCTAACGTGGTGGTATTCTGTTCTTGCCCTTTCTATTTTCAAATCGATTCGAGGTCAAATTTCCACAATTTTCACTTAGGATTATTTATTTATTTTTTATTTTATATAAAAAACTAAGTATTTTAACACACACGGAGAGAGATGAAAATATCTTAAAGAAACTGACAGTAGTGTATATCCAAAAGAGTCTAAGGATAATCATATAAGTTGGCATTACTTACAAAAGCTAATTAAGAAGTTTTTAGTTGAAGTTTAAAGGTATCTATCTATATACTATTAATAACAGGATTTTTTATTTGAGTTTCAACTTTTTGCGTACTAAAATACTATAATACAAATTCTTAAACTCTCTAAAATACTATTATTTTTTAGTTAAATAATTTCAAATTAAAAAACACAAATCGGTTAAAAGAGTAATTTATTGTTCCTAAGTTTTAGGCTTTTTCTTTTATCTTCTCCATTTGGCCTAAAACTTAGGACATTATCTTTATCTCATTTTTAAACATTATTCCATGTTACCTTACCTCTTTCTTTAAAAAACAAAATACACATAGTTATTTGTATATTACTTTTAAATATTATAACATTAAACCAAAAAAGCAAATAATTAAAAAAGACAATTATTGTACACGCAAAGTGCATGTGATGAGTCTAGTTATATATAATGTAGTTCTGCCCTACAATTCTTTCTCTTACATATAATAACTTTTCTTTCTCTTACATATAATGACTTTTTTTTTGGAAGGGGTGTGAATAGGCAATTCATAAATAAGTTTTATCATGAAATTTTTTTGAGAAAGAGTTTCAATTTATGGCGTCCGCTCTTGATGATAGCTCTTTATCATCAGACCAAGACACCAATCAGTTTTTAGTATAGACTGGAATTGAACCCCAGATCTTTTATATAACTATCAAAGACTTTACCAGTTGAGCTAACTGGAACCCACAGTTTTATCATGAACTTAATTAGTAAGATTTATTATTATTTTTTTAGGATATTTATTGTATGCAATGTCAAGTTATTTAAGCTGAGATTCTCAACTGCAAAGTTTTCTTCGAGCAGAAATTTGAAATTTCTTGGATCTTTGAAATCATAAGGATTTAAACAAACAGTAGCAAAGAGAGAATTTTTATTTTAGGAGGGGTGGGGTTAAGTAAAATTTTATTTTTATTTTTATTTATTTATTAAAATTACAAGAGGGATAAGGTGATTTTTTAAGCCCAGGTCCCCCATAGCCTGCCTTCCTTCTCCATTGTGGACAGGTGGACTTGGAACCAAGAAAAGACCAAGAAGGGCCATGGTCGCCCTTGGAATTTTAAATTTTTTTAATAATATATTAATAGTTAATAGCTTAATATTTGAATGTTTTTGTCTAAACATTTCATATTTGGCCTCTCCAAAATTGAAAGTCAACCCCCAATATTGAAATTTGGCCCCTAAAAACCCAAAAATTAAAGTAATCACCTAACTCATATCCATAATCCGTGGTCTCCATCCAAAACAAAAAAACAAAACAAAAATCCCTTTTAATAATAATAAAATTGATTATAAAAAATGCTATAGAGAGAGATGACTTATATATATATATATATATATATATATATATATATATATATATATATATATATATATATATATAGATGGGTTCAAGTTAACGATTTACACCTTTTTTAAACTGTTGGATTTAGAGATGGATATAAAATATAATAAATGAGGGATAATTAATGAAATCCTAATCAGAATATTAGCATTAATGAGGAATTTTTTTAACCGTTGGATTTACTTAAATCCAAAAGTTTAAAAAATGTGTAACTTAAACCTACCTCATATATATATATATATATATATATATATATCTCTTCTTCTTCTTTTTTAAGATAGTTACAATATGTGGCTAACCTGCAACTTAAACAATTTTCTTATTAGACTCTTCAAACACTTTGTACATAAGCAGGTGTTAATTAAGTTACAAGACTCTTGACTATTATAACACTTTAGTTTTTTTTTTTAGTTTTTTTATTTTTTTTATTTTTTTTTATTTTTTATGTAGGCATAACGCTTTAGTTGTTTGCTTATTTGAGACCAAAATTAAAAACTCTAAGGCTTCAAGATTTGGGTGCTACTATAAGATGATTTTACAATAAAACAATATGATTAATTAGATATTTATTATATTGTAATAAATTCTCAGTTACGAAAAATAAATTATCGACTTATTGAACATAGTAGATTTTCTTATTCTTAGTTCAACTTTTTTTTTTTTTTGAGGGGGATTCTTAGTTCAACTTTATATCTTCAAAATGCACATAAACCTCAAAATGAACATAAATCATTTTAGAATTGATGATTTTTTTTGTTGTTGGTAGATATGTTTTATTTGCAAAAAAACAAAAATCATGAAAAACTACTATTTAAAAATGAAACTTTTTAATTATAAGCATAATGTAATTTGACATATGGACTTCAAAAAATTGTTAAATATTATTGATGTGCTAATGATGAGTAAGAATTAGAAAATCAATACCCTACAAATTTGATTATAGGGTGGTTATAGAATATACTATTTAAAAAAACAAAGTTTTACGACAAAATGCAATTTGGTATTTTAACAAATTCTTTAATTGTATATTAAAAAGGAAATTGTTGTGGAGTTTAGTATAAAATCAATCATAGTTGAGTTTTGGGATTTAGGAGAACATGGAATTCCATTTTAATAATATTTAACATAAATGATTGATTTGAAATATATTAAGACATGGACGAAGTCAATCTTCGACCAAATGGGGTTGTGGCCTGGTGTGGCCCTTGTATTTTTTTATTTTTTTTAAATAGTATATATATTTTATGAGATTTTAGAATTTGAGCCAAAGATTTTAGAAAAAGAAAATGATTTTTTGTTTTATATTTTATTTGAAAATTTTTTAATTATAAAGAGATACTATTTTTCTTAATACTAAATTCTAATATATATATATGGTATCATCCACAAAAGACTAGTCTTTTCCCAAAATAAACTAGAGATAAATAATAAAACTCTTTAACTCTTTTGACGGACAAATGAGCTTCATTTCCTTGCCGTGGAGAACTCAAAATAAAACACCACTCATTGCTAAATAATATATATAACGCCTATATATTCACTGACCAATGTGAAAGCAATGAATGTTGCATTCAGATCACCCAAACTATGAACTTTTGACCACAAAATTTTGTGAAAACTTGGAACTTCAGAAGATGTTCAAACTCTTCTGGAAGTTCATTAAAGTTTCAGATTGACCAACCACTTAGGAGTACACTCCACCCTTCATTATTTTATTTTTCTCACCCAGCCATCATCACTACTTATAATCCATTTGAATATAATATGCGTAAGTTGAACACCTTTTGAAAACACGAGCAACATGGATAAAATGACTTGGCTATGTTGTAATTTTGTAATAATATATATGTACCAAAGTTTGAGTAATTATATCTTAATATTCAAAGTCTCTTAGATAATCATCTACCTCTCTTTTCTTTCTCTTTTTCTTTTTTCATCTCTCTTGAGTGGGTCCAATGCAAAGACTCAGTCAAATATATCCAATTGGCCAATAACTACCTAGTAGTTCTGGCTTAGAGATGCTCTAAGTGGCTATATTGGAGTTTACTAACTGTCACTTTCGGGTCAACATATCCAACAAGCTTCAATAATAATAATAATAACCATTATCCATGGCACAGTTGTTTTGATTGTTTGGTGAGAACTGAGAAATTATAAAGAACTTAAGAATATGTTTGATCAAGTACTAACTCGTTGTGGCCGCAAACAGCTTCATTTCCGTGCATGCGTTTGATGTGGTACTATCTAAAATGAACCAAAAGAGCTTTATGGAGTCAGAGGAATCAACACCATTCCCTTTTTATTTCACAAAACTGCCAACCTATTCATATTGTGAGCCAAAAAAATTAATTTCTCTAAAAGCATGAACTATCAAAAAGTGTTAGAAAACACCACATATAAATAAATGTTATGTCCACAACATTTTTATAATACTTTTATACTAAATTTTAAGTGATAGGTTACTATTGGTTATTATGAGTGAGTAAAAAGTAATTTTAAGTTGTGGATTCAAATTAAAACTAATAATTACTTGCTACATATGATTTATTATGAAAATATAATAAATTTTTTGTGAAAATGTAGCACCTCTCCCATATAAAAGACTACGACTTCAATTGACTAGTGAGGAAATATAGGCAGAGGATTGAGGAGGAAGAATGACATTAAGAGCTTTCTCCTTTGCAAATTAGAAATTGGAACCCCATTTCCTTTTGTCTTATATATGTAGTGCTAGCATTATAGCTTTTGTCTCTACAATTTAGGGATCACAAAAGGGGCTATCCTGAAATTTTCTATGTCTGCGATTAGTAGTATCAATTTTCTAATGAGAGAATATATCTGATTGGGCAACACCCAATAGCTTTTTAACTATTTTTTCAAGAGAAATGTTACATTCACAATATTTTTACAACACTTTCACAACAAATCTTAGGTGGCAGATTATTACAGGTTGTTACTAATGGGCAAGGAAGTAACTTTAATGATAAACTCAAATTAATTAAAAACCTGTAATAACCTGCCACCTAAGATTTATCGTAAAAATGTTGTGGACATAATATTTCTATTTTTTCAAGCTATTTTATGATTAGATTACCTCCATAGATTATCATAGTTTTAACATTTCAATTATTCATCTTTTTATGAGATATTAAATTAATAATTCAAAAACCATGTCTTAAAATTTAAACCAATGTGATTTTTTTATATTAATTAATTTAAATTAATTATTTTAAGAACCAATCAAAATCAATTAATTACAATCACATGTTTTAAACCATTGTTCTCAAGAATACATATTGATTGTTAAAACTTGACATAGCTTAAGCTTTTGATATGGTGGTCTAATTTTCTCTTTCAACAAATCGTTTTGAATGTCACCGACTCTTGGTTACAAAATGGACTAGTGTGCAATTTCACATAAAATGAGACCATAAATTAAAAATAAAAAAAAAACTAGAGAAATAAAAAATTAAGTGACTTAAAAAAGAAAATCATAGTATTTGTTTTATTTGTCCAAGTATTTATATTACTAATGGAAGTAGATAAATTTATGATGAAGACTTGATTTTCACCAATCCTAAGACATGAAGGGCATAAATTTATCTATTACATTTATAGAAACATTAAATAAAAGTGTTTTTTAATGCAATATTTGAGAGGAGTGTCATTTTGTAAAACCTCGAGGAAAGTTGGCGTTATGAACCGAATTTAAATTATGTAATACTCCATATAACTTGATATTTGTGAAAATTACATCTTGATTATGAATTGATAATAATAATTATTATTATTATTAGGAGATAATTAAATGAAAGAAAAATCAACCCCATTTGGGTTTAAACTATGGAGTGAGTCACAACAAAATTTATTCTTTGGTCATCAAAACTAATTAAGGACCCCTTAGTAAGGGGTTAGATTCCACTAGCTGTGAGGCACTCAAGCTAAGAAGAAAGATTAGAGTACCTCTATCAAAATAGTGGAAAGAAGAAAATTCTATGCAATTGCAAAAACACTCTTAATTTGTTACCTCACATTTAGGAAAATGAACCAAAATTTGTACACATGATAATCATTTTTGGTCTTCCATTAAAAAAAATGCAATTCAAAAATCAACCAAATAAAAAAGAGAACCCTAGAAGCAGGGGCGGCGCTATACTTTGTTCAGGGGGTTCAAATGACCCCTGACTTCAATTTTTTTTTTTTTTTTTATATATATATAATATTTTTTTTTTTGTTAGTTTAATACTGTAGGGACACGATTTTCAGCCCAGGCCCAAAATGTATGGGATACTGGTCCAGTGAACCCAGTACAATAAATTTGTAGAGAGTGGGTAGAAGAACTAGGCTTTAGTGAATGTGATAACAGTTATAATGAGTTTCCAAGGCAATCAAACGGAAACGAACCAAGTTTGTACAAGAAAGTTTGTCCTCGGCACAATTCGAGGAGCTCTGTTCTAGTATATATTGGATGATAATGGTTACAGGAGTTCTTGAGATTGCTACAGTGCTTTCTCTCTTAATCCCCCCCTTCTCCATGATGGGTCTCTCCTATTATATAGTCCCCTTTGAACGATCTTGGCCTTCCACTTGTTGATCATCCAAGCCTATACTTGAGTGCCTGTCCCATCAGACACCCTCTCTGGCGTTCTGTGAGTTGCGGTAACCGAGATAGCACTGTTCAAGGGTCTTGTCCACATAAATGCGGTGTTAGCAACTTTCCCTTAAATATTCCTGAGTTCCTATCCTTTAGAACTTCCTAGAAAGTCACTCTGACTATTTAGGTCTTATATCTGACCGTGCTTTAGCTGGTCCGAGGATGTATTCCTCCTCGGACTTGGATTACTGCTCTCTCGGCTAAAACCTCACGCCCCATTGTATGATTTTGGGCCCATGACCCCACAATAGCCCCTCAAAACTCCGGTTTTTTCCTCTCACCCGAGGAGAAAAGTGGGGTTTTGAATTCTTTAAGAGTTAACTCTACTTGATCCCTTGATTTACGCCTGTGGCAGTGCCGTTTTATGCGCCTCATATTTGTATTGTAAATTGCTCCTTTTAGAGTTACCACTCTGAGGAGTTGGTTATGATCTTGGGTTTGTTTTGACACTTTAGTGAGAAACAAATAGATAGCATAGAATGTTAACTTCTCCACATCATCTGGTCCGAGGACCAAGGCATGACTGAGGCTCAATTTAAACACCTGTAGAGTTGTCATGGAGTGTTAACTTCCCGCATCATCTGGTCCGAGGACCGAGGCATGATTGAGGCTCAGTTTAAACACCTAGAAAAGTTGTCATCGAGTGTTAATTTCCACAAAGCAGGAGGTCCGAGGGACCCGACATAGCTAAGATTCTGTTTAACCACTTTCCCCGGATGCCTTATAAGGCTTAGCCCCGAGTGCACAGATGTCACTGTGTGTTAATTTCCCCTTAGCATCTGGTCCGAGGACTACAGGCATGGCTAAAGTCCTTTTTAGCAGGAGGTATGAGGGACCCGACATAGCTAAGGCTCTATATGACGCTTAGCAGGAGATCCGAGGGGATCCGACATAGCTAAGGCTCTATATGACGCTTAGCAGGAGATCCGAGGGGATCCGACATAGCTAAGGCTCTGTTTAGTACTAAGATTTTATGGAAGCAACTAGTTTCTCCATAGGTTTGAGTCCGAGGACCATGCAATACCTTGGTTTTGTCCAAAACTTAGATTTTCTTTGAAATGTACTTGGTTTCCCCATAAGTTTGAGTCCGAGGACCATGCAATACCTTGGTTTTGTCCAAAACTTAGATTTTCTTTGAAATGTACTTGGTTTCCCCATAGGTTTGAGTCCGAGGACCATGCAAGACCTTGGTTCTGTCCAAAACTTAGAATTTCTTTGAGATGTACTTGGTTTCCCCATAGGTTTGAGTCCGAGGACCATGCAAGACCTTGGTTCTGTCCAAAACTTAGAATTTTCTTTAAGTAGTTGGTTTCCCCATAGGTTTGAGTCCGAGGACCATGCAATACCTTGGTTCTGTCCAAAACTTAGATTTTCTTTGAAATGTACTTAGTTTCCCCATAGGTTTGAGTCCGAGGACCATGCAAGACCTTGGTTCTGTCCAAAACTTAGATTTTCTTTGAGATGTACTTGGTTTCCCCATAGGTTTGAGTCCGAGGACCATGCAATACCTTGGTTCTGTCCAAAACTTATATTTTCTTCTTGATGTACTTGGTTTCCCCATAGGTTTGAGTCCGAGGACCATGCAATACCTTGGTTCTGTCCAAAACTTTATATTTTCTTTTTGATGTACTTGGTTTCCCCATAGGTTTGAGTCCGAGGACCATGCAATACCTTGGTTCTGTCCAAAACTTATATTTTCTTCTTGATGTACTTGGTTTCCCCATAGGTTTGAGTCCGAGGACCATGCAATACCTTGGTTCTGTCCAAAACTTTATATTTTCTTTTTGATGTACTTGGTTTCCCCATAGGTTTGAGTCCGAGGACCATGCAATACCTTGGTTCTGTCCAAAACTTATATTTTCTTCTTGATGTACTTGGTTTCCCCATAGGTTTGAGTCCGAGGACCATGCAATACCTTGGTTCTGTCCAAAACTTATATTTTCTTCTTGAGTCTCGAGGATTAGCCCCTTGACAAAATTATAGGGCATTAACTTGATGTTGGAAGCCCCTAGAACTGCTCGTGCCACTGGCATTTCAAAGTGTAGCCCCGAGTGGGAGTTGCGTTAAGGCAACCACCGCGCGCTACTGGAAATGATGGGGAAGCTTTCGCATAGCTTGCACCACTGCCAAAATAATCTCTTTCGAGGGACCCTTGTTGATAGGAGCTTGATCTCACCATGATTAACCGTTGCACTCACTAACGCACAAGCTCTCCCCACAGACGGCGCCAATTGTAGGGACACGATTTTCAGCCCAGGCCCAAAATGTATGGGATACTGGTCCAGTGAACCCAGTACAATAAATTTGTAGAGAGTGGGTAGAAGAATTAGGCTTTAGTGAATGTGATAACAGTTATAATGAGTTTCCAAGGCAATCAAACGGAAACGAACCAAGTTTGTACAAGAAAGTTTGTCCTCGGCACAATTCGAGGAGCTCTGTTCTAGTATATATTGGATGATAATGGTTACAGGAGTTCTTGAGATTGCTACAGTGCTTTCTCTCTTAATCCCCCCCCTTCTCCATGATGGGTCTCTCCTATTATATAGTCCCCTTTGAACGATCTTGGCCTTCCACTTGTTGATCATCCAAGCCTATACTTGAGTGCCTGTCCCATCAGACACCCTCTCTGGCGTTCTGTGAGTTGCGGTAACCGAGATAGCACTGTTCAAGGGTCTTGTCCACATAAATGCGGTGTTAGCAACTTTCCCTTAAATATTCCTGAGTTCCTATCCTTTAGAACTTCCTAGAAAGTCACTCTGACTATTTAGGACTTATATCTGACCGTGCTTTAGCTGGTCCGAGGATGTATTCCTCCTCGGACTTGGACTATTGCTCTCTCGGCTAAAACCTCACGCCCCATTGTATGATTTTGGGCCCATGACCCCACAAATACTTATATTTTTTCTTAAAAATATTATTTTTGCACACCTTGACTTAAATTTTATACACCCTTATTACAAATATTTCCAACTCTAAGAGTAAGAATAAGTGTTTGTAGATTGTAAGTATCACTCTGTCATAAATTTATATTAGAGTAATGTTACAACCACAAACTATTTTACAATTTTTACAAAATGTTGATGTGGCCAACTTCTTATTGGTTTTTATTTAGGCCTACCATTAATATCCACTTTTTCATTTACCAATAATCACTCACAACATCAGCAGTTTGTAAAATTTTTTGTAAAATAGTTTGTATTTCTAGCATTATTCTTTATATTATATGTGTATGAGTGTATCTAATATTGATTGTGTGTATTATTTTTTCGTTATAATGTTATTTGTGTAAAGAATAATGTGTGTGGAAGTTTGTGTGTACAGTGTAAATATAAGAGAAATGTTTTGTCACTAATTTCATGGGAAATATAACAATTGCTCTAAGGGTATCCGTTAACGTGACCCTAAATATAATATAACTTTATATGATTTAGTAATTAGGAAATAGAGAATGTTTGTTGCATGTGTGTGTATTGTTATCATGTTATAAAATTTTTTGTTATAAAGTCAGAAAAATTCAAGAAAAAAAATTGTAAAGTTAGTGATTGTTCAAGTATTTTATTGGTTAAGTAGACACATAGTGTATTATTTATGTATGAATGAATGTGGTTATGTGCGTCAATAATTAATACAAAACCACTGAGTTGAGTTTATCCATTTAGTTTAAAATATTTTTATAAAAACAAAGACAAATAAATAATAACAATTGCATAAAAATAAAAATGTTAGACAAACTTAACAAAATAAAATGGTCATAGCTACCCACAATGACAATTAATACTCATAATGAACTATCATATAACAATTCAAAATTTGAAAACTTGTAGAAGGAAATTGTAAAATTTCAATTTTTTTTTTGTCAATAACTCAATATATTCAAGTTCTCTTTTTATTAATTTTTTTATATAAGTTTTTTAATGACCCTCCTAAACAAAATTCCTAGAGCCGCTACTGCCTAGAAGCCATCTTCCAAAACAATGAATGATGCTCTGGGAATCTATTTGACCATGGAAATTTCTAATTGTCATGGCTAGAGTGAATGCCAATATATATCTAAATGATTAGTTATTTGTCACGTGAAAAACAATGCTCCAAATATTCAGTTGAACCTCAAATAATAATAATGTTGATGGTTGAAGGATCCCCCAACTTGTTTGAATGATATATACAGGTTCATGCACAATCTCAAAGAGTTAAAATTGTATGGTCCATATTGTATGGGCCGTCCTTCCTTAAAAAGTACTATAATTTGTTTCCTTTACGCTTTTGGATGCCCTTATTGATCGTTCATTTTTTATGAAAATTATAGAACTGTGTAAATGAGTGAGTGAGACAACTTAGACAAGGTAGTGTGGTACACAATTTTTATGATCAGTAGCTGTTTTGGAATTGGAAATTTTGGATATGGACTCACTGTTCAAGGTTTCTTAGTCAAAAGTAGATGGCCCACGGAGCTTGTACAGTTGCTCTACAAATTATTAGCCTTTCATTTTTTCTTATTTCTTTTTAATTTTTTGGACTTTTAATCTGAATTGCATGCATGAGAAGAAGCTAGATGATAACTGATAAGGTACACCGAACATGGCTCAGATGAGTGGAGGTTTTGTATTAATTAAAATGCTTTGGGTTTTGGATTGATTTATTTTCATTAAGATATTATTATAAAGAAAAAGTTATAGTATAATTATAGTGTATTTAGGTGGGAAAAAAAATGATGTTTTGAAAAGGTATATGGTTAAGGCTATAGATAAAGATAAGTATAGTTTTAAATTAAAAAAGAAAAGTTTCTATCTATGGAAGCTTTTTATGTTGTTTAGGATATAAATTATATAATTCAATTGTATTGGCATATTTTAAAAAAAGATAAAAGTGTACATATATCTAAAAGTAACCGTAATTCATGCCCACACAGATTAACTAAATTTTTCTTTGAAATAATATTACGGGCACAATAGCTTTCATATTTTTAAATTTTAATTGTAGTTATATTGATAAGTTTTTATTAGTTTTCATTTTTCATTTGAAGTTACAACTTATATTACTAATTTTTATTGTGATAAAATAATTATTACTTTGTTAGTTAAGTATATTTTGTTGCTCATTAAGGAGGAATTTAATAAGTCACATTAAATTAGGAAGTAATAAAAATTAATAAACACATACTTCAAAATTTGCTTGACTCTGTAAAAATAGTCAATCAATTGTAATAAAAAATTAAAAAAAAAAAAAAAACTTAATTTTAAGCATTACAGTTCAACACTCATTAACTAGATCTATAAAATATGGGTTCGGCTAACAAATGACCTTAAAGTAAACGTTAATGGACCATTTTAAAAAGGTTTTGTTATCAATTTTCATGAAAAAGGTTTTAAAAAAATGTTAAAAAATCAGTTCCTTTTTTCTTTTTAATAATTTTTTTTAAAAAATTATTTTTTAAATCAGTTCCATTATATTATGGTTAGCGTTTTCTATAAAATATTTTATTAAAATTTTGATGACAAGAAATTTAGTTGTTTTCCGTGACATCCTGAAACAAGATTGACAAATTCCCTACTCTTTTATTTTATTTTATTATTTTATTGGGTTTTTGTGGCAAATTGCTTAATTTGATAATTAAAGTACTGTTGTATAATTGACCAGACAGTTGAAATTGAATGCCACCAGCCTTATCTTTTTTTTTTTGGTTAAAAGGTGAAGGACCGCCTTATCGTCCAAATCAATTGCCACTCGTGCATTAATATTTAATATGGTGTAAAACGCTGCCGACGGGCATTCCTCTCTAAATAAAATATTCCTAAGTGTTTCGACTTTTATCAACATGCCGCTTGATACTTTGAATGAGACTCTGAAATCGAAACTGGAACTGGTCAAGAGGACCACCAAGAAAACCCAAATTTTGGTCAAGACTAGCTAATCTTCTGAAACAAATTACTTGCTTCCTTTCATGCAAAAAAAAAAATAAAATTGTGGGGCTAGTCTTGGACAAAAGGACTGATTGATGTGATGATGACACGTTTTAAATCTAGTTTTTTTTTAAAAAAAAATTTATATATAATAAATAGATGCATGATTTTCTAATGTATCTTTAAATGCTTTCCCATGAATCAATTCTGTTGTAGACTCTTTCTCCAAAAAAAAAAAAAAATTCTGTTGTAGACATTAGACAAAGATTTTTTATACCGAAGAAATCAAATTTTCCCACAGGCTATCTCACTTGAGTCCTGTCAAATATAGATAGTACAAATCTTTATAGGACACACACTATGCTGCAATTTGTGTATTTGTCAATTTTTGTTGGATATTTAGATTTATATATAGGACTAACACTAATACTTTATGAAAAGGATGGATCATCCCCTATTTTTGTGAGGGAAGAGAAAACAAATGGGTCAATTTGGAGGAAAAGATTGTTAGTTTGGGCCCACCATTTCTTGTTTGCCCGGTGAAGGAATGGTAATAGAAAAAAGACAAAATTATGCTAACATTTCATCATCATTTAGTCATTTTAATAACTCAAGTTAATTCCACAAATTAACATCTCAACCTTTTCACTGTGTTTGGTACTTGGGTTGCAGCTGATGAGAGGAAAAGAAAAGAAAAGAGTAAGGAGAAGAAAAGGAAAAAAGAAAAAAGAAAAACAATAATCCCTTTATATATGTTTGAAAATGAGGAAAGAAGGAGAAAGGGAAGAGAAGAATATGCTCATATTTCCTTTGTTTGGTTTGCAAAAAAAGAGAAATGAAAATAAAAATATGATATATATTTTACTTTTATACCCAGCAAAGTAGAGAGAAATGAAAATTTATGAGAGAAAAAAAGTAAGGTTATGTTTAGTAATAGTTTTTATTTTCTATTTTCAAAAACTTGTTTTTGGGAAAATAAAGAAAAAAAAATTCTTGTATTTTTGAAATCAAAAACATGTTTGGTTAGTTGAAATTAAAAAGATATTTTTTTCAAAAAAAATAGAAAATACTAAAATATGTTGTTATTAGGATTTGAACTCTAATGCTAACTCATTAAATGAGACAAATTCATTAAATTAAATACGTGTTTTCATTAACTATTGAAAATTAGAAACCGAAAACAGCCTTTTGCATGTTTTTAATTTCCTTCACAAATTGAGTTTTGAAAATAGTTTTTGTTTTCTGTCTATTTTGAGTTGCCAAACAAGTTTTTTAGCCTCAAAAATAGAAATTGCTTTTGAAAACAGAAAATAAAGGAAAAAAATAGTTACCAAACATACCCTAAGTGTTTGAATTTCTAAAAGTCAAAAGTTGTGATTACACTTTTTTTTAGTGGAGTTTTCTCTCCATTTTCAACCGAATTGGGTGGACACAAAATATGGGTGCGAATTGATTTACTTTCCTTCACTCTTACCCTTTTTCTCTTCTCTACTATCAAGCAAATAGAGAAAAAGCCTCCCTTTTCTTCTATACCCTCCTCTTTCCCTTTGGAAGGCCTCTTCTTTCTGTAGTTCCAAATGTTGAGTTAAAAATATTTATTCTTCCTTTCTCCTCCCTTTCAAACCAAATAAGTGAAATCTAAATTCTTATCTTTTTTACATTCATCTCCTTTCCACATCCAAACACATCAATGGAAAAACATCTTCTTTCCCCCTTTCCTTTTTCTTCCCTTTCTCTTTTCATTTCCTTTTCATTTTCCCCAAGTGCAACCAAAAATAGCATTAAAGTCTCAACTCCCCGCCACCCACGTCTATTCATAAAAATGAAATGGGTAGTATTGTGTCAATACGCTTAATAAATGATTCCTGTCAAGGTTGAGGGTTTTGACATCATTATTAAATAAGTTGGTTAGAATTGATTCATATAATTGAATACCCTCATCTTGACATGAATACGTTTCTGCTAACACAAATTGCCATCCCTAGGTTAAGAATATAGTCAAAATTTTCATTGAAGTTTTTACTAAACATAATAATAAATTTTGGTAAACTTTTGGATTAGTTTAAAATGTTTTGTAATTAGTTTTAAATGAATTTGAAATAGAATGAGATAGAAGTAATTTTACAGTTTGAACTTTGAATTAGTTTTAAATTAAAAGAACACTTGGCACAAAATTGGAATATGTGAAGTTTAATTAAGATAATACTTGACACAAAATTAGAATGCAATTAAAATATAATTAAATTATTTTATTGAGTTTCCAATTTAATGAAAGAATTGATAGACATAAAACTCAGTAATAATGAATGTCTACTTTGTGTGACTTATGTGTTGCTTATGCTATCAATATCAACAAATAATTTTTTTAAGGGGAAATTACATGTTACTTCCCTAAACTATACCTTAGATTACACTTTGCATCCTAAACTATTCGAATGCACGTTTTACACCCTAAACTATGACATTTGTTATGTTTTGCACTCCAACATTAGTTTTACTATTAAGTTATACACCCTAAACTATGACATTTGTTACATTTTGCACTCCAACGTTAGTTTTACTATTAAGTTAGATGGAAATTTATAACACATGACTTGCATGTGATTTTTAGGGTGCAAAGCATGCAATCAAATAGTTTAGGGTGCAAAGTGTAATTTAGAGTATAGTTTAGGGTGGTAAAATATAATTTTCCTTTTTTTATGTAATTTATTTTTAGCTAGCTTGTTTAGAGTAGTTTATTTATGATAAATAGATAGTGGGGAGGAAGAGGTAGGATTTAAACCACATGTATGAGACACCACAAAAGATACTATTATCGTTTTGTAACCCCTTAAAATTCTGTGAGAGTTTATTTCCAAGTTTGTTTAGTTTATATAATATTTAAAACATTATTCCTTTAGGTACTAATGCATTTTTGTCCAAACTTATTTTATATGCCCAATAAACCAAGAAAGAAAACGCTCTTTCAAACCATCATATTAAGTAACTAAATATAAAAGAGGTGTTTAAAATATAAGAATACATGCCAAAGTGAAAGTGACCACAAGATTATTCTCTTCCCCACCAAAGCTGCAAAGCATATACCATTGTTGTCGACCTCGCTTAGCTTATATACATGGTCATGTGCCAATCTTATCATCGTAGCCACTGTGGATGGGAGGTCATTGTGGCTATGAGTCTGGATTTTATGACAAAGACAAAACAGCTTGGTAGTTGGGTTAGTGACAAAGGAAAAAAAAACTTAGTCTTTTTAGTTGTCCACATAGGCATTGCGTAGTAACCCAAGTGGACAAGTGGACATGGGTCCCAATAAAATCATCAAGCTGATGTCACACTGAATTTCAACCTGACCTGGCCGCCATGCCCATGAGTCGTTTGACTCACGTGTGTCAACTACTACTCAATTACTCAATTTGGGTCCCATTATACAATTTCCTTTTGAAGTGGCACACCAATGTTCATGTAATTCTACCCTCTTTCTATTTTTATCACAGTTTTATTTTATGACTTTGTCAGTGCTATATATATACAATTTAAAAGACTAGTCAATTTTCCCTCCTTTGTCCCTATATAAAGGCCTAAACCTTTCCAAATGTTGTATATATATATGACCAAATACAATACCACTCCACTCAAAGCCCTCTAGTGTGTGTTCAAACTTCAAACATATCAAAGCTTTTCAAACCAAAAGAATTCAATTCAATTCAATTCAGCATGGATTTTTCATTCTATCAAAACCCATATCCTGAATTTTCCTCCTCTTCTTCATTCAACTCATCAGAATCTTTGTCATGGAATAATTACATGCACAATTTTGAAAATCAGTACCTTCCTTTCAATGAAAATGACACCCAAGAAATGCTTCTTTATGGTGTCTTAGCTGAAGCCACTAAAGACTCATCCGAAACCGCATCTTCAGTTCATGTCAAAGATCATGAGGAGGTGAATTCAAGAGCCAATGAAGGAGGGGAGCCCATGAAGGAAGAGATTTCCTATAGAGGGGTTCGAAGGCGGCCTTGGGGAAAATATGCGGCGGAGATAAGGGATTCTACAAGGAATGGTGTTAGAGTTTGGATAGGAACTTTTGACACTGCTGAGGCTGCAGCTTTGGCTTATGATCAAGCTGCATTTGCAATGAGGGGATCAATGGCTGTTCTTAATTTCCCTGAAGAGATAGTCAAAGAGTCACTCAAAAAGATGAATTATGGCCATGAGGAGGGTTGCTCACCAGTTTTGGAATTAAAAAAGAGGCACTCTTTGAAGAAGAAATCAAAAGGCAAGAAGAAGAAAGAAGAAGAGATCAACTCAGGGTTGGAAAAAGTGGTGGTGTTTGAGGATTTAGGGGCAGACTATTTGGAAGAGCTTTTGGGTATTTCTGAAAGTGCTAGTCCTTGGTGAATGAATCATGGTCATCATGACTCATGGCCAGTACCAAAATTAGTATCTCTGTTAATTTTTCAGATCGAAATTGACCACTTAATTTCTTGGATATCTTTAATTGTTTGTATCTTTCTGTAAAATTTTTCTGATAATGGAGGATTCAACTTTCAATTACTACGTGGGACATTTGATTTTGAGTCAACGTGGACAAAGTGACGGCAATTGTACTAATTCTATTTCTAATTGTTCACCTTAACTGTTGTGACGGATATAAATCCATTTGTAATAATTAGTATATTATATGTTCTGTCACACTCTTTCTTTTATAACGCAGAACTTTCCAAACTTTCTTTATGCCAGTAGTTAGCCAGAATCAAATTTCCACAATTTTTTTTTTTTCCTTTTTTTAACTGTCTAACTTTTTTAAAAACAATAAATGATACAGTCAAATATTTTAAGCCATTTTGTTCATCAACTACCATATCGGCTATTTCACGTTTCACTTATAAATAATAGTTATGTTAACGGGTGCATTTAAGATAATTATTACTTTATAAATCATTTTTAAAAAAATTAGACGTTACTTTTATGATAAATTAAAAAAATTATCAAAATATTAATTGTTTTTATTATATTTTCACAAAACATTTCTTAAAATGATCTACTAACAAATGCTCTTAGGACATCCATTAATATTTTTCTAAAATAAATACAGATTTTATTTATTTAATTTCTGCCTGGCCGAAATTAACTCTGGCCAATAAATGAGTAAATATAACATGAGAGGGAGAGGCAGGGAAATTATGGCCATTAATTAAGGGTTGGAGCTATATTTAATAATTTCGGCACCTCTTTCCACTTATGATGATTTAGAATTGGGATTCAAACACCCACCAACCCCTATCCCCTATTCACCAAACAAGAAGAGAAAATTAATGGAACTTTCACATTTTATCATCAATTTAATGAAGTTTGGTTACAAGTTCATGTTACTAAATTGATTTATCTTTTTTCTTAAAGAATAAATTTTTTTATCTTGTTATAAGATTTAAAAAAAGAATTAGAAAAGTTATATAATATTATAATTGTACACATTATGTTTGAAAGTTGACATTCAAAAAAAAAAAAAAAGGATAGTGTATGATTTACAAATTCCACAGCAAGTTTGTCATGTACATCTTCTTCTTTCTTTTTTGTTTTTTGTGTTTTGTTTTTTTCGTTGGTCATCAAAGCTGTCCTTGTCTTAGAAAATGATAGAATGACTCGTCGGTCAAGGCAGCTGATGATATTCCTTGTGAGGCCTTAGCAGCACCATTAGTTTAGTATCGGCTATGCTACTATTAACTTCTTCTTGGTGGGATCCATCAAGCACTCAGACCAAGTGTCAAGTGTGTGTATTAATTGTAATAAATTTGCCCCAATTCCAAGCCAATTTTCATTTTCCCTTTTTTGCTTTTCAAACAGGGCCATGAAAATGATTCCCATATTTTGTTTTGATCTTCAATTTGTTCCCAGTAGATTGGACCTTCTATAAAATTATAAAAATAAAAATAAAAAAGAAAAAAAAGAGAGAGAATATCTTGTGTTGATGTCATGACTTTCAGTTATTTTCTGATGATGTAAAAATTAATATTTGACATTCAATTAGTTATCATTGTTCAGATGAGAGAAATATTAAACCCATGCCTAAAAATGTTCCTAGAGAGTTTCCATGTCATTTTCATATTCTCTAGTTGCAAAATAAAATTACGTAAATTATTCAATATTATCAGAGTAATGCTCTATTCATTCACCCAAATATTGGGTCTTAACTCTTTACATAAAAATAAAAAGTGAGACTTACTATCATATATCAGAGAAGAAAACATTATTATAAAGTACTACTAATTACTTGCAACAAAAAAGAACCATTTTTTTTTTAAGTAAAATTTAAATTACATGACACCATGCACATTTTTAAATAAAAGTACTTAAATTTATTGTGAAATATACTACATAATTTCATGGCAAATGAAGAATATTTTCTTATGAGTTATTTTATCTCTTCTTTTTTTTTTTTTTTTTAATCATGGTTAGAAATTCCTAAATCTACCCCACCCCTCGTCCAACCCGGGTCTCAAATTACTCACTTCAGGTAATTAGTACCAAAGGAAATACCATTAAACCATTAAGGTCATCGACTATCTCACTCTCTTCTAAACTTATAAACATTATGCTCAACAAATTATTGGGTTAGAGGATTTTTCATAATCCAACCCAAGTAATAAAAATAATAACAAGAACATAGTGTTGCTTATTACTAGGGGAATAAAAAAAAGAAGGAAAAGATCAAAGTGGAGGACTTGGAGGTTCCATTTGACCAGGAAACAATTTGATTTATAGTTTTTTTTTTTTAGGGGGGTTTTATAAGTAGATAGTGGGGGAGGGAAGGATGCAATTTGAACCATAAACATAAGATATTAGGATATAATTTGACCCATTTAAAAATCGAAATAGTCCTGGATCATTATGATTTAGGCTAATTTTATATATATCATATGGCCCGGTGTTTTCAATTGTTTCACATTTGGGACTGGCTACATTATCAAATATATCTGGGGCCTTCAGCTCATGGTTTTCATTGGACTATTAATATTCTATCTTTTCAACAAAACATCGGGCTTCGTTTCGGAAAAACCCACTCTTCCCATGTTGACTCTTGCAGCCGTTGTCCTAACATGGGCCTATCATTTGGGCAATGGCCTATTAAAGTCGCAGCTTTAGGTTTTTTTTTTTTTTTGGAGAAAAAAGTGGCAGCATTAGGTTGTAATCACTAATTTGAATGTTCTATATATGACATGTTATTTCTTAATTAAATACAACTAGTCGCTAACTCGTGCAATGCATGGAAAAATTTTGGATAATTGTATAATGTATCATGTATAAGATTCAAAGCTGAAATTATTAAAGCATAATGAAAATATTTGATCACACAATAGAGAAACATAAGAGAAAAATGTGGCTATCATCAAAAGACTAATCCATGGCAATATAGTTGAAAATTTTAGTTATAGCAAAAAATAAACCCAAAAATTCAAATGTTAAAACTTTCAAAAAGCCAAAAAAATTAAAGAATCTGAATATTCCGAGCCTAAAAATTATTGAAACAAAACATAATATATATATATATATATATATATATATATATATATATATATATATATTGTGGGGGCAAGCTTTGTCAGTCAACAGTGGGCCTTGGGACCAGGATGAAGCCCAGCCATGGCGGGAAGCGAAAACAGGGTCGGGAGACTTTTAGCCCAATCCTGTTGGGCCGGGCCGGGTTTGTTTAAGGGTCGTCCGAGGAGGAGTGTCTCCTCGGACGCACTAAACGGACGTCCAGCGCGTGCCCTGTCCATGGTGAGGAATCCTTCTAAATGAAGGAAAATGCTAAACGGGCAGGGAGCAACCACTACTGCTGCATTAAATGCAAGGAAACTACTTTTCCAGCCGCATTAATGTGGATTGGACAGGAAAATAGTATTATCTCGGCCACTGCAACTCACAGAAAAAGGAGGAGGATGTCCTTTGGGACAGGCACTCAAGGAGAGGCCTAGATGGTGAACAAGTGTAAGGTCATTATCAATTGAAGGAGGATATATAAGAGCAGAAAGTCCCCATGAAAAAAGGAAAAAAGAAAGAGAAAGGAGAGACTTTCTAAAAAGAGAGCAGGAGGAACACTAAAGCAGCCCCATGGACCGTTATCTCATGAAACTGAACAAAACATTCTCACGTTCTATGTGTTGCATGGTTCACCATTAATCACGTCCACTCTGTCAAGACCTAGCTCTGAGTCCCACTCTCTACAAATTCATTGTCGAGGGTCTTTTGGGCCAGAATCGCTTGCTTGCTGGGCCTGGGCCCCAAAAACCGCCCTTACAATTGGCGCCGTCTGTGGGAAGAACTTGTGTCTCGACAAGTGAAACCACGAGAAATGGAAGGATCAGGTCCACGCCAAATAGGACGTGCAGATTCCCAACGACAGGACAATGTTATGAATCTTGAACGAGAGAAGGACCAAAATAAACAGCGAGAGGGAAGTGTGAACACCTCCCACACAGGAGAAAGCCGTTCAAAGGGGAAGGGTCGCGCATCCCCTGAGCAAAACGATCGAAGGATTCTGCTGCAAGAGATTGATGCCTTAAAGAAAGAGTTGCGCCGAGCGCAGCGAAAACGTCCTTTACTCCGCTCGGACAGTAGCAGTGATGGGGACAACGAATACAAGCAAACATCAAGAACTCCTCCGAGCGAGACCTTTTCTTACGAAGAAGAGCGGCCTTACAAGCGCGGCCACAAGAGTCCATCTTACCACGGCACAGCCAATGATGCCATGAGCCGTGCTTTGGATCGCATATCCCAATCGCCCTTCACGCGAAGGATAGAGAGGGCAGTGCTTCCTCGGCGGTTCAATCAACCGGCATTCGCCATATACAATGGTCGGACCGACCCAGTAGAGCACGTAAGCTAATTTAATCAGAGGATGGCCGTCCATTCCAGGGATGAGGCGCTAATGTGTAAGTTGTTTCCGTCCAGCTTGGGACCTATGGCCATGAGATGGTTTGATTCCCTCCCACCAAACTCCATTGACTCCTTTAAACAGCTGACACAGGCTTTTGGATCTCGCTTCATAACCAGCAGTAGGGTTCCTCGGCCCCTAGATTCCTTCTTGTCCTTGTCCATGCGAGAAGGAGAAACGTTGAAAGCCTACTCAGACAGATACTGGGAGATGTATAACGAGATAGAAAGGAATTATGATGATGTCGCCATCAGCACGTTCAAGTGGGGCCTGCCGACAGATCATGGCCTAAGGAAGTCCCTCACTGGGAAGCCAGTTACCAGCGTGCGTCAACTCATGGACAGGATTGACAAGTACAAAAGGGTCGAGGAAGACCAGCAGATGGGGAAGAGTAAAGCGAAGGTTGTCCCTCAGGAGAGGAGGGACTTCAGGTCGGATCGATTTAACAATAGTAACAGGCCGAGAGGAGATTATATAGGGCATCACGGGTCTACTGGGGCTCAGGCGGTCCATGCTGTATTCCGAGAACCGCTCCACAAAATCCTGGAGAAAGTGAAGTATGAACCTTTCTTTCAGTGGCCGAACAAGATGGCTGGTGATCCTTTGAAGCGCAATCAGAACCTGTATTGCGCGTACCATCAGGAGCCGGGTCACACCACCGACGATTGCAGGAGCCTGAAAAACCTTTTAGATCGGCTCGTCCGAGAGGGGAAGCTGGGGCATCTGCTCCATCGCCCTGAAGGAGGACAGGGACCGTCGAACAATGAAACCAGACAAAGTACGCTGAGGCCGCCCATCGGCACAATTAATGTCATCCTCGCCGCACCTGGAAGGACAGGCTCTGCCCCTTTCAGGGTAATGTCAGTGAGTGGTCTCCCAGCTGAGCCGGACAGCAGAGTATCTAAAAGGGCCAAGGTGGGTGCCACCCCCTTGATCGGATTCTCGGAAGATGATAAGCGGGGTACCATTCAACCCCACGATGATGCCTTAGTCGTCACGCTCAGAATCGGAGGTTATGACATGAAAAGGGTGCTAGTTGATCAAGGTAGCGCTGTGGAGGTAATGTACCCCGACCTATATAAGGGGCTGAATTTAAGGCCGGAAGACCTTTCACCGTACGATTCTCCTCTGGTCAGCTTCGAAGGAGCAATCGTCACCCCGAAAGGCATGATCAGGTTGCCTGTGCAAACGGACTCGGAAGTGGTGGAAGTGGACTTCATTGTAGTAGATGCGTACTCCCCCTACACAGCTATCGTGGCCCGGCCGTGGCTTCATGCGTTAGGGGCTGTACCATCAACCCTGCACCAAAAAGTGAAATACCCGTCAGGAGGTCAAATAAAAGAAATAATAGGGAACCAGGGCATGGCCAGGCAGTGCATGGTGTCGGCGATTTCACGACGGCAAAGTGGTGAGCCTTCCACATCAGCCGAGAAGGGATTATAGCAATTAATGAACTTGACCCCAACCGCGGGTGAGGGAAGACCAGCCCCGGAGGTAAGTTGTGAGGATCTAGAGAAAGTACTCGTCGGATCAGACCCTGAGAGGTTCTTTCAAATTGGTTCAGAACTACCGCCCCAGGAGAGGTCAGCACTGATTGCTTTTCCCCGACAGAATGTAGATGTGTTTGCGTGGGACCCCTATGAGGCCCCCGGGGTCGACCCAGGTTTCATCTGCCATCACCTTAATGTGAATCCGGCTATAACACCTAAAAGGCAGCCTCCTCGGCGACCGTCGAAAGAACATACCGACGCCGTAAGAGAAGAGGTCGCAAAACTGAAGAAAGCAGGGGCTATCAAAGAGGTCTTCTATCCCGAGTGGCTAGCCAACACGGTCATGGTAAGAAAGAAGAGTGGGAAATGGTGGGTCTGCGTAGACTTCACAGACCTAAACAAGGCCTGCCCAAAAGATCCCTTCCCTATGCCCCGGATAGACCGGTTGGTAGATTCGACTGTCGGACACCCCAGAATGAGTTTTCTAGACGCCTTTCAGGGCTATCACCAAATACCCTTGGCCACTGAAGACCAGGAGAAGATTGCTTTCGTCACGCCGGTTGGGAATTATCATTATAAGGTGATGCCTTTTGGTCTGAAGAATGCCGGCTCAACCTATCAAAGGATGATGACCAGGATGTTCGAACAGCAGATGGGTAAGTGCGTTGAAGTGTACATAGACGACATGGTGGTTAAAAGCAAGTTAGTGCCCGACCATATTGAAGACCTCAGCAACGTTTTTCAAATACTGAGAAAGTACAAGCTACGGCTCAATGCAACTAAGTGTTCATTTGGGGTGGGATCTGGGAAGTTCCTGGGTTATATGGTCACTCACAGAGGCATAGAGATTAACCCCGACCAGATAAGAGCCATCCATAGTCTGCAACCTCCTCGGAACCCTAAAGAGGTCCAAAAGCTTACGGGTATGATAGCTGCTTTAAACCGTTTCATCTCGCGCTCAGCAAACAGATGCAGGCCGTTCTTTCTCTTATTACACAAGTGGAAGGGATTTGAGTGGAATGAAGAGTGCGTTACAGCTTTCCAACAGCTAAATGAATACCTCGCCCGACCACCTATTATGTCCAGCCCCGATGCCGACGAGGTCTTGTTCGCCTACATCGCCGTCGCCCCTCACGCTGTCAGCTTGGTGTTGATCCGAGAAGACAACGGCACGCAGCGACCAGTCTATTACGTGAGCAAATCGCTGCAGGAGGCAGAAACCCGCTATCTTCCCCTCGAAAAAGCTGTTTTGGCCGTTGTACAAGCCACGCGAAAGCTTCCCCACTACTTTCAAGCACACACTGTAGTGGTGCTAACGCAACTCCCCTTAAAGGCCATCCTACGCAGTGCGGACTACACCAGCCGAATTGCGAAGTGGGGGACGATCCTGGGTGCCTTCGATATCAGATACATGCCACGCACTGCTATAAAGGGCCAGGTCCTCGCCGACCACGTGGCAGAGTTTGCGGAACCCATGCTAGAAGTCATGCTAGGGGCTGATGGGAAGATGATCAGCACAATTTCTCAACATGAACACACTTGCTGGACAGCGCACGTCGATGGCGCAGCGAATCAAAGGGGCTCAGGAGTAGGACTCGTTCTGCTCTCGCCTGAAGGCATAACCATAGAGAAGTCATTGAGACTCGGATTTCCAGCCACGAATAACGAAGCCGAATATGAGGCGCTACTGGAGGGAATGTCGATGATTCTGAAAATGGGGGGGAAATCCGCGGACATACTCTCGGATTCGAGACTCATTGTGGGGCAAGTAAACGAAGATTTGGAAGCTAAGGACGAAAGGATGCAAGACTATTTGGATCGGGTTAAACACCTGCAGACCCACTTTCATCATTTCCGCTTGACGCACGTTCCCAGAAATGGAAACACTCATGCTGACTCCCTCGCGACGTTGGCTACCTCCTCGGCCCAGCCCCTTCCTCGGGTCATTCTGGTAGAAGACCTCACCCATCCCTTAGCAGGGAAGGCCAGCGGAGTTCGAGTACATACCGTCAGGACAGGACCGAGCTGGATGGATCCTCTAGTGTTGTACTTAAAGCACGACACCTTGCCGGACGATAAGATGGAAGCCGACAAAATCAGGAGAAAGGCTACTCGATTCTGGTTGTTCGAGGACTCCAAGCTCTAAAGACGCTCGTTTTCGGGGCCGTACTTGCTGTGTGTGCACCCAGAGGCCACTGAACTCATCCTGGAAGAGTTACACGAGGGAATTTGCGGAATTCATACAGGGGGTAGGTCTTTGTCCCACCGAGCCCTAACGCTCGGTTACTGGTGGCCGAGCATGCACAAGGAAGCCCTGGAGTATGTGAAGAAATGCGACCAGTGCCAGAGGTTCGCCCCAAATATACACCAGCCTGGCGGAGAGTTGAACCCGTTGTCCAGTCCCTGGCCATTCGCACAATGGGGCCTAGACATACTTGGTCCGTTTCCCAAGGCAACAGGGAACAGGAGATTCCTTCTCGTCGGCACTGACTACTTCACCAAATGGGTGGAAGCTGAAACTCTGGCAAACATTAGGGACGTCGATGTCAAGAAATTTCTTTGGAAGAACATTGTCACCAGGTTCGGCACCCCACACACCCTGGTGTCCGACAATGGACTCCAATTTGACAGCAAAGCCTTCAGAAGATACTGCAGTGAGCTAGGAATTATTAACCGGTATTCCACGCCAGCTTACCCACAGGGTAACGGACAAGCAGAAGCAGTCAACAAAACCATACTGAACGGACTTAAAAAGAGATTGGATGACGCAAAGGGAAGGTGGGCCGAAGAGCTAGCCCATGTCTTATGGACATACCGCACCATACCCCGTAGGTCCACCGGGGAAACCCCTTTTTCTATGACCTATGGAGCCGAGGCTGTCATCCCACTGGAAGTGAACTTCCCCACCCAGAGAACTGCCGCTTTCTGCCCCACTGCCAATGACAGACTTTTGGAAAAGAGCTTGGATCTCATTGCTAAAAGAAGGGAAGGCGCGTCGGTCCATCTAGCTCACTATCAGCAGAAGCTCAAGCAAGGTTACGACACCAAGATAAAGCCCAGACCGCTGGCGCCTGGAGACCTAGTATTGAGGAAGGTCTTGGGCACCGCAAAGAACCCTGCGTGGGGAAAGCTCGGACCAAACAGGGAGGGACCGTACCGTATCACTTCCGTAGCCGGCATAGGAGCCTACTTCTTGGAAGACTTGGATGAACGTGTAGTGCCACGCCCTTGGAATGTAAATAACCTCAAAAGGTATCACTATTAATAAAAGCATCCTTTTCATTTGAGTTCTGGTTTCCTTGTGATTTTCTGCCTTGTATCCTATTTTTTCCTTCAAGTACTAGACAGAACCAAGGTTTTGCATGGTCCTCGGACTCAAGCCAATGGGGAAACTAGCTACGTTAAGAAGACCTAAGCGTTGAACAGAACCTAAGTCCTGCCTGGCTCTTCGGACCACAGACTTGGGGGAAATTAACTGCTAAGCCGTTCTCAATAAGCGTTAAACAGAACCTAAGTCTTGCCTGGCTCTTCGGACCACAGACTTGGGGGAAATTAACCATGCCTATTTAAGTACTAGACAGAACCAAGGGTTTGCATGGTCCTCGGACTCAAGCCTATGGGGAAACTAGCTACGTTAAGAAAACCTAAGCGTTAAACAGAACCTAAGTCCTGCCTAGCTCTTCGGACCACAGACTTGGGGGAAAGTAACTGCTAAGCCGTTCTCAATAAGCGTTAAACAGAACCTAAGTCTTGCCTGGCTCTTCGGACCACAGACTTGGGGGAAATTAACCACATGTACTTAAGTACTAGACAGAACCAAGGGTTTGCATGGTCCTCGGACTCAAGCTTGTGGGGAAACTAGCTACGTTAAGAAGACCTAAGCGTTAAACAGAACCTAAGTCCTGCCTGGCTCTTCGGACCACAGACTTGGGGGAAAGTAACTGCTAAGCCGTTCTCAACAAGCGTTAAACAGAACCTAAGTCTTGCCTGGCTCTTCGGACCACAGACTTGGGGGAAATTAACCACATGTACTTAAGTACTAGACAGAACCAAGGTTTTGCATGGTCCTCGAACTCAAGCCTATGGGGAAACTAGCTACGTTAAGAAAACCTAAGCGTTAAACAGAACCTAAGTCCTGCCTGGCTCTTCGGACCACAGACTTGGGGGAAATTAACCACATGTATCTAAGTGTTAGAAGGAACCCAAGTCTTTCTTCCCCTCGGACCACAGCCTTGGTGAAATTAACTACTACTTTCTTAGCTCATACTTAATCGCATTGTTTAAGCTACGACTAATGGCTCATCCTCGGGAGTCTACTGACATAATCAAGATTCATTCATAACAAAGGCAAAATGGAAGCAGCAAAACAAAACGAAACGAAGTCATATCATTCATTAAATCCCAAAATATTTCGTTTTACACATATTTGCGAAGCCTAAGCAAACAAAAGCAAAACCTACTACAAGCAAATCCCTACACTAATGCCTTAAACTTTGTCCTGGGCTGAGCTCTTCACGGGGACAACGGCCACGGGGATTTCCTCCTCGGCCGTTGGTTTGGGCCCGGTTTCCTTAGCCTGTGCAACGACGTCCCTTATCGTAAGGGCGTCCTCTGGCGATTTGTCCCTGGCTGGTGGCTACACCTCCTCGTTTCCATTCTTGCCCCCTGGGATGTCGGCGTCGAGAGGAACGGTTTGGGCAGAGGCGAGATCCCTTGGGGAATCCGAGCCAGGGATCTCGCGAATATCCTTTGGGAAGAAGATACTCTCGAGCCTCCTAAGGTCGGAATCCACAGGAACTGCTGCTCGGTCCATGGCGACTCCCCAGGATTCAGCAACGTAGTCCCTGCAAACCACAGCTACCTCTTCGGTCAGCCTGGCTTCAGTGTCCACCACTCCCCGTTCATAAGAGGCCGCCACCGCAGCCTCAACCGCCTCCCTGGCCAATCTGGCCCCTTCCTTCACTTGTAGCAGCTGCGCCTTAAGATCCAGGACCATTTGCCTCTCGGTCGCAAGGTTTATCTCCGATAAATGAAGCTGTTGGCGCATGTCCTCGGCCTGCTTCATTGTGCTCTCAAGGCCCGCATTGGCGCTGTCCCGATCCCTCATAGCCTCTTTAAGTTTTTCTTTTAGGCTCTCTTTTTCCAGCATGAGGACAGCAGCAGTTTTCTCCGCGGCTACGTGGGATTGAACCTCGCCATTAACCTCGTCCCGTGCATTTTTCGCCCGCTCTTCGGCGACGTAAATTTGCTGGGTGATCTGCATAGAGTTAATAAAAGTGTCGTTAAAGCTAAAACAACTGCTAGATGAAGGTGGAGCAAGGTGTCCAACCTTGCCGAGACTTGTCTTACCATAGCGAGATCCCTCTTCAAAGACTTGAAGAGGTCTGGTTGCCCCGTTTTCCTGAGCCCATCCATGTCGCGGGGCAAAAGCAGGGGTTGCTGCAGGGCCTCGGCGAGGTGCGACGCCTGTCCCCGTTGGGACTCCCAAATTGTGGCATCCCAGGGAATGGGAGCGCCATCCATTTCCAGCCGCGGGCTCCAAGTGCGTTGCGCCCTCCTCAGCGCT
Source organism: Quercus tomentella (assembly GCA_028535165.1). Classification (NCBI taxonomy): domain Eukaryota; kingdom Viridiplantae; phylum Streptophyta; class Magnoliopsida; order Fagales; family Fagaceae; genus Quercus; species Quercus tomentella. Next base: position 24,064,777 of record JAPQVY010000089.1, on the reverse strand, counting down.
GCTTCGTCTCGGCTGTCAGTGGACTTGGCCCACTTATCCTTAGGCTCCTTTCCTTTCTTTTGCTGCTTGGTTTGCTGAGGGCCGACCTCACCCTTCTCCAGTTCTTCCACGGGCCTCTTCCGCCTCAGATTGGGCATAGGCTGAAGTGGGGGGTCGGTGGATGGAGGAGGAGGAGGGGGAAGTTTAGCCGGAGCCTGCTCCTTGGGGGCGTCCTTAGAGGATTGTCCCTTGTTCCTATTGGATAGAAGGCCCCTGAGGTCAGACCTTGGCTTCAAGTCCATCCCTTCTTCCTCAATCTCTTGACTATTATCAACTTGTGCGACGACTAGACCGAGGGCAGGAGCTGCTGAAGCACGGTCTAAATCTGTGTCAGAGTCCGAGAGCTCTACAACTCTGGCCGACGCCTCCCCTTCCTCGGCAAATTGGAAACGGTCTATTTGTTCCTCTAGGGATGAATGCGAAGAACCAGCCTCCTCCTCCGGGACAATCGCTGCAGGAATGGGGTGCTGATCAGGCAGTTGAACAGGAGGCAAATCTGATGAAGCAAGAAACCCTGGTATGGAAACGTTTATACGTGCCAATCTCGGACTTCCAGCCCTGATAGCTTGACCAGCTTCCACCAAGGATCGAGTAAGGGGAACAAAATCCAAAATCAAAGGAGCCGACCGTAACTGTCCGTCCTCGCTTACGAAAATCTCAGATCTCAAGAGGTAATTTAGAGCAGGAACGTTGACCAAGCTCAGCCGAGGAGATGTGTGTTCTTTGTCTGCAAAGATCGTTAAGTGAGTTATGTTAGTCCAAGGAGACATGCAGCCATAAAAAAGAAAACACAACACAAACAAAGCAAGACAGAGGGGGAAAGCTCAAACTAAGGTCCTCTCCACGGAACCTAATTTTATGGCACCCCACCTGGCTTTCCTGCCCTGGTCGGACAGTGAATGCCGTCATGCCATGGTCCGGAGACGATCAAATGGTTGTCCTTCAAGCCTTTGCTGGACTTGGGAAGGCAGGATATCAACCTCACTTCATCGGACCTTGACTTTAGGTAGTATGAGTCACCAAGCTTGTGGCATTCATAGAGATGAACCACGTCGCGCCAAGTTAGGCCGAGGTTCATCTGGTCGTTTAATACGTCGGTGCACCCCAAGATCCGGAGCAGGTTTGCGGTGCACTGGTAGGGGGTCAATCTATGACCACGCAGGTAGTCCCTAGTTATTCCCCCCATGGGGATCGTCATTCCTCCTTCCACGAAGGCTATCATTGGAATTACGACCTGCCCTGACTTCCTTTTGAAGAAAATTTCCTCCTCGTGGCAGTACTCTAAACCTACCTCCGGTGGAATACGATACTTCGCCCTGAAGCCCGCCATACCGGCCAGAGAGTCTACCAATTTTGAAAGCCTACCCATTCCCCCTAATCCTAGGTAATGCGAAGGCAGTTTGCCTAAAGAAGAGTAACGAAGAAGAAACGCGCACTTACGGGTAAGAAACTCGACGGAATCTTCAATAGAATGATGGCGAGGATAAGAGCGTACTGAAGAAGAATGCACTAAGGTCTTCTGAGTACTGGCGTTTTCGTCAAAAATGGGGAGTAAACGCCTTCAAAACCTTATATACTCAGAGGAAGTTGGACAGACATACTCCCGCCTAGAGTAAATAAAACGTTGTCCGCCGTTGATCTGGTCTCCAACCGTTGGATTGAAAAGGCGTAAAACTCCAAAAGCTGCAGTTAACTCCCCCCGGGGCATTAAATGCCTTCAGCATTAATGAGGCACGTGAGGACACACGCTCGCCTGGATAAAGTAGGGAACCACAATGGACTGTCCAGCAATTATCAAAATCCCGTTTTTCCTCCTCGGATCAAGAAGAAAGAACCGGAATTTTGAGGGGCTATTGTGGGGGCAAGCTTTGTCAGTCAACAGTGGGCCTTGGGACCAGGATGAAGCCCAACCATGGCGGGAAGCGAAAACAGGGTCGGGAGACTTTTAGCCCAATCCTGTTGGGCCGGGCCGGGTTTGTTTAAGGGTCGTCCGAGGAGGAGTGTCTCCTCGGACGCACTAAACGGACGTCCAGCGCGTGCCCTGTCCATGGTGAGGAATCCTTCTAAATGAAGGAAAATGCTAAACGGGCAGGGAGCAACCACTACTGCCGCATTAAATGCAAGGAAACTACTTTTCTAGCCGCATTAATGTGGATTGGACAGGAAAATAGTATTATCTCGGCCACTGCAACTCACAGAAAAAGGAGGAGGATGTCCTTTGGGACAGGCACTCAAGTAGAGGCCTAGATGGTGAACAAGTGTAAGGTCATTATCAATTGAAGGAGGATATATAAGAGCAGAAAGTCCCCATGAAAAAAGGAAAAAAGAAAGAGAAAGGAGAGACTTTCTAAAAAGAGAGCAGGAGGAACACTAAAGCAGCCCCATGGACCGTTATCTCATGAAACTGAACAAAACATTCTCACGTTCTATGTGTTGCATGGTTCACCATTAATCACGTTCACTCTGTCAAGACCTAGCTCTGAGTCCCACTCTCTACAAATTCATTATCGAGAGTCTTTTGGGCCAGAATCGCTTGCTTGCTGGGCCTGGGCCCCAAAAACCGCCCTTACACATATATATATATATATATATATATATATATATATATATATATATATATATATATATATATATATATATATATATATATCTATGTGATTACACAACAAAGAAATATAGAGAAAGATGAGTTACCTTTAAAAGAACAATTTGTGGATATAGTTGTTGAAATCTGTTAGACAATTTCAAAATTTGCAAAAAAAAAAAAAAAAAAAAAGGGAAGGGAAGAAAGAAAAGAAAAGTGAGAAATCAAAGAATCAGATGTTAAAATTTTCAAAAGTCCAAAAATAATATAATAAATTAGATGATTCAGAGCCTAGAAATTATTGAAACAAAACAAAAGAATATATGACTTCACAACAAAGAAATATAACAAAAAGATTGTTTACCCTTAGTGAAAATAGCTATAGCAATAGTGGAGCCACTAGTAAAAATTTCGAGTGAATTGCAATAGCAAAAAACCTAAAATTCAAACTAAACTCTACACCAACCAATACATTCACGAATACATATACATACATACATACATACATACATACATATATATATATATATATATCATCATGTACATCCTAAATTCAAATTTATTAAACCAAAAAAAAAAAAAAAAAGACGATCCTAAACCAATAACCCAAACAACACTACAATATTTAGAAATTAGATGTACATAGACAAACAATTAACCCTATACTAAAAAATAAAATAAAAAAATCAGAAATTTATTTTAGGGGCAAAAAAAAAAAAAATCTAACAATATATTTGCCAAGTAGGAAAAAATTCTAACCAAGAAAACAAAAATCGACAATATATAGAAGCATATATTACAAATAAGGAATTTGTAAGTGAGGCTATAATACCTCTGCCACTATTTGCTTCCCAAAATGCAGAATATCTTATTTTTGGTCAAAGCTTCATGCTATAGTGTATAAACATGTCACCTGGATGTACAAACATGAAACTTGAACAACACAAATACGGGAGGGAGGCGACGGTTACAGCTTTTGAGTGAGAGAGAAATAACAGGGTTTAGATGTTGTTTTCACTTTTTAATAGGATTAGTAGTGTTTCAGTAGGATAGATGTTGTTTTCACTTTTTAATTCACTACAAAAAAAGGGTCCTATAGCCACGTTTTTAAAACGCGGCTATAGGTCAGAAAAACATGGGTATAGGACGATTTGGCCTATAGCCACGTTTTTTTAGGCTGCATTTTCAAATGTGGCCTAAACCTCGTGACTATAGGCCTGAGGGGGTCTATGGCCGCACTTTTCAAACGCGGCCTAAAACCAGGACCTATGGCCGCGTTTAAAACGTGGCCTAAGACCAGGACCTATAGCTGCGTTTAAAACGTGACTATAGGATCGGACCAATGGCCACGTTTAAAACGTGGCTATAGGTCCTCAACCTACAACCGCATTTAAAAAACGCGGCTATATACCCTTAAATTAAATTTAAAAAAAAAAAAAAAAAAAAAAAAAAAAAACTTTGATTACCAAAAATTAATTTTCGGTAATCAAAAGTTTTTTTTTTTAATTTTTAAAATTAATACTTTCAAACTTTAAAATTTCAATTTTAAATAAATTAAGAAATTCAAAACAAAAATACAAACCCAGCAAATTCAAATTCAAACAAAAACCCAGAAAATTTCAAAATTAATCAACCACAACATGCTCACAATACAAACACAACATGCTCTAAAATACAAGAAAACAGTACAAGAACACAAACAGAACATCTCCTTCAATGAAATAAACCCAAACTGAACACACAAACTATTCAAGGAAAACAAAAGCACAAGCTCAAAAATACAAAAATCCCCATAACAAAAACACAACCAAAAAGAGTCCATATGCTCAAACCAAAAATTAATCAAAACACAATCAAACAAAAGAAAATAATTTTCGGCCATGGGTCAAAGAAAAATAAAGCAAAGAGAGATAATTTTTTGAGGCACTTTAGCTTCATTGATTCAAAATCTTCAAATCTAAAGCAAAGAGAGACTCAATCTTCAGATCTACTGCAAAGAGAGACAGAAAGTTAAAGGGGAAAAAAATGAACAAAACTCAAACAACAATGAACAAAACTCCAAATTTTCACAAATCCATTCATACAGCATCAGCAAGAAAGAGAGAGATTGAGAGAGTTTTGAGATTAATACGAGTGGTTAAGTCTGTGAGAGAGTTAAAGAGAGAGACTGTGAGGGAGCTTTTTTTTTTTTCCTTTTGCTAGGACCATACGAGTGGTTAAGTCTGAGATTTCATATTTTGAAATCTCAGAATTTTATTTTTTTATTTTTTTATTTATGGAATATTTTGGAATATGCCATAGAATATTCTATGGCATATTCCATATTTTTGTTTACGGAGGAAACCATCCGTTTTTTTTAAAGGAGGACCTATAGCCACGTTTAAAACGCGGCTATAGGTTAAGTCTATAGCCGCGTTTTAAACGTGGCTATAGGTCCTCCTTTAATATATATATATATATAGCTAGACCTATAGCCACGTTTATGAATGCGGCTATAGACTTACCCTATAGCCGCGTTTTTAAAACGCGGCTAAAACCACTTATAAACGTGACTATAGGTTTACTAATAACCGCATTTTTGAAAAACGTGGCTATAGATTAGATATAGCTGCGTTTTTGAAAAACGCGGCTAAAAAAATGCGACCATAGACCCGCGTGTTTTGTAGTGATTGGATAAATGGTGTTTCAGTAGGATAGGTAACAATGTTGCAAAAATGTAAACGGTTTAGATCTTATGTATTTTTTTTACTGATTTTTTTTTTTAAATAATGCTGATGTGGAAAATTGTGGAGAGGTCGGAGGCTTCGGTTTTATATATATATATATATATAGATTAATATATGAACAATCAAATGGTTAGATTTTTTTTATGAAAAAAAAACACTTATCTGCACTTTTTTTTATTAAGAAATATGACAACATATAGGCTTGATTATTTGGGTTGGTCTCTATATCAAATCTTGGATTTTGCATACCTATTCTTGGTGATGAATGATATACAATGAGCATACATCTGCAGATGGTTTTGGAATTCCTCTAACATGTTTCTATTTTGCCAAAGTATCTAGTCAATAATGTTTAATAATGTGTGATATGTTAAGGACCCAATTTTGTATTGATTGTTTCAAGACAAGCAAAACCTCCTAATTTGATAAATAGACTACTTCGAGGGAATCTAGACCAAGAGATTAATTGGTTTTTACTATATGCGGAGTTTTGAACCCTAGATCTCTTATTTGACAATAAGAGACTTTATCAATTGAGCTAACTAAATAATAAAATTTGAAACATTGAAATCACTAAATTCCATTCTAGACTCTCTAGCGCTATTTACTTGGTATTATTTTCCTCCACTTTAACTTCTTTTTCAAATATTAGGATTTTGTCAAGTGTCTTCATTATCTTGTAGTTCAACTAGCATATTTTGATGCTTTCAATGGAGATGTCTAAAATTCAAACATTCTCCTGCCACCTCCCCCTCTCTCAATGTTGTAACTATTGAATTATATTAAAAGATTTTAATCTCTAGAAAATCAATGAAAGATATATATGGTGAAGAAGAAGTAAGGCTTTTATTGATGAATTGATTAAAACAACTTGCTTCATGTCTCATTAATTCACATATGAAATTGGATACAATGTGACCATATTGAATCATTGAGAGAGAGAGAGAGAGAGAGAGAGAGAATAAATTATCTCATATAGCTTTAAAATACTAGATTCAGCCATCCGACCTTCGGGAAATGGAAAAGTAGGAAACAAACTAAGGAATTTAACAGTATTTTTTATAATCAAGTAAGCAAACAAATTAGGAAGTAAGCATACTAAAACCATGGCGGTGGTGGTGATGGTGACTACGGTTGAGATAGTGATGATGGCAATGACAGTTGGGGCGGTAGCCTTCATTGTTGAGGAGGCCATTCAAATCCTGGTCTCTTTGGCTCCCCATTGCCATTATAGCGAAAAAGGAGGCTCTACGAAATGCTAAGCAACATTAAAAATAGGTGGTGGGGGTGAACTAGTACTAGGGACGACTCTCTATGGGATACAATACAACCCTCAATTTATGATAAAAACCATGGGATATAAAATTTTCTCCAAGGATAGCACAAAAGCATCTTGGAGGAAGCTTAATTTATAGAAAAACCACGCAAGAAGAAACATCAAGGTAGTTGATGTCAGAAATATGGGTTTAAGGAACAGTTTCAGTGTATTATTCTATATAGTCCAAGTTGTACTAGTCTACTAGATGATAAAAAAAATACCAAAAAAAAAAAAAAAAAAGTTTTACTAGGAATCTTAATCCTAATTATATATCCTAACTATATTGTATTATAAATAATCTTATAAAGTTATCCCTAATATACCTCATTCTTTTAGATTAATTGGATTGGTTTTTTTTTTTTTTTTTTTTGGTTTATTTACATTTGAAGGTTCCTTCTAATGGATAAGATATTTAGCATCACCACGATATATTAAGTCTCTTTTATGGACCTAATTCCTTATGAGAAAGATATGATATATAACTATGACAAAATAAGAATTTCTCCCAATGCACCTCAAGTTCTATGCATTTGTTTTTTGTTTCTCTTGTTTCTTTTGTATTATTTTTACTTCTTTTTTTTTTTTTTTTTTGGGAGGGGTAGTATGACTTGCAGTTATTCACTCGGAATATTGCTTGTTTTGAGTCTAATAATTTTCAATTTCCTTAATAAATTTGATTTTTTTAAAGGAGAATATAAATTTGTTTACTTTTGTGATGTGAACTTCAATTTTAATTTAAATAATTTTGTAATATAATTTATTTTTTAAGATGATTAAGTGTGAGTTTGGATAGCAAACGCGGCTGGCGTTTGTGCTTTTCCCTGAGTCGTGCACTGTTTGTGGGACTTGCAAGTACGAAATTCAGCAAAAAAAAACTTTAAAACTGAGTCCAAAGGCACTATTTATAGTTTATAAATCATTTTGTTACAGTGTTTTTAATAATAAGTTTTCAGTTTTCAGCAAAAAGCAATATTCAAACAGACACTGAGAGTAAATTGATAAAGTGATTAACCGATAAAACTCAACTGAACCTTGTTTAGCACTCTTAGATAAGCACGAAGTTTTGTTTTTTTTAGAAACAAGCACACACGCACACAAAGAAGATAAAATAAGATTCTAATACAATAGTACACCACAACATGGAAATATATGCCGGAGCTTTTATAGACAAGACAAAAAAGTCTTCTACACTTAAAATATCATAATGCCTAAGTGACTTTGATTCATGCAGTAGCAAGCTTATAGGAGCAATGCTACACTAAAAATTAATTGATGTATTAGTCTGATGATAAAAACAATTATTACGTAGTAGATGCCATAAGTGAAAGTCCTATTTTAAAAATAAAAAATAAAAATAAAAAACTTAATTGAGCAATGGACCATAGTTCCCAATAACTTCTACGTTTCCATTAATCTCTGCTCAAGTCAAGTCGTCTCTGTATACAAACTTTAAAGGATAAGAAGATTAAGAACTTTTAATGAGCGGTCCCATTATGAGATGCTATTATCATTTGATCATTTTTTTCCGATATTTTGGAAATGTAATACGCATGATTATTAAATATGATCAGACGCGTTTCCCATGTAACTAAAATGAGATAGTAGCAGTCCATGGATCAAAACCAACGTGAGCAAGTACGATATAAGTAACATCCATTTCTTACTACGAATTGTGAAACTTTGCTTGGGTATATATGATTCTAAATATATACACGTATATTGCATGTGATGAATGGCAGCCTTAATCGTGGTAGTTAAACTAAAACATCAAGGTGGTTGGGCGCTAAAGCAATCAGTATATTGTCGAAACTTCTCACACAGAGAGAGAGAGAGAGAGAGAGAGAGAGAGAGAGAGAGCAAAAAGTCAGAACAGAAGTTTATAAATTTTGGAGACCCCTGATTATCTTTTCTTCTTCTTCCTTTCTTAGATTGAGTATTTAATTTGTCAAATTTTCACCTTGTTGTATTTAGAAGCGAAAATATTGTTTTTTTTTTTTTTTTTTTTTTTTTTTTTAGAATACTAAGTATTTTTTAACACACAAGGGGAAAAGGAATAAGGTTTTTTAAAGAAACTTACAGTGGTATATATTCAGAAGCGAAAATATTGTTACATATAAACTAATCCACACACTCTTATACACACATGCCAGAAATGAACTGAAATCAATCTTAGTACATTTCTGGTGTATGTGTAAGAGTGTGTGGATTAATGTATGTGTAATAAATGCTACTCGTAGTTAGAATTTATTTTGTGACAAAAAATTATTTCCTGTACGTAGTCCTGTACATGCACCAAGGAGCAGACCTATGAAATAATTTTGGACCAAAATAACAACATATACCTAATAAAGCGTGCAACAAACTCCTGGCTCATGGAAATCTTTGTACAATTCATCACCAAACATTTTGCCTGTATTCTTTTGCATGTTAGTAGGTTGTATTTCACATTCAAATTTCGATGAAGGAACAACGAGGAGATAGAGTTCCAATGGAAGAAGAGTTGCTTTTGTTGACTCTTCTTCCTTTGAATTCAACACTTACAACTTTAGCATAGCTTTCTTCCGTCCTTTACATTATACCTATTTAATGCAATGTATTTCGTTTGTCTCCTTTGTGTAGCATAGGTTAGTATTGATCAATTTAATACCCATTCCTTCAAAACACCTAGGTGTGAGACACCACATTATATGGATTTAGTCCTAGATACAATTTAAGGAAAAAGTTATGTGGCTTTGATTCTAGTTACATTTTAAATATTGAAAATTACATAGATAAGTACTAATCTATGAACCATTGATCTAAGTCTAAAGGATAAGTTACAAGATGTGAAGGGGTTAGTCACCCACCTTACCTGATGAAACTAATCTTCTAGGTTATGTTTGCCGATATATTATTATGTCACATCTCCCATACAAACAATATGTTATGCATTAGATTGTAATCATTACTTGAGATAGATCAAAAGCAATTGAAATAAGAGAAACAAGTGATTGTGTGTACTTGGTGTTAATCCTAGATCTAACATGTGACTAGATCATGAAATTCAAAAGGTAATCATAGTGGTTGTGTGTGATTAGTGACAATCCTAGATCTAACATTTGACCATTTTATTGAATTTGAAGGATGAACATCGTGATTGTGTATGATTGGTGTTAACCCTGAATCTATCTTTTGAGCATGATGAAGGGAATTGAAAACTAGCATGTTTTTTCATGGATTTAACAAAATCTAGAATCAAAACCTAGTGGGATGCATGAACATGTAAAAAATAACCAAGAACATACAAAGAATAGTCAAGAACATAGCAACAAACTAGCATGCTTTGATCCCAATTATCATCACACAACACAAACAAACATGTTTCTAACACAAATCTAAACTAACCTATGTACAAATCTAATAACAAAAAAAATGGGGTGGGGATTCCTCCAAAATCTTAAAGGGGTGGCATTGAAAAAAAGTCGTATTCCGAGACACAAGAAGACTGGATTCATGACAATATTTTTTTGTTTCCTCTATAACCCTAAGTTAATTACTATAGAATTCTAAAGAGAAGTACAAAAGTATTCACTCAATACCCTAAATCTCGAGAGGACTATGATATGACAAGCATTCTTTACTCTCTTTCTCTTTAGAACTCTAAGGGAGTGAGGTGCTTTGGAAGGAGAATCTCTCCCCTTTTATAGAAAAGGGAGATTGAGAGTTGACATATGTGGGGATCGAGCAAAGCAAAAAATGAGTAGGGGCCAAGTAAATTTTGGTTATGCCCAAAGCTTACTATAACATACAATAGTGTTAACTTTAAAAAATCACATCTCACTTGTTTTTTATTGACAACAATTCATTCTTGGGCTCACATTGAAACTCGCGATTTCTACTTTCCAGTTAAAAATATATCATTTAAAAATTTGTAGTGGCCTAAGAGATATTAACAGAAGAGTGAGTAGAGATTATTTCTTGAGGATGAGTTTCAACACAATTAACATTAATAAGTCCCAAATTAACTCCATTTTAGTATTAATAGGACTCAATTAACTCCATTTCAGCATTACTAAGCCCCAATTATTATTAAATCAAGCCCTTTAAGAGAGTAATTTCACCATAAATTCAGGGATCATATTATTGCATGACGACCGGATTAATCTAGTATGCTCATTATTGCCATTAGTTTTAGTCCAAGCCTAGGAAATTATGACACATCATTGGTTTTAAATTAAATCCACATGGAATCAATCAAAATCAATTGTGTGGGTGCATCTTAGCCGTTAAAGTTTCATTTCATAATATTTTTTAATCTAATGGTTTGATTAAGGCCTATGAATTTTTGTTTTGATCTTAAATATTTCAAGATTAGTTTTATGAGAAGCAAAGGGAAATCTAATGGCCAAAATTATGACTTTATCCCTAAGGATTGAAATTATCTTCTTTAACCCTTGAATAAGGTTAAGTACGGGTTGCAAAATAGAGTGTTTATACTAGATATAAGCCAAAATGAAGAAAGGAACTCCAACCTTTATGCAGGTTAATAAGAATATATATGTTGGTCAAAGGACTCAAGAAACCAGCTCATCAACATAAAATCGCACATCCGTCCATTGGAACTATCCAACATCAAAGCATAACCTACAACATAATTATTACATTAATTAATAACTCTTTTTTTAACTAAAATACAAATTACTTCATTGACTCTTCCCATTAGTAAGTTTCATGCAATCAAAATCAGGTTTTATTTAGTTTTAATGTTGAAGTACCCCAACAATCCATGATATTCAACGATCCTGAACAACTATATCAATTGATATAGTTGTTCAGGATTGTTGAATATATTTAATGAGCCTGGTTTTTGAAAACGGCCCAGTCAGCCGGGATGGACCTAAAAGATGTAGACAACATGTCCCGAGCTTAAGGATCAGAACTCATGAAGTTAAGACTTATTTACTAGTGACTACCAAAAATTCTTTGTTCTAAACATTTGTTCTTTGAGGAATTTATTTTAGAGTAGCCACTGATATTTTCTCAATTCATCTCTTAATAAAAGTCTAAAAATTCTTAATGATTATATGGTACAGAATCGTCTAAATGGCCAATAAACTTGTTACGTGGAAAGTTGCCATGGACAAAATCAACAAGCTGAAATTCTTACGCTTTGGGATCTGTTCAGAGCATGTCTTTGACGGACCACAGTATTGTTCCCAAAAGTTGAACACTTGATAGGGTTAAACTTAAACCCCTTATTAAGAGAGAGAGAGAGAGAGAGAGAATTGTAATGAATTATCTTAACATAAAGTACTCGATTAATGAAACACAATAGTAGAATAATATTCAAGGAAATTCAAATTTCCATACTTTTTTTCTCTTTTTTAATCAACATGAATAGAATACAGGTAGTAGTAAACAAACATGGGAACTTAACTATATTCTTTATAATCAACAGAGATAGTACTACAGTGATGGTGGCGGTGATCTCGGCTCTGGTGGTGGTGATATCGTTCCTGATGGTGGTGGCGGTGGTGTCACTGGTCGAGGAGGAGGACTTTTGAAGTGAATAGGAATATTGATAGCAGGAGGTGGTGGCGCAGGAGCAGATTTCCGGTGAGACACTACCTTCAATTTATAATAAAAATCGTTGGATCTCACAGAAGCAGCTTGAACGGTGTTGGCCTTGTAACTAAACTGTGATAGTAGCAATCCATGGATCAAAACCAACGTGACCAAGTATGATACGACACCCATTTCTTATCTTCAATTGCGAAACAATTCTTGGGTATCTTCTTTTATATATACGTGTAGTGTGTAGATATTACTAGACGAATAGTCATAATCGTGGTACTTAAACTAAAGCAATTAGTCTATGGATGAAGGTTCCCAGAGAGAGAGAGAGACTTTGAACAGATCCTTATAATTAAATTTCGGAGACCTTGTTTGTCTTTTCTTTTGCTTCTTTTATTAGGGGAAAAACTTAAGGGACCGTGGCATTTCCATATTTCTAGTCAGAATACATTACTTAATACGTTAGAATTTACTTCCCTTCATGGCATGTGCACATCACATACCTACTACAAGGATATTATAGTATAGCGAGAAACTCTTACACGTTTTGGAAATCTTTTTTCTAAGCTAATTAATTAATGGATGTAAACTAGTTTAAAAGAATATCTTGTCTTAATTATGTGTCTTGTGATGAACGCCAACTATAAACTCGATAATGTGAAAACAAAGCTGTTATCCGACATCAAGTAATATTTACTTTATATTAATCTTTCTTTTCAATTAATTGAAATTTATGAAATCTAAACTTAAGACCTATCTTGTCATTAAAAATCCTTTGAAAAAAAAAATTATACTGTATGTATGGACTCCCTTCTCCTTTCCCTCTAGCTCCCTCTATTCCAAACAGACTATATAGCGTTAGACATACTTCTGGTAATTAATCAAACCTTATACTTTTAATCGTGGCCATTTGAACCCCACATTTTCATTAATTTGATAATCAAAACCTCCCAGTCTCATTCCGTTAAATTTTATCCAAAGAGAGAGAAATTCGACACCAATACATAGTTATATATACAAAAAGGTAATGTTCTTAATTCCCTCTTTTTTTTTAAGTAGGAAAATCTCATACTGGTATGCAACTTGGAACATTAACACCCTTTGCTCCGCCTCAAATAGAATTTTGGCTCATTCCAGTGTGTTTCGAGCGTTCTAGCCTTCTAGGTCTGATTTCGGCCAAAATAGAAGATTCAACCAGTATTAGAATTTGACGTTATGGGTCTAAATAAGAGAGAGAGATAGAGAGAGAGAGAGAGAGAGAGAGAGAGAGAGAGAGATGGAACATTAACACCCTTTGCTCCGCCTCAAATAGAATTTTGGCTCATTCCAATGTGTTTCGAGCGTTCTAGCCTTCTAGGTCTGATTTCGGCCAAAATAGAAGATTCAACCAGTATTAGAATTTGACGTTATGGGTCTAAATAAGAGAGAGAGAGAGAGAGAGAGAGAGAGAGAGAGAGAGAGAGAGAGAGAGAGAGAGAGAGAGAGTACAAAAAACTAGTTCTAAAGCCGCATTTTTTTCCCAACAGTTTTGAAAACCGCCACTGTAGGAGACCTAAAACAGCACTTTTAAAAACTACCACAATAGGTTGACCTATTACGGTAGTTTAAAGCCAGTGCTTTTTAAACTGTTGTTATAGATAGCCTACTGCGGCACTTTAAAAAATTGCCACAATAAGTAGAGCTATTACGGCGTTTTAAAACCGCCACTATAGGTTTGAAATTTTTTTTTTTCAATGACCTATTACGGCATTTTTTGTGTATTTTAAATGACCTATTATGCATCTAATTAGAAAGAGAGTGAGGGGGGGGGGGGGGGGGGGAATCAAGAGCTACTACTGGTAGTCCTAATGACCAAAGAGAAAGTGAGCTTGAGCAAACTAGTCTTGGTCCTCTTGGAGGGATTTTTTTGGCATTTAGCATTATTTTTGGAACATTTTAATTAGTAAGTTGTTAAGTTTGCAAACTATTAGTAAACTAGCATCTCAAGGCTCTGAAACTCAAGCTCAATATGGAACTCAGGTCTCTAAAACTCAAGTTTCAAGTGGTGGTAATATGATGTGGATGAAAAAATCCACGTGAAACTCGAGAATCTAAAACCCGAGTTTATAAAACTCGTGCCTCACGTGGAAACATTGTTCCATGTCTGTTGTGTGCCAATCTTGGAACTCGAGTCTAAAATGATCAAGTTTTGTCACCAAATTTGAATCTCTAAGACTTGAGATGCTAACTTATAAAATAATTTTAAAAACTTGACAACTAATAAAATTGTCAAAAAAAATTGGTGCTAAATGCCAAAAATTCCCCCCTTGGAGGGTATGCTGAAAAAAGAGAAAAAAGAAGACAGATGAGATTGAGAGAAGGGTAGACTTTGAAAAGAAAAGGTGATAAGTAATCTCGCGGGTGCATGGGAATCGTGGGATACTTCTTGGAAGTATCCTATGTTAGAAATGCCGCACATCTCTAATATTTGCCCAAAACAAAACCAAATTATTTTTGCTTTTAATTAACTAATGTTAGTAATCTGATCAGTTTATTGGTAAAAAAAAAAAATCAGTTTATTAGAAAATTGATTGAAAGTTAAAACTCTACATTAAATTCATTAACTTATATTATTATTTAACCAAATAATAGTAATAAATAATAAATAATAAGTAATAAGTTTATTACAAATAAATAAATCAGTATCGAAATATTAAGTAGACAAACCGAAATGAATGCCAAAATGGTATTCATAACTTAGCAAAGAAGCACTGATTTTTTTTTTTTTTTTTTTTTTTTTCTGAAAATAGTGGTAGTTTTTTTGGTTGGAGAGAAAGAAAATGATTTCTCGATGAATTTTTGTCTTTTTGTGAAGTCTCCCCCTCTCAAATGTAAAGAAATAAAACGATGAGCAATATGTATTGAAACATTGCTTCTTCGTTTTTATCTTTTTTTTTTTTTTTTTTTTTAGAGCTCTCGCATAGAATTTAACATGGTGGAATGGTAAATGGACACCGCGCAAGTGTTCACACGTATAAAACTAATTAGCTGTTTTTTTTCGGATTTTCCCCAAATCCTTTTTATAAACACCAAAGTCCAAACGCTATTAAAATATAAAAAAGAAAAACCTATATATGAACTTGGTTCTTATGCATATGGGAGCTTAATTTATTGAATCAATATATATGAAACCATGCCCGCAGAGGGTGAGAGAGAGAGAAAGAGCTTCTTATATTAGATTCATGACATGGGGAGTAAGCAAAGAAAGTAGGAATTTTAGCCTATCGATCCCTTACAAGTTACAATCAAGTAAAAAGGTAGTAGGCACACAACAATCATGTTGATCGAGACCGTGATGAATCTGATGGTGGCATGGTTGTCGAGACCGTGTTGGTGTTGATGATGACAGTATTCGTTGTGTGTTGATGAGGAATTTTGAAATAACTCTCAACAACATTGGAACTAGCCGTTGGAGGATGGAGCTGGTGGTGGTGGTGGTGGTGACTTCGGTTTACGATTTGGTGGATGACGAGGAATTCCACCCTGATTGAGTCGAGGTGGTGGGGGGGGAGAAGCACTACCCTTATGGGATACGACATTAAGTTTATGAGAAAAATCATGAGAAGCATCGCCCATGTAACTAAAATGTGATAGTAGTAGTCCATGGATCAAAACCAAAGCGAGCAAACATGATATGACCCTCATTTCTTACTGCCTATATTGTGTAACGGTGTTTGGGTATGCTTTTATACTTGTAGATGATAGATGGATGGTCTTTGAGACAATTGATATGCTGAAACGTATAGGTTTGGTTCTAAATCAATTAGTCCATGGATGAAGCTTCCTAGATAGACAAAGAGAGAGAGTGAGTGAAACGTGTAGGAATATGGATTTAACTATTAAAGTCAAAGCGGTGGCAATAGAAATTTTTTTTCTTTTTCTTTTTTTCTTTTTTTGGAAAAGAAAAAGTAACTTCAACCTTTATGCAGCTCAATGAGAATAGGGTGGTCAAGGACTCAACAGCATCATCAAAGCGTAGTATACAAAAAAATTATTGCATCAATAACTTTTTTTTTAACTAACCTGCAAATTACTTCATTGACACTCCTCCCTTTAGTAAGTTTCATGCAATCAAAATCACGTTGTATTTATTTTTAATGTTATACTACCCCCAACAATCTAGCCATGATGTTCAACAATCCTGAACAACCATATCAAACCTGGATCATGAAACAGCAAGTCCAGCATTACGGTCAGATTATTTAAATTTACCTTTCAATAATTGAATATGTTTAACGAGCCTGGTTTTTGAAAACGGCCCCCTCTGCCGCGATAGACTTAAAAAATGTAGACAACATGTCCCGAACTTAAGGATCAGAACCCATGAAATTAAGACTTATTAGTTGTGACAACCAAGAATTCTTTGTTCTAAACATTTTTTCTTTAAGGAATTTATTTTAGAGCAGCCACTGATATTATCACAATTCATCTCCAATTTAAAATCTGAAAATTCTCTATAATTATAGAGTACAGAATCGTCCAAATGGCCAATCTCAAACTAGGCACACGGAAAATTGTGGACAAAATCAACAAACTGAAATTCTTAAACTTTGGGATCTGATCAGAGGCAGAGCTCGTCTTTATTTGACCACTGTATTGTTCCCAAAAGTTGAACACTATCTTATTTGAAGTACTTGATGGGGCTAAACCCCTTAGGGTGTGTTTGGTTGGGGTGAAAACAGGGAGAATGGAAAATAGAGAGAGGAAAATAGGGTGGAAAATACTGTTTTTCACTATTTGGTTAAGGAAAGAAAATAGGAGAGACAAAAAATAGAGGAGAAAGTTTTTCCTCCTGAGCTCACTTTTTTTATCCTCCCAAATTGGAATGAAAATGAGGAGGGAAAAGTAATGAAAAATGTATTTTACACAAATACCCCCACTTTATTACACTCACTTACCCCTCTCACTTTCCCACTATTATATAACAAGAACATAATAGTCAATTTATATAAACTACATTTTCCATCCTCCTATTTTTCTCTCCAATCAAACAAAAAATTTTTCCACTCTCCCACTTTTCCACCCCTCCAACCAAACACACATGAGGGAAAACCAAATCTTTTCTACCCTCCTACTTCTCCATCCTCCCACTTTTCCACTCCTCCAACCAAACGGACCCTTAGAGAGAGAGGGGACTGTAGTGACTAATGAATTATCGTAACATATAAAGTACTCAATTTATGGAATGCAATAGTGGAATCATATTCAAGGAAATTAAACTTTACATATTTTTTTATTCCTTTTTAATCAACATGAATAGAGCATGGTAACTTAATTGTAATCTTTACAATCAAATAAAGATATAGTAAGCATTCACTAGGGTCATGACACTAGTGATGGTGGCAGTGATAACAAGCCCTGGTCATGGTGGTGGTGACATGTCGTTCCTGATGTTTGTGGCAGTGACCGTGACGGGGTCACGGGTCGAGGTGGACTTTTGAAATGAGTAGGAATATTGATAACAGGAGGTGGTGGTGTAGAGCTAGCACTAGATTCCTTGTAAGACACTACCTTTAATTTATAATAAAAATCGTTGGATAACGCAAAAGCAGCTTACTACGATAGTAGCAATCCATGGATCGAAAAACAACGTGACCAAGT